>OZ018320.1:204358992-204958992 GCA_963969495.1 Ceratothoa steindachneri | reverse complement strand
AAACTTTGAAGGTGTGGCTGTGATCTGCTCCATTTTGATTTTTAAACTTGATCACGTCTTCAGGTTTGGCCAGATTTGCTCCTTTTTCAGTTTTTCCTTGATTTTCTTTGCCGTGTGTTCACCGACCCAAGGGTCGAGGCGCCTGCAAATAATCACTGACCTCTGTCTATACGTCAGGTGGAGTTTGAGGTGCGAGGCCGATCTTTTCAATTTTTTGGGTGCGTTTTCACTCAGAAGGAGCTCAAGATCTTTCTCAGTGTCGCAGAGCGCCACTTATCCATTATGTTGTTCCTTTAATCTAAGGAGTATAACTCCAATATCTGCGTAGCTAGTCTTCAGTGTCTGTTCACGAGAAGGTTTCTCCTTACCGGAGAGGATGCAAACGAGGACACTATTCTCTCCTTCACGGTCGTCCTTTTTGAATCGTTATAACCTCCTTCTTCTTTATGTTTTATTTTCTTCTTTGTCCTATTGATTTTCCCGGGATAAAAGTATGTTAAATTTTTGAGATGAAAAATGAGAATGATCCCACCCTGCCTCAAAAATCCTTAGCGTAGTCGGTATATCTGCCTGGGTGAAGATGATGGACCCGGGGAGGCCCACTAGAAGGATGACTCATGTTGGACTTGATGATGGTTGGTGATTGAATTAACTATCACGACCCGGGGTGCCACCTCTTCTGGGGTTTGGGTATCAAGGCTGCCTCCAGCTCACATAGAGAAGCCTTTATGTCCATCTATGATCACTACCGGTCCATCAGGGATAAAGAGACCTCTTTCACAATGGTTGCAGCTTCTCCTCTTGTCTAGGCTGCCTATGACGGAAGGTTTCACAGTGGGCTAGTCCACAAACCTGCTTTCCCAACCACCTCGAATTATGCCTTGTCTCACGACGGGCATAGTTAGAACTAGGTTATGAATGGCAGTACACACGGTTACTCTTTAGAAGCAAGAGTGGAGGGACATGATGAGTTTAGGCAGCCATAGAATTATTTATGACCACCTGGTATATAAATCTCTTTTTTTAAGTCCCCCATAGGGGAAAAAGGATTGCGTTGGAGAGAAGTAGATTTCTTCCGTAAAGCTTTACCTGCGGAAATGCCATTGTAATTCTCTTATCTTTGTTTTCTTTCTTCTCCAAAAGGTCAAGCGTTGAAAAGTGAAAGTGTCGTAAGATGTCTTTCGAATGCGAGATCTCAATATCCGTACGTCCAAAATGGATTTCAGCCGTGTTGATATGCGACACGGTTTGATCGTTATTTATTCTCTAAAATATATTTGATGCTGATTGATCAGTTTTTGCAGCTTTAAAATTTGTTTTAAAGCTGAATGAATAAGTTAAACATTAGATTGTCAATTAAAATCTGCTTAATCCCGATTGAGTGAATTTTGCATAATTATGACTAGATGTAATGACTATTTATATTGCTGTATTTTGTAGTTTAAGATAATATTAGCATTCATTAGTCAAGAAGCAAGAAGTTATCTTTACCGTTCGCCTTTTCGAGACCTGTTCCCGCGATTTACGACGGAATAAAGAATCCAGCTGAATATTTTTTTTTATCCTAAGGAAGCTCGTTTGATCCCTTAACCCAGCCTGCTACACGAAAAGAGCTTCCCTTTACCTACTTTACATAAAGGGGGCGTATATTGTCTGAATACTAATACTATAGACACTTTGGTGTTAAGTCTGTTCTTTTATTTCCGAATTTCTCTTCCATATTTTTAAAGCAGCCATTGATTAATTCACTCTCTTTGCTAGAAAGAATTAGCTCTCATTGGCGATTAATTAAAGATTAATGCATACTTTAGTTAATGACTTTTCCTTGTGATTTAAGTTTCAAAAGAAGCCTTAAAATCATAAAGATTAATATATTTTGCATGCAGAGTTTAAGGCGACCAATAATCGCAAAAATACAACTGAGAACCTAAGTTTTAAGATAAATAAATTTGCTATATAATAATTCCATAATATAATATAATATAATATAATAATTCCATAATAATAAGCCTAAATTTCAGGAGGAATAATGGGGAATCCTAAAATTGCCTTAATTAATCGAGAAACTAGTTTTTAGAAAGAGTGCAAGTTGTAAGGGAGGATGGTCACTTAGGGCTGGGCTCGACCAATCAACCAGTTCTACAAACATTTAACATGTCAATTGTTAATCCGTAAGTTAGTTAAAAATATAACTGAATTTAACGCTAAAGCGTTAATGCTAATTTTTATTTTATTATTATATCACAATACAAACCTTTTTACTAAAACCACATCAAAACTGACAAAACTCCAAAATCTAAAAATTTCCAAAATGAGAAAACCTTTACGATTAATTGTAAAAACCTCCGCTTTTATCCTCCAATTTTATCATCATATTAAACTGTAATTTTAGCCCTCTCTTGATGGCCGCTTTAGGTTACAGTTGTCGGTTACAATTTACTTCACAAGCCATGGTATTAAGTTACCATGGCAATGTTAGATTGGCCTAATAGATAGGATCATGGTTTGGTGTAAACGCTCTAGCGCAAACAGCGACGTGTAAACTTTGTACAAATGTCTCAAGTTCAGAAGTTCTGTGAAGAAACCTTATCTCACTGAGGTGAAAATTGCAGATAGGCTCGACTTATGTAGGAAATATAAAGAATGTACTGTTGAAGACTGTGGCAAGGAGGTATTCTCTGATTAAGTGTCTCTTTCCCTTGGTTGGAGCTTCTGGATAATCCATCTTTTGGAGGAGAAAAGGTAGTGACTTCACGAGTTCTGTAGCGTGTCCAAGGTGCAGACTCTCCATGCCTGGGGATGCTTCTCATCTAAGAAAACTGGAGCACTAACACTTTTACCCAAGAACACTGCTATGAACTCAAAATGGTACCAAAACATGCTCCATCAACACCTGGTTCCAACAGTTCATAACCAATTTGCAGGTGATAACTGTATTTTTTAGTATCTGATCGTACCTCTTCACAAAGAAAAAGCAATAACAAAACTCTTGGCTGAAAATAAAATCGAATTTTGGGGACCTTGGACCATGAAGTCGCCAGATTTTAATCCAACAGAGAATTTGTGGACGATAACCAGATAGACATTTGTTAACCAGAAGCCATCCAATTTTTATCAGTTGCAGATGCTTATTGGACAAAAATGGAGCAACATCAGTCAAGATATCAACAAATTTGGTCTCCAGCATACCAAAACGAATTGAAGCAGCGCTAAAGAACAAGGGACATCATTGTAAATATTGATGGCTCGAATCAATTGATTGCATTTATTATTTTGTATATACAGGGTGTCCACAAAGTCTGGGTACATGGGAATTTTAATATTTTATTTATTTATGTATGGGGAGGAAAAATAACATAAATAAATAAAATATTAAAATTCCTATGTACCCAGACTTTGTGGACACCCTGTATATTTCACCTTCAAACTATGATACAAACATAAACATAATCCAACGTTTGAGTATTTCTATTAATTTTCTTACATACAAAATATAATATTCGCTAAACCTTTAGCCATTTCTGTATGTCCGATACAAATTGAAGTGGGGAATTGCGACCGCAAATTACAGCTGAGTAAATTCAGATTGAGAGGGCGATTAGTCAAGGTTTTAATAACATGGGTTAAGAACTTCGATTTAAACACCTTATTTATGCAACAGTAAAACATTCCAAAGTTTCGCCTTACGTTTGATTCATATCTTATCGTGGAATTTGTTGCCTCAACTTCTGAAAACTTCGTAAATTACTTAGAGTAGAGAAACCTGCGATGTAAATGTTATGAAAGAATAGAGTTCACTTGTAGCTGAAGTGGACTCCTTTTGTGCTCAATGAGGGTCAACAATTACATTACCGAGCAAATAAGAGAACGATTTTCCTTAATTAAAATATTTTCAAACGTACGATGAGTAGGTAAATGAAATTTCCATGGTACATAAAGGCATCTATTGAATATATTTTATGAAGTATCCTGATTATACAATCGTATATTTAAGATATTATACTAAATAAACTAACAAAATAAAATACTTACACATGAAAAATAAGAGAACGAGTTTTTGGTGAAATTTCTATAAGTTCCTTGGAATCATTGGCAACATTTTGATCACTAGGTACCACAGCCATTTTTGTCGTAATCACTTTGGCGAGATGGCACCAGACGTGAAAGTAACTCTCTGCTCCTCAGATTATTGTTCGCGTTAAGACTTCGGTGAGGACCCTTTTTGTGATTTCAAGAGAAGTAGAAAGGATCAAGAGTGTATTTTCGCGTGTTTTGGAGTTATACAATGAAATACCTATAAAACTCCTGCAAAGGTCGGTCGACGACCCATAGCCACTGTCCAAGAATACAGCTTTTAGGCGCATCTTTATGAAGGATCCTTTTGAGCCTGCAAAAGCAAGTGGTTGAAAAGCAAGTGCCCTGTCAGGAGAATGTGGGTATAATAACCCATCGTCAAGATTCCTTGTAACTGAGAAATGGGTTTGCGTTGTGCTTTGAAGACAAGAGGAAAAGATAGTGGATATTTATAGGTTATGTCTGTCATGAGCTGTGCAAAATCGACCTCCCATGGTAGGTTAAGCACGGCGCCTCGACCGAGGGGTGCCCGGACCTCTAAGTGAGCTGACATTTGTGTCAGCCCTCGCTTGGATTGAACCCTGTACACCCCTGCATTTGAAAACCAATTACCTATCAACTAGGGGGCTAAAACTAACCCTTACTCCCCATGTAGCCAAGTGGAAAAATAGAAAATACCACCTTTAATATTCTGCAACTTGCAATATTAATCATTCATTCCTAGACCTAAGAATCATTTCAGGAAATAAATGATAGAATCTTTCTTTTTAAATTTACTATCGTTACTGGTCGAGATGATATTTTGATGACAAGGTAAATAAATGAGTTTAATAAAAATGACTTGTGAGAAACTGTTGGTTTGAGAACTATTTCTACGTACATTTGCAGTTTTTTTCTTAATTCCTCAAACCTATTTATTATAAACCTTGCACATATATTTTCTAGAGCCATTGGTTTCGCACTAGTTCTTGCATGTCGAAATCCCGTTTCGAAATAGTACTAGATTAAAATTAAATCACAATAATAACTTGAATTTTATTTGTGGTCAACCCATTTTTCTGTGAGCATAAATACATATTTTAGATCAGATTATAATTTAATTTTCTATATTTTTAATTCTCTGTTTATTCCTTCTTTTTCACCTCCAATCTACGTTTCATTGTTTAAACCCTTTCGCATATATTAATACAAACTTGGATTCAATTCTACTTTCCTTTATAAACTTTAAAAATTGTTTTATTTGTGAATCACACAAGGGTCAATTGAGTCTTCTGCTTTTGACTCGTAATTAGAAAGATTAAAACTTAAATAAGCTTTATAATGCAACCAACGATTAGATCAAATTCGTTGACAAGAATAAGGGAGAAATTTGATGCCGTCTTTTCTTATTCATTATTGATATTCGAAGCCGAACAAAATGCGTTTTTAATTTCATTGAACCTTTTCGACGTGAGAGGTTTGTGCCATTTTTGGTTGCCGCTGAAAATAAAACAGAAGTAATGGGGTTTCTAAATGATAGCAAATATTTTTACAATTAATGCCCTAACCGAGTGAGCCAACCGTTTTTCGAATAAAGAAAGTTAAGCTATATGGGGTATATTCAACTGATAGATGGGAAGTGCGATTTGACGTGAATTGATGCAGTTACCAAGTTGTTACCACTGGGAACGACAAGGATATTTAAGGAGGGAGGGGGCAGTGAACCACTAGACGTTAGTTTCGCCATTCCTTTTACCACTGAAAAGAAGGCATGGATCATGTCAGCCCTTACTGCCGTATGGCAAATAAGATGGGTGACGACGCGCGGGAATTTAAAGCCCCTCCCATCAGCCACGAGAATTCCCGTGAAATTATACCCCGATGCCTCAATGATACCAAGTCATTTTTCTCGTCTCCTAATCGTCCACATTGGCTAGACGCAGACAATGGTTCGCTTCTCTAAACCTCTACGCGAGGATTTTCTTGTTACCCTGGACTGTACCTTTCGCTTCAGTTAGATACCCTATACAGGGCGAGCTTCGGACGCATTACCTGTCTCGCTCGTGGGACGGCGGAGGTCGCTACGGTATATCCCTCGTTCTGGGTAGGAGGGTTGAGGTGGCGCTCCGCATCAAGCCTCATCCATAGTGCCTATTATTTTAAATCGTTGATCGCACCCTTGGTCCCTGGTGGAAACCGGCCTGACCTGGGCACCCAAGCATTTCTTTTTAGTTTTCCTTTTTCCTTTATCTATTGATCTCTTGTTGTTATTGGACATCGTTATTATGTAATTATTATTTTAAAAAGGACGTATTTGCAGGTACAAAATACGTTATTTGTATCACTTGGAAAAGTCTGAGCTTTCGTTCTTCCTTTCCTCACCAGATCCGATCTATGAAGCAATTTTGGCTCTTTTCTATAAGCAGACTTGGAGAATGTTGGTTTATAGGTAAGTGCGATGCGTACTATTACATGGTAGCAATAGACAGTGTAGGTAGCCGTACCCAACTTCAATTCTCATTGGACATTGGACATAACAAGTTAGGAAGTATAGATTAGTAGATCAAAAGTAAGAGAGTATAGTGGTGAAATGGTTTTAAGAAAGATAGTAAAAGCTAAGTTTAGTATAAGTTTGAAAGGGTCTTTGTTCTCTCGTGGAAGTGTATCTCCATCAAAGGGTAGATCTTGTAATGTTAATTTGGTGTTGTGTTGTTTTGGGGGCCAAAATTGGTTGGCATTCAAGCGTTTGTAGCAACTAGCAAACCTCGTTACTAGGGTAAGTCAAATTTCTGTAAAATGTTGTAAATTGGATTGTCATAATCGATGTTACATATTATGCTTGATGTTTCCATTTGGGTAAGGTCTTCTTCAATTTTACGGCTAGCTTTTGATACTACGCTCACAATGTAGCGTAGGTGTTATGGCGAAGAGTGTTTTATTCTCGATCCACCTTTGCTTCTTGTGGGGAGGACAGAGGAGTCTTCTCCTTGCCGCGTCTCTTCTTATGGAACTCTGCGTCCGTGAGAACAACATAAGTGTTAGTTGAGAATTGGCTAAGGTCGCAGAAGATCTTCAAGTATGTCAGCCTCGTAGTTCCATTTGTACTGTCCAGCCCTAAGGCCATTGACAATATCTTCTGGGTGTGCGTCTTCAGGAAACTGGTTCCCTTCGGCAGCATATACTCTGAGGTTTGAAATCCTCGAGTAGTACATGTACCTGGGAGCCCGATTCCTTGAAGACGAGTACCTACTCAGTGGACGTGACTGCGAGGCCTTTTGGGGGCAGGGCGAATGCTCCACATTCTTAGGCCTCACAGTACTGGCTTACTTCCGCTCGACTTGTGCTTCTGATGGGGTAGTTGAGGGTATCTGTGAGTCCGTTTGTGCCTTCTGCCGGGCAGCCATAGCTTGCACTCGAGGATTCTGTGGAAGGAAATTACCTTGTGTGACGTTTTTTCCATGCTATTATTCACGAGCATGGTGTTCAGTGCCTTCGCGAAGGTGCCAAACTTGGTCAAGTTAGCAATGTGGTTATAATATATGCAACACATTATTTTGGTTGATTTTCATTTTCAATTTGCAGGTACGTAGGTGCAGTGGCAACACTACTATCTGCGGCCGTTGCCTTGACAACCTTCGCGTAGGTAGCGTTAGCTGTCCCTTAAATTCGTGGGTGTAGTCTTTGAATTTGATTACCCCGGCTACTTTTGTCCACTTATGTATCCGAAGAATCTCCTCTGTGATTTGGTCAATCGAGTGTCCTTCAACTCAGGGGTCGAGGCGTTGGAAACAAACACTTATATGTGTGCATATTTGTGGCGGTGTCTGAGGTATGAGATAAATTTTTAGTAGGGTGTCTGAGGCACAGATAAAAAAAAGGGCTTCGATGTCCGCCTCCCTTTGCAGAGATAGCCGCGTAGCCATTTGGCAAGTCAATTAGCCGTACGAGGGCAATATTGAGCTCCCTATAAATTATCTCAAAGACTTTGCTCCTTTCCGGATTTTGCCCGTCTGGCAAGGTCATCAAGGCCATACGCCGCGTCTCCCTCATCTCTCCGTTATTGCACCCAAGTGCGTAATTTAGGAGGGAATCTGGGAGGACCCGGGTCTGTAAGTGTGTGTAACTAAGTGTGCATGTAGTTTTAGTGATCCATTATAAAAATAAGTGGGAGTGATATGCGGAGAAGGTGAAAATTGTCCAAGAAACAAAAGACCACTTTACCTTCAGGCAGCGCAGAGGAGTCCTTCCTTTCCTTCAATTAGCCTCTAACAAGGAGAAAATAGCCGCTTTCCAACGTATCACGGCTGGTGTAATATCCGGTCACGCACAACAAAGCGGTATCCAATCAAACTCATTCGAATGTAATCCAGTGCAAATTTCAAATATATCTGACACTACTAATAGAAGAGTATCGACAAACACAGTCATTTAATTCACACAAGAGAGGTAGGCCGTTGAAATTTACTCGCACATGTTACCAATGTGTCAAGTTCGCTAAAAACTTGAAATGATAATTCAAATTTCTTACTCAAAACCCATAACGCGTTTGATAGTGTACGAGAACCTGGAAGAATATCTAGCACGCAATGTTGCTTCAGGTATAGCATCGGTCAGAATAGTACAGCCTCCTCGTGTCAATGTTTTAGTTGTTGTTGTTGTTTTGTAGCTATTGATACGAATTAGAGCTAAAATATAGGGGCGTTTATTCAAAATTAATATTTGGGTGTTTATTTTTACGAGTTTTTTAAATAAACTTCAAATTTTCGTGTTCTAACTATATATTAATTATTGGTATAAAACATTGTCAGATAAGAGAATTTAAAGTGTATTTTGTATTCTTGCAATAATTATGGTTAGGACGCAAACCGTCTTTTACTTAAAAATTAAAGTAACGTTTTTGTTAGCTGATGATATATCTCTGATTTTTAATCGCTGGTTTTAATTCAGTTTTACTATGATCGTAATTTATAGAGATTTTATTCCAAATACTATATGTCTTTGTTTTAAAACACGGTCACACTCAGGAGAGTTGTGCGATCCTCTATCCCATAGCATCTCCAGTAATCTCTTGCTAGCTTGGAATATATTTCCTGATTTGTCACATTTTCCTTTCCTTTCAATAACAAACTACTCTAAAGTCTTCGTTGGTATTCCACTTATATTTAAAATACTCTTATGGTTCGCTATTCATTCTCTTTTCTCTAAATCACTTAACCAAATGACCAAACTTTACTAACGTTCTGCCTTGCCAATAAGCTCATTCAAGCTGCTGTTGATCGCGATTTTCCCTTACGTTATTAACCTTGAAGTAATTAATAGAAAAATGAAATAAAAACAATACCATTAAAATCAAAGCACGGTTATTAGAACCATGGTTCTCCCATTGTCCACTTAATAGAGTAACTTAGGAGAAACGTGTTGAACGAGAAGATAAAAAAGAACCCTTTTTGTTTTTCAAACCCTGCGAACTTTGTTTATAATTTTCCCTCCACAAAAATTTTTATATCTCTCATTTTTAGACGAAACTTTGCTCTTTAATGTTCGAAAATGATTTCTGAGGAGGTTTCTCCATTTCACGGGCACTTTTGTATTCATCTAAGAGTAGTAGCAACTTTGGGTGAGATAATAGAACAGGTGAATTATTAATTTCATTGGAATGAATTGTAAACATATTCTTTGTATTAAAAAAATGTTATTCATGTACAGCAACATTTATGTGATGCTTGAGTAACTCCTATTCATTGTTTGTCGGAGAGATGTGTTAAGTAAAGATTAAGAATACGTGTACAACTTTGTTAGGTATGCATGTGAACATTTTTGTTCAGTAATTAATCCAACAGGGATTTTATGGAATATAGAACTAATGTCACCTTGAACTAAATAAACAATTTCCATTAAGGCAGATATTACTGAGAAAGCAGTGGTATGATTAAAAGGAGACTAACTGCCATGGTTGTTTAATTTTGGTATACGGTTAGGCGCCGATTGGTAACACTCATTCACATCTCGTTGCTAAAATATAGCAGGAAACGAATGGGGGCTCGTACAACATACTGGAGCCACCGCATCTGAGATCCAACTGACAATTGACAATACAAATTTTCTATGAACTTATCTTACGTAAGAAACAATGTTTCTTTTTACTAAGGATAAGCAACTAACTGACATTCTTATTAAATTATATAGTGAAAATTTTCATTAAAATATTAATTTTGAAACAATCTATTAAAATAAATGACCTATCTTTGATTTTTTCTTGATCTATGTAGTCAGTGGTAAGCGGTTATAGACTGAAAGTTTCAGATTGACTTTGTGTCAATAACTATATTTATTCTTTATTTATTATCTGCAGGTTATTGCACGCAGATAGGCAGGAGTAAAATATATTTTAGGGAAATGTTGTGAATGACACCATTAATTTTCTTCCAAGAAATATTAAATGGAATCGAATTTATTACATTTAAAACAACAATACAATAGTATTTCTTTCATGCCCTGTATTTACTTCTACCAGAGCAGCCAACTTTAGACGATTGTTCCTGTATCCGATTTTAGTGAATTTTAGCCCACTGAAGATGTTTATTGTGTTGACCTCAGAAATCCATGATTTATTTTTTGTCTTGCCTTGCATCTTTTTAAGACTTCATCTTTAAATATCTTCACATGTGTTTAGGATGTGACTTTTAAAATTAATGCTTTATTGAACTTCCCAGCAAGTTCAAAGTGTATTTATCTGCGATTCTGTAATGAAGCCCGAATGAAATATCTCTCTTCTCTAGCGGTTTTGAAACGTTTGCTACCACTTTATTATCTGATACAAAGCTCTTTTTCTTTTGAAATCGTGTTTTTGGTGGTTTTGACAACAAATTTAGAATATTTTCTTTTTTTTTTAGTAATTCCTATTCGCCTATGAAAAAGGTGGATACGTGCCCCCTGTCTTTCTGTCAGTTTTTTAGAATTAGTCATATGACTCATTTTGAAAAATATTGAATACACAGCACTTATGAAATTAAGCTATAACATAAGAAATATTGGTTAATACTGATTTTAGACAAATAACATTTAATTAATTCCACGCCATTTAGTAAATTACTGACTTTCAAATATTTTAAAAAGTATTCAGAAATGCAAATACACATTATCTTACATACAATGGAGGAAAGTATGATAAATTAAAAAAAGCTTGATTAAATATGTTTGTGATAGAACGGGTTGAGGCAGCGTTAGTTTCAACCCCTATCACATATTATTTAAAACCACGATGCTCCCACGTGCATTTTCGCTTCGAAGCTTGGCGTCTTATCGCAGCCACCGGATGTCAATGTTTAAACAAGGAGGTTATCGTCCACCCGTTCGCCCCCATACGCCGACCTCGCCAGATTGAGTTAGGCTTATGGGCAGATAAGGCATTGTTTCCAGGCTCGGCTGTGCATTCCCTCGAAGCTCCCACTCTATTTTCCCCCACGCCAAGGAGTGTCTTGACTATTTAGATGGAAACTTTACCACTAAGATCAGATTGGAGATCCAGATTTTCGTCGCGAAACATCACCATGACACTCTTTCCCTTTGTGCGCCAAGGGACCTCGACCTCGAGATTCACTATCACTTGTCCAGAAAGAGGACAAAATCCCTTGAGTGCCAAAGTTCGAGCCTTTGCGACGCCGAGTCCAAAAGGCTTCCCCCTTGTTGTTCAGAGGAGAACAGCATTAGAACAGCCATTGTTCTTGAGCCCGTAGACAAGAGACGGTTCTCACCCCCCGCCTGATTGTTCAGAAGAGAACAACGTAGAACAGCCATTGTTCTTTTGAGCCCTTCGCCAAGAAACGGTTCTCACCCTTTCCCCTTGTTGTTCAGAGGAGAACAACATTAGAAGAGCCATTGTTTTTGAGCCCGTAGACAAGAGACGGTTCTCACCCCCCTTTGTTCAAAGGAGAACAACGTAGAACAGTCATTGTTCTTCAAGCCGTTCGTCGAGAAACGGTTCTCATTCCCAAGACTCCATGTCAGGATCCTTTTATTCCCCCCCTTCAGCTGGAACTCGCCAGTGGACCGAAAATTCCTTGACGTCGCCTTCCACTGCACCACTCGTATAAAGTTACGTAAGCCAAACGTTACCTTTGAGTATTGAACCCTTTTGTCAATTCTATCCGGTGCTTTAAATGGTTTAGGCAAACCATCCTATCTCTTTAACTCTATATTTGTTTTACCTTTTTAAATCCTTTAATCCTCGGATTAGCCCGAGCCCCCACGATCCTTTCCATTTTCTGTTTATGTCAATATTTTCCGTCCTGTGTTTGTTGATAGTTATTATTAATAAAACTCTATTTTATTAATGATAGCAATATTATTATCCTTGAGCTCAGTTCCACTTCTTAAGCATATCGAAGATACATAATATCAACCGCCAGACATTAACGCACTCTAAAGATAATTAAAGAAGTTCCCTCAACGAATAGTGATATATGGTATATCGTCGGGAGTCCATTCTACGACATATATATATATATATACTATTTAAATTTGGTATCAGTTGTGTAAGGTTTAACGCTATATCTTTGCAAACACTGGTCTCAGTCGAGTAAAGCATAGTGTTATTCGTTATAATAATAGAGTATTAGTAGTTCCCTTTTGTTTTTACGATTGCCATCCCCTTTTTTTTTAAACTTAAGAAGCTGGAGTAGCTCAAGGAACTGTTATAATAAATTGGTTGTGTTTTTTTTGTGATTTTAGTCAGTGGTTATTTAGATTGAGAAACCAAGTACGAATAGGTCAGTGCCCATATTTAGGTAGGCTTATTTCTCTAGAAGGCATAATTCTTGTTGCAAGGAATTTTAGTTGGTCGACTAGTGCGCCCCAAGTGCAAAGATGTCTCAGTTCGAAATCTTTAAAGCGCAAGGAGAATCGAACTTCTCACCAATCCCCCTAAAAGGAAAGAAGGAAGGATTCGCGCCCCTTCACAGGAAAATCGACGAAGTTTCCGAGCCCCGTAAAACCCCAAAACTTATTTTCCCCAAACCAACAATGGGACTCCAAATCTCCCGTTAAGATTGCCCCTCCATCTCTCTTCCCGAAGCGACCAATCATATGCTTCCTTCACCTGTGGTCTAGAAAACCACATGAGCTGGAATTGCCCCCAAAATTCTAGGCTTAAAAGCGGACCAGCCCACCAAGTTCACCAGATTAATGCAACCCCGGCTGCCCCGGTGGTGCAGACCCAAGCAAAAACTTCTCCCGCCCACGTCAGGCCACCAGGTAAATTTTATTTTTTATAAAAGTTCATCGGGAACTTTGAAATTTGAGGAGGGCAGCGTGAATGGCTGTCGAGTATCGACTCTCGTCAGGGACACAGGATGTACGTGTTTCATCGTGTCCGACAAACTCCTCTCCCAGTGGACCCTAACTACGAAAAATTACGGTGGTACATGACTACCTCGGGCGGGCGAACCAATTCCCCGTCGTTAGATGTTACCTGCAGTGTCAATATTATGATGGCTGGGCTGAAGTCATTTCGGCACCCATACAATTCTGTTCCGTACTTATAGGACAGAGCCCCCAAGTAAGTTCCGACCCTGTGTCTCAGGCCGCCCTTCCTCGAGGCCGAGCTAATAAAGAAGCCCAGGAGCCCGTCCCCATCAGAACCCCGATACCGTCCGATTTCTCGGAGACCCCTAACCAGGACTTTAGGACGAAACAAAAGGAGTGTGAATTACTAACACCCTTAGGCGATAATGCCCAAGACAAGGACACGGAGACTGTCCGTAAACCCCAAGAAAAAAAGAACCCCCAACGCGCCCATGGAGATACCTTCGTAGAACTAGACGAAACATCGGCGCTTGAAGAAGATTCCCCCGCGGAGTCCCTTAAGGTAATATAGATAGTGTGCACCCAACCTGATGCCGATTACCCTCCTCCTTCCCTACCAAGCAAGTGTTTGGAACCCTCTGACCTGGATATTGACGCGCAGCTGACACCACAACAAAAGAGTCAGCTACAAGAACTATTTGAATGGAGTCACCATTTAACCACCCTATTAGCTCTTTTCGAGCGACTGCGCGAAAATGGCCTCACCATTGGCCCCAGCAAATGCCATTTTGCCCATGAAACCATAAAATATTTGTGTTTCAAAATAGGACAAAGCAAGTTAGGTCCCCAAGAGAACAAGATTAATGAAATCGCCGACATGCCCCTCCCGATTACAAAGAAGCAATTAAGATCGTTCCTAGAATCAGCTTCTCACTATCAGCGATTTGTTCCGAATTTCGCTTTAATTTCGACCCCCCTCAGCCCCCTTCAAAAAAAGAATTTCCCCGATCGTTTACGTTGGAATGATGTCGCTGTTTCCCATTTTAATCAGCTCAAGAGTAAGTTCATTTCTGCCCCCATTTTAAAGTTGCCCAACCCGGGAAAATCCTTTGGGATTAAGACAGACGCGTCCAACGAGGGCATTGGAGGTGTACTCCTTCAATACGAGGATGACGACACGAGTCATACAGTTGCATATGCTAGTCGTCAATTATTACCACGTGAAAAGAGATATGCCACTATAGGAAAGGAAGCTCTATCAATTATCTGGGTCATAGACAAATTCAAGATGTACTTGATAGGTAAAGAATTTCAGATAGGAACCGACCACCGTCCGTTAGCCTATATTAGGAATGTGCGACACTCCAACGGCCGCATCATGCGCTGGAGTTTACTCTTGCAAGAGTATCAATTTAAAATACATTCTATAAAAGGTTTCGATAACCAGGTCGCTGACGCACTCAGTAGGAATGCATTACCGAATAGCGTAGAGTAAGTGTATTCATAGGATTAGTATCTCCATGTAGGTATATACCGTCTTGTACGACTTAAATTAAGATTCTCTTGTATTATAATTAGTTAATGTATATGTCTGAATTTTGTAACGCTCAATGTCTATTTTTTTTTGTATGTATAGATATTTGTACCCATTAATTACGTATTAATTATTTTGTCCCATATGTACTATATTTATATCATTTCATTGTTCCATGCCTTTTTTTATTATTAAGTTTGTATCAAAGATTATTTTCCCTTATAATCAAAAGATCAAAATAATCATATGTATTGAGGTAATACGAGTTAGGTGCAGGAAGGTACGGTTGGTACAAGAAGACAAGTTCCCCACAACGGAGCTCAATCGTTGTCTCTTCTCTCTTTTTTTAAATTGAGAACTTCCCCCCGGAATGGAGGGGTGTGATAGAACGGGCTGAGGCAGCGTTAGTTTCAACTCCTATCACATATTATTTAAAACCACGATGCTCTCACGTGCATCTTCGCTTCGAAGCGTGGCGCCTTATCACAGCCACCGGATGTCAATGTTTAAACAAGGAGGTTATCGTCCCTTCGTTCGCCCCCATACGCCGACCTCGCCAGATTGAGTTAGGCTTATGGGCAGATAAGGCATTGTTCTCCGGCTCGGCTGTGCGTTCCCTCGAAGCTCCCACCCCATTGTCCCCCACGCTAAGGAGATGTCCTGGCTATTTATATGAAAACTTTACCACTAAGATCAGATTGGAGATCCAGATTTTCATCGCGAAACATCACCACGACCCTCTCTCCCTTTGTGCGCCAAGGGACCTCGACCTCGAGATTCACCATCACTTATCCAGAAGGAGGACAAAATCCCTTGAGTGCCAAAGTTCGAGCCTTTGCGACGCCGAGTCCAAAAGGCTTCCCCCTTGTTGTTCAGAGGAGAACAGCATTAGAACAGCCATTGTTCTTGAGCCCGTAGACAAGAAACGGTTCTCACCCCCCGCCTGATTGTTCAGAAGAGAACAACGTAGAACAGCCATTGTTCTTTTGACCCCTTTGCCAAGAAACGGTTCTCACCCTTTCCTCTTGTTGTTCAGAGGAGAACAACATTAGAACAGCCATTGTTCTTGAGCCCGTAGACAAGAGACGGTTCTCACCCCCCTTTGTTCAAAGGAGAACAACGTAGAACAGTCATTGTTCTTCAAGCCGTTCGTCGAGAAACGGTTCTCATTCCCAAGACGCCATGTCAGGATCCTTTTATTCCCCCCCTTCAGCTGGAACTCGCCAGCGGACCGAAAATTCCTTCACGTCGCCTTCCACTGCACCGCTCGTATAAAGTTACGTAAGCCAAACGTTACCTTTGAGTATTGAACCCTTTTGTCAATTCTATCCAGTGCTTTAAATGGTTTAGCAAACCATCCCATCTCTTTAACTCTATATTTGTTTTACCTTTTTAAATCCTTTAATCCTCGGATTAGCCCGAGCCCCCACGACCCTTTACATTCTCTGTTTATGTCAATATTTTCCGTATTGTGTTTGTTGATAGTTATTATTAATAAAACTCTATTTTATTAATGATAGCAATATTATTATCCTTGAGCTCAGTTCCACTTCTTAAGCATATCGAAGATACATAATATCGGCCGCCAGACATTAACGCACTCTAAAGATAATTAAAGAAGTTCCCTCAACGAATAGTGATATATGGTATATCGTCGGGACTCCATTCTACGACAATCTTGCATATATAAATCTTTGTTGAGTGCTTATGACTTTTGGCAAAAGCGTATATATATATATATATATATATATATATATATATATATATATATATATATATATATATATATATATGTATATATATATATATATATATATATATATATATATATATATATATATATATATATATATATATATATATGTGTTCTTTTGTTTTTTCTAAACATAATTTTGATCATTTAAGTATCATTTCTAATTCTATTCATTATGTTTCAGATTGATACCCATGGCAGAAAAGTTAACAATTCCGGAAAAAGTAGAACTTGTGCATTTGTATGCAAAGGACGGCGCCAGCTTTCAGTTGCAAATATTTTTGAAGCTAAATACCAAGCTCTTCTGATTTGAGTTCTTTGTATCTTTTCTTTTGAGAAAATCTTAAATCAGTGGTTTACGATTGCAAACCAGGAACACTACAAGCACTTAAAGATAACCATAAAAGAAAATAACTCTTTCCTAAGAAATGTGTAAAGATCATGTGTCTCCACGGTAAGAAAGTGTTTGTAAGTTGGATTTTAGTTCGAATACTTATTGTAAACTTTAAATTGTTATATAGCAAATTGCCTATGGGTCCAGACGTTTGCCGTCCCCAGTATATCTACAGTGGCGGCTCGTCACAACCCAGTGGCGACCGATGACAACCCATATGATATTCAAACTTCGGTAATATACTGTCCAGTATGTATTACACAAAACATAATAAGTATATTAGTTACATTTATTTTTATAAATAGTCTCATCCTCTGTTTTGGGAAAGAACAGTAAAAACATTTCATTAGTTTGGCTTCATTATATTTCTTAACCGTGTTTTGATGCGTTTCAGAGTGCTAAAAGAAGGTTCAGAATTGGCTCTAGACTCAGGCGTGATTAAAACAATCTTCAAAAACTTTGATACTTCTGAGAAAGTGTCAACAAGCTTATTTTCATTTAGGAATCACAAAGACGAGGAATACTGCTGAAACTTTTGTTAGAATACATCACTTTTAATTCAAATGACATTTTTACTTTGTGCAGAATCAATGGCGGATCCAGGATAAAAATTTAAGGGGACCGTTAACCTGAATTTTTGCCTCTGAGTAGACTAAGAAAAGGGCATTGATGATTACTAATGGTTATCTTACACAAAATTGATTATAAATAACAGTAACTCATACAGGAGTGAAAACTAACTCTCTCAGATCCTAATTTCTTTTCCACACGTCAGCAAATTATAAATTGTGTGTTTTTGCTCTCTTTGGACGTCAGCTAAGGTATAATACTGAATTTCTGATTATTTTTGAGATTTACCGGTAGTTTAGACATGTATCATATAAGATACATTCGATCGCATCGGTTTAAAAACTGTTTATATATATTGTATATTATTACATAACTCTTTGTGAATTGCAGAATACAGGTTTGGCTTTAAAATAAATATCGACATAAACGGGTCTAAAATTGAGGGGAGGCGGGCTTTAGTAACCTAGCCCTCCTCCTAGATCCACGCCTTTACAGGTTAGGATAATTCGTTTCAATGGCAGTGCAGTGGTCAATTGGCAATTCTTGGAGATGAAGAATGAAATCCTTAGAATCTAAATTAGCAAAAGAGCGAAATATTTCTGAATTACTAAATATAGTCTTCATATAGTTTGTAATTTGAAAATGAAGGTCTATTTTGCAATCACATCCTGTCTGTCAGTTTTGATTAAGATTTTTTCTCTCTCTTTTCTTTTTTTCCGTCTTGAGTTTGGAGATGAGCTCACCGACGTCATTTCGCAATTGACTCAAAGATTATTCAAACTCCTTTATTGCTTGCATAGCAGAAACACCATTAGATTTTTTTGCTTGCAAATCATTATATAGAATGTCTGCATGTTTAAGAGCAACATAAAAAATGACAACGAAAAATTAAATACTTTATTTTCTAGTGCTCTTTGGAACCCAGTAAATTCGCATATACTTATCACATCCCAGACATCATCCTCCTGAATTCTTGGGAAACATTCTCTTAGCTCATTAACGCTAGCACCAATCTGATATAATGATAATTTCAAGGTGTTTGAGGTACATTAGGAATTCTGGCATTACAAAGAAGACACCAAAACTATTTAAAGTTGAATAAAGAGAATAATACCCTCTTTTTATTAACATATTCAACTTTTGTGGCTAACAATGAATGTAATGAGCGTTCGGAGAAAACCTCAAATATATGTACACTAGGGATTCTAACCGGTTAAATTTATTCGGTCAAAAATCGATTAAAGCCGGTTAACAAAAAGCGGTTAACAACCTGTTGACTATTAATTAACCGAATATTGGGCATCAAGTAATGTATTGCATGAAAGCTGATTATTATTAGCTGCTAAAAGCAGAATATTGTTAGTTTAAACCACGTAAGGATACATTATATTTAACCTATAAATGATTTAATGAAATAATATATTTATTCAGTTATTTAAATCTTATTTATTTGCAATTCTATTGATAACCAAGAACAGGGTATTAACCAACTAACTAAGAGAATTTATATACTCCAGATGTACGAGAATCCTTATTTAGTTTAGCTGGGAGGTAACCGCTAGTAACTATTACTTACGTACATTATTTTTGTTTGAGCGGTGATACTCTTCCCAAATTATGACGAAGAGAAAAAGGTCACTTGTTTGGGGTAGTTTTGGTAAACAGAAGAAAGATGAAGCGAAATATACAATATGTGCAAAAGTTTTAAAATGTTCCGGGGGTGAATGAGAAAATTAAGAAAACTATCGAAAGAAGACTTGAGAAATATGTTGCTAAGTTAGCTAATCAAGATGGCATTAGCTTTAACACAATTAAAAATAATGTTTTATTCAGGAAAGTTTATAAAACATTAGGTATAGAAAATCTCCTCCTACCGATGACTGTTGTGTTAGAAATATGGTGCTCAGCTACGCTACTGAAAAGAAACGTGATTTGCATTCTTATTTGAAGAATCGAGCCAAAATAGGACTGCGATATTCTTTAGATTTGCGGAATATATATCAATTAAAAACAGATGATTTCTTAATATAAATGATCACGACGAAAACATACACTGGTCGCTAGGTCTTGTCAAATTAAATGGATCAATAAACAGTTAAAAACTTATCGAATTAATTTGTAAAAAAATAAAGAAATTTGGATTAGATCTGAACCATCACATAGATAGTAGTACAACAGATGGAGCCGATGTAATTGTGAAACTTGGAAATGAAATTGAACCATTTCTCAGCAGTGAATTTATCACACGATTCATTTAACTTGTGCTGATGTACTCTATTGCAAGCAAAGTAAAATTATGAATGAAGAGACAGAGCCAGAATCTAAAAATGATAGTGATGAAGACCTTGCTTTATCTGAAAATATATTAAATTTTCTTGACAACAATACAAATGATGAAGATTCTTGCTTGGTAGAAGTTAATGAAAATTATAGAGATAATATTGATAAAAAGAGAAAGATATGAAAACTATTTCGTAAATCACCCTTAATAAATGAGACTTTACAAGACTTCGTAAAGGGTGAACATGAAACAGAATTAAAACTTTTATTAGGTTGAAAAACACGGTAAATAGTCTTCTTACCATGCTTAAAAGGTTTCTTAAATAAAAAAAAATTATATTCCTAAGCGCTCAGAGTAGTTAACCAACGGAAATAATAACTGATATTGAATATCGTACTCTACAAAATATTACTGATGCACTCAACCCTGTTTTGAAGAATCTGTGCTCTGGAAACTTAAATTTGGTTTAAGCAGCAATATCGATTGAGCTTCTATTGTTAATGTTGGAGAGTATGAAAAATGTTATCGCTACCCAATTACATCAACGCCTTTCTGAAATAATTGTTAGTAGATGTCAAAAATATGCTCTTATGCTTGCACTATTTCTCCATGATGCAGGTCTTTAACGTAAGAAAAAATTTGTTTTGTTAAGTTCGTTTCGAAGGAAAACATAAGAAAACTCAAGAATGGGAAGGATTTTTGCATGAATCACAGGAACGTGGGTATAGAGTCACTAACAATGAAAGGGATGATGTTTCAAGTGGATACAATGACGCACTATAAATTGTTAAATCAACTAGAGTAGTTAATTCCATCATAATAAATGAACTTAATGTTTGGAAGCCAATGCAAGCAACCAGCGTTCAGGCCAAAAGGGCCTTTTCAGCTGATGGTCAATTTGTAACAAAATTGAGATCTCGTATATGTGAAGCAACACTAGACTCATTATGATTTTTGAGAAATAATTTAAAAAATAATTGTTAAAAATAAATAAAGGTAATTTTGCAAAGTTATAATTAAATAAATATATGAATGATTCATATAGATATTTATTAGCCTGTCACATTTTCAGTTTCAGTACAATAAGTATCCTGTTAATTGGTTAATAACCGATCAAACGTAATATTAACCCATTATAGATTAACTGGTTAATCCCAAACACTAATTATCAACTAATTATCAGCTCCTTTCATGGCGGCCGCTCCGTCGTTAGCCGACGCGACAAGTTTGTTTGTGAGATTATTATTTTTTAAAGTCTTCAACCAGCACATTAGTCACCTCACTTTCTGTTCTGTCTTCAATTTAAACAAAAGACACAAACTTTTAAACAGGTTGACAGTTTTTTAGAAAACGCAATATGATTCCATATTGTGAACAGCTTCATACATTAATTGCTCCGTTTGCTTGTAGAGAAAAAAATTGTTTCAGAAATTTCCTTTTTAATTTCATCTATGTAAACCTTATACATGCAGTAATAAATTATAATTTTAAATTGTTTTAGATGTATTTTATACAACTTTACTTTTTTTGAGATAATCATTAAGTACACTCACCGTCAAGAGTCTCTGTATAGATCATATCTAATAATACCCCCCCCCCCCTATTAACAAATTGGTAACTTACATCGTGCCCTCGAAGAAGCAACTCGTGTGAACCACAAAAATGTAAGCAATTAATAATTCTTGATAAAGCATGTGTATTTTTATGCTTTCGAATACTATAGTCGCTAACCAACATCAATTGCAGATAAAACGCTTGTTTTCGCACCATATTTAATTGACGAACATTATTTATGTGAGTTGTGCTACTTCCCTGCTTCTGAATTCTTTCTGATGAATGTTTTAAGTCATTTCAGCCAGTACTGGTTCACAAACATTCCTTTTAAATAAAAGGCAATAAAAGTAGAATAAGGATATTTTTTTGTATCACTGACCGTAAGCCATAGCTTCTTATGAAACTAAGAATTCGAAAAGAGGATAGAAACTTGTTTACTACTGGTTGAAAATTTTAAAATAGTTTCTTAAATTTAATTATCACCACTTGAATAAATATAATAATCCATTCACTCACCAGATCCTTGTACGCAGAGGTTAAAAGAAATCTCCAACTATAGAAATACGCTAAGTACAAGGAGCAGTCAATAAGTTTTGCAATTCGGATATAAGGAAACAAAATATGAGGAAAAATGTTTTATTATTTTTCAATATAACTAACCTCAACTTTAATGCATTTGCGCTACTTGTCCTTGAGGCTTTGAATTCCCGACAACCAGAAATCTCCCGACTGCTGTTCAATCCGCTCCTTGACCGCGAGCTTGACATCTTTATCGTCCCCAAACCGGCGTCCACGCAGTGCAGCCTTGAGCTGGCGGAATAAAAAATAGTCGCTAGGGGCTAAATCTGGACTGTAGGGGAGATGGTTAAGCTCCTCGAATCCACACTCGCGCAGGGCAGTTTGTGTAACTCTGGCCTTGTGGACTTTGACAAAGTTGAAGTCGATCATTGGGCGTCAGGTTTCTACAAACCCAACGGGCAGAGACCTTTGTCATGGCCAAATTGTCGTGGATGATGTTGATAACACTTCCAAGTTCTTTCTCGATTTCTCAGACCTTCACCATTCGATTTTAGAGGATCATCCTCTCCACACGGGCCACATTGTGCTCGTTGGTCACGCCTGACGGGCTTCCTGGATGGGGGTCATCTTCAAGGGACTCACGACCATGGCGGAACTCCCTTTTTCAGCGAGCAATGGTTGCATAGGAAGGGGCGGTGTCGGTGTACACTGCAACCATGCGTTCATGGATCTCTTTTGCATTCTTCCTTGGTCAAAAATTTGATCAGTGCGCGGTGCTCAACCTTCTCCATTGTTGAAAGTTTGTGTCTGACGATCTGCCATCAGCTACTGCTTGTTAAATAGACGAGGCAGATGCGTGCGGTTGCATGCCCTGACTTGTCATAACTTATCCTAACACACCTACAAACCACCATTCCCTTCCTCTGTTTTGCCCTACTGATTCGCAAAACTTATTGATCGCACCTCGTATATCACCCAATTTTATTTAGGACTATCCTGTCTACATCTACAAAACTAGACAAAATATATTTATAATTAATGAAACAAAGGAGGCCCTCTCTCTTTGGCTGCACATGGTACCGGAGGGGTTAATATAAAAATGAACTATCACTGACCATACTCTTTAATAAACCTGCCTATCTCAACTTCTCTTTATTACATACCATTTGCTAACCACTTATGACTTTTTCTCTTACTATAAAGGAGGTTCTTGGCTGAATTCCGTACTTTCGTTCTTTCACCATATCCTAGTCATGTGGCAGAATATACATATGGCAATGTCCCTACGTGCTGCGAGAGTCAAAACCTTGTAATTCGGGGGAATTAAGATATTAGAATGCGGTGTGCTGGGTCGCTGGGTCTGTTAATGCTTCTATGAGAAATATAAGGAAGACACTACGGCATCATCCTTAATGGTTCAAATCTTCATGACAAAGTCGCCATTGCAGGGGGAGCAGCTAGTTTTCTAGCCCTTTCCGTGATTCTGCAGCCCCAGTACGTGTAAATGATTATCATATTCAAGAATTTTCTGTCCACTCTGGGGTCTTTTCATTAAGAAGTCAAGTCTTGATAGGTTATAGTATTTACCTTACATGCAACGTTTTTCTATTTTTAATTTTACTATTGTGATAACTTAATGAGCATTTATAGATAGCTTGCAATCAAAAGAAAAGCAGCTTCCATGCGAGCCCTCATTTTCCTGGCTGCTAAGAAGGACGAGGCAACTCGAGACATTTCTTCGACCGGTTTAGAGGCTCTCCTCCAATTATACGATTGGAGTAAAGAGATTGACACTTCCCCTTCTCTGAGATACCCTTAAAAATCTCAAGCTATAAAATGGAGATGCCCCTTCTATACTTTCCTAAGGGCGGCTCCTAGACTCTACTATTGGAACGTGGGGTTCCGTATCTTCTATATCCTTCGAGTCGTCTCCGGACGAAACTTATTCTTTACTTATGGCGGACTCCCTTTCCTTTTCCATGGCCCCGCTGAGTTAAAAGGAAGTTCACTGCAAAAGTGTTCTCTTTGTTATTTGGGCTCTTGATGGAAGAAAATGATCAGATAAAACATGCTTGGCGGGTAAACTAGTGATATGGGCCGCAGAACTCTGCTACGACCTTTATAGACCTAACAATATTAACTTTGATGGCGTCCAGTGTGAATGCTCTCGAATATTTCCCGATGTACGTCGGCATGCCGGCCTTCATAATGAATTTCAGACAAATGGGCCTTAGGCCCTTGGAGTGCTCGGTTTGGATCCTTGACACATGAGGAAATGGGTAGGTGTAGCCTCCTTTTCTGATGTAGACATTAACCCGAAGGTCCTCTCTCCAAAGATTTTAGGTTCTTCCCTGGTGGCGATGCCTCGGTTAGAGATACTCACGAACGAAAGTTCCGAGCACCTCAGAATCCTCTAGCATATCTAAGTCCAAATATTCAACGATCAAATGTAAGGTGAACAGAGCCTCGGTTCCGACGAGCCCCCTAAATGAGGTGTTAACTGGTGTCTACGAACGTGACAGCTCCATGAGAGTCTCTTTCATCCGTTCACCTAATAGAATGATTCTGTACAAAGAACGTATGTTCCAAACCCAGCTGCATTCAGACTTCTGATGAATGCTGATGATCATCACAGAATGATATCATAAGTGCAATAAGGACATCCAATGGCTCGCCAGTGAAGTTAGCACTGCACTTTATCATGAATTTGGTAAATTAATTATTTTAAGCTAGGGAGAGCGTAAAAATCTCCGTTGAAGACATTACGAAAGAGCTGGCTGACTCGGGAGCAGTTAAGGTCGAGGGCTTCGAGATACACACCTCGACTCATTGCCAAGTTCAGCGTGAAGGTTTACTAAGGCCTGCCATCTGCGCAAGGACCACATATAAAAAGTCTCATTTATACCAGAATGTGTGAATTGCAGCTAGCAATTCCCTGCTTCTTCGGTTGAATTTAGCTTTTATATTTGAGAGAAAGTTACTGTGAGTTTAAGCTGCGGACCGAATCTCGTTTCTAAAGGTGAGGGAATTGGCTTCATTGCTTTTTATTTGAAGTAGTACTTCCTAGAGAAGACTAACTCTGCTCCTGACCTAGTTCTGCCTATGAACACGGTAACCACCGCACCCATTTGGAACAATTCTGCGGGTTCAATCCTCCTATGCCGTCACCGAATTAGATCTGGCGATACTACGGGCTCCTGCCCCTTCACAGATAAACCAAGGCTGTTCCTCTACCCAAAGGTGTTCACTATCCTTAAGGCGACGCAGTTGATTGTTTCCATTAAATAATTTTACCCGCAGAAAGTAGTCGTAAGATCATCTTCAGGTAATTTCAACTCTGTCCCTTATTAAGAGGCTTGGCTTGCTAAAGAATGCCCAAGACTGAAAGGGATACATCAGGGATCCGGAACCCTATAAAAATGAGGGAGCCACGTATCCCTTAGTCTCTCCTCTCGCTAAAGGATTCAAATCCGGCAAGGAAAAAGCTAACAAAATGTGCCTAACCTCCTAAGGTCCTCGAACTTTCGGTGTCTTCGTCGGCCCAAAATCCACAGAGTTCTGCCTTCAGAAAAGTTAAAGCTATCCATACAAGGGCGAGGGTATTCTGTGGTGGCAAGCTAACGTGGTACGTTTGGGTACAGGTGCTTTCCGCAGGTTCCCGATTGAGAGCCTCCTGAGGAGAAGAAAATCGATCTGTTCCGGTACCAGTTCATTGTGCGTTGGCACCCGTGAGCCTTGCGTCCCCCTCAGTCTACAACAGCTCTTGTTGCATCCGTGGCATATTTTTACCAGGACTATGTTGCAGAGAGACATCAATTATACACTAATTCTTTTGGGCTTCGCGATAAACAACTCCTTTTAGTAGTCAATGTGTGTCTCAGTTCGTTTGCACCTCTGTTTCTGCCCAGGAAGACGCCTTGTTGGGTACTAGGATTGACTATTTGTGATGGGATCTCAGCCATCAAAGTTTCTATAGCGTTGAAAGTATTGCATTGGAGCTTTATCTTGCACATACCGCTTCAACACTGTCTCCCTATTGTTTATAATCGTCGACCTCTACCCTGTGCTTTATCCATCTTAAGAGCAGAGTTGTTGGTTGCTTTAATCCTCTCGGTGTGGGAGATTACTCGTCATGCCCGATTCGGGGAGCAGATTCTGATTTATAGCAACTGACAGAGAGCCCTGATTGCGCTGGAATATTTGTAAACTCCGTAATCCTGGTTCCAGTTATCCATAACGCCAGGGCTGCACCAAACCCGCGTTTATTTTAGGATTGTCTTAACCTGTGCTTAGGAAATGAAATGTTTCTATGTTGAGAATGAGTGCAATGATGGAGGCGCTGAACAGTCCGCCACCGGTCAAGTCTTTTTCTCTCCCCTACTCTGACTAAATGACAAGAATGAGGGCAGCCCTTTGTGCTGCTTGGCAAAGAAGATGGAAAACAGTAGACAGGAACCTAAACTTACACGTTATCGCGTCCCGAATTTGCCCATGTACCTATATCCCAATGTCTTGACGGCTTCATTTCGTTTACTGTGTTCTCCGAATCGAACACACTCGCGAGACACATTGATACTTGATACCGGTCTTATAGAACTTACTGTGACGAATGCTTATTCACCCAGACTGTCTAACGTAATCTTGTTGAATGTCCCAGTCTAGGGGATCTTTGCGTATGTTATCTGTCCTCGTACCGGGAAGAGCTTAATCGCTACCGACTGTCCTTTTTACTCAGGATGGGTGCGTATAATCTTAAACTTTGCATATTTAAAGTTCTAGAGTAGGCTGGCCTCCTTTATTAGCAGGATTGAGCCTTGTAAAGAACGGAGCTACATGCATGACCTGACAATTTATGTTTGTTTGTATTACTTGTTTCTTATTTTTTTGTTTTTCTTTGGGGGGATTATTTATATTTTTGATAGCCTATTACTAAAATACAAAACTTAGAGTTATAAAAAGTAATTTCGGTCCTTGCTGAGAGTCACCGATTAGTTCTTTAATAAATATAAAATTCGAAAACACTCGTATGCCAAAATATTTTTATCTGGTCATATTTTGATGCTGATCTTCAAATTCCTACAGATTCAGTGGCTTCCATTGCACGATTGATGATCTATCTTCACCTACCTTGATTCTTTGCATTTCCCTTGAAAATATTATTATTTTTTGTGGTCTACCTCTATAAAGATTACTCTCAAAGTACCTATGCATCTAATTATTTTCGAAATATATCAGCTATTTTTTCTTTTCTAAAGATAATGATAATTTCTACTCCTAGCTCTTGTTTGATGCAAACATTTCTGAACCTGTTACAGCAGGTTTAGACATTGCCTGCAACCTTCTTTTATATGACACCTGTAGAGGATGGCGATCAAACGGATAGAAAATCTGATAACAAAATGCCAATTCAATGAACCAAAATTGTGCGAAATAAAAATAACAAATTTTTTGCGTCTTCTTTTGCTGAATTGTCACTATTTCGCCGTATTGGGATCATTAATCCAGGAATCATCTTAATCTTCCCCTTAAAAAATGTTGTTGCCTCCCTTAACGATTATCTTTCCCAAAACATGCCTTGATTTTTCTGCCTAGCACAAGCAATAGGCAAAGTTACCCTACTGTCTCGTTCATTTAAATTCATATCATCTTCCTGGTATTTGGGCTAAGTTGTTTCATGCACTTTTGTTCACCAAATTTTAATATTTTTTTAACAATCACTTTCAAACTAATTCTTTGAATGAAAATCCCACTTCGAGTTTTTTTTATCAAATATCAGGCAACTAAATATATCACAATTCGTAATTATAGATGCGTTACTAGTAGATACATCAACAACATATAAACTATATAGAAATGAAGCTCTATGAAAATTACATCAGCATCCAATTGTTACAGGAAGATTTGTGGTGCGTTTAGAGTCTCTTGGTATTTTTCTTCGAGGTTTGCTTTCAACGAGGGTGCAACACGTGTGGAGAGGTGTGGTGTTAGCCCACTTATCGATGATGAGCGCCTTCAGTTGTTAATTGCTGGAGGGCTGACGACCTCTTACAGCCTAATTCAGGTTGACTCAGAAGTTTTACAGTGGATTCATATCCGGTAGTAAGGTAGCCAATCCATCACTATGATATTTCTGTCACATAAACACTGTATGTATGGTAAACGCAAACTTGTGAGATGGAGAATTTCCCTGCATGAAAATCACATTCAGGGATTTGTGGATAGTTCTAACTCGGACTGAGGTTAACATGTAATATCGTAGGATTGGTACTTCTCTGAATTCATGCGGCCACTGCAACGGTGAGAGTACTTGACATGCAAATCCATACCATTATGTACAGTGTGGCTACCTTGCTTTACTCTTGGCACTTTACATACATTATTAATTCCACTGTTCCCCTGCATTCTGCAGAATCTTATGTTACCTGCGGTCGAGAACAACAAGAAGGTCGACTCTTTGTCGGAACATCAAATAAGTCTTCCCTGAGACATCCATGGTCCAGTTATGTTGATCACGTGTCCGAGACTTCGACATCGTTTCTGAAGAATCTTGATCAAGAGCTTTTGCCTGGATTTGCCTGACCTCAGGCCTTGTGAAAGCAGTCTGCGCATCACTGTTCTGACAGGTGCATTAAGTTATCCGCCCTTTGTCCATTCATGTTACAGATGGCCTGCGG
Organism: Ceratothoa steindachneri; assembly: GCA_963969495.1. Classification (NCBI taxonomy): domain Eukaryota; kingdom Metazoa; phylum Arthropoda; class Malacostraca; order Isopoda; family Cymothoidae; genus Ceratothoa; species Ceratothoa steindachneri. The sequence continues at coordinate 204,930,357 of OZ018320.1, read as the reverse complement.
TCTGCGGTTTCCTTACGATTCTGAAGGCTCATGCAAACGCAAAGACTTGTCATCACGCTACATATTGACCCCAAGTTGTCTAGAATGAGGTCAGTCTTGGATATTACTACTTTTCGTATCCTCTTCATCACTTTTACAATACCAGAATGTGATCCGTTAACCCTCTGGCTCGCGGCTGTTTTTATATGGCTGTTTCACAAAGGAGAGAATAAAAATGAATCAAACTGACGCAAATGCACACTATATTATATCAGGGGGAATTGTTAATAGAAATAAACAATCAAAGTAATTGAATGCAAACACAAGGAATAAATTCTATCGTATTTTATTTGTTAATAATTAATGATTTTTTGTATGGATAAGACCCTCTTAAATTAAATAATCTGTTTCATTTTTTGTTGGGAAAAGCTTTTTATAAAAAGTAAGAGTAACTTGAAGGAGTTTGAAGAAAAAAAACTCAGGGAAGTTATAACCTTTCATAACGTGAAGATACAGCCACCACAGATGTTCATTTAAAATTTTATGCAGCAAAGGAATCTTTTTAATTTTGCGTATATAATCAATGATCAATGAGTAGGGTTTATTATATCTTGCTAGGCTATGGTCTGTGTTAGCTGAGCCTTTAACCTCCTACCTAATTTCCCAAAGCTAACCAAAATTGCCTTTAATAAAATTGGATTCCTCTACAGGGTTATTAGCTTGTTTACTTGATTCCAAATAATTATCCTTTATAATGGATTAATACGCCCTAACATTGAATACTATTCACATATCAGGGGAGAGTTACCTCACACATAATTATTAGATCGTATAAAAAAACTGTCTGCCACATCAAGATCCCAATCTAATCTGTAGTGCAGGTGCTCTTGAAAATACGTTGAGAAGTCGTCTTTTTCCTCCCACCACTTACATTACACAATACTTGAAGAGCAGAAGCTTCCTAAAGGTAATGCGCTCAAGTTTAAAACTCCAGAATCACAAGACATTAAGAATCATTCTTTTACTCTGCAGCTAAACTGTAGAGGTCCCTCCTTCCCATGTTCTTTTAACTCTCCTAGCTCCAAGAGGTACGAATTAAGACATTTAAATGGCAATTGCTAGCTAAATGCTCAATATCTTTTAACTAGTGTTATTCTGAGTGGTGAGTTTTCCCCTTGCTTTTTCCTTCTCCATAATAAAAAAAATGTTCTAGGGAGCACTGATAGAAATTGTTGGGATATAAGGACATTTTATGAGTAATGTATCATTTTTTCATGTTTATCATTATTTTATAGATAGAAATCAAGAAATCCTTCGGATTTATTTTCATTTAAATATATATTTAGTTATTAAATTAATAAGTATTATTATTTTAACCAATTTTATCAGTAGTCTCCATCTTTCTATTAAGTTTCAATATATTGCTTTTAAAAATCGTGTGACAATTTAAAAATGTTCTTTAATGTTGTTTGATCACTCTTATGCTAAGCTCTTCGATTTTCTTTAGGTAATAGATACACTAAATTATTAAATAGATAGCGATCTAATGGGGATAAGTTGGATAAATATGGAGGCTGACGAATTAATTCTGAATCGGAATTGTCTAGCTTTTTTGTGAAATCTCTTTTGCGATATGAAGCTCCTCTTTGTCTTGATGAAAGACCATTCCTCTTTTCGATTTAATAATGCTGGCCTTTTTTCTTCAAATGATGCAAATAAACGGTCAAAATGAGTGAAATAAACATATTAAAAATGGTTCAGTGTTTAGTCGAGGAAGAAGAGATGAAGAAATGTTGATTCTTTGTTGCAAGTGTACCTTTGACAATCGTGAAGAATCGATTGTCTCTATCGTTAAACCTTATCAATCTCCTTAAAATAGCGATGCACAGTGTAATGAGTTATGATTTTTTTCAGCCAATTATTTATAAGTAACCATCCGATTTTATTCTATTGTAATTTTTAAGAGGCCTTGAACAAATTCCACTGGTCGTCTCGAACAGTGTTTTAACTTGAGACTAACTTTTCTCGAGAGAAAACTACAGCATTTCATTATAATTATTTTTGGGAAAATCTACGCCTAGCTAAACAAAATAATATATAAAAGATGTCTAAAATTGATTAAAAATTAGATTGATTGAAATATTAATATTAAATAATCAATTAGGTGTCATTTACAAATATTATCAATTAAAGATAAATAGTCTATTTTCGAATTTCGGAATCTCACCTATACCTTTATTTCCTGTGATATATTATTAGAAAATCAAATCAAATTAGGTTACAAATTATCTAGAAAGTTTATTATGGTTGTGTTCGCTTTCATGGCTATTGTATGTCAAATGATAGATTCCTTGAAATTCTTTTTCACTTTTCTCTTAAGAACAATAGTCATCAGTTCTGATTCCTTCGTGAAAAGCTTTTTACAGAAAGGTTCGTTAAAATTTAAGTAAATTTAAATGATATGAAAATACATCTAGTCAAAAGAATTATTTGGGTTCTAGGGACTTCAAGGCCCAACATATCCCTTTTTCCTGCATCCAACCTGCTGCTATTAATAATATATGTAAACTTATGATCTTCATGTGCCGGTGCATTAGAGAAGAAGGGGAAGGTAAATACATACAATCCACTCCGGGAAAATCAAATACGATAAAGAGAATACGTAAAGTGAGAAAGGAGAATTAAAAGTTTAAAAGAAGTGATTGCTCAATTATAATGGTTGTTCCCCTACGTAAAATCCGGAAGTTCCCTTCATATACGGTGGTTCTCACTTACACACCTTGATTTACATCATTTTTTATGAAGAGTTTCTTCTTGTCTTATTTATAGGCTCAAAACTATAATTGATTAGGATGAATTTTACAAGAGCAGAACGAGAAAATTGTATGGAATAGATTGGAGCGCTACAACCGTATATAAAAAAGTTATAGGAATCAAATAATGAGTGCCTGTCAAAAAAACACTAGTTTGCCTTGTTACCAGTTGTAAAGAAGAAAAAGTATAAGCTAAACTAAAGAAAATTGTGCTGCATTTCAAGAAAATTTTATTTCCAAACCCAACGCCACCTCTTTTACAATCGGTGTTCTAAACCTGAATGTCCTTCGCAGCACAATTCCCTGAAGTAAAGAAATATAAAATAGTATGACGAAAGCTTAGGTCAAAGACAACATACAAAATTTAAAGTTGTTTTCGTTTTCTTTAAAACCGTACAAGCTTCAGTCGAAAAACTGGTATTTGAAATAAAACCAATATCAATGTTGATATAAATAAACCTTTTAACCGTCTTCATTGGGATGAATGCAACCACAAGCGAAAGAAAATCGTCTCCGAGGCAGAAGGGAATTTGATATTTTCAGTTGAATTAAAATAAAGCGAAAGCCTATGATGTTATCATTATCATAATGGGGGAGGAGGGGGGTAACATCTTGAAACCGACACTGTTCAACGACTTCAGGCAAACACCAAAGCAGGAAAGATTTGTCTTTATACCGATTTTGTTTTGTTTCTTGAGAATTGCGCGCAATCCCTTTCTGAAAATATAGTTTCCAATTTACCGTTCACACGATTTTAGTTACATTAGTTTTATATAACACTTTATTTACCAGTCTCTTTCTTTGCTAATAGACATCAAGAAAATAATAATAATAAAAATGATGAAATTGGATCCAAGTTTAACTTCAAATCCTTATATTTTCCCTATTTTTTCTATTCATTTGCTATAATGGTTATTCTATCAGTACTCTTCGTAGGAGTGCGCAAAAACAAACACTTGCGATTGATAAAGTCAAGTCCACTCAAAATAAAACGTATAGGGAAAGTTAATTTACATATATTACCGTTTCCGTCTCTTCTTTCCATCCTTATCTCTTTTCTAATCAAACAATCATAAATTTCCTAATATTTGACTAAAGCGTCCGTGAATGAAGAAAGATTCATCCTCGATAAAGATTAATGCGAAATATCATTTAGCGCTATTAATCTCAGACAATGATGAGAAATGGTGTGCACAACGACGCCTCTCCATTATGCCGAGAGACTGGCTCAATATGGAGATCTTTGACTTTATTAGAATGTGATGGAGAAATATGGTTGAAAGTGTTAATTTTGTACTACGAAAAAAATTACAACCACTGACATATTACATAAATATGAAGCGCTTAGTTATGCAAACACACTCAAGGTTAATATTATTTATTAAGAAGGTCAGGTTGGAGTTCTTCTTGTGTTGCAGCTCGCGTGGTTATAGAGCTTCTTGGAGGGGTATGTCAAGGCTGGCACTTGGCGTGGAACAATCAGCGTTTTGTGAATTACGCTTGTTATGGCTTTTCCGTGCGCGTGATATTAATTATGCTTCGAATGGCTTGAAGTTACAATCTGACACCATGATCGGGTTGCCAGCGATTGCTCGCTGGCCAGTTGTAGGGAATCTCCGCTTATTGACAGATTTAATGATAAAAGTCAACGGGATGGCAGGTTAGTCGAGAGGACGGATAACCTTCTTGGGTATTTATTTGGGTAACCCGACAGGGTCTAATATGGAAAACTCCAGCGCGAGATGAAAAAGCGATATTAACTAAGTGTTATGCAAATAATTTGTTACTTGCAGTAAAGTGACTGAATATTTTATTTGCTATGTAAAGAGAAGAGCTAATTAATGTCCAAATGTATCCGTGTAATTAGAAATCATCCCAACTAGAAGTGGTAGCGTAAGATTGGGTCTCAATATTATGTACTATATTGGGTCCAAACGCTTATAAATACTAAAAGAAATTATTGAACCCGATTCTGCCCTCTTGTTTCTGATTTCACTTGAAATAAACTTGGATAAATACCCTTCTTATTCGTCTAGTTTTATTAGTTGCAATTTATTCTCCTCAAGTCTTCTTTCCTTAGATTTAGTTTCTACGTATAGTTTCATTTTGTTAAGATGCTCCACTCTATCCAGCTTAATGATATCTTCACCCAAGTAAAGACGCCACAATTAGACACCCCACTTCTCTCAGAACAACCAGCTAGACTATTGTCATGAAGTTCATTTATGACCTTCGATTTATAATTAAATATTTTCTGAATGAATCCAAGCACTGTTTTTTATTTCTTAAAAGCATCTACTCAAAATGTATAACTTTGATTCCCTACCTTGAGCTACACAGGTCATTCAAGTTCTTCCTCAAGTTAATCCCTCTTGGTCTAGAACTTGACTTTATTTTCCTCCTGAGGGATTTGACTCCGAAATTCGTTTCTTATTCAAATTTATGTAAATTCTGTGCTCTGGTAAACACAATCAACGGCAAAAGAGCAGCAAAGTCCTTACGATTGATTCAAAGCTGATCAAAATTGAAGGGAAGAAATGGAAGTCATAAGTTTAGGATAGATAAAGGAAGAGAGAATATGAGTAAAGAATTAGTTTCACAATTTTCATTTCTGTAAAGTCCGAAAGTAGTAATCTACTTTTTTAAAAAGATATTTACCTCTTGTGTGATTTTACCCCCATTCTTAGACAAGCTATTCCATGTCTATGACGGAAATATTTTATAATATCGCATTGTTCAATATTTTACTTACTAGCTTGAAACCGTTATTTCTAGTTGCCGCTCGGTGATCTAGCTCACATATTTAATCATAATATACATTAGGAAATCAGTTGAGTACTTGAAAAGCTTTATTATGTTGATATTCGAGAGAAAGTTAATTGAGTGCGATCTATGTAATACTGTGTTCAGGAATTAATTTAGTCTCTGCACGCGTTCCAAATTTAGAACGTTCTTTTGAATGTACCACACACTGAAAGTAAGGCCAGAAAAGCGCTTTATATGTGGGAAGATTAATATATTTTTATTTAAACCCTAAATCCTTTGCTATGTATCCGAGAACAATATTGGCCTCCAAAGCTACAGTGTATCCTTTTGAAAATTGGAGATCACTCAAGATTAAATCACTCAAATTCCTTTCCATGTTGATTCTGTTTAAAATTGGACCATTAATATTTTAATCTTTTCTGTTTTAGTTATGTGAATTACCTTACACATGTGAGCGTTGAATTGCATTTGCCATCTTTCCGGCCATTGACTACTCTATTTAAGTCATTTTTCCTAGTACGTAGCTTCGTGTGAACAGCATATTTTAAAAGTTTAAACAGTATATTATGTTAAATTACCTTATTATATTTACAAAAAGCAAAGGTCCGAGAACAGATCTGTAAGGAACAGTCCTAGAAACAGATGACCATGCTGAACTACTTCAAATGACAACAATCCTTTGCAGTCGGTTTTCAAGCCAGCCTTCTAATCATATTAGTCCCCTGCCTTCTATTCCATAAGTCTCGGTTATATTGTCTTTTATGGGTAAGGGTAACAAAATCATTAATAGAATCAAGATAAAATACATCTTAGTCTTAGTCTTCCCAAAATGTTCTAACAATATTCTAAAAAGAATCAAGCGTATTAGCATGTATGAACGTCTATATCGAAAGTCGAGTTATGTATCATTTATTAAAGTTTTTAAGTCTAAACTCTAATTAATCCTTTCTCTAGCAAAGGATTCCAAGAATTTAGCAACAATCGAAGTAAAAGAAATGGGCCGAAAGTTTCCAGGATCAATCTTTATCTCTTTTTTTAAAAAGTGGTGTTACATTTGCCTAGGTGAAGTTCCTATGAACAATTTTCTCTCTTATAGATACTCAAAATATTGCACAAAGGTTTTTAGTACTTTGCAATCTAACGGTTTACAATCAATCGGAACCCACTCCTTTGAACATTTTCATTTTATTTAATATAAATAAAAACTTTATTTTCATCGTTATTGGAAGAATTAGTTTATTTTCTCAAAATTCATTACGTTTTGTATGGTAAGTAATTTATTTGTATCTTCTACGATAAACGTCAATTCGCAAAATGTTTTTTTAATGTCTTTACCACCTGGTGCATATTATCCTTTAAGTAGAAGAGAGATGAACTAAATGTTCACAACCAAACAGTAGGTCAACTTCTGAAGTATGGCGAGCGTAATACTTGTGATACGAGAAGTATTAAGCCTGGAATTATCATCTTTGATAAAAAGAAGCAAACAAATAGTTAAAATTAACGTCTAATTAAAGGATAAACAACTCTTAAATATACAAATCAACAATGAAATACGAGCATTGTGAGAAATTTAAACCCCTATATCATAGAAGGAAAGTCGTGTTAGAGCGGCAATTAAGTCCAGTCAATGATGCGAGGCAATCAATATGATAAGTATATTTTAATCCATTTAAAAGGCGGAAAACTTAAAAAAGGATAATTCGGCGCAATTCCGTCTGCATCGCTTATAATTTACGTTGATCATAAACACAAGAAATCAATATCGTCACTAGAGCAAGGTCTGGCGACTCATTTTCCAAAGATCGCATTGAACTCCCCGTCATAACCGCATCAATTTTCTGGCCTATTCACTATTATTTAATTAAATATGTTTAAACTTAAATAAGCCACAGCGACAAAAAAGTTTAGTTTCACTCAACTCTTACAGCTTTTGTACAATTTAAGAGAATTTAACTAAACAACCTGGCAGGGGGGTTGGAGTCCTCGTCCGAAGGCTCACTCTCTTGAGGTAAATTAAGGTTAGAGGTTAAAGAGCGGGAAAAAGTGGAGCATCAGCGAAAACTTAAAATTAATCAAGGTCTTATTTTTAGACAGAAATCGCCGTTGTCCGTCTTCTGGCAAATATATCTAACAGATTGAGAACAGCGGAACCTTAATATTGACACCCAAACCCGCAACTAAGAAAATATCTTTACCTTTACCACCCCAAATCACGTTATTTCTATTTAAAAGGCACCTAATTACCCTCCAAATCCTTAGAACTCACAATGGCCAGTAAAATAGAGTAACGTGTCTCAATAAAAAGCAGATCGATCTTAGCTCCACAAGTAAAGTATAATTAAGTACTAATTTAATTAGACGAAGGATCTCATTTTATATTCTAAAGGCTTAAAATTAATGAAATTAACTCAGTTCCCTAGCTGAAGGCCCCAATAGCTAAGTTCCTTAATGCACCAGAGCAGAGCTTTTAAACCTTTTTTATCTCCTGACACATCCAGCCAGGGAGTAATATGTTCGAGGCACACAATCAGTATTTAAGAATATATTTAATCATATAATAATAAATCTAATTGTCGAGTTAAAGCCGATATATATATATATATATATATATATATATATATATATATATATATATATATATGAGGGATTAGATTATCCGAGTGGTGAGGAATAGAGCAAAAGGACGCCCAAGAGACCTGACCTTGGCTCCTCTACCAGATGTTAAGGGTAAGTTAATGAGGGGAATAAATGGAGAGATACTGTTTCCCCGAGTACGCGGGCAAATAACTGAAGCCAGTGTAGATTTTCCATTAATTACTAGCTATAGATGAATGCTGTTTTCGGTTATTTAAAAGAGAAATATCTACACAAATAATATGAAATGGGACTATCCTCGACTTTGGGGCTTAAGGGTCGGGCATAAGGGACATGCTAATAATAAGCGTAAAACAGGTAAATGACCAAACTTAGATTAAGTCTTGAAAGGCTGCGCTGAGCCAAAATACAAATAAATATTTAGGGGATGACGGATTAAAGGGATCCGCACGCGTCGACGTCTTTCAAAAGTTAATGCTTGAACGACGAAGGAAATAAGGGATGGGGGTGTTAATTGGAGGAGGAGAATTGCAGAGGGTTGAGATTTAGCACGGAATACGATGACGGGGGACTACTTGCGCTGGTTAACGAGAACAGCCGTTACTGGAAAATCACCATTGACTGGGGTCTAATCACGACGAAAGCCCTTCTTGTTTTACGTTCATGGAGACGTGCCTCGTGCTGGATTGCCAGCCTGTACTACATAGATCCGTACGATCCTGACGTTAAATACCGGCTGATGCAGGAGTCAAATCGCCTGTGGCCACGGACGGGATTCTCCCAAGGTAAACACAGGGTTGGGGAATGGACGTCTTCAAGCAAGGAATTTGCGATAACGGATGTCTTCTCTCACTCTCCCATGCTTCCAGATGGTAGGCGAGAGGCATAATTGCCTCAAGGCTTCGGGGAGAAACCTCCACAAGTAAATACATCCGCGGTCCAAAGAATCTTCTCGTTGTTTTTAGGCTCATTCTCTCCTCTTTTGACCTCGTGTGTGGTAGCCACGTTGGTTTTTAAAGACCATGTGTGGCTTCCTTGACTCTATTATTTCACACGAATAAATGTTTATAAGTTAGGCATGCTAATCATTTATTACTTTGGTGGCCAGACCTATTATAATACGAACATGAGTAAAAATCAAATGCCATATCATACATTCCTAAAAATATCAATGAGAAATTTGTCCTTGGCGTTCCTTCCTAATTTCCCTTATCTGATGCCGAATCGTGGATAGGCATACCCACAAGTCCTCATCCAGTGTCTGAAGCGGTAACCTGTTATTATTTTTTACTGTGTTCATTGCAGAGAATCCAGCTTCACAAAGATATGAAGTTGAGAAAGGAAGACGAGATTCAATTGCTTTCTTTGTAATTGCCGGGTATTCGTCTTGAATGGCCGACCCAAAAGAAGTCATATTTGTGGATTTCCTTCTTTCTTTGCATACTCTTATTGGAAATGTTCAAGGCTTGAAAAATATCAGCCAGGACTCTTCTGGTGTTAAAAATATAAGAATCTCCTCCCCATTTATTAATCAATTATATAGCAATTGTAAACCTCAGCCTTAATAACATACCTTCCTTAAATCTCCCGTAGCCCTCTTTCAGTCTATTTAAGAATTAATCTTCTCAAATTCTCACACTTAATAAGAAATTATACATCAAATCTAAATACCATCTTATAAATCTTAATATGCCTAGGGGCAAAAAAATTAAAATATTGTATTGACATATTGAAAGATAGAAAACGAATTTATTGATATTAGTAAAATTCTGGCAACTATAGCTGTGGTAGGACATTCTTTACGGCAAGACACTTTGTGTCAGAAGTACGAACATTTTATCATATATTCGCATGTACAGTCCCGAAATTTGTTCATTACTCTTTTTAGTTTAAAAGAGAATCAACTTTCTGCAAATCTCCCGCGGCACAATGGTTGGGAATCGCTGCAATTTTCCACTTTTTTTCGAATCGCTTTGATGGGAAGTGCGGAAAAGGATCCACTTGGTGTGAAAAATTTGTTAAAACCGATTTGCTGTACAAAAATACTTATAACCCGCGCATCGATCTTGAAAAAAAAATGGCCAAAATAAAGCCAAGACCACATATATTTATATGCGAGAAAATTATATGCCGGTAGTACTCGTAATAATGATTTATGTTTATCTTTTATGCTTATATTATTTTTTATGCTAAAAAAATATTACCCATTGGGCTACATAAGGTTACCATATAATTCCATTGGCAATGGATGCAAGATCGAAAAGTTATTTTCCTTATCAATTTTTTCCCCTATTGTTTTTTTACCTTTCTGAAGATATGTAAATATGGTTAAGTTTACATTTGTGGAATTTGCCTGATTATGTTAAACACTAGACCATAAGTCAGAGAGGGGTAATAAAATAACTCCTGAAGGTGTTAAAGTTAATGAATAATGTTGACAGCCAAGTTTTTCCATATGATCAACCCTTATAAAATGCATACGGAATCTTCTCTTTATTCTACATAATTTCTGTAATCTGGGAAAATGTCATAAATTTCTTTAAGAAGACAAAAAAAGGTTTCGTTACTATAGGATTCTTACGGTTCTCTTTATCGGCAGTTGTAGGGGATTCTTTTTTAATGAAGGCAAGAGGTGTAAGCATGAACGGAGACAAGTCAAAAAAGAAAGTAGTTTATTTCACACTAAAAGAAAAAAAGTGAAGACTTTAACTTCTCGTATGATACATTATTCATGGGTGCTTTAGTATTCATGAAAGAATGGTTGATGCTTAACTTTAAATTAATGAAAGAAATTCTAAGATGTTTTTTGTTTCACAGTGCAAATGAGTGTGTAGAAATTTTTTTGAAAATTGAATATAGTGAACGTGGGAAGAATTTTCATTATCAGATCTGTGTATTTATCATTTTATTCGTTGAATATTTTATTTCCCTTTGACCTCCGAAATTCCTCACAAATCACGTATTTTCAGAAGTAAATTTTCTATGTAACAAATTTAAATATTTTAAAAATAGTTTCAGTCTACATCCATTTATTATCTAATATTTATCTGTCATTTTGTTTTATTTTTATCTATAAATTCAACAAATTTGGTTTTAATGATGTTAATTATCGAAGTATACTTTTGTGGAAAAATGCTATTATTGTTGTTTTAAGGAAGAGCCGTCTCCAACATATAAGGATTTAGTGGAACGCCCAGGAATTATCCCAAAATAACATATATTTTAAATTTAAAAATTAAATACAAAAACAAACATGAACTATTGAAATACTATGAATTTAAATACACAATAATGACGTCAATAAGTTTTAAGTAAGGCTTTTAACTTGACCTTATAATGTTGGTTAACTCGCTACTCACTTCAATATATAAGAAATTGGCTAATTGTCTTTACTGGAGTTTAAATACCTTGGTTGCTCTGGCGGCGGGTTTAAGTCTGACCTTGAACTCAATGGGCCCAGACACCTCAGAAATCTGGTGGGTTCTTTGAGGCGAGCCTCAACCAGATGGTTAGCGTTGGACGGGATGACTTGGCAGTCACAAGGGACTTTGGTGAGTGTAGCAGATGAGGGTCCACGTGGTATTCAGGGGAGGGGGATTCTCTTCAAGTGCAAGAACTATCACGGTAATTTAGGATGCACCAGGATAGGCAAGAGTCTCTCTGACGAGAGTAAGTTGAACTTGGTTCTTAAACCAAGTTAACTTAGAGTTTGGTGTGACCACCGGGTAACTAGCTCGAGGAGGAGCTTTTTCTTCTTCGTTTCGGAAGTCCTCAAGGTCAAGGACTATCACGGTGCTTTGTGCTACACCAGGATATTGGGGGGGGGGAAATCTCTGACGAGAATCAGTTGAACTTGGATCCTAACCAAGTTAACTTTGAGTTTAGGGTGACCAACAGGTAACGGGCTTGGGGGATCTTCTTCAAGGGCGAGGACTATCCCTTGGCTCTAGGATGCACCCTGATAAGAAGAGTCTCTCTGACGAGAGTAAGTTGAACTTAAACAAGTTGACTTAAAGTTTGGTTTGATAACCAGGGACTAACTCGAGGATGAACTGCTTCTTAGTCCCCTTGGTAGCCCGGATCTCTTGCCGGGGACTTCGTAGCCTCGTTGACTCACTGATTCTACCTTGGTTTTCCCAAGTGTTTAGGATTTATAACTCGTCACCCCGTGTGGTAGGGGTAGGAGGAGGGGGGGCTTGTGGACGGGCCGCAGAAGGGTTCTTACTCCAAAGGTTTTTCTCAGCTAGTCTTCCCTCTGGTCCAGCTGACCATTCGAGCTTGAGAGAAAAGCGTCTCCAATTTCATACTTGAGGTGAAATTAAATATACACTCGTCGGGGAGGTCTTGCAGTTTAAACCGTTTTGCTTTTCATATGGACGAGTGGCGAGGGGCTGTGGTTACTAGATTGAGCCAAGGTGCCTGGCCCGGATGTTTTTACAGTCAACGTCTCGTGTCTCAACTGGGAGAGAAGGGCGATGGTCGATTCCCCTACAAACCTACCTTCGAAGAACTTAATGGAAGGGGGGACTCCAGGGAACTCAACACAACTAACTCAACCTAGTCGAGTAAAGCAAAGTTACATGTCTTTGAGCCTTCTCTTACTTTAAGTTTTTTTAAACTTGAGTGCACGCGCGCGTGCGTACACAGGCATGGGGTTAAAAAACCTCGCAATCCTTCTTGGGGGGTATGTTACATATCACAATTTAACATACTCGCAACCCAATTTAACTTTCAAACAACTAGAACCTAATTCATCGATTACACGCAACAAAACAAAAACAAAAAACAAGCTACTTCCTTACATTTCTAAGCTTTTACGAACTTAAATCCTACCGATAACTACTAACACGAAAAATAAATGAAAACATGGTTTCACGCTTACTAGGTACTAACATAACCCTCAATGGTATTTCATCTCAGCTTATAGAGCGGTTGTACTAAATCGGCCCCTTTGATGTAGCTAATATTAAAATGGTGCTTTGGGACCATTCCCTTACCGCGCCTGAGTCGGTCGTTAGATTTATTGAGTCTACCCAAGTATGTCACTAAATGGTAGTCGTATTTCTACTCGAATTACCCTTCTTATGGTACTTGACTAAGATTAAACTGAACCTTATGGCTTGAGCGGCCTGTTGCAGTGGGGCATAATTGCTGTGAGCGTGGGTCCCATAGTCCTCCTTTAAAAAGGTATCTTAGGAGATCGAGTTTGTGTTCGATCTAATTTGTTCGGAAACCATTTTCCTTACCGGGGCCTGTTGCAGTGGGGCATAATTGATGGGAGTGTGGGTCCCATAGTCCTTTTTTATCAATGTACACTGGAAGATCGAGTCTGGGTTCGGCGACAAGTTTCACTAAGGGATAGTTAATGGGCGTGGATCATACGGTGAACTAGGGTTTTAATGGTAACTCCGTGGATGTTCCGTTCAGGGAGGAGACTAATAGGGGTAGGGGATACTCATCCGCGTGTACCATCTGGCTAGTTTTACCTGGGTGTATCGCATTAGAACTTCTTTCCTCCTTCCTTGTCAACCCATTTGACTCGGTTCTCTAAAAGAATTGAATTCTGTGGATAAATAAACTTTTATCCTCAAACGGATGAAAACTCTATTGTAAAAAAGAGCGAAGTTTCGTCGACACCTAGGAGTAAGCATTTCGAAAATAGCAGCCATGAAAAGAACTCTTGAAATTGATGAAATAGTGTGAGTATTTGAGAGGAAAATATAACGGTGGTAGGACTCTTTCAGTCCAGTGGCAATTTGGTGAGGTTTGCCGAGAAATTCTTCAGATATTTTTAACACGCTTCCATAACGAGAAAGTTTTGGAAGAAAGTAGTAAGTCTTTCTTTACACCTGAGTCTACAATAATAAATACTATGTGAGAGGTTTAAGACCACATTATAGGTAATTCTGGTAATATCGACAAACATAAAGCCGTCAATCGTAGTGTCGAGTTCGTTTCAGAAGATGGATATAACATTAAAAAATTGGGAGTAACAAGATTTGCCTAAACACCAAACAAAATTCGTGTGATTCAACGTTCCATTGTTAGAATTATATAGGTAAAAATTCGTATGATGTAGAAAATACAAAAACAGACCAATTTAAGAAGATTTGGAGCTGCATGTCGCAGTGTAAGCGATAAACAAATAATTTATAGAACAAAAAAATTTATATATGAATAAATGTTATGCAACTTATTTTGTGATTATGTAAAGAAGAGGGAAACCAGCACCTTTTTAAGTCGCTATTTTTCACGGGATTTTGTGGGTCTAGCTACTCTTGAAATCTGAAATCCTCATTGATGTTTTCATAGCCTTAGATGGTTGGTTTAGGAAAGGTTAGGTTGAGTTAGCTTAACCTGATCTAATCAAAGCTCATTCAATTCACGACCATAAAATGAAAGTTTGGGTATTTGGCCTACAAGGAGATACATGCCTTGGCACAAAGTTTAAATAATAGTCTCTTGACAATGTATATTAACGGGGGAAACTTAGATCTTGCTTTCGAGTAAAACACGAAATCGAGACTGAGCGCGTTACGTTTGAGGAGCGGGTAGCAGACTAGTTGGTAACATCAAGAATTAACGTAATCAGGATGTAATTTTAAAATATATATTAAAAATACGTTCAGATTAGTGTGGAAATAACTCGCCGCTAAAAATATATGTCAGCATTTTTTAAAGAAATTGACAAATATAAAACTAGGTTTGCCCTCTACGAATTAATTTCATAAATATTTAAGAGAACAAAGGTTTGTTAGCATAGGTTTTACAGGGTATATCAAAAAGCTTGCATTTATCTGTCAGTCAGTCTACATTGAAAAGTTTCGTAGTCAAAGTTTTAGCAAAGTATATTTATCAAATCCTTAGAATTTCATTCCGATAAAAAAATCAGGTAAAAAAGACGTCATAAGTCAATTAAAATGATTCAAGCTGATTTGGCAGCAATTACGTATCTAGTAAATCCAAGGAAAAAGTTGAAATTCTTGAAAAAATACAAAAATAAATATTACAAAAGAGTCATTTAATATCCGTTACTACCTTTCCTCATAAATGGCCAACTCAAATAAAAAAATAGGAGGGCGGACTTGTTTGATGATAAATGTTTGAGAGAGAGAAGTTGGTATGTAGGGTAGTTGGAAGTATCGCATGGGTGGGGGTTTAGGGGAAGATGAAATATTAAATAACTGCGAAATAAGGGATTTGGGTTTTAGAGATTAAAGTGTGGCGACGCAGTGAAAGAGAGACATATAAGAAATTTAATTATTTTAATGTGCATTCTTTTTGTTATCCAATAGAATTAGGCAGGTGTGAGCTACACAAGGAAATTTCAACAGCGCCGTGTAGGATTATGTGTTAAAGATACACGAGTAAAAAGGAATCTCCTTTTCATTGTAATTCTGAAATTTAATTAATTAATAATTTTTAGTATAACAAGTAAATAATAATAATTATTAATAATTAAATATTAACAGCATTTTAAATGCTCTGTACATAAATACCATTAAGATTTCATATAACGTGATAAGCAGCAATTCTAAATATAATTGACTGAATCTTAAATCTTTCAAACGTAGGAAAGAGAATATATATTTAATTATATATAATTTGTTACATACACTCCACTGAGGAGATTTACACCCGGTGCGGCTGAATGAGACAGACGGTTATTCCCTTAGCGCTTATCGACCTATATATAGGAAACTTAAATTTCCTAATATTCTCGATATTTTGGCAATTTCCATTATTAAATATGTTTCCATATTTAAAATTCATAATATGCTATAATTTTATGATTAATATTAATGAAACTGGTTTATTGCTAAAAAAAAGCTGTAATAAAGAAAATAAAACGATTGTCAAACGTGGCAAGCTACTAGAGTAGAGCGAGGCAGACGAATACTAAAGCTGTGAAGTGGAATTCCATGGCTGGAAAGGGAAATATTATCGCTCGGATTACATATACATAGGTTTAAAAGGCGAAGAATGTGCTTGAAAAAAAGAATATTATAGCCTCGAAGAGGAATACAAGGCTAGAAAGAAGAATCCTCGAGATGAAAACACGAGAAATCAGATTAGAAGATAAAGAAGAATATTAGAGGTATAAGACGAATTAGGTCAAAGTTTTTCGAAAATATATTTATGAAACCTTTTGAATTCATCCGTAAAGAAGTACGTTAAAGAAAGACGTCAGAAGACCGTTAATATGACTACTGATGAGTATGGAGCAATTATATAGGTATGTGGCGAATCCAGGTACATATACAGAGTGCCATGGCATTTGAATTAAAATTAAATGCAAATTTCAAAATCAATGCCACCAAGTAAGACGATACATGAACTGATTAACAAATATATATGAACGGATGCAGTACATAATGAAAGTAGTGGACGAGCATGTATATTAATTAGAGTCAATTCATCAATGAAAATACAGGTGCCTCTTCATGCAACATCACAGGCATTTATTCGTTACATCGATGCTCATAAATATAAAAGTTAAGTTAAGTAACTCGAGTTCTGCATAATTAGCAGGTAACAGAAGATGGTTTTCCTATATGTGATATAATGTGTATCGTGTAAAATGTTTTTTTTCAGGTGTCAAATTAAATCGCTACAATTGTCACATTTGAGTGATCGAATGAACGTCCAGCTGGCCTGGATCAAGTGGGGAAGTGCTGACTCTAAGGTAAGTTAGGAATGAAAGGGTAAGACAAACCCTAAGAGTTTAACCCTTTTTTCTTTTTTAAGTTACCGGATCGATTTATCATGACAGGTTGCGGCAGTTTCTTAAGCCACATTTGTTTGGATATGGCACAATTAAGACGGTGATGTTTAATTAAGATGGCGCCGCTTGCCATTACGTAAACTTATTCGGAATTTCATAAAGTAATATTTTCTAAATCAGTAGATTGGACAAGGAAGAACCAGACCTTGGCCAGGTAGATTACCAGAACTGTGGGTTTGGGTATATCAAATCAAAAGCATACAAAACAAGGATTACAACTCTGTGAGGTTTACATGAACTCATACTACATTAATGTTGCAGATAACATAGAGCGCCAAATGCGATAGGATGAGTTTCAATGCGAATTTGAACGATTTGAAACATGTTTGGACTCTAATGGTCATGATGTCCAACCTTATCCCTCTCAATTTCTCTTATTAAATAATAATTTCTTTCAGTTTCATCTAAATATGTAAGAATTTTATGTCCACTGTGTATGAAGCAAAACACTTGAAATCATAGTGAGATCATTTACACTAAAAATATAAGTCAGCATTTATTTACAGTGAATAAAAACAAAATATTTTACATCTGATCCTAAAGTATTTAAAGTGATAATTTCGCTTGATCTGTTTTTACATTAATATCAATAAAATCACCTGATTTTCATCCTGATATAATTTACAGAGGAAGAAAAGGTTTATGCATCATTTTTACGACTTTAGCCTCTGGAGTCTTAAACCAATCCCATTTTATAATCCAAAATAGAAAAGGAAGAAAATAGAAAATTGAAATGACCGAATCCTTTGTTAGTTATATCTTATTATCATCTCATCTTGCGTAAAAAATCTGTTCCATGAAAGGAGTAAGAGTGATGATAAATTACGGAAGATAAAACGAGCAAGAATAAATGATGATGAGAGGAGTAAGGGGAAAATCTTCTCTTCACACATTACATTTTCTTTTTCCAGATACTTTAACACCCTCTTTTTCCCACAATTATGACGAGACAGTTGAGAGAATGAAGGGAGAATAGAAAGATGAAGTAATAATAAGTAAAACTGAAAATAAAATTAAAATAATTTCATATAAAAGAGAATTTCCAGGACCAACTTTGGCACCCCTAAATTTTGGTGCAGGGAAGGCACGATTAAAGGCACAAAGAAAATAATTATGTACATGAAGTAGGTACTAGAAAGTACAAATTTTGGGCAAATAAGGGTGTACATACACCATTAACATATTTCTGCATACTTAATCAACCCAACATATTGATATTTTAGGGGGTCATTTTATCACCATTTTTGTTTCTTTAGTTGGAGTAGTCATAATATTGGTCTACTCATGATTTCTGTTATCATACACCATAAATTCTACCCCTAAAACTATTTTTATTGGTTACCCAAAGGACCATGTGAGTGGCTCGCACTTTCTCTCAATAGCCCCAAGAAATATTCTATTTGGATCATTTACAGTCAACATTTCCACACTTCACCTAACTTCACCACTTTTGCTATGAGCATGTATTTACACATTTAGCAGAGATGCCATCGTTGCTTTTTGCTGATAACATCCGTGCCATCGAAACTAGATCTAAATGATAGATAATAGACATAATGAAAATAAATAAACAAAAAAAAGGGTCATTTACCATAATTACACTTTCGTCTCAAATTGAAATAAGAAGGAAGTAAAGAGGAAGATTGTAACTTTTGCCGCAAATCAAATCAATTTGCGTAATTTAAACCCAAGAAAATTGAGCGATGCGGAATGAAGATTTGTCTGGTTGAATAATATGGTCTCGGCGGAGTAATGAGGCATCAGGAGAGGCTTCAGTGCAAATTCCAAACTTTTTGTTCGGATGGAGAGTCTCAAAATAGGGCAACTAACAGGATCGGGTCCCGTTTCATCCAATTCAAATGAATAAGACGAAGAAGGCATAGAATTTATGTTACCAATCCCAAGGAATTGGAAGAGAGAGCTGTAATGAATTATCTAACATCTATTATATGTGAAAAAGCTGCAGGATTTACGTGATTAGGCGCAATTAAATATAAACAGTTATAAATGAAGTTGTACACTGATATTGAATATGAAAAGAGCACATCATGATTTAAGATATACAACCTAATTAACTAAGAAGGGATAACGGTATGACTTGTATTCTCCATATATGAAGAGAAATCTATAATGTAGATGAGCCACAACATGTCAATAATAAGAGATAGCTGTATGATTGATATTATCCACCCAAATTGAAAAGGCAGAGAGACCAGGGTAATTTGTTATCTTACCTCTTGTTTTATAAAAAGTGTGAGCTGTGTGATTGATATTAACCACCTTATTGTTATCATAATTTGGGCTGTATTATTTATGCCTTTTAACTAAATAAAAAATAATGAGAGAACTATATTATTTATGGTATTCAACTCAATTGAATCTGAAGAGAGGTGTGTGTGGTTTATGTTATCCTATCCAATTAAAAATGAAGACAAAGGAATTTTTGTTATATACCACAATTAAATATTGTCGTGGTATGACCAGGTGTACGCTGTTATACGCACACTAGCCTACTGGCCGACTGAAATTAAGGCTCCACCTCGGGATGGCTCTAAGAGTGCTTTAAATCAATTGTTGCTAGAGCAAAGAATATCAAACACGGGTAGAGAAATATCCTTTAATAAGACTAAAGTTTACTTACATATATCAAGCAAATGTAATGGCAATGCGATTAAATATTGACGGTTTATTGCTAGAATCTATACTCCGAAATTATGTAGACGGGGAGACAGATTCATTGCTATAAGACTTCCTTAATTTCCTTGTGTCGCGATAAGGGACCAAATCGGGAAGTCGCAAAACTCATTCAATTCTTCTCTGGACGAGAATGTAGTCGCTTCCCTCTTGACCCTCGAAGACGTTAACTGCTAACGTACTGGACGGCGACTTTGGACATAATCTGCCTGTGAACTCCGAATTATCTTGACATGGAGAGAGATTCATCGCCAACAGACTTCCTTAATTGCCTTGGGTCGCGAAATGGGTCCAAATCGGGAAGTCGCGTTTCCCCTTTAATGTTATTTTAATTGTTTTAATTTTCGCAGTATATAGAGCAGATAAATGCAGCGCAGCGAACGGGACGTGAGACCGGCTAAATTCGTCTTCGACAATGGGGTTTCATCCTCGCGCGAACGGCTTGGGCCAGACGGTCAACGGTTAACTGGAAGTCAAGGGTGAGGGTGGGGGAGATGACACAGAACCGAGGTACCGGAGAAGGTGTAAAGAAAACAAAATTCCTTTTCTCTTTCATCATTCTTCGAGAAATATAGAGAAAGAACTGTATTATCTAACTTATGAAACGTAAATGGTTATATGCTGTATATACTTTGTTTTATACAATCCTAGAGATTATTTAGAGAGAAGTGTATGGTTTATGTCATCCAAACTAATTGAATTTAAGGAGAGAGTTAAATTACTTGCGTTTTTCAATCCATATTTACGAGTATATATATATGTAGACATAGATGAATGGTATTATCTAATCCAAGTGAATATAAATATTTACAAAAGATTCAGGAAAATTGGCTCCGAATGAGAGAATAATGAAGAAAAACTTTTCAGCGCTTTGTCAAAGTATAGGAAAATAATAACTGGGGAAATACGAAATCACTCTTACCTCGTTAAATATTTTCTTTAACAACAGTTTACCAAAGTAAAATTTATGAATTAGAAAAGTTGGAGTTTTAGCTGAAAACATCCGCAATTTTTTTAAACATTTCTTTCATACAAATTTATCCGGGTTTTACCTTAGCAACTTTTGCCTTTTCTATGATTAATACGCATATTCCTATTTCCATTTTCCTCTATGTATTTTCCTACCTTAATTGGAATCCAATCGGGATTAAGGAGCCAAAATCTTCTGTTTTAACATCGCGTCCTTATCGATAATTTCTCTTTTAAGAGCTTTCAATTTATTTAATAAATAGATTATATTTGTATGCAAGAGGGGGAAAGAAGTTTATCTGGAGATAGAACTTTGTATTTTCCAACCACTCTACAATTTTGGAAAAGGTTCAAAGTTTTATCTAGAATTTTTACTCGACAAAAGTAGTGTTTTGAACTATTATCAAAGTGAAAATAACAAAAGGAATGTGAGCAAGACGACATATATTAAAAAATAATCTGAAACCTAAACAAATTCCTCCTAGAAACATTATTATGTGACCATTGTCCTTCCCGTCCTTTCAAAATTTCATAAGCAAACTGGATAATAATATTTGCTGAACTTGTCTCTACGCCTTTTACTCAGTATTTAGTTTTTTGTATATGCCCCTAAACCAAAAATTAGTCTTTTTAAAATTTGATTATCCGTTTAACTACGTCTTCTTGTGCCCACTTGCCTTAACTGTTCTCATAGTTTAAAATAAAAAACCCTGACTTTCTCCTTAGGGGTTTGTTAAAAACATAGCTCATCTCTAGCTTTTAGGGGCATTGAAGGTGTAGAAGATGTCAATTTTGTGCAGCTCCTAAAAAGATCCTAAATTGCGCATTGTATTTTCTCCGTTTAAGAGATTAACCATTTCGCACTAAATTCCTGTACGACACTCCAATTTAAGTACGACATTCCAATATTGTCTTTGCCCACTATATTTACATGAGTACAGTTGTTCCCATCCAATCATAACCCTTGCCTGACGCAGTTTAAATTAGCCAATCAGAGCTGACATGCTTTTGTCCTTGCACCAGTTTCACGCCTAAATCCACTGGTGCTCTCTCCACTCTTCAGATAAGTTCAGTTCCCCAAATGTTTATTGTATCAATATTTAGTGAATTTCCACTGTCCATAATATAATTTCCCCTTCGACAGTTCCGAGGCGCTGCGGGTGCCGAATTTCCGGTGGCACAGATAAAACAAGCGTTCTTATGTGCTACAAATCCTGGGGGCCCTGCGGCACCTGACAATTTCACCCGTTTATGAATGTTGAGAATTTCAATAGATGCACAGTGCTGCTGAATCCTGAGTGAGGTTTATGCTTAGGACATGATGGAACTCAGGAGGAATTTGGTTATAATTTATAATGATTATACGTATGTATAGATCAAAATTATATGGAAGTATAATCAAAAGAGCTAAGTTGTATTTTATATACCGAAACCAAGAGTCCGAGTGAGAATAAATCCAATGCATTAAAGGGTGGGTCTTATTGACGTAATCCATGTAGTGGATGACCTCTCGGAGGAATGTGTTTAAGTGCATTCACCTTTTGGGTAAAATTTGGATTAACCACTTCCTCTGCTGTCCTATTTTGAGGTGTCTCAAAGGAAATCGTTGTGGTTTTGAATTAGGCACGATTTGCCGAATGGGATCTCTTGGTCTGTTTTCTTCGGAAGCAAAAGGTTCATAAGATTGCCAGAACAAAGCAATGATGTAAAATTGGGTTACGGCTAGTGCCAGTCATTATAACGGGTGAGGAGAACAGTACATTAATATATATATATATATATATATATATATATATATATATATATATATATATATATATATATATATATATATATATATATATATATATATATATATATATATATATATATATATATATATATATATATATATATATTAAATGAGAGAAAAATATATGTGAATGAGCACTTGAGACAAGAAAAATACAGTTTTACAGGGAAAGTAAAAGGGACTTTGGAAGAGACAAAGATCAAGGAGAGCAAAGGAGAGCTTAATGAAGGAATCCATATTTTATATTTTACAAGACAGGAATAACGCTAAGGGAAAAAAACTGAGATATACTTAGGAACTCAGCTACTTAATGATAAAAGCACAATGTTCTGCCACATTACAAAATATCAGCCCTTTTAATGGGACGGCTACTCTATTAAAAACACTGAATATATTTGCCCCTTAAGGGACCCAGAAATCCCATTTTCCCTGAATAGAAAATGGAGCTGATATTATTCAGTAAAATAATCTCCGATTCCTCATCGAAAATTTAAAGGGGTTTTTGGGAAAATTCTAAATAATTATAATATTTTGAGCCTTTTTATCGGTTAGTGCAGCTTCACAGAGGAGAGGAGCGTAAATCTTGACAAATTCTCGGTCGTGAAAGAGAATTGTAAATCCTGGATCAGTAAATCTCTTGGGAGGGGAACTTCCTTTAAGCGGAGCCCTACCAATACCAGATGAACAACCGATACTTGTAATGTCTCCTGACAGGCTTATCTGAGCTGTCATCGCTTCCGAACACAGCGCCTTTGTATAAAACATATGATGATATAAAAAAAACAGGCAATGGCTTCGCTACTAATATATAATTTAATATCTAAAAAAAAGCCGCCATGGTTAATTTTTTATAAATTTTCTGAACTTCACCAATTATAATAATTTTAAAAAGGAACTCTAAACTAAATTTACCCCCTTTCAAAATATCACGTTGCTAAATATAGAGTTGTTAAAGAATAAGATATATAAAAATAAATTTTATGAACTTCACCATTTGTAACACTTTGAGTTTTAAAAAATTCACAAAATTTTGATACTTTTATTTATTTCTGAACTTTACCATTTTGTTTCTTGATATTATAAAAGAATTATTAGCAATAACTTTGATAAAAAAACATAAGTCATGACCAAACTAAGATGAAATTATTATTCGAATACTCAAAAAAATCCCCTTCTTAAACTATAGAGTTAGTGATGATGATTAGGATATTTACTCTTTATGGGACATGTTATATATGATCACATATATACAGGGGGCCACCCCTGCAAAAAACTGGCCTGCACACATCTTTTGTGATATATCCTTCATTTATCCATTAAGCACCCTTACTTTGCAGGACATGACAGAAGCAACGCCTGTGAATTTAACTAGATCTCAATGGGAGCTCCAGAAAAGAATACACTGCGTCAAACATTACTACAGCCAGACCATTTTGTTTCTTGATATTATAAAAGAATTATTAGCAATAATTTTGATAAAAAAACATAAGTCATGACCAAACTAAGATGAAATTATTATTCGAATACTCAAAAAATCCCCTTCTTAACCTATAGAGTTAGTGATGATGATTAGGATATTTACTCTTTATGGGACATGTTATATATGATCACATATATACAGGGTGACCCCCCAAAAAAACTGGCCTGCACACACCTTTTGTGATATATCCTTCATTTATCTATTAAGCACCCTTACTTTGCAGGACATGACAGAAGCAACGCCTGTGAATTTAACTAGATCTCAATGGGAGCTCCAGAAAAGAATACACTGCGTCAAACATTACTACAGCCAGACCATTTTGTTTCTTGATATTATAAAAGAATTATTAGCAATAACTTTGATAAAAAAACATAAGTCATGACCAAACTAAGATGAAATTATTATTCGAATACTCAAAAAATCCCCTTCTTAAACTATAGAACTACAGAACTACAGAATCTAGGACCAGCAAAGACCCTAAGGTCCGCTCGAGGCTAGTCCGCTACACTAAATCAAAAACTACGATACACCCTTATCTACGAGTGTATCTCTAACATGCTATTTTTTTTTATTTTTTTTTTAATACTATCTACTGTACACACTTATCTACATGTGTACATTATCGTGCAATTTTAACTAATCAAACTAGGGGTCGGGGGAGATAGAAAGTTTTTCTTCTCATCTTCCGCAGCCACTCGACTGCTAGTGGTGAAAAGCTAATTTAGGGATAGAGACTACTTATAGGATAGGCGGAAAAGAAATGGGACATCTAAGCTACACATGCAGAGAATCGCCGGCATCATTTTTAGTCATCATAATTTCATATCCTTAAACCTCCGCTCCAAACTCTCTCTCTGCAAGGACGTCCAAATTCACAGTGCTCAACTACGTTATATTTAAACTATTCAAATGCACGTCGAGACGATTTTTGAACATATTAACCGAAGTGCTATCTACTACGTGGGTGGGCAGCCGATTCCAATTTTGAGTAACTTTAAATGTAAAATAGTTTTGGGCTATACTAGTGTTAAAACGCTTGTTCACTAATTTTAACCCGTGCTGACGAGTATTTCCCCTATGATCCAGTTCGAACAGATTGCGAAAGTCCACGTTTGAGAAACCCTTTAGTATTTTAAATACTTCTATTAGCTGGCCACGTAATCTTCTGCTTTCTAGCGATGGCAAATCTAAAGCCCTGAGCCTTTCCTCGTATGATCTATTCCTCAGCTCTGGAATTAATTTCGTAGCCCTACGCTGCACTCTTTCTAATTGCGCAATATCTTTCATTAAATATGGAGCCCAAAATTGAACAGCGTATTCGAGAAGTGGCCGCACAAGGGATTTATATAAAGGTAAAATTACATCCTTAGATTTGAAGATGAAATTGCGCGCGATATAACCCAAAACGCGATTTGCTTTTTTACACGCATCCGCGCATTGCTTCGAGAATTTAAAATCGTCTGAGACTAATACTCCCAAGTCTTTTTCTAATTTAACCGCGTCGAGGACTTGGCCTTTCATGGTATAATCTACTCTTAAATTATGGCAACCCAAGTGCATTACCTTGCATTTGCTTAAATTAAATTCCATTTGCCACTTGTCCGCCCAATTGGCAATCGAGTTTAGGTCCCCCTGCAATTTATCGACATCCGATCTTACATAGGCACGATTACCCAGCTTCGTGTCGTCCGCAAATTTCGAAATCCGACTAAGTATGCCTTTATCTAAATCGTTAATATAAATTAAAAACAATAAAGGGCCTAAAACAGAGCCCTGCGGTACCCCACTACTAACGCTGGCCCAATCTGAACATTCCCCATTTATTACTACCCGCTGCGAGCGATCTTTCAGCCAATTTCTAATCCAGTTTAAAATCTTACCAGTCACCCCAATCGCTTTAACTTTCATTAATAACCTTTGGTGGGGGACGGTGTCGAACGCCTTTTTAAAGTCTAAATATATTACGTCTACAGCTTTGCTTTCATCGTACACGCAAATCATTTTGTGGAAGAATTCGAGCAAGTTAGTCAAGCACGATCTCGCACGCCTAAATCCATGCTGGGTATCGTTAATCAGCTTATTTGCCTCGAGGTGGCTCACTATTCTATCTTTAATTACAGATTCTAAAAGCTTCCCAACTACCGAAGTTAGACTAATAGGCCGAAAATTCGTTGCTTCAAATCTATTCCCCTTCTTAAATATAGGTGTAACGTTTGCTCGCTTGAAATCCAACGGAACTACGCCATCCTCTAATGAGCGATTGAAAATCTCACGCAATGGCTTAACGAGTTCATTTTGAAGCTCCTTTAAATGAATTGGATATACCCCATCGGGGCCCGGAGATTTCGACTTTTTCATTAGCTTAATAAATTTAAGAATTTCCTCGTCCTTTATACTTACATCGGATATGCATTTATCAGCACTACGAATTTCCCCAATTAACGATTCCAATTCGGAAGAATCTTCCACAGTAAACACGCTCGTAAAATGCTCATTTAAAATTTTAGACATTTCTGTCGGAAGTTCAGTCAAACGACCATCCTTATCTTTGATCGGCCCTATCGATCCTTTTACGGGTTTCCTATTATTTACGTACCCATAAAACCGTTTCGGTTCATTCTTTGAATCCTTAGCGAGGTTTATTTCATACTTCCTCTTCGCATCTCTGACCGCACGTTTAACTTCCCTACGAGAATCTATGTAATTTTGCCGACTTATAACTGACCCATTGTTTTTATGAATTTTAAATTTTCTATTTCGGTCCCGGATTAAGCGTAGTATTAACGGACTAAGCCACGGAGCTCTCACCGACTTCCCGCTCTTACGCACATACTTAACCAAATCAGAATTCACACGAAGCAGCGTACATCGAAGTTCTGCGTACATCTCTCCTACCGACCTGTTCTCGAATCGTATTTCCCAGTTTATATCCTTAATCCTTTCGCGAAAAATATCGAAATCACAGCTACCAAAACGAGGGATGAGCTGCGAGCTCATTCTAACTTCTACGCAGGTGTTTAGATCGAATCTAATCGCATTATGGTCGCTGGAAGCTAAATGTTCACCCACAAGTACGTTTTCTAACAATGACTCATCGGTTGCCATGATTAAATCAAGAATATTGCTATCACGAGTAGGCTCTTCCACTTTTTGTACGAGAAAATTCTCCAACATAAAGTTTAATAGCCTCTCACCCGGTTTATCAGAAGTAAGGTTGCTAAAGTTAACATTAGGTAAATTAAAATCGCCGCAGACTAATGTGGTCCCTTTTCTAATCCAAGACGTAAGCGTATCGAAGAGTGCAGCATCTTCTCTTTCCAATTGGCAAGGCGGACGATAAAGCACGACTAAGTTAATTTTATTTATAGCATCTAAACTTAGCTGGACTAATAAAGCATCACTTCGCATATCATCCTTAGACGAGTCCATCGTTATGGCGTTTAGATCCTCTTTTATATACATTAATACGCCCCCTCCTCTACCGGTTTGTCTATTTCTGTAATGAATTTTGTACACCGCTATATCGAACTCGCAAACACTGATCCCCGTATGAGTGTCTAACCATGTTTCACTTAGGAATACGAGGTCGAAATTACCCTCTAGAATAACGGCTTTTATTTCGGCAATTTTATTTTTTAAGCTACGAACATTCGCATATAAGCATCTCAGTTTGCGCTTTACGTTAACTCTTCTATAACACTCAGATCCGTTCCGTTTCCCTGCACCCCGTCGATAGTGCCCTCTTCACGCGTGGGCCGGCCCGGCGCATCGGCATCACGTGGCCGCGCAACTCTCCTACCTAAAATGCTACGTACGGACTCGTCTAAGAGCCTACCCAGCCGACTATTACCCACATCGCTTAGGTGAATACCGTCCTTTTGGAAAAGTGACGGATGGTCCTGGAATGAATCCCATAAGTTAAAAAAGCTAACACCAGTTTCTCGACACAACCGCTTAAGACATTCGTTAGTATAGATCGCTCTAGATTGAAGGCGCAACGTGGATTGAAGTCGGGGGAGAACACCAATAATTCCCACGTTGGTTGCTTTGGATTTCGCCGTATCTATCATGGTTCTGGCACGATAAACTATATCTTCCGGGGTGCTGTCATACCTATGGACGTCGTTGCCCCCTACCATCGTGATGATCGTTCGTTCACCACGCGTATCTTCCAATTTCTCGATCTCGGCGGCCACGTTGTTAATGCGGCCACCGGGATAGCAAAAGCGCTTACGCTTAGAAGGGTTACCCGCAGCAAACTCCTGATCCTGCCTTCTAATTAAGGAGTCCCCCATTAAAACAGTTTCCTCTTCCCCCTCGATAGGAGTTAGCAAAGCGAAAGGGTTCGAACAGGGTAAAACGAAGTTCTGGTCCCTCGTTGGTCTAGCCCCATTTCTAACACGTCGAAATTGCGATTCCTGAGGCCTAAACGAGTTTAAAATTCGTTGATGCTCGTCAACAATTACCTGATGATTCGAATTTGCAGGCCGCCTATCTCTATTACTATCTTCCCTCCCGCGCATGTCGTGAATAGCAGAGTCTAGTTTGGAATTTAAGTCATCGACTTTACGGTTAGTCGAGATCACATCCCTCGCAACGGTGTTTAATTCCAGTTTGATCTCGCTGATCGCACTTGACAACTTGCGTTCAAACGCTTCGTTCAACATACAAAATCGACATATTCTAATTTGCTCAAGGTTCGAGGGAACGTAAATTTCCTTATTAAATGAAGCAGCGCACCTTGAGCATTCGATCTTTATAACGGGCATTGTCGGTTTTTTGTTTTTTTTAATTCGGAACTAATTTAGAAAACAAGCTGCACAAGCTAATATACTGTAATTGAAAGATCGAACTTTATAATACGGCGACGAATATTGAATAGGCGATATATATAAAAGTATTCAGTAGCAGAGGCACGATAAATTCTGAGCAGAGTGAAATTAGCGGGAGCACAGAGCGAGCACGTCTTTTCAGTAGAGAGTCGGTGGGACGAATGTTAGTGATGATGATTAGGATATTTACTCTTTATGGGACATGTTATATATGATCACATATATACAGGGTGACCCCCCCCAAAAAACTGGCCTGCACACACCTTTTGTGATATATCCTTCATTTATCCATTAAGCACCCTTACTTTGTAGGACATGACAGAAGCAACGCCTGTGAATTTAACTAGATCTCAATGGGAGCTCCAGAAAAAAATACACTGCGTCAAACATTACTACAAGACAGGCTTGTTTAAGAAAGTGCAGGGCACTTTCATGCATCGGATCGAATATGAAAAAGCCTCCGCCAAGAGCAGACTTCATGAGTGGGTGAACCACTTCGAGAACTATGAGGCAGTAGAGAACCTCAAGGCAACCAGTGACAATCGTCCAAGCCATTCAGGACGCCCCAGGAAGCGTACAGCTGAGCTGGTCGAGAGCGTGAGAGAGTCAGTTCATCAGAGTCTAAAACGCTCTGTGCGCAAGTGAAGTCAGTCACTCGGTATATCCCGTGAGACTTGCAGGAAAGTACGAGTAATGGATATAAAGGCCTAGCCATACATAATACAGAGGAAGCAGACCTTTACCACCTCAGACAAGAGCATAGAATGGTTATGGCAATCAAGATACTGGAGAATATTCAGGAGACCCCAACTTTCCTTAACCTCTTTTGGACCTCAAATGAAGCTCACTTCTATCTAGAATGAAAGATAAACTCGAAGACAAATAAATTTCTTCTTTTGGGAGAACTCCAGACCAAATGAGGCATCTACAAAGCCCTTACGCTCCTCTAAGTGCACGGTATGGACTGCCCCCAGCCAGAAGCAACATCGGACCATTCTTCTGTGAGGAATCTGGCGCGATAGTGACAGTCACGAAGGAGAGGTATGTTGAGGTTCTCAAAACCTTCCCGTCGCTTATGGGGAAGTTCTGGTTCGAGCAAGATGGAGCAAGCTCTCACTCCTCAAACCTGTCCCGAGATTGGCTGAAAGAGAACCGTGGTAGCCGTGTGATCAGTCTCAAGACTGATTTTGAGTGGGCACCTCACAGCCCAGACCTTAGCCCTCCAGATTTCTTTCCCTAGGGCTACCCTAAAGAGAGAGTGTACGCAGGGAGCCCAAGGGCCATCACTGAACTCATAGAAGCCATCAGGGACGAGGTCAGAGCCAGTAGTCGGTTCGTTTGTAAGGACATCATGGACAATTTTGTGCTGCGCCTCAAAAAATGCACAGTGCTAAATGGAGGTCATCTCGAACCCGTCCTCTAGAATAAAGAAGAAAAGTCCCAAGAGTCTCATGTTTTGAGATGATGTTTTTAAACACAGTAAACTAGCTATCACCAAAGTTTCATTCAATCCTTGCAGAAAATTAAGAAATGACGCCTATCGAAATTTGTGTCCCGTTTTCTTGGAGTCATCCACTATATTCCATATATTTCCGGTATAATTTTTTTTTCAAATAGGTGTAAATAATAATGATAGTACCCGCCAGAGAAGTTTAACTCACAATTATTTCTACTACAGAAATTATTTATTCTAAATATGGTGCTCTTCCAATACGTGATCTACCAATATTCTATGATTAACCGAAGTTTTTGATCTACCAGCTTTTTTTCATCTACCAACTTTTTGCAACTATACTATAATCTTAAAGGGGTTACATTAAAATAATAATTATTGGTAATTTTATTAGCAACAAATTTATATTATTTTTAATATTCAGCAATAAAGAAATTTAACATCTTTCATATATGAAAGTACCTAACCAAACCTAACCTAACCTAATCTACCGTAAAGAAACCTCTGTTAGGCTAGATTAGGTTTGGTGTATCAATTGTAGAATTTCTCCATCAGGTGTGCTTGGGGTGAAGATAGTACAATTGAACGTTACCTGGGTGTACAGGCTTCAGTTGATCATGGCTCGTGATACTAATCATCATCATCATCATCATCATCATCACTAACTCTATAATTTAAGAAGGGGTTTTTGGAGTATTTGAATAATAATTTCATCTTAGTTTGTTATGTCTTATGTAAATATATTTTTCAAATTTTTATCAAGGTAATTTCTATGAATTTCTTTAGAGTTTGAAAATACAAAATGGTTAAGTTCGGAAAAATATATAATTATTCAATGCTTTAGTAGGTTTAAAAAAAAATGAATTACAATTGGTGAAATTCAGAAAATTTCTAAAAATTTAATCATGGCTGTTTTTTAAATTTTAAATTTTAATCTTAGTAGCGAAGCCATTGCCTGAATTCCTAATTAAAACAAAAGGTTAATAACATATATTTTATGCTAGATGTTTAAAACAGTTTATTCCTTGAGAGGATATGATTTGTTACAAAGTGAAGAAAATATCGCAATTCCTGTAAACTTGCACTCCGTGAATACTGTGGTGATCTGTTGTCAATTTTGATTAGAGGAATTATAGTCTCACCCATGGTTCGTGATGCTTTTAAAGTTGTGATTCCTTCTTTGATTTGTAAGGAATATTTCCTTCTGATTATTTGGTAAAAACAACATGGACTTTTAAAACCTGAGGGTGATTGCCCCATTTGCCATCAACGAAGGAACTGGACGATATATACAAAAACAGAGGATGGTTATACATGGAAATGCCGTGTAAAAGACTGCTCAAAATATTGTCAATCCGGACGGGATAACGTTTACTCACGTGCACACGAATCAAGATGTATACTCTTCAATGAGTATTTTGGCAATAACATCGTAACTATTCGGCCGATTTTAAGGAAATCTGAAACACTTGTGTTGTCTTACATTTTCCTCTGAATGATATAGTTGCCAATCACCTCCCAAAGTTAGTCCAGGAATCATTGAAACTTTTGAAGGTCGTAAGGTCAGAATATTTGAGACCACGCGACTAAGGTTTGTTGACCTTGTTGGCGAATTCAAATTTAATAATGGACGTGAATGTTCACGCTATTTATTTATAAGCTGAAAATGAAGGAGAAAAAAGCTGCATCCAGACAGTTATAAAATATTTTGGTGAAGACCATGGTGGACCACTACAACTTTCTTCGTGAAGTATGTACCAACTACTTCAAAGCGAATCCTATTCTTTCTTTATGGGGGTCAGGTGTTTTGTTGAGGTAGAAACTCTTGCTTTTCTTACAAGTCAAAGTACAATCTTGGTGGATGGGCACCTCTTCTGTGAGTTTCATGTTTAGTTGATTCCACAGTAATTCCTGCAGTTGTGTACACGGATGTGATGGATCGAAGAGATGTGACTACGCTTTTACCCATTAGGGAAGCTGTTATGCGACCCCCATCTATCATTTACACTTATGAATGAAGATCTAACCGAAATTTCCCATATTTTGAGTTCGTTCACAGAGCCATCAACCTTTCAGTGAACTTCGTCAACCTGGTGAATGGAGCACATGCCCAACATATTGAGTCCTACTGGCATAATCACAATGGTCAAATTAAAAAAAATGCCTCCCTACAGAAGGGAAATTTTTAATTCTTTCATACAAGAAATCATGTGGAGAGACCGTTTTTGCCTAAATAAAAAAATTCTCGTGCATACACTGCTTTAGGTAAATATCTTCTCAACTTTAATTTTATTGTTTAATTTGTTTTTTTATCATTTAAATATTATTTCTCGTGTTGGCGCTTGTACAATTGAGTGTAGTTGGGATCGATATTCTACAGTTGATCAGTGTGAGGGGAGATT
This sequence comes from Ceratothoa steindachneri, assembly GCA_963969495.1. Classification (NCBI taxonomy): domain Eukaryota; kingdom Metazoa; phylum Arthropoda; class Malacostraca; order Isopoda; family Cymothoidae; genus Ceratothoa; species Ceratothoa steindachneri. Next base: position 204,897,794 of record OZ018320.1, on the reverse strand, counting down.
CTACAATTGATCCGGTTAGATTCGGTTCTGTGATTTTATGAATGATGTTAAACTTTTTTCTGCTAAATATTAAAAAGTCTGTTTTATTTTACTCTTAGTTTTATAGTTTTAACATGCATTTGTGATTATACTCTTACAATTCATTATTATCTCAACGTTACCACCCTACGATAAAAGTGTAAGTCAAAAAGGTTTCGAAGAGCATCCAAAATATTATTATATTAAAGCAAGATTAACGAGTAACACTATGCAAACAAGGGGGAAATATTTCGGGTTTTTTTAACTTAATCACTTGTTTGGTTGCTGCTGCAATTTCTTTTAACATTATTTCATTACCATTATGCTCCTGTTCTGTCGGCGGTTTACTCTCTTTTCCTCTTTTTGGTGCGAAATCTTCAATTTAACTTTATTCTAATACACAGCCACTAACGATTCACCTTCTATTTGTTTACATAGATCGTCATCTATATCTTCAAAGAAATAGGGAAAGAGATCATCCCCAGTCATATTTAATATTCGTGAAATGGAGTTAGCCAGTAAACAAACCAGAAAAGCTAGGACTATTTTCCTCTAAACAGAAGACTTGAAATCAAGAACTATTAGGTTGAGAAATAAGTTCTTGCGGGTTTTTTTTAATGTTGTATAGATTTAAGTTTTGTTGACGTGATTTGTGCACATATTAAGAAACAATAATAAATACTGAGAGCAAAATTTGCAAAGGTTAGGCTACGTCGCTTAACAGCGTAGACTATTAGGTTTTTGCTTGAACTACGTTTTGAAGTTGAATAATAAGTCATTGTGGTTTATTTAAAAGTTGTGTTAATTTAATTTTTGTTCTGTACCCTCAAAATAGAATATCAAGTTGAAAGAAAGGCACATTTTCGACACTTGTTGTTATTCATTTTCACTCGAGACCGGAACAATGCAAACAGCCAAAGCTCGTCACAATATTTATGCTGTGTACGGAGAAAATGCTTTATCAGAAAGGACAAATCAATGGTGGTTTTCACATTTCAAAAACGGTCATTTCAATCTTAATGAAGAAGAACGTTCTGGTCGCCCCATTAAGTTGGATGAAGATCGATTGAACAACGTTCTTCATTAAAATACTCGTAAATCGACAAGAGAATTGGCTGTACAATTGACGTGTGACCAGAAAACTGTAGTGAATCACTTTCATTCGATGGGGGAAGTTCAAAAACTTGGTGCATGGATTTCGCACGCTTTGAGCGAAAACGACAAACTTCAACGCTCCACGATTGCCCCAGGGTTGCTTGCTCCTCACAAGGTTACTCGTGGATATAAGGACAGATTTCTTTACCGCATCTCCACTGGCGACGAAAAATGGTGTGTTTATGTTAACATGAACCATCGAAAACAATGGCTTTGCCCCAATTAGAAAAACACTTCCGCGACTAAAGCAAGGACGGACTTCATCCAAGAAAGACGTTGCTGTGTATGTGGTGGGATTGTGAAGGCCTTTTTCTTTATAAGCTCCTTGCAAACAACGAGATTGTTAATGCAGAACTCTACGTTCAATAAATGTATTGACTAGCCGGAGCTATTCGTGAAAAGCGACCTCATCGACGTTATGGAGTCCTTCTGCAACACGACAATGCTCGTCCTCACATTGCCAATATGACAAAAGACGCCATCCAAACGCTTAATTAGGAAATCTTGCCGCATCTTCCATATTCGCCAGACTTGGTTCCATCGGATTTCCATCTGTTCCCATCGCTCCCTCACAATTTGCATGACATTTTGTTCAATACTGATGTGGAATTAAGAACCGACGAATTTTTCGAGTCAAAATACAAAGATTTTTATTGCAGGGTCATCGAAAACTAGTTAAACGTTGGGAAGAAGTGGTAAATAACAACGGAGAATACAGTGGCGGCAACAAAAAAAGTGACATTGATTATTGGCAATAGAAATCGATACATAAAATCGCTTTCACGATTTTACTTGCCAACAAGCCAATGAAAAGGGGCGGGGCTTATGCCACGAGTGGATGACTCTCCTGAGCTAAGACAACAGAACTGCGCTTTATTGGAACTCACTGTCTCGTTTGAGCTCGTACAGTGAGGTTTTGGTGTACAACGCTCCAGCGTGCTGATTTCCTGCATTCGTGCCTACATTTGACGTGCTATAACTTCTGTGCAAGTGGATACAATGGGGCGGAAAAAGCTTTCTATGACAGAGAAAAGCCGTGCCTTGACCCTATTAGAGCAGGGAAAGTTTTTTATTGATGTAGCAGCAGATTTAGGAACCTCAAGAAATACGATTTATCGCCTAAAACGGGCAGCTGAGTTATTGCCACCAGGTACCATACCAAAGAGGAAGGAGGGCACTGGTGCAGCTAGAAAGACATCTCCAAGGACTGATAATATCCTAAGGCGTGAAGTGATGTCAGACCCTTCTGTAACCTCCGCTTCAATCAAGAAAAAACACCCAGACCTTCTCCAGAACGTCGCCCTCAGGACCATCCGTCATCGCTTACAGAAGGACTTAGGCCTACCGGCTCGCCGCGCTGCCAAGAAGCCACTTCTTACCAAGGCTATGAAGATGAAAAGGCTCAATTTTTGCAAGACCTATAAACATTGGACAGCTGCCCATTGGAAGAAGGTGATGTTCAGTGATGAGAGCACCTTTAGGCTGGTCAGAGGAGAGTCAAAGATCGTGCGTCGTCCCAGCAATGTGTCTCGGTATGACCCAAAATATACCGTGAAAACTGTGAAGCACCCTGATAGTGTGATGGTGTGGGGTGCCTTTAGTGGAAACAAGGGCAGAGGAGGTCTGTACTTCCTTCCCAAGAATGTAACCATGAGGGGGACTAACTATCTCGAAGTTTTGAAGCAGCACATGCTGCCATTTTGGGAAATTCATCGGTGTGAATTTTTCATGCATGATGGTGCCCCTGCTCACAGGTCCCAGTTAGTAAAAAGGTTCTTCAATGATAATAATATTAGTGTTTTGGAGTTGCCTGGTAATTCCCCGGACCTAAATCCTATTGAGAATGCTTGGAATCTGATGAAATCCAAAGTTCAAGAGACAGCATCCGGCAGCATCAAGGACCTGATAGAATCACTGAAGAAGATCTGGGTTACGATCGACCCTACCTACTTCGCAAACCTCGCTGAATCAATGCCCAATCGACTCAGAATGGTCATCAAGTGCAAGGGCAACATGACCAAGTATTAACTTTCATGAAATATTCATAATAAAATATGTAAGTTACATTTTTCTGTTTCATTTTCCCCGAATTGTCACATGTCACTTTTTTTGTTGCCGCCACTGTACATTATTAATTAAATTGCATAATTTTATCAATTAAAAATGAAGTTTTTCTAAAATCTTTAATAAGTAATGAATAAATTTGATAAACCCGCAAAAACCTATTACTCAACCCATTAGTTGGAAGCTGAGTATAATTAGAGCCCTCAAGCGAGTAGATTATATGAGGAAAAGCGCGATCAATAAGAGTGAAATATATTGAATATCCAATATAGAAAGATTTTCATATGATACTTGACACGTGATGTACAATTCATTATAATACCCCTACAATGAAAAGGTGAAAAAAAGGAATAATTTAGGCAAAATATAACCTCAATTTTTACCAACAATGAAAAAAGGCTAGGAATAAAATCAATCATGTCTCACAACTAAAGCTTCTTTACTTGCTTTTTTATGTTTTTATCCTTCGTAATTTAATAACGCGTCTTAATTAAATAATTGACTACTGAAATGAGTGAGAGGTTTCTGAAATTCGAAGTTATTTGGCGACTCAATTCCATATAAAGGAATAGAAACATCCTATTCCCTTCCTCCAAAGTCTTTCTAAATTTATTATAATCCCGGCAGTTGCAATGTGCAGAGTTTGCAAATAAGTAAGCAACCCCCTAGTGTCAACTAATTTACATTCATTGTTTACCAAAATCGATGAAGTAGACAATTATTCGTTTGAAAAAACTTTAAACCTTTTGCAGGTATAGTCACAAGTAAGCCAATATTAGAAGCTAAAATAATAGTTGGTTTCCATTCGCCGAGAGCGAGAGAACACTTTGAAAATGACAAACGAGCAAAAATACGACAAGAACATTTTATGTTTTTTAATAGCAACCTGACCTTTTTGCAAGAAGCATCCTATGGCATCGATGAAAAAACGTCTAAGCCAAAAACCACTTAATAAAACTTAGTTATCTTCATCCAATATCATCCAACTTTTAGCTGGCTCTTTTTCCTTTGACACTTCAAGATTGATTGCTGCACATTAAGTCAATGAATTTCCATTATATTTGCCTTCCATAAATTAAATTAACTATGAAGTTTTCAAAGTTCACACTTCCTGGAGAATTCTTGTCGAAGAGTAAATTAACACGGTTCCCTGGGACACTGGGAGACGAGATTCGAGGTTGGGTTTCTAGTCGTAATGGAGGGGAAGTGGGAGCAGCATTCACTGGTATGGTGAACTTGGAGAATGGGATTAGCACAGAGTTAGGAATATTAGGGGCAATTTGGGCGCGTGTGGCCTTCGACACCACACGCAAAACATACGATTGACCTAAGGGGAAAAGTTGACGCCGGGGAATAATATTATATATGAGAGGATGGATATGACGGGGTTCCGATGAAGGGAAACTTCTGGGCTTAAGGGGGCCCGTAACCTTGGCGGATTTGTGGTAGTTCTTAGGAGGGAACCGTGAGTAATTAATTTTATTCTTGGGTGATGAAAGGGGGAAGCTTTTTATTTTCCTTCGAGTATAAGTTGTGACTCGCCGCATAGATATCTGCTTCTATGCACTCTTTGAATGAGATAAACCGACAATCCTTCACAAAGGAGCAGATCTTTTGTAATAGCGACGCTAGTAACTAATCCCTTAGAACCAAGTCTACCAGGGACTCATAATCGTGGAGGACTTTGGTTGCTTTAAACCAAAAATTGAAATCACAGGAAAGAGTATATACAAAATAACGGAAGGTCATATTTGGTTGGATGCAGGCGTGGACAAATTTAGCGCGGTGGAAGTCAGGTGTCATATTATACGCCGCAAGAAGTTCAGATTTGAGGGGGGAATAATCTACTGTAGCTTCCAAGGGAAGAAAAACACATAGGTTACAGAGCTGGGAGTTAAGGAGGGAAAGAAGCTTAACAACATCGTCCGTCTCGATGTCCCAATGATTAACTTCAAAAATTTTCTCGAAGTAAGTGAAAAAAGATCCGAAGTCCTCACCTTCTTTGAACGTGGGGACTGTGTTTAGAGGCGGATTGAGATGCTCCTACATGTGAATTTACTGAAAGGGCTTCGAGTCGATCGCGATTTAATTTCAACTCATACTGACGAATTATCTCGCGCCCTTTGCTCTCTCTACTTTCTTTTTGCTCAGCTAATTCTCTAATCTCTTTTTGTTCAGCTCTCTCTTTTCTCTCATCTTCCTGTATATAAGTAACAAGGTTCTTGCCACTTAAACCGAGGGATTCTCCTTGGAGCTTGAATCTCTCGAACGACAACATTTTGTTCATAACACGGGGCGGCGTACGTTGTCCGAAAGAAAGGGTTTAATGGACCGCCAGCACGGTACGGAGGAAGCTTGGTTCACAATTTACTGAAAAACGGAGAAATATGCTTTTTTAAACGCTACAGATTTGCTTTACAAATACTCCAACTAATATAATATACGATTAAATAAATAAAAAAAGAATAATGGACTCTTCGTGAGATGAGAAGGGCTCAGACTCTACTAATCCTTCGGGGATTAAAGTGACCATGGGAGAAGATCTGTCTCCGAACAAAATTTTCCTATTAAACCTTCTCGATGCAAACACACATACAAACACTATGCGATAAATAAATATGTCAGGGTTGTTCCCTGTTTTGTTTTGTCTTTACAACTCAACGGTACTCAGCTTTACAAATTACAATAAAGTTAAAGGGATGCCTTTAAAAAAATCTCTCTAAAGACCTTTCAAAGACCCTGACACACCTGATCACTAGATTTTATTATGGAGAAATGTATATATATGTATATGTCCTGGAATGGCCAGATTATCTCTCTCTCTATATCTCTCTCTCTCTCTCTCTCACCGTTAGTTAATGGGGAAATTGTTGTGAGTTCAGTGGGGATTCTTTATTATTAACTGTGCGGGGTCCTTTTTTAAAACGAATATTTCAGAATGCAAGGTGGCCAAAGATTAACAGGTTGTTGGTACGCGTTGGGATTGCAAAAGAAAGAAAATGACGAAAATATATCTTGACTAGCAACAAAATAATATTTAAATATACACAAATATTGGGTTTAAAGAGAATGGTCGTACAGACGGAGTTAAATGTCTACGCGAGATACAGGTGGGCTAATTAGGGGATTAAGGAGGTCGGATTCAGGTCGGTGATTTAAAGGGGGATTTTAAATCGGGGCGCACACACAAAGAATGTATTGATTGGGTAAGCCATATTCTTGATCCATCTGCAGTCGTCAACGGTTACAATTGCTTACGTGCTCGTTGCAGGTAAGGGCCAGTTGGGATACCCTGACTGCAAAGGGCGAAGACGTGTTTCCTCTTGCTTCAGATGAAAACACTCCCTAAGCAAATACAGCTAGGGTGTGAAAACCGTGTAAGCTGCCCCCCTCCCCTGGTTAAGCTGTGCTTAAAAATCTCCATGCGGTGATCTCAGGACCACGTAACTACAAAGGGCACGTGGTCGCCCTTCGACCTTATTCTTCGAATTTTTATTATAGGTATTATACCCTTGCGTCCTCCCCTCCTTTGCGGGTAATTCCTTCGTGCCACACAAGCGGTCAAATAAGACACCTAAACACTCGTGCGAAGTTATAATGAACGTTTTGCAGGAAATAAATCTAATCTGTGCAAAGGAAAATGCTAAATCTTTTTTCGAAACCGAAGGTGGGTAAGTAATAAAATGTATAGAAGACATGAATATAATAAAAAACAGATAAAAAAGAACGCAAATAGTAATGGATTTTCCATTGAATTCACCAGGTTCGAAATTCATTCAACTTAAATTAAGTAGGAATAACGAACAAACGGGAAATTTGCACTAGAAGTGTTTTTAAGAAAGATACGTAATTGATAAAGTAAGAGAGGCAAAAATGGGAACGGGTTAAATACCCAAGGCATTCAACGGAGGAGATTATCAGAACTCTTTCGAAATGGGGGTTTATGCAACCCGACCGAATCTACCTCCGTTCTCTCGTGGAGGCGGGTATCATCCGTGAAGTGGCACGAGTAATATATGTACATAAATAATACAGAAATCACACCCTAAATTTTTTTTAAAAAGAACAAAGGAGTTTGTTTAAATTGATCTCGCCAACCGAGGTTTGGATTTAGTTAGGGAAAGAATAACGGACGGATTTCGTAGCTCGTCCAACTTTAAATGGATTTTATGGCAGCGGAGACGATTATTTGAAGATGGATGAGTTATGAATTGATATATGCCATTGTGATGATCATATACTGTCTGCATGATTAAAAGAACACAATCGTGTGGATGCTGTTTTTAGATGGACCTTATAGATGCTATCTACATGATTACGGCCCCGGTATTTTTTGTCACCCGACAAATTATGGTAGTGTAATTAATAAATTGAGTTAATAAAAACAGTAGTGTAGCACCCACTCATCCTTAAGCAAATAAAGGAGGTGAGATAGCAAAAAATGAAATAAAAGCGAAAACTAAAAACCACATCACCCACTGAATGTTTGTAAGAGGAGATATTTAAATAATTTTAAAATAATAGAAATAAAAAATGCTCGGAAGATTTATAGCCACATATATTCATGAGAGCAGTGGGATAGGTGGCATTAAATCCTCCAAATATCAGCTGTAGTATGTTAGCTCACGCTACACTTTACACCTCTCTCCTGGAAGCAAACTGGGGCGAAGAGGGCTGTTATCATTCCTGTGTCGTCCACCCAATTGCAGGTGAGATAAAAAGAAATCGCTATTCACCAAACGGTGTTGAAGCAACGTCAAAATTCCATAGGCTTTATGACATCTTAGCAAAGGGCCAAATCAACGAGGTGCAGCCTTTAAAATCCAAATCCTTTCGAATAAATGGGGAATTAAATCGTAAACCCCATTAATAAATCTGCAAAAATTATACCCCACGAAGGATTTCGAGTGATAGGTAGTTGAATAAAATGGGGTGACGGTAAAATATTATAGCGGCAAACTTCATTCAGATGCGTTGCGGTACTACCTTGACTGCTCGCAAAGGAATTCAATTAATTACGTACCTTTAATCGCAATTAATTCCTTAATCAAACCTCTTAATTTCATGGTAGGAAATTTAATCGACGGTAATTTACGCAGTGCAGATTTCTCTATTAGGCAATTAAGGGTATTTTCTCTTCTGTTAATTTAAGTAAAAATAAATTAAAACTTAAATAACGCTCTCAAATTACCAAATATGTTCCAAAGTTTCCACATTGAATCAATTCCTGAGTAAACTCTTCCTCTCTCTTACTCTCAAACATTCTCTCCCAGCCTTCTCTTTTACTATCTCTCTCTCTTCCTCTGATTCACCACCCATTCGATTCTAATTTCCTTTTCAACGTAGCGCGTCTTTTCACCAATGCACCAAACAACCTAACCTTACACACCATAACTAAAGGTCACATCGTCCAATTTCCATACCTTAGCTGTCATAGTTTACTCTGTTGAGCAACATTGGTCCCTTCGTAGATTACCGTCGTAACCTCATGATCCACTTTCACATTTCCGCATATTTCAATTAATATCTTCTTGAAAACTTTCAATTAAAGATACTGAGTTTGCAATTGAATAAAATTGAATTCATTAATAACTAAAAATATTGAATCTGAAAACTACGCAATTAATAAATATGAGTTTAAGTCATGAACTCAAAATATAAGTTTAAAATCAGTGAAGGAAATTCCTTACATAAAAAAATGTAGTGAATTAAGATTCTTAGGAGTAAATAAATATTTGCCATCCGCAACAAACCAGTTCACTACAATATTAAAAAAAATTCAACCCCACTTTAAATTCATTCATCCAACTATTCCTTCAAACTCCCATGTCTAAATCGTGGGTAGCATTAAACACCCCCTCCATCCCCTCCCTCCCTCTTACTTATTTGTCGGGGCACGTAGAGCAACTTTCCTGAAAAGCCAGAAAGGTATTAAAACTTTAAAGGCGATTTGCTGGCGATGGCGCCGGTCCAGTCTTCTTCACATTTCCTCTCTTCTCATTCCAATATCTAACTTGGTCTTTTTTACATTTTATTCTTACACTTTAGCCTAAATTTAGGGCCAACTTCTCACACTGAATTCTAATTTAAGACGATGTCTCTTTTATCTCTATGGACACCGTCAGCCACAAATGGAGACTGGTCTTTAAATAACTGCGATTAATGAGTATTTAGTTGTAGTTATTGTTGTAGTTTTACTTACTTAGTTGGCTACTATTATAGTTCGGTTTGGTGAAGATAGTTGGGCGAACATAGTAGTCTCTAAGTAGTCTCCTTTTAAAGGAAAAGCAACGAGGGCATTTAAGTAGATTTTGAAAAACGGTTTACAACAGAAGTTGTGGAGTGAAATTATATAAAATTATATGATATATTCTTAAATTAAATTGAATCAAGTGAAATTGTACAAAGTGAAGCTACAAAAATTAATGAAATTATATGAAATTTTATGAATTGTATGAAATTATATGAGAGGAACTTGTATTGAAAGCCGAAACTGACGACTTCTTTGAGTACCATGGACCTCTCACAAATTTTCACTTCCATAACTTTGCCACTTTCATTTCTAACCTCTTTTCAATGTTTCTTGCAAAGAGGCACTTATTGGTTAGCCATACTGTTTTAAAATTAATCTGCCTCCATCCACCTCCATTTAGCTCCATTGAAAAATTGAATACTTCAATAAAAAGTGAAGATTTACTCAAATTTATTGAAATCGATTGACTGAATGAAGAAAATATACTAAATCAAATTGACTAATTTACCAAACTCGTCCCACTTGGTTCAATTGAACCCCCTCACCCAGGAACACTCTGCCGCTGCTTCACTTTCATTAACGACAAGAGAAAAAGAAACACGCCTTTCAAACTGCCATTTAACCTGGACTTCATAAACCCCAAAAAAGTGAAAAAAATGAAAGGGTAAAATAGAGAAAAAATCTCCTGTACTAAAAAGGGAGCCATTAAACAGATTTAAAAAGATTTTGACTTTGAAAGTCGCATAAAATGTTGTGTCTTTGAACTAAACGGGAGCCATTTATTGAGGCAGTTGGTAACCCGGACACGGTTTATTTTCTGTTCACTTTTTCTCCTCTTCGCCAAAGAGATTAAGTAGAGGGTGATCCGGTGGTGGACTCGTCAAAGGTAATTAATAACTATCAAAATATTTTCAAAATTTTGGAGGAGGTTTCGGTTTTCGGGGTCCCTGTTTAATTTTCTTTGGCATTTTTGTTTTCCCCTCTTTAACTGTGATTTCCTCTTATCTCTCCTCTCTTCTCTATTCGGACATATAAAAATATAGATGCCTATTTACTTCCTTCCTTTTCATTGATCTACCTCTTGGGTTCCAATTAAAAAACACCCCGCGACAAGTTGGTAAACGGACCTTCTCATTATCGAGATGGAACTGTCAAACTCGGTTTGGAGTTGGGCACATGCTCCGAGGACCGGAGGAGGCGGGCATCACTACCTTGGGCGTATTTCATTATTTTTGGTTTCTTTAGTTTTACTTTTTTTGTTGTTGATATTTTTTTATTCGCTTGGATTTTTTTTTGTTTGATGGTTTTCTTTTATCATTGTGTGTATTCCTTTATATTTAATATTACCGAATAATAAGAAATTATTAATTACAGAGACGTATGTCCTCGGTGGCAGTCATCAGATGGTTGCCACATATAAAAAGAAACAAACGGTGGCTGTGCGAAGAAGGGAAAAAGCTTTTCTTTACTCTCCAGGATCGATTGAAAAGAAGGGATCCCCTTTCATTTTGTAGAAGAATAAGGTCGAATGGCAAACAAGTGCCTTTATGTACCCACGTGGTCCTGAAATCACCGCATGGAGCTTAGAAATAATGGCTGAACCATGGTGAGGGTGCAGTCTACGCCGTTATCACACCCCAGCTGTATTTGCTTAGGGACCGATTTCATCGTCTTCCATGGCCACCTTTCAGCCAACATTCCTGCCTTCCGTCATAATATCAAAGTTCGTCGAACATTCCACGTCAACGTTATCACAAAGGAGGCACCGACTTTTCCCTCAAATCGCAGTCATGTGGGGGGGGGGGAGGTGTGTCCTCCGCCAAAGAAACCAAAAGCTACCCCACCAGGCGTCTATATAATCCTTCGCCTCAGTTAAGTAAGCAGCACTAATAGACTTCCCACCTACTACGGCGAACTAGCTGGGAGACTCTCGCCTCACCCCCTCAGCGATTTCGATTCGAGGATGAAGGCTAAATCGACATGCTTGAACTCTGCCATAGTCTATCGATGACTATTTGACCAGGATTCGTATCTCCGAAGGCAATCTACGAGCGCTTCCTCATCTGAAGCGAGTGGTAACCCGACTTCCCCCTTCGCATTCATCGTATCCATCCTGGCCCCTTTTCTGCAACGAGCACGTAAGCAATTGTAACCATTGCTGTCTGCAGATTGATCTAGAATCTGGCTTACCCATCGATCCATTCTTTGTTTGCGCGCCTCGGTTTTAAAATCTCCATTTAAATTACCCACCTGAATCCGACGCCATTAAGCTCCTAATTAACCCACCTGTATCTCGCGTAGACATTTAACTCCGTCTATACGACCATTCCCTTTAAACCCAATATTTGTGTATATTTAAATATTTTTCTGTTGTTAGTAAATATATATTTTCATCATTGTCTTTCTTTATCAATCCCAACGCGTACCAGATACCTATTAATCTTTGCCCAACTTGCACTCTGAAATATATTTTTAAAAAAGGACCCCGCAAAGTTAAAAATAAACCATCCCCACTGGACTCATAACAAATTCCCCATCACCATTCCCCATTCACTTCAGACCAAAGCCGCAAAAGTACCTACGTAGCTATATATATATATATATATGATATATATATATATATATATATATATATATATATATATATATATATATATATATATATATATATATATATATATATATATATAGAGAGAGAGAGAGAGAGAGAGAGAGAGAGAGAGAGAGAGAGAGAAGAGAGAGAGAGAGAGAGAGAGAGAGAGAGAGAGAGAGAGACAGAGTCTGGCCATTCCACGACATATGAAGACACCCCCTGGTCGTTTCATAGAGGCAAGGCACCCGTCCCGCCCTAATAGCCGCAAGTTAGGCACCCTCTGGTGCAAATTCCAACGCTTTTACACCCTGACTTAACTTTCACCTGACTCTTTACAGATCTCTCTCTCTCTCTTTCTCTCTTACAAAAATTACTTACTTTAGGACCCTCAGTTAGCTTATGTAGACTGCTACACAGGAATACGCTTTTAACGGGACACGGGCTCCCGAAGATTCAAAAGAAGAATGAATAATCTTGTCCTTATGAAAGAGCTTTGCTTACTAACGTGTCCTTTACGATATCTTCAAGCTTAAAAGTGTTTTGTGTAATATATGCATATATTTCCTTATTTTGGGAAGAATAGAATTCGCCGTTATTTCCTAACTCCATTTCGCAGTAACCAAAACTGCCAATTAAATTAGGCAGTGGAATCAAAAGGGATGAGATTCAGATCCTAAAGTTGTGAGTTACGTGCCAAATAAACCCTTTGTGCAGGATTCCAATCTCTCCTCATTAATTAAGAGCTCTCATTATTAATAATTCTCTTAAAAGGCTCTCAAAATCTATAAACTCTGCCTAAATTCTGGGGCAGAGTGATGTAGGAGTATTTCGACTTTAATTTATCCTGAATCCTGTACTACTAATAAGCTATCGAGTGTGTGTGTGTGAAAGAAAGAGAAAGAGAGCTTATACGAGATACCTTGAGATAGAGCATATGAGAGAGAGAACGTGTGATATTTTGTGAGAAATTTTGACATACAGCGTAGGAGTGTAAAGGCATGAGGTAGAGTGTGAAAATGTTTAGGAGACTGTGAGAGAGAGGTGGTGAGAATGAGTGTGTGAGAGTAAAGTTGTTTCCTCTGGTGTTTATCCTTGTTTTAAATTAACCAGATCTTAAGTTTTTCTCTTCTTTTTTCCCCATCGGTTGTGCCCTCGTCTCATGACACCAAAAGAATGCCATAATATTGTAAAAAGATATCCTTCATTCCTGATTCTTCTCCACTTTATGTCTCTTTCATTCTCTTCTTTTCTTCTCTATTGCTCTTCCCTCACTTCCCGATAACTAAGCTTCGCTGGCGCTGGCGATAGCTCCCCCAAGCGGCGAATTCAATTAACTAATTAACAATTAAATTTTAATGGATTTTTTAACTCCCGAAAGAAATGAGGATTTTGGAAAAGGATTTTTTATTCCCACATTTGGTTTCCAATTAGATTAATGACTGAGTGGCAATGAAAGACAAATTCAATTACCACAATTGCTAAATCAGTAGTATCTATACAAATTTGTTTATTGGTTGGCCAATGTTGTTTGAAAGCCCCCAAAGAGGACATGAATTCGATTCATTTAAAATAAAGTCACAAAATATGAAGCAAAATTAATTCAGGGCCATAATACGGGTGGGTAGGGGGCGCCAACCTTGAAAGTTGCGGACCTATCCTTACCCTTTCGGTTAGTGCCATGAAATGTTGTTGCATTGATGCGTGCTACCCACACGTTTTTGGTAAAAGAGTGTGGTTGAAGGTTAAATGTGGATTTAAATTTACGTGAAAATTTGTAATTACTTAAAAACTGATCAGCAACAAGGAGGTGTGCTTCCTAATTCTAGTTACTTTGTAAGTATGGGTAGTTAAATTGGCGAAATTGGGGGATGTAAAATGCATTGAATGGGCATCGTCCGAGGAGTCTAAAGAGGAAACTCCTTTGGCCACTTAGACAGAGGAAGGAGCGCAACTCTCCCTGTGTGTTAATCCACAGTGAGCCAAGATCGCGCTGTGAATGCAACGTCTTTCATCACACAACACCACAATAATTGGTCTCCTATGGCCAATTCTGTTATTATATTTAATTTTAATCGTTTTATCACAAGTTAATATTGGAGCACATCAACCTATTGAAAGAAGCCCCCCCCCCATCCCAATACCCTACTGAAGAGAAAGACCCCGTCTTGTGGCCCTCGCAATTGGCCTCCATCGCGATGAGCCAAGGCGAGGTGCTGTCTCATTTCTTCCTGTCCTATTTCATCCTCGAGCACATGGACCAAAACATCGCCACTTGTGCATTGTAGTGTGTGGTGTAAGGTAAATTGTTTTTCTAGCACCTTTATAATTTAAGAAAAAGAGGATTCTCTCTCTTCTGATTATTGAACTTTCATAACCAAGTATTTGGCTTCCCTTTGGATATTTTGAAAATTAATCTAATTTCAAAGACATTTTCAAGTCATATGATCACCCGCACACCAGCGGCTGGCCCTCTCTCTCTTTCAAAGGGGCGGGCCAAGTGGGCAGAAAAGAGGTGGACCAGAATTATTAGTCCAGCTAACACAAGGAACTCCCTGTACAATGTTTGTAAACTTCAATGGACGCAAGACGAACTCTTTGTCTAAATGAAATCAGAGGGAAATCGCAGTTTATGAAGAATAGATAACATGGATAAATGTGAGTTTGAGAAAGAGAAAAGAGAAATAATGAATTCTGGTAATGATCCAAATGAGCCTAAGATTGAGGGGGGTATTTAAGGCGCCTATCTGGCTATAGTGACCGATAACTTGGCTACATTAAGAAAGGAAAACAAAACTAAAAACACACACGGACCAAGAAAAATCAACAAGGAAAATGGAAAACAAGAAGAAGAAGAAGAAGAAAGAATCTCACCTCAGCGTCGAGGGGGGAGGGGGACGCCTCCGCCCGATACCCAACCATGCGATCATAGAGTGAAAATTCATGAATTGAAGTAATAACACGATTGAATCTAATTTTACCAAAAAATAAATAAGAAAGAATCAATATATATATATATATATATATATATATATATATATATATATATATATATATATATATATATATATATATATATATAATGAGTTTAAGGTGGAGAAAGAAAAGTGTGAAAGTAAAATTGAAAGTATTATAATGGCGCCTTAGTCAAAAAGTAAGAAATAGAAGTAAAAAAGGTTTTATTTAATTCATCATTCCTAAGTTTGCGAAAATAGTGATAAAGATAAATTTAATAAATATTAATATTATTAGTGGAAAGATTAAGAAAGACGAGAAAGAGAGAAAAGAAAAATTGTAGCCCTGCATTATAATGAGTATTTGGCCATTCTTCCTCTTCATATGCAATGAACTATAACACTGGTCTGAGTTGTTTTCAAGGTCAAATATATAATACCTGATTTGAGTTCAGTTCTTTGCACTGAATCTCAAAATCATGCTCATTTTACCTAATTAGGTCAGGTTTTTGAAATATGAGCACATACCAAAAACTCCTATATTTTCAAATATTTTTGGTGAATGAAACACATAATAGCAAATATTGGACAGATTTACTCACAGAAGGTTTACAGAATATTTTTAATAGATAGCATGAATAGTACAATGCACAAAATAAGCTACTCATGGATGAATGGTCTCTTTAGTGACCTCTGAGTGTGCCGAGCAGACACAACATTCCTCTTAAGGCACCAAGAGTAGTCAGCCAAAAAGTTCACATCCCATTGGCCTTGATAGCTTTCCTCCATGACACGGATGTCTTGGTGAAAGCGCTCACAATTTTCTGAAAAAAAAGTCCAGATGGGACCGAAGAAAGTGCATTTTCACTGACATACGCGTACCGAGTTTGTGGAAATTCTGCATTAAGTCATCAACCATCTTCTAGTACTGAGGACTTCTGTGGTTACAAAGGAAGTTTTCAATAACTAACTTAAGGGACAGCCAGGCAGAGAGTTCAGTAGGATTTAATGAATAATCAAAACTAGAGTCTTTTATGAGTTCTCTTATCTGAGGACCATCAAATATACCTGCCTTAAGCTTCTCCATACTGATTCGTTTGAACTTGTGGTGGAGGAAGGCAAATCCTTCACGTTCCTTGTCCAGTGCTTTTACAAAGTTCTTCATTAGGCCAAGTTTAATGTGTAGGGGTGGAAGTAATACCTTGCTTGGTTCAACCAGAGGGTGAGGCAGAACATTGTGTGACCCGGGTTCTAATCCTTGTCTTGATGGCCCCTCTTATCTGGCATAATGCTGGTCGTCAGCCCGACTATCCCACAAGCACAAAAAGCAAAGAGACTTTCTGTACCCACCTTGAAGTCCTAGGATGAGTCCACAACTTTAGGATCTCCACAAATCAACCATTTGTGTTCTTGGTAATTGAGGGCAGATAACAGACGTTCCATACTGTTGTGGGATTCTTTCATTTCAGCAGAGTTTCCAACAGGGATTGATGAAACCTTATTTCCGTTATTCAGAACAACTGCCTTAAGACTTCTGTTAGACGAGTCAATAAAAAGTCTCCATTCCATGGCAACATACTTAATACCCATTAATTTCATCAGTTCAGCAATATTGGTACAGTTGATCAGTGAAGGCGCTTCATCGAACATAAAGAATTTTCTGAATTCACTCTCGCGTTCCCGATACCAATAGAACGTTGTTCCTGGGTCAAGTAGATGTTTTTCTCAAAGACGAGAACCCAGCAGCTGGAAAGACTCTTTAGATAGGTTCAAGTCTCGTGTCAAGTCGTCGGGTTCGGATTAGGTCAATGGCACCGATCGGTCGTCCTCTTCCGGCTCGTATGCACCACACTCATCTGTATAAGTCATGTCAGTAGATTCGGAATCAGAACTAGATTTCATGATGACATCCGGCTCAGAATATCTGGTCCATGGAGGATTGGCTTTATGGCAGAAGGAACATCAGGGCATTGAACATGGTGCTTGTTCTTGCGATTGATGCCTTTTAAGTTTGTCATGCAGAAGTAGCAGTCGGTAACGTGATCTTTCCCTTCCCTCCACACCATTGGGACACCAAATGGCATACTCTTTCTTTTCCCATTCCTCAAATCCCTTATGTTCTCCACACATGTTTCACAGCAGATATGAGAAGCAAATGCCTTATCCTGCCCTGGTCTCCTAGTTTGACTCAAAAATAAGCGTAATAAGCCTTCTTCACAAATTCCGTGATTTTTGCTTAACAGTCTGGAAGAACTACCTTGTCCGCAGATGAAACAAAATTTGTTAGGATGGTTCTTACACTTCTGATATATCGTACTGCACAACTAGACCTAAAAAGAGTAATAATAACTAGTTATTTCAGGTACCTCATGACCAGCTGTGGCAAAAACAAATCCTATATACGCTTGAATGATAGCATCATTTGAGAAAAATATGCTGTAATAAAAATCGAGTATATCTTAGAAACCAGACATGACCAAAGATAATGAATGATATTTTTAACCTCAGCAAGCAAAAAGGATCCTAACTCAGTTGGAAAACCTTCACCTTTGAAAAAAATTTAAAACGCAGGCCAGTGTAATTAAAGCAGAGCCATTAATAGATCAAATTAATTAAGATCTCTTCAGAAAACTGTGAAAGGACTCATTAAAAATAGACAATGGATGAGTGTTTAAATTAAATTAAGCCAAAATTAATTGAATGAAAAATGGAGAGTTTTGAAGGACATTTATTCGTGTTTGTTTTATCTGATGAAATGGATTGAATAAAGATTAAAAATATCGGGTGTTATCCTCCTACTCACGTTGCTTCTTGTTTAATTTGAACCTCATGTTGGTGAGGAGTCATTGTTGAAGGCAAAATGGAATTGTTCAAGGAAAATTGAATGGTGAAGGGAAATGGGATTGTTAAAGGAAAATGGAAGTGTTGAAGGGAAAATTGAGTGCGTGAAGGAAAATGGAATTTCTTTTTTTGGAGAAATCGCAATTTAAATCGACCCCAATTTGTGATTTGGAACAGAAAATATTCGGATCGAGCCAAGATATTTGAGATGTTCTGATGAAGCCCTAAAATATTGAGGAAAGTCTAATTAAACTATTTTTCAAATTTGAAAGAAATTATACGGAGACAATTAAATATTGAGTTGTCACGAATTTAATGTCGAATTTAAGACTTTTTTCATTATTCCTAATTTGCTGCCAACAGTTTTCAGATAACTTTAGGAGTGTTTGGGCCTTTAATAACTTGCATTAATGCCTAAGCCTTTTAAGCTACAAAAATATGGTGTATGGATATCAGATAAACTGTCTGAATGACAACGTCTACAACGTGTGAATATTACATCATCTCTATGGCTGAAACTGGTAGTGTGTGAAAGGAGGATATTCAATATGAGGTCCTTAATAATAAGCAAACTACTTTAGTACTACAGCCCTGTGTTGATGTTCAACAATTGCAACATTTAAATGAAGCTCGTGTAAAAAAGGTCCTCCACTGGTGAACCAAAAGGGTGACTCCTCCTCATCCATGACAATACACACCCGCGACCAACCATGACACATTTGACACATGGGTGAGTTAGATTGGCCGGTTCTTCTTCAACCTCCATAGTATCAGGAGTGGGCACCATCAGATTACTACTTATTTAAGTCATTACCACATCACCTAAATGAAAAATCACTCTGATTTTAAGGAGGTGGAAAAGAAAGGATATCACATCGTATATTTCATCAAAACCGAAAAGTGTTGAAGTTTTTTCACCTAAGATGGCTTAAAGAGGAGGTAAAGGTGGCTCTGGCACATTTTCTGCCAGCTCATCAGGCCACTAGTGCTGCAAGCACCAAAATTGAGGCCAATGTGCTTTTCTTCTTATAACGGATGAGTCTCACAGCTGAGTATTTGGGTCCCCATCACCCCCGATGTTCAGGAATTTCTTCACACCCTTATTATTTTTTAATAGGAAGAGAAGAAATAAGGTGAACCAGATTCATTTCCCCCATGACTGAGGTTGGTGACATTGATTAAATTTCCAAGCCCTTAAGTTCGATTCCAGGCAAGATCAACTGAACCGAATCAAAGTGGCTGAGACACCGGGAATTTAACCATTCATCATTGTTCGGGGCCGTGTGGGGCCGGGGGATCCAATCCTCCTCCCTCGTTATTTTCTTCTATCTTTCCTTCCACGCCTAAGTCCCGGTGTGGCACCATACAGAAGAACCCTTGGCCACCGGGTTCGAGAGGTGTTTCTTGGTGGTGCCTAAAAAGTAAGTATCATATGCACCATGTTTTAATCGGGCACATGGACGGGTGTTAGCGTTGGTAACCCGGGTAAATAATAAGTCTCCATACTCGATAATAAAATTAGTCGCCAGGTCTGATACTAAAAATGGTCTTCATACCCGATATGAAAATAGGTCTTCCGACCCGATAATGAAAACGTTTTAAAAAATAAAAAAACTCTCTCTTGACAATGAAAGGAGTTCCGTTTCCCCCCACTTCTTCCGGCGTTGCCTTTATACATTTGACAAAGAAGTCGTCGACGTCCAGGAGGTCGTTGATCAGATTTATTAAAGAAAGGCAAATGAGAGGCCTTTGAAGGGGTCTGTGACAGCAGAGACACGCACCTCTCGTTGAAAAAGGCCACTTCGCTCTTAGCTGTCCAAGACCTATGAGGACTTTAGTTCACAGCTTCAGTCATATCTACTCATTCTGCGGGGTTTAGCTCCCCCAGCCGCCAATCCGGTCAGACTGGCCGCAAGAACACGACCTCTACTCTCTTCAATAAAGCAGCCCCCTACTGTCCACGTCCGAATTTTCCTGCGTGACAACTAGAGTAGGCCTTAGCGACTCACAGAGCGCGCTAAGTGCCCTTGTGTAATTAGAATGACGCACATCTCCTTGTTTCTAGTATGGATCGGGTCTCGGGTCAGTTTTCGGGCTGCATGACAAAGTGGATTGAAGACATCTCACTGAATTTTAATGTTAATGCTATTGCCACCACAATTTAGGCCTGGACCTGTCCTAAAATGCATGCAAGGTAACAGGTCGTTTTCTGTCGTCTCCGAATCGGACGCACTCACAGAATGTAGTGCCCTCTAATGGAATGCTTACCCGAACACTCTGCGAAAAATGTTTCTCTTCCGAACCCTACGACAATTTTGATGCGACTATCCTACTCTAAATGAGCTTCTTGCCCGGTTCCTTTTCTGGCGATCTGAGGAGCGGATGCGCTCATATTGCCCTGTCATTGGGAGATGGCTCTTGCTCGCCAGTTTGTTGTGTCATAGTGTTTTGGAGGATGTCAATCCCCTCCTTAATATTGCTGTTTATAATGTGTGTATTACGCGATTGGATTCCTAAGGGATCTTGGTTTCCCTAGGTGAATCTTCGTTCATCTATTTTTTATTATTTTAAATCTTTAATTTATTCCTTCATTGTTATATTTGTTCGTTTTACTTAGTTGTTTTCATAAATTTACCTGAATGTAGGCTTTTCTGATGAGTAAAATAAAAAAAAACTATTCCTAAACTTTGTTTTGTTTATGTTTGAATTTTGATCATAAATACACGTTTCTCTAATCTCAAAACCCAAAACTTTTCCCCCAAATGTTTTGATTTTTCCCCTTGTTTGTATCTGCGTTCTCGATATTCAGAACTTTTATGGAAAATTTGGGATTGAATGGTTGCATGTTTTCGCTTAATTGACCCTCCCCCCTTCCAGAAATATATGTTTTAGGAACTGACTTCATCTGGAGCCAATATTTGCCTCTCATTTTTCATTTACTTATGCATTTTTCGTTTTCTTCTCTTAGCCTGTTTCGTCTCTATCGCTTCTTTCTATCAGACTCGTGTATTTAAAGACCGGAAAACAGATAAAGAAAGGGCGTTAAATATTTTACCCTGGAATTGTTCTATTTTATGATCAAATATATCTAAGCGATTGATTCTTTGCTCTTACCTCGATCAGTATTTCTCAGTTCGGACTCACAACTTTACTTAGGATCCAAACCTAAGATTATATGTGGCAGCCGCCGTGGACTTGACACATATTTTGGCCCCATCTTTAGACTATCCACACTAGAGTGTCTTAACTTCGGTTAAATCTGTGTTTCCAGGCGGTTCCTCATAGCTTAGAGAATACACCAAAAATGATCGATAAGAAAGCCAGAGTTGCTGAAATAAGGTACCTCTAAAACGAAAAAGAAAACAAACAGTAAAAGGTTTCGACAAAATAGTACCATAGATTAACTTTCAAACTATTTCTAATCTTGCAATGCTATAAATTAAAATGACAAGTGTTCTTTTCCTAAAATCAATTTATTTTTTAAAAGAACTATAAAAACTAGTTTTTATATTGAATGACATAGTTCCACTAAGCGAATCTATACCATCTTTTGTACCAACGATGGTTTTCTCATATTAAAGCGACTCATTTATCCTTTTCAGGTCGCCCCCAATCCAAATGTCAAGTCAACATTCAGGGTCACATCCCGACAGATTCGAGAATCCGAGAAGTGACCCGATCCTTCGACCACAAAATCTACACCTGCCACGCCCCTAACTTTAATCAGGAACAGCCCTTTAACAAGATAAATCCAATTGCTATGAAATGTAATTTCTTAATTGTTCCTTTTTTCCTCTTGGGTTAAAAAAGTGATGTATAATTTGATCCAAAGAATTCTGCCAAAAAACTCATCTCTCGGAAACACTTTTCGAATTGAAAACCTTTTTGTTTATGTTTATGGTTGTTGCATTTTCCAAATTAAAACCATAAAACGTAAAAAATTAATCAACTAACTTGAATCTTAATGATAAAAGTACTGATAATTCTTGCAGAAATTTAAATATTTTCTCATGATAGATATTGATGGTGTTTAGGGAATGAATAGATAGCACTAAGCGGATAGCATAAATAACAGAATAAGTCCACTACCATCATTACTTCGTAAACAAACCCCCCTTGCATATTGGTACGGTTTTAAAGAGTTGCGCGCTCTCCAGGTCAGATGAGCCAAGGACATAAATTATGTCTTTTTTCCAATGCTTTGTATTTTTAATACATTTTTACTTACTCAATTTAAATATAAAAAGATATTTGAATAAACATTTAGATGAACGATCTTCCGGTCTGTTTTTACTTCAAAAATAACTAAATTAAAAATCATGATCATCATTATCACGAAACACTTGGCGCAATATTTGAACTCAGCGGCAAAGGATACACATTTAGTGCATCAATGAAACTAAAAAAAAGGGACAAACCCATTCATAATTTAAAAAGTAAATTGTCTAGCAATTATAAGCCTATAGCGTCTCATCATTTTCTAAGCAAACTTTCTGATTTGGGGCTTTCGGATGCATTTAGGAATTTTATTGGGACAATTTAGAAAATAAACACAACATTAATTATCTAAGCTATTACATAATTTATCAAAGGTATTACATAGTTTATTATCGATTTTCTGAAATTCAATCCTAACTATCGTCCAGACATCTTTTGCCAGCAGTATGGCCGAGGGAAAAGAAATTTCTGACGGAAGAAAGAAATTACACAGTAAAGGAATTATTAAAGTTTTCTGTGATAATTTCAAAAGATTGTTAAGAATCGAATTCGGACGACAAAGAAGATTTTCAACTAGAAGGTCAAGCTCGTATTCCTAGAGATTTTATTCAAATTCAAAGAGGGAAGTGTCTAAAAACCCTTATACCAGCAGCAAAGCCATCTTTTTCAATCTCCTGGGGCACCTTCCTTCTTGAGAGAAACACGATGTAAGGTTTTCAAGAAATTTTCAATCGTTAGGAATAAGTCCAAAATACCTTTCTTAACCAAAAATACTAAGAAAAACATCTGCCATGGGCCTAGAATTAGTAAGAAAACTGACTATAGTAAAGTTATCTTCACTGATGAATCAAATGTCACTCGGAATCGGCTGAATGGATGCGCAAAAGGCTGTTTTTTCAATGAACGTCACGTGAAGCATTGACTAAGTTACAACAACGAGAATGATGATTGATTATATGGGCTGCATTTGTTGGAGACAAGCTAAGTAGAACATTTTAAAGGAAATGATACCATTTAAATGGGTCAGAAGGCGTATTGCGAGTGCTTGAAGAAAAAATTCCTACAGTGCTTAAAGAGACAACCAGTGAGATGGATTAAACCACTTGTCTTAGTTTTTTACTCTGTTGTTTATATATTTAGATAGAAACCATTTATTGCTATTAATTCACTATATAACAATGTTTTTTTATTTGCATCTTTCATGTTTCTCTATGGAAAAAGACTTGATAAGACTCAAGAAAACTTGCTGCGGTTAGTATATAGCAAATTTTGACAACCCACAATCCATAATTTTCTTGAGACCTCGCGAGGAACGATGCCTGGCCCTCAGGACCTGATGCAGTTTCGGCTGTCGAACTTTACTATAAACTAACTGCACCATATTTTTATATGTATCCTTCGCCGCTGAGTTCAAATATCACCTAAGATTTGGCATATCCTTAGCATTTCTTGGGGAATTTTCTTAGTTTTATATTTGTCTTTATATAGGCAATCTTTCCCTGGGCTGTTATGTCTAGTTCAATCTATTCCGTTTTTATAAGGATAGTTAGCAGGTAGCATATGTGTTTTTCTCCGTTTTACAAAGTATTTAGGAAATGTAAAGAAAATAAGAGCAAAATAGAATTATAAATATTTACATTATAAAAGCTTTGAAGAACGTGATTTTCTAGTATGAATGCTTTATCTTTTCTGACTAGAGACGATAAAAAGTCTCTCATCATGGCAGTATCCCATGTTCCTTGGTATCTTCTCTCCATTGTTCCGCTCTCCTCATGTAATCTCTCACAATGCTCATCATTGACATTACCTAAGTTTTAACAAAATAAAACTAATTGTCAATTTTAACAAAATGCTCCTTCAAGAAAATAAGACAATCGAAGACCTTGAAGCCGTCAGAAAGCTTTGCTGCAACTGCTTTTATCTGAATCTTGGGATTTCCTAAGAATCCATGAACTACATCACGAAATAAAAACCATGTTTCTCTTTTGACTCAGGTTATAGCTCTTTCAATTTTCTCAGGCTTTAACATTGCTTTTACTTGTTGACCAGCAAATATACCACCTTTGAACTAAATCTCAGTAATCTTTGAATACCTGAGACGATTTTCATGAAAAGATTCTTCTTCAAAATCTAAGGCCTTCACAAACTGTTTTATCAATCCCAATTTTATAGAAAGTGTAGATAAGTAAACCTTGGCATGCTCTTCCTGAGGCTGTTTGATAGCATTTAACATAAATGGTGGAAATAACTGCCACGGGGGCTACTGAAAGATACGTTAATGATGATCACTAACTCTGCTATCCTATAAGCAATGGAAACAAATATTTTTTGTATCCACCTTGCAAGACAAGAAAGAAGGAAAGAATCTTAAAATTCCTACAAACATCCTAACTTAAGTCACCATGTTTATTTTGGCAAGAATCTCTTTAATATTATCATAGGCTTCTTTATTCTGTACAGAGTGTGAAATAAGCAACACTGAAACGTAGTAACACTGCTTTGAGACTTTGCGGTGAGCTATCTATGAACAGTAGCCATTCCGCAGGATCATTCTTAAATCCAACATTAGTAAACAAACCATTCACCAAAACACAGATCACCAAAAACAATGAAGTAGATTTCTATTTATCATGACGTTTTGGTA
Organism: Ceratothoa steindachneri; assembly: GCA_963969495.1. Taxonomy (NCBI): domain Eukaryota; kingdom Metazoa; phylum Arthropoda; class Malacostraca; order Isopoda; family Cymothoidae; genus Ceratothoa; species Ceratothoa steindachneri. The sequence continues at coordinate 204,873,057 of OZ018320.1, read as the reverse complement.
CACAGATGTCCTGCCCTCTTCCCCTAAGAAGTTCCATTCCTTTAGCTTGGATGTTAACAGTTAAGCACTTGACTTAGTAAAACCGAATTTCTCGATGAAATCATCTATTTGACTTTACTTCCTAAAGTGTAGATGCGTAATCAATCTTAGCACGAATGCTTCATCTATTTCTTTGCTGCTGCTACTTAGTGACTCTCCTAATAAAAAATGCTATACAACTTTTTGACTACAAAAAGAAATGACCAAATTTAGCAACATTAACCAAAACATGAATGGAACTAATAATCTATTTTTACATAAAAGAAAAAAATATGTTGTCTATTATAAGAAATTTTCCTGCTTACTTTTACTGGTGAATGTGGTGCTGGTAGGTTATCATCATGAGCAACAAGTGATGCAGATGATGGTATTCTGGATATTGAAGAGCTTGGCTTCCTTTAACTATTCCTATAAATTTTCACATGTATTATGAAGAAATATGAGTCATCATGCTGATTCTTCAGCTCTTTCCATACTTTTGAAATAGCAAAAGACAAGGTCCTTCTATTACCTCCCAACAACTCTTCTAAAGTAGATCGACCGCTTACACATAATATGAGGGGCCCATGGCTTTTCTTGGTCACTTATATGCGATTCTATGTGATATATGCTTTGTCCCAATATATTATCAAAGCATGAAATATAATATAGTGGCAGAATTTTGGCATCGTCTTGTAGCCTTACTCGAGAGAGATAGAATTACACCTAATAAACAATCTAAAAAACAAAATATACATTAAATTATAGAATATATAAATCATCTTAAATGCGGATTTGATAATACAAAAATCAATGTACAGAATTTCTGTAAGGGTTGGTGCTGGTCCTCTAGGATTCAGTTGCAGCAAAGTTGATATTACCAACTTCACCATCTACCTGCCGGGAGGTAGATAGAGTATTGAGGGGATAGTCGTAGATATAAGAGGGAACAGAAAGAAACGCACCAGCTTCATTCCACTTCTTCAAAGGGTTTTAGGTGACTCAAACCGGCTCATCAGACTCATGGGTTGCAAACAATCAAAAATGGTCGTGAGACCATCTCTCAGCATTTATTGAGTTATCCATGGAAAGTAGGTTAACATGAAGGATGCCTCGTCCACCACGTTCCCAATTAATGCGGGACTGGACGATTTGGAAATGCGGTTCCTTTAAAAGGGGTGGAATTTCCGGCAACAAAGCCTTTCCGATAGCTGAAGGTTTAATAGAATAGGGAATAAAAGGGAGTAAAGACTCACACGGCAGGCACAACTTCCCACAATAAGTCCTTGAATGCGACTGTGCCTTCTCCATTTAGATGGAACACCTAGTTAAGCCCATCGTTTCTTACGTCAAATCCTATGATGGTCTCTTCGAAGAAGTTTCGAGTATTTCCTCCAAGCTATTTCTGGAGGGCACATTCTTTCAATTGTATTTTCTTGGACTTCCAGTAAACTAAGAGGAGTTGTGTAGTTTCGACTCCTACCGTTCCCCATTAATTATGTCTACAAAAAAGAATAATGGGCTGCGTGTCCCCTACCCACCTTTCCTGCGCATAAGGATATTACGACCCAACAATCACAAGATAAGGCCGAGCAGAAGGACTTTGTTCATCAACTCGCTTTGAATACCCTTTGTAACGTAGGTGCATCTGATCTACACTTGAGTATGAGGTATATTTTATTCATATGTGGCTAAACAAAACCAGGTGGTAACACGGTTGCTCAAGGTTTTCCTCGTCTTCTGGAATTTAAACGGTAAGCTATCCCTATGGATAATTACACAAGTTATTTTAGGAGTCATTTCCTTGACGACCTATTCGAAGAGTTGAGAAAGGTATTTTGACTATGGATGATTTTTCGCTCCATTAGCCAGGGAACGTTATTTTTCATCTTGATCTGCCCCTTTTTTATCTAGATGCCTAGCCAGATTTTGTTTGAAAAGTGGAAGATGACCTCCATTGTAGTGACTAGTTTCCTATCCAAATATAATTTTTTTGAACGCTACCTCCTGGAAAAAACACCTGTGTCGAACTTGTAGGGTGCGCAATGGTCTGCATTACGTTCTATTCCTAGCCTTGAACGTATAGCTGTTTTTAGACCTCACCCTTTTCCTTGGGGGTTAGACGATCATGAAACGGCCTTCAGAGCTAATCAATATTCCAATATGCACTAAAAGCACCGCTTGAACGATTTCACTGTTCGTAAATTATATCTAGCGAAGGCTATGTTCCGGTATGGCGTTAAGCACGCCTGCCAGTCTTCTTGACCAGCATACGTTTCTTCATTTAGAGGGAAGACCACTCTTTCAAAGTTAAGAAGCAACTACCCAACAGACTAAAATCTCGGACCCCACTACCGTCCTGTATCTTTTGAGATTACTTTCTCCACATTATCTAGCCAGAATGCTGCTCCGCAAGGATTCAATGTACGTCGCGATATCGCCGAAGGCCGCCGACTGCTCTTGAAATCTAGAGACGGATAACGCTTAAATGAGCCACCTCCCCTCCACTTGATTTAATTTCATCATGTCATTTGAATGCGAGGGTGCCTGACCGAGCCTATCTCCGTCCGGCACCTTACCATGTTTTTATGTTTTTTCTCTTTGTTTTCGCCGTTTTTTGTTGTTTTATTTAGCGCTTTTGTCTTTTTGTCTTGAACTTTTGTAAGTTTTTTATGCTAGCTTTCAAAATTTCGATGATTTTTCCATGTTAGCAGTTAGCAGATAGATGCTCTTTGGAAACGATGTTGCACATAACAGCCGTTTTTCTGGATTTGTGGCTATGAGGTGCTGTGGTTGGACACTAGCTTATAATCGCGTTTTTGATCAAGAATGGTTATTCAAACTGTTAAAGATGTTTGATTCATACGTTACCATGCTGACTTAATCAAGTTTGTAGCTACAATTTTGTTTGTTAAATTAACTGTTGGTACTCTTGTTATATTTGCCTTGGTTTGAGATAGAACCAAAAGTCCAACGGTCAAACTTCAGAACACAAAGGACTCATCTATAGAGATAGATTCTAGTAAAATATCCATACCCAACACAGTAGTCTTTCTAACCTTATATACCTGTCAACCTGCATGAGGACTTGTTCGATGTGAAATCTGCAATCTGCACAGATTTGACAGTGTTATATAGATTCCAGTTTCCTATTACCCTAACTACTATTTTGGCTAATCACTATATCTACCAAACACCTTCACTTTTTACACTTCTAACTTTAACAACAAACTTCTTTTGGTAAGGATCTTGTTTAGCTTCCTTCGTTAGCTATCGCTTTTTTAACTAAATAGGGAAACTAAATTTGTAATTATAAATACTGACTTAAATCGAAGATCCCTCCAGGATTAACCTCGATATCTAAACAACAGATATCGTCCCTTCCGTTGATTAAAGGAGAAACCGGATTAACTAGCAACTTCCATCAGTAAGAAATCCTGGCTCTCGATTCTTAATTGATAATCTCGAATCAAAACAAGTTTCATTAAATGTCTTCAAGTGCCATTATTTTACCAAGAAAGTTCATAAATATATAAAAGAGTGTTTAGTGGTAGTTATGTTGTTTATTTTAGCGCAATCTTGAGAAGTAAGCTGTGCATATAATTATAATTTTTTTAATTCATTTCATTGTAATTATCTATAAACATGTTTTCAAGATTACGCTTACGTTTAAATATTCATATATTTGAACTTCGTTTGATAATAATGATTTGGTAATTTATAGAAATATAATGCGATAGAATATTTTTAGACAAAACGCATATTAGTTATGTACGTTTACTTATTCCTATATTTCTACTGCTAGTTTAATATAAAATTTTCCATTGATTTGGGAGTAGCTACAAATATAAAGATCCGTCCCCACCCAAAACATAGAAAAATACCAAAGAATAATTTATTGTTTTTTGTATTATTTTCCCGACTCAAGTACAGCGTCTGATGACTAATTTAAGGTGATCATAGCACCACTAATACCAAGAAAAACCATAAATGGTATATTGAAATCTATGTTGTTTTATTTAAAAGCGAAAGCCAGCAGAAACCCCTCCCATAGAAAGCTAATGCATGTGAAGTGAAAATCATACAGAAGATAGATAGTGGAAGGCCTCGGAAAGGCACGTGCAGGGTTATCAAAGGATAAAAATAAGGAAAGAAGCTTATGTAAAAAAACAATATGAATCAATTAATATATACTGAAGTAAGAATGCCAAAGGGGAATTATATATCATGTACGAAAGAAAATATATTCCGAGACATGTCACACAGTGATCAACTGAGCATATATGGGAGGTGACAATCTCTTAGATGGTCCCCAGATAAAAAGAAAAATCCACAAAATATGATAAATCTTTTAGGAAAATTTTAAAATATTTAGGTTTTAAAACTAATAAGATCTCTCTTAAATTAACATATGGTAGGATTGTTTATACTACATCGATACCTTATTCTATTGAATGAATTCGTAATCCAATTTCACAAAAAGGAATTAATGGAGCGAACATTTATATACATATATGCAAATATGTCGCAATGGCAAAGATAAAACGCGAATTCCAAGAAATTTAATTTTATTTATTTCATCTCAAGAAACACACTGTTTTTTAAGAGTGAAATGTATAAAGCTCAAGATTACATAGATTTCCTCTAAAACATTCCTTTGGGGATATATGTGCATTTATTTCAGCCTTCTTGTAATAATTTGTGAGTTTGTGTAATGAAAAGAAAGATGAAGCAGAAGGTAAGTCAGATTGGGCTAGCTAAGGAACAACTTTATCTCAGATTAAACAAAGAACTTCCTTCTTCCCTCTGAGCATTAATCATCGTTAATCAACAAATTCTGCTCATCAATCTTTGTATCTAACCCTATACATTCATTACTAATTTAAACTCTTACCTTGCTTAACTTCCTATGATGAAACATTATCAAATATATGTAGATCGCTTGTTATTTAATTTAATTAACATGGTAAATGCTAAATAGCATGAATTTCTCCACAGTAAATCAATGATTTATCTGTTCACCTTTGGCCTTAACACTTAATGGCCAACCTGTCCAAAATATATGAAAACTGGCTATTTGACTTAATTTTATTGAAAGAGACAGTCCATTAATCGATCTCAAGGTTATCACTACACAAAGAATATCTCCACTGAGAGCAATATTCAATGGAAACGCTTTTCAGATTATAATAGCTCTGTCCTCTCCGGTACATGGAATTAATATCGTTTATATTCAATATTTGCAGTTTGAAAACCCCCCCCGAAAATAATTCTAAGACCCACTACTAGAAATAAAAATATATACCATCCCACTTTGAAAACTTCTATGATAGCTTTTACCTACATATTTTGGGGGCCACCCTGTATATATATATATATATATATATATATATATATATACATATATATATATATATATATATATATATATATATACATATATATAATATATATACACTAACTATGAGTGTTTTCGTGTATATAAAGAGTAGCATAAAATTACCCACTAGACCATGTATAGATTAATTAAATATTTGTTTATATACATATATTTCAAATATGTGTATTTTTAAGTGTGTAAGTTGAAGATTTAAGAAAATTGTAATTGGGATAATTTAAGTCAAAGATCCTATAAACATACAGACAACCATAGATTCATAAGAAGAACAATAAAACGAACAGCTCTAACTACCAAAAACAATAACTAAACCTATATACTTACCTTATCTTAAAATTATAACCACAATCATAATAATGCGATATTTGTTTCTTTTGAGTTACATAAATTGCTTAGTATTATTATTATCATTATCATCGGCGTAGATGTATGTATTGGCTTCAAGAGTAGAATGTTATTTACACCACCTCTAAGGAGGGGTTGATGGAGATGCCCTTAGAAGGAAGCCTGTCCGCAGAATAGCAGCTCATAAAGAGGCCCGTTCGGTGTTCGCTAAAGCACAATTGGGGGAAAGCCAAGAAATATCTAATAAAATACGTTGGTGAGATGATATAAAAAAGCGTTCTTTGGTAGAAACGACGAAAGGTACATTTAGCGCAGTTCTGGCAAATGCCTCAGAGAAACGAACAGCGTCCTTAGTTTCAAACATGAAGGTGGTTCTTTTATGTTGTGGGGGCATTTTGTTGCTGGCTACGCTGGCACATTAAAAGTGATATAAGGGACCAGCAATTCTGAAAACTATGATCTCATGCTTGATAAGAGCGTGAAAAAATCGGTAAAAAAACTGTGGGTTGGAAGTCCTTTCACCTTTGACCAAGAAAACGATCTCAAAGAAACCAGCAAATAGACTCAGAAATACCCAGTGCAACGCTCTACTACTCTACTCAAGTCGCTCTCTCAAAGCTCAAATTTGAACTGCATTGAAACTAGGAACTAGAGGAAGAAGTGTCCTCAAGAGAGGCCCTCACAACATTGTTGAATTGCAGCGCTTTTATAAAAAAGAGGGGAAAATATCCTTCCAAACGTGTACGAATCTTGTACATTCTAATAATAAAAATCTTATTGTTTCTATTGAAGCTAAAGGGGCTCATGCTAGATACTAAATTCATGTCCTTCTTATTTAATTTTGCTGTCTTGTGGTAAAAAAACCTTTGTCATAATTATAATATATATATATATATATATATATATATATATATATATATATATATATATATATATATATATGAAAAAAGCTCACAAAGTGTGTGCGTGTGTGTGTGTGTGAGAGAGAGAAAGAGTGATAGAAAGAAATTTGAAAGTGAAGAGGGGAAGGGGTGGGGAGGGGAGAGAGGGACGGGATCATTAAGGGTGAGAGTGAGGACGATAGACGGAGAGAGAAAGGCAAAGAAAAGAGGATGCAGAGAGAGGGAGGGAGGGAGAAAATATAGGGAAGAGAGTGAGGGAGTGAGAAAGAGATTGATGGAGAAAAATAGAGACGCCAAAATCTCGAGTTTATAGAAGTTATGGCAGTTATTATCCCCCAAGCACCCTCCGCCCTATATTTTCCATTTTCCCTACTCAGTTCTTATGTCAATTTGTGTTCCTGCTGCTCCAGTTGCCATCCATAATAAACAAACTGGAACTTACCACAGTCATTTTGACTTCACTTAACTTCAGTACATATTACCTCCTATGCATTTTTTGAAAAATTCATGCTCTCTTTATTTGTAATTTCTTAGGAAAACAATTAAATTGGGCCTCGATAAAAGCTCCCTTAAAACAAAAAAACATCTCTACAGATTCCTACTAAATATTAATTGGTGCAAATGAAGTAAAGACAAGAACAGTACCGCCTTCTTTTTACATCGTTGCTAGAAATGATATTACAAGTATTTCTTAGGAAAAGAGATTAAACTCGGGAGCAATGCCAACTGTACAGATGAAGATAAATAGGAAAAAAGAAAACCTAGAAAATAAAATTAAGTTCAAACTAAAATAAAGAGGTAGCAAATAAAACACATAAGTTAAAAGATTAGCATTGAAACTTCCTGCCTAAATTAGCCAAGAAGTGACTGCGCCACTTGTGAACGGGAGGGTGCGAATTTATAAGGGCGCTCCTCCCAAATGAATCAGGTAGAAATACATTGGAAACGAGATCAAAAGAGTTGCGTGCCATTCCAATCCTCTCCTTGTTTATCACGTTAGCTACTCCAGACAACTTTCGCCCATTTTCGCCTATCCTACTTCACCTACTTCGTCGATACTATTTTTGTTACAAAATTATTCAGGCGATATCCCTCCTTCCTTTTTGCAGGTATTCCTCGTCAATAGAATATAAGCAAATAACTAGAGATATAAAGAGAAGGAAAAAGTGGAAGAAGAGAAACGCTCAAGATTGAATTAAAGAAGTCAGCAATAAAAAAGGTAAGTAAATATATTTCCGGAGGCTTTATCAGTAAATATTTGTGAGATCCCATTCAAAAGCTTCGCTGCAATGAATAAGATACTTGCGGTGCTTCAATTTCCAGAATTTTAGGTAACAACTTTTCCTCGCTTAGAAATAAATTCTTCTGTTAAAAGAGCGAATGTTATCATCTAATAATTTAGAAGTTTATCGGTTCAATTTTATCGTCGAAGTTATTCAGATATTTACCAAACATTCCCTTTGTTTACTTTTCTAATAATATTTTCTCGATTTTGTAAAGTTTAAGAAAGAATTGGACTTTATTCATGAAAATCTTTCATACTATATGTATAAATATATAGAGACTATCCAGCAGGCGTATCTGTTCATCTCTTTTTTTAGAAATGTTTGGAAGATTTGATGAGGAAAACTTTACATTTTTCTTCAACTTGAAAGCAATTCTTGATGAAATATAAGACTTTTGAAGGATGATACTGGAGGTAAATTATCTAAGGAAATATCTCATGAATTTGAAGATTTCAGGATATAGTCATTTGAGGAGAATAAGTTGAGATTGCTAATTATTTATATAGATATGAAAAGAATTTAAAATTCCTCTAAGTCGGAAATAAAAAATGAAAAATTGACGTAATATTTTAAGGGATTTTGCCAGAAATGAGCTAAATCTTGGAATAAAGGTGTTGCCATTTCACGTGTTTTTATACAATATTCGGTATTTTTACAGTAGACTTTTAAAGAAAATGCAAGAGATCAAATCAAAATATATATATTTATTTTGAGTATGAAGAAATAAATACAATATTGACAACTAGAAAAAAATATTAGAAATACGAGTGCATAAATTCACAAAACCTTCTATAGATCTATGTATCTTAGAATAGAAATGTACAGCTGATGTCTGTTATGTAGCAGTGCCAATTTAATTTCAGGTGAAGCTATTTGCACATGTTAAAATAGAAAAAGAAATCAGGTAACATAAATTATAACTGGGAAATTAAATATATTTCATGTTTTATTGATATATAGATTCTCATATTTATTATGATATAGTTTCTCTCTTCCATTTTGTAGAAAATTCGGAGGAAAAACATAGAGAGGATAACCGCCCCTTATTATTTTGTGCTACTAGGATATGGAATGACCTGTCGGCCACTAGACGCGACTCTCTCACTCTTTGTCTCGTTGAAATAGCGTTTGAAGACACACCTCCTTTGACAACCTTTCTTCAATGTTAATTAGGGGCTGTGCAAGAGTTCGGGACCTTCAAGATCGACATATAAATGCATTTTCTTCTCGTTCTGATTCCGACCTGCGTTGATCAACGTTCCGATCCCTGGAAAAAGCAGAAGTCATTTTCTTCTTCTCTACGTCGGGCTAAACTATGACGGAATTATTTTAAAAAAGTAAAAGCAAACGAGTTATCTCGGTGAGAAAATTCTCAAAAAGTAGAAAAGCATAGTAAAATATCCTCCTTATAGTGTCCCTTAGATTTAATTTCAAATCGGAGAAATACCAGAATAATTAATATAAAAAGAGGAAAGTCAAATTCTTCGTTTCTTCTAGGTCTTTTTGAATGGAATCCAACCAGATACGTTGGTACCAAGAAAATAATCACCCCAGATGAAAATAATGAATGCTGCCTTATTATTTCGTCTCCGGTATTGGGTTTCTCCACGACTAATCCATTGTCTAGAACTTTAGTTTTTTGTAGAATTTATTTTTTTTAATAAAGGAAAACGAATTTAGCAAACATGCTATCGATAACTTTGTGAAAATAAGGAGTCTAGTGATAGAAAATGAGTAACTTTTATTTGCTTTTTAATTTAATAAATAAATACATATTTAAATACAAAATAAATTCAGATGTGTTTTAATGCTAGAAATAAAATAATGTGAAAAAGAACAATTGCCGCTTTATTTATAGCGATCGCATATTCCAACTTTTGAGATAAAATCTGACCAGAAGAAAAGTTGGGACAACCAAGAGAGACGATGAACGCTTTATGATAAGAAGAACTTGAACAAAAAACTACCTGGAAATATGAACAGACTAAAATTTTCCATATACTAGGAAAACTGAAGCTAATTAGGTCCATCTTGTTTTGTCAGGTAGCAGAAAGGATAAAACCGAAAGATTACAGTTTAAAAAGAGAGAAAAGAAGCAGAAAATTGCTCTAATTGGCAGAATTTGTGAAAAACGGGAAGTCTCTCACTTCCCGCCTGAATTCCTTATTTGAAATGATGTTTTGATAAATAGTTTTCGTCCTACAAGATTATTAAACTAAACTAAATCCAGTTGATCTTAAGAGGCATTCAAACCTCCTTTTAAAGGATAAATTAAGGATGTAGAGGAGTAATATAACCATATTTTTCTTACTTGATTTTGTTCGCTACTTTTCTTCTTTCTCTTGTGGATTCTTCTATTGATTTTGCTCTTGTGGTTTATTCTATTGATTTTGCTCTCTACTTCCGATTGCTTTCGCCTAAATTTAAAATGGCATTCATCATGGTATACATAACTGGGGCTATGGTGAATAAAATGAAAGCAAATGAAGTTGTATCTTTTCTAGCTATTAATCTACACTCCTATATGAATGATGGTTCTCATCCTGCTTCTGGAGAACCATCCCGCTTTCGGCAACACTTGGTTATAAACTCTTGTATTAGTGGATCTTCTTAACGGTATGTTCAGGTTAAAGGTTTCCCATTCAGGCTTTCTTTATCTAATAGTAGGAGGAAGAAGTTGTATTCCAACCACCTTCATCGCTTTATCGTCAAGTTATTTCCCTTTTAGCCAATTTAGGAAATCAAAATGGGAATACTTCTAAAATATCCTGTTACATGTTAGAATGCTTGATTTGAGTTTCTTTTTGTTTCGTTTCACACACATAAATTTATTTACATTGGTTGAGTGTACACATTACTACTTCGTAGGTTTGTGTGTGCACATATCGTGTTCACCACACATATTTGAGTCTAGACACCATTTCTCATCTGCTGTAACCACTTTCTTCAGCCAAACGAAACGACATTGCTTTGACAGTATTTGCATGTAGGCGTCAATGCGGCGCTGATGGTCGAAGTCGGTAAGTTTGCTGACTTTGCCTATTGCCTCTAAATGATATAAAATTGTTGTATGGCTGACGCTAAACTTTTCAGCTAGCTATCGTGATGTCAAAAGTGGATCAGTTTTGACTCAGGCTACAAACCTTCATGGTCAATAGGTAAGGGGCGACCACTTGTTAGCTGATCTTGAGATCAAACTGGTCACGTTGAACTTATTAAACCAATCGACGTCTTATTATTTCTTTTCCAAATGATTATTTTGATACAAGGTTGCGATTGGACAGCGTTTAGGCCTGACTTGTAATCATACAATAAAGGAGTTCATTGCTTTCACGAGAAAGCGTCATTTGATGGGTAATTTTTGAAACCTTAGATATCATATTGGGTCTCCATCTAATTCATGTCTAGCGGCCTGGTCTTTTCTAGTTCTCGCTCGAAGGTGCCGAGTGACCTAGTCTACTTAGGCTCTAGGTTACTGAGCACGTTACAGCGAGCCCTAGACAATACCAGGCCACTGAAAATTAACTAGTCGTACACCCTGTATAAATCTAGAAATAAATAAGCATTTGAAAAAAGATTGTGCGGGAACTTTGTTTCCAAACTAATACATAGGCCTATATTTTGTTCTCGAATGGGAGATGGGCGTGTTTAGGGGACTCAGACCCATATCTTCAAACGGCCAGTAAGGTTTTGGCTTTCGTCCTCATAAGTATGCATCGTCTCTGTCTAGTCCAAAACTCCCCTACCCCCAAGAACCCTCTACTAACCATTGTCCAACGTTCGAGTTTGCGGCGTTATTCCCGCCAATGCGTAAATTTCCTTCTGCTGTGTCGTCTTCTGGGTGTCTTTATGTATTAGGATGTCCAATTTATGATTTATTCCCTCGCTTTCCATCGGTGCTTATAGCAGTGACTCCTGCTCATATACCGCCTCCTTATTTGCATTTTTATCCATGTATTTATTTCAGTCTTCCTGCGGGTTAATTCTAACAGTTAGCATTCTATTTTACAGAATGATTAAATAGTAAATTATTGGAGAATCTATTAATTATGAATGGGCAGAAATTAATAACATGGATCCCATTTTATTTTAAGATGAAAACTAACGAGGGCATCTCGGGCAGAGTGTAGCTATGGGGAGATATGGAAGAAAGGAGTGAAGCAGGAGGAAGTTAAAAGGGGTGTAAGATATTGGTGCAATGGTGAACACATCTTTGGACGTTGGGGATGGTAGGGAACGCAAACCAACTTTTTTTTTTGTAATTTAAGCGCAAACGAATTTGGGCTTCTCTCGCAGGAGGAAAGTGGTGAAATGGGGGAAGTGACAATGCGTGAAAGATATATACCTGCAGATCCACTTGCGACCGTTGTGGCTTGTGCTATGCAATCCTCCAGACGTCAACTGCCTCATGGTTTCTCCGGCTACACCAGCCACCCACTTGCGTGCCCGTAATCTTTTAGATGACAGCTGCAGCAAACGTTATTCATACTACACATGCCGCCATTTGCGAGCCCGGAATCATTCAGGTGACAGCTGCTGCTTGGCTAATCATTCTATACCTGAAGCCCTTTTACAGGTCCACAATCATAGAGATGACAGCTGCAGCATGGATCCTTATATAGTACTCGAATAGTTTCTTTCTCTCTTAAGCTGAACGAAAAACATTGGTGTTGTCAGTGAGAAAACTCAGTTCTTGTGGGCCTCTCATTAGATTGGTGTTCCAAGTAGTCTCCTCTTTATATAACTCGGGGTAGGTAAAGCCCCTAAAGCTCCTAGCCATATATATATATTCGACGTATGGAGGTGTGTCAAATTGTAGAGATTTGCTAGTCCTACCGGTGCCTAACCCCCCCCCCTCCTCCACACACTACTCCTCTGGCTAATTACCTCTCAGTAATTTTCGCTTCCTATTACTTCACCACTTTTTTACTCACCTTCCTCGCTCCATGTCAGGGATGCCCTCTTCGATTTACCTGGTTTCTTAGTTTAAATTAAACAACAACAGGAGGTTGGTCGGGGTGGGGGCTGTTCTTAATTAGAGGGGTGTAGAAAGGAAATATGTTGGAAATACGCTGAATAGTGTAGGCTAAGAGGGAATTAATCCCCTGCCAGACTCTTCTTAAATGTCTCTTTTGAATCGCCGCCATTTTTTCCCTTCAGACAATCCGATTAAAAACAACAGTGAGGGAGACTCGCACGAAGACGGAAGTCAACAGATTTTTGCTTAAAAGCCAAAAGAGTTTTATTCAAGATCCAGAGATTGATTTTTCTCGGTACCAAATGGTTCATTTATTTTATTTTCTCTTTTTTGGTCTAAAAATCGTACGACCTTTTAAGTTATTTGTTTGTATCTATACATAAATTCGTATTCAAGTTCAACTGTAACTGTAAAACTGGTGAACAGTTAGTGATGAAATAAAAGAAGCAAGTAAAGTGGTTTCTGGACACGCTGATTAATCAAGATAAAAATGCTATGTGAGAGTTTTATTTTTATTATTCGACGTATAACACTAATTTCTCGAATTCTTGCCTCACCGTTAAGCTCTACTTGCACATTGCGAATCACCTACGCTACTTTTAAAGCCCATTAAGGAAAAGGGAAGGAAATAATAATAAAAATATTAAAAATAATAAAACAAGAACAAAGGAAAGACTTATATACATTTACAATATTCATTCTTATAGAACAGTTTGAGATGAACTCTGTGATACATGTGTGTGAGGATATTAATTTGCTTATGTAAGACCAAAGGTTAAAGGATACTTAAAGGAGATTGAGGGGAATTCTTCTAACCCCTGGAATATTTAACCATATCCAGCTTCCCACACGGGTAACACAGGTATCTCTTTTTATTATTTTTAATGTTTGAATTGTTTTCATTCCTTTGCTTTACTGTTCTATAAAACCAGCTTAGATTTTTCACAAAGTTCATTATCGAACCTAAACTTGAGGCTAGAATTCCCGTAGCTAGTCATGAACGTTGAATAATAAAAAAATAGTATCACGTTGTTCTTTTCTTACGAAGTGGATAGGTATTTGGTCTTATTTAATTCATTTGGGATAATTAAGGTACACAAGTATCTTTGTCTTTTTAATTTAAATAAGAATAGAAAACAGAATTAGGTCATTCTTATAAATCAAAGTCACGATCAGAGCCTTCAAAAATTCTGTTATTGTGAGCCGTTGGTGGACCTATTTTTTTCTCTCTCTATCCTCTCTCTTTCTCTCCAGATGTAGTAGTTCAGAAGTGTCAAATCTGGAGAGCCAGAAGGTTATATGATCTTGAAAATCATTGTAGAGTCAGTCCTGTGTTGCATGCGCTCTGTAGGAAGCACCAAATCACTAATGGGATAAGAAAGGTCTCTCCATGAAGACCCCTCAGCCGAGGGCAGGCATCCGTGTATTCACCGACTCATCCCCGATAAGTTTCAGCACCTGCTAGGCGAAACAGGCAATCCTTATGACGTCTGATCACTAAAGATGATTCTTTCCCTTAGCTAAGGATGACCTAGTATGTAAGTAGCAGTTTCCTGCAATTGGACATGAAAGTTCTGGCTACAGTAGAGGAGAACAATCTCTTAATCACTGTGGTTGGTGGTGTAGGAGGCGAGCATCATTCGCCACTCATCTCCTTGTTCAGCTTAGAAGCTACTATTTAGGTTCTTAATTAAAGTTGTAGGGAGATAATAACTTTGGACTATTCATGTTTTGGTAATGTTGTATTCTAAAATTCATGGTTGGCTCTGAAAGGAGAGAGGTAAATCTTTGAGATTGAATCACCCTTTAAAGTTGTTATTTTACATATGTGACCCCCACTAATCCGGTGTTTGATACCACTTTGGCACAAATTCTCTCGGTAATGAGACTTACATTACATGCAGGTTCCTCTTCGGGAACCAAGAGGAGCCAACAAGTGAACTTATAACGAAGGCTATCTTTAGAGTGTCGCACTTAAATCATCCCTTAAATAGAAGAGAAGCGATCATAAAATATTATAATTATAGTGATTCCTAGAAATTGCCTCTGAAAAAGCAATGTTATTCCCATTATGCTAGAGTTGAAAAGTTTTATGTATTTACCTTTAAATAAAATGCCTAGAACAAAGCCTGGGTACAGAAGCAAATATAGAATTCCATTGCATAAGCTTCCAATAAAATGGTATCAATTCTTTCTTGAACAAATATCATCGAAGGAGTTATCAGTTCTCTGTAAATACTGAATTAATTTATTGCTGCTCTCAAGAATAAATGGGTAAACATTTGTCGGTATTTAATACCTTATCTCTTTTTTTAATTATTAATTAATCTTGGGAAGAAACGGAAAACAAATTAGTCTGTTGCAAGAATTCAGTGAGTGTATAATGTTTACATGAACCATCATCAACAAAACATACGCAGTGTGACATAAACAGGAGAATTGTCTTGAGATACGAAAACTATGCAGATAATAGATGCGAGAGGAGAGTAATTCTTGTAATTGATGATAGAAAGCCTTTTATGGCCTGTTATAGTTTTTAGAAGATATGAGGTGAATTCGAGGAAGGAGGAAATAGAATGGAGAGAAGGCGAAAAATATTATTTTTCTCCTATTTTTAAGGCACTAAATAGAGCTAGGAGGTTTATTATAGCGTATTAATTCCTAAATACATTTTAATTTTCAAAGTAAATGATAAATAACACAACTAATTGAAACTGAACAACTCTTTATTTTCTTTATGCACTATATAATTGAGAACCTAAATTTAAAGAGATTGTCATACATAACCCATACATTTTCTCTCTTTTTGACAAAGAAGTATTTAGGGACACAACCTTTGTCAGTCATAAATCCCCCCAAATTTATCGTCTCCCTATTTAGCCCAAACCTGTCAACTTATAATCTGCGAGAGTAAATGAGAAGGGAATCCGTTCTCATTGCTTTAACCTTTATTGGTTATGTATTGGTTATCTATTTTTAAGGTAAGAAAATAGCACTGGCTTTTGGAGTTGATTGCTTCACCCCAACCCGAGATAAATATTTATTCCAGGTAACCACACCTCCTCTGGATGGGCGAGTTCCTTCAAAAGATCCAAGACATCATAATCGACAAGTTTAGGTGGTCTGAGATTGGGAAGTAGTTGTCAAGCCCTGTATAAAGAGGTAGCCCTAGGAAAGCTTTGGGTATTTCAGTATTACTTAGGTCCCAAACATCTAGCTTAGGTGAACTCCGGAGGGACGGAATGATAATTTTCACGATCAAATAACTCAAATAAGTGGTAACCACCTTCTTCACATTTGACCAACATGGATTACTAAGCCTGGAACGTCGTTGTGAGAGAGAATGAGACCAACTAACGTCCCCCAAAATTAGAAATACGATGAACGTTGCTATTTGATGTTATGGCCAATATTAATAAGAACCAAGTGTTCAGGGCTAGCAGTAACTTTCAAAGATATACTTTGGCCACCACTGAGACTAAAGGCGACTTTATTGAATAACATTTTACTAGGCAGTAAATAGAGATCTAGTTTATTAATGAAATAACTTTATTTTCAAATATAGTAAATGAAATATAAATTGTCTAGACATAGGTTTAATAAGTTCTGAGATCACAGCTTGTATGTGATATTTCTCATTATGTTTGGCGTTTGAGTTTCAGCAATCTCACCGTGAAGTGTGGTCTGGTATCCACGACAGAACTTATGAGAACATGTGAGGGAAATGATTTTACCAAAGAAGTCGTTTGATGCCACTTTGGCCATCTGACTATTTTGTCAAATTTGCAGTATGGTAAGGTAGCTCCATCTTACATGAATAAATAACTTTCTTTTTTCAAACTGACCCTTTGAAAACGCTGGTAGAAGTCAGTCAAGAAGAATGGAAACTTAATTTTAGAGTTGATATTGCTCACACACTCATTAATTTCCTCATCATATGTATTAAAGTTTTGATGAAAAGAGGCTATTTTTCTTATTTAAAGTACAACTGTGAAACTAAGATAAGCAATGACGACCCCATGTGTGTAAAACATCTACATAGCATCTGCAGCCATAGCCCGAGGGAAAGAGGAGGTGCCTTATAATTGTTATGCCAATGGCATGGTGAGAACAGCTAAACAATAGTAATGGATGAGAAAATTGTTTGGAGAATATATGGACGGAAAAGGAGTAAATGGACGTATAGGGAACACAAAATAAACTAGACGGCCTATTTCTCTTTCATATGAGATACTTTGTCCCATTTCCTGCCATTTTCCAGCGCTCTTTCAAAAGGAATATGAACCAACTAGTGACTAAAAATCATGATTAAAAAATGACAAGGATTTCTAAGGTTCGTCATCAGTTGAAGAACATTTTATGTTAACCTAAACCCAAATCACGTTATAAAGCAGGAGAGAAAATGATTTATTGCCCTTTTTCTCAAAAGCAATCAATTATGTTTTCTACAACCATATACGAGCATTGCTGATATAAATGAGCATATTTGAATACACAATATCCAAATGTAGCCTAATATTTTTTCTTCTAAACAACGGTAATAGATATCGAGCATTCGCCGTTGGTCAATTCATTCGTTAGTAGAATCATTTTTAGAATCAGCCATTCCAATATACCTAGAAACAGGTCTAACATCTGAGCCAACGAAAGTTGTGTTCCCCAAAGATATTCTCCTTTTTTTTCCTATCTTAATCCTTTTTGTTTTTCAATTAGTATTTCTCTTATCTGGATCTCCATCTCCCGATTTCTTTATTTAAACGCTGGAATAACACTTTACTGAAACACTATACTAAATTTAAATGGGCTACGTTTCTTTACCCCTGAATATAAATAACAGCCTATTTTAATCACACACATAAACTACAAAATGAGAAGATCTAATTTTGAATTTTTTGTTCATGTACGCGTTGCTAGTGTCTTTTTTTTTGGGGGGGGGGGGGAGTTTTCAGTTATTACCATCACGATTATGACACTCCTTTCATCCGTATTTTTCATTTCGTATATATTTATATCTCTCTTTGTCACCTATTTCTTCTCTCTCAGAATTAACCAAGACAAAGAGAAAAAAGACGATATATTCCCATGGAAAAAAATGTAAAATTTATTCCCTCACCACGCAACAAGACCCTGGAACTCAGACATAAGATTATGTCCGTCACCTCGTATCTTTTTTCCTCCCTTTTGTTTTTCTTGTTCGAAATTTGTTCTTGTTTGCGAATATTTTCTCGACATTATCTTAAGGCGCTCGTAAAATCAGTACTTATGAAAAGCTCTTTCTCAATACAAAAATGCCATGGGTCCACTAAAATCCCCAGTCATTTTCCGCAAGTATTTCCATCGCAAGATCTGGGAAGAAGAAAAAAAGGGGCAAATAAAACAGTTTTGAAGTCGAAATTTGCATTAATTTCAGTATCGCTAAATTTAAGTAACTTTACAGTTATGTCATGTGCATGTCTAATAGCGTTCTTCCGTGATTGATAGATAACCCTTTCAAACTTCGTTGCAACATGCATCACTGCCAGACCTGCATTTGACAGACGAAAATGGCATTACCTAATTTAGGGCCATTGCCTGCCATAATTTGGCTCCCTTTGCAGCAAAAGCGATTTCATCACAGTTTGGAGAGAATGAGAAATGGCTGGAGATTATCTTCGAATGGGGGAATGTTACCAGTGGGGTTCTTCAGGGGTCGGTGTTGGGGCCATTGTTTTCTTGATTCATATTAATTATTTTGACACCGGTATAAGTAGCGATCTGAGGAACTTCGCTGATGATACTAAGTTGGATAGGATTATAAGGTAGGCCTCCAATGCTGAGGAATTGCAAGACCAATTGACCAATCCATTCTAAGGCGCTGAGGAATGGCAAATGGAATATAACATAAGCAAGTTTAGTGCACTGAGTAAGGTAAGTGTAATCCACCGAATAATTATAAACTAAATGGGAAAGTTTTTAATGGAATAAAGGGATTCTCATCAATACAATGATTCTCTGAATGTGAACGGGTCTTTCATATTCAGGGCAAATGGTCTACTGAGCCTATGCCTTCTGGTCTTATTGCACCCCCGGAGGTAGTGAATAAAATGATAAAAGCGATTTCATCACAGTTTGGAGAGAATGAGAAATGGCTGGAGATTATCTTCGAATGGGGGAATGTTACCAGTGGGGTTCTTCAGGGGTCGGTGTTGGGGCCATTGTTTTCTTGATTCATATTAATTATTTTGACACCGGTATAAGTAGCGATCTGAGGAACTTCGCTGATGATACTAAGTTGGATAGGATTATAAGGTAGGCCTCCAATGCTGAGGAATTGCAAGACCAATTGACCAATCCATTCTAAGGCGCTGAGGAATGGCAAATGGAATATAACATAAGCAAGTTTAGTGCACTGAGTAAGGTAAGTGTAATCCACCGAATAATTATAAACTAAATGGGAAAGTTTTTAATGGAATAAAGGGATTCTCATCAATACAATGATTCTCTGAATGTGAACGGGTCTTTCATATTCAGGGCAAATGGTCTACTGAGCCTATGCCTTCTGGTCTTATTGCACCCCCGGAGGTAGTGAATAAAATGATAAAAACAGTCTTCATTAACATAAAAAATAAAAAGAGCAGGAGCTTTCTCCTTAAAGGGAGGATTGGGGAAGCTCTAGTGGGTCCCGCTTTGGAGATGTCGGCGCTTCTTATCAAAAGGCAAATAGGTGACTTCGAGTCTGGTTAATTTAAACATTTCTTGATCATTTACATGACTTATTCAGCAATGCTTACCAACGGATACATACTAGATCAGTTCTAGGCATTAAAAAGTGTAATTGGTAGAGAAACGACAGTCTTTCAGGATGCAAGACTTCTGGTTACCGACTCTAATCCTATTTAGAGAGCCATACCTGAGCGCTACTTGAAGGATCGCTTGCTCAGCTCTTTAAGTTAAACCGGAGTCTAGTTTAAACTTTGTCAAACGGGTTGTCTTTGGGAAAGAATTGCTCAAATGTTTTTTTAAAAGTCATGGCAATCGAAATGGCTGTTAAGTTCAAGCTTGATGGCGAACAAACAAATGAAGTTTTAAGACCCAGCACTAGATATTTTGTTATATTTTAGCAAAATACAATCCCTTTGTAAATGCGTGTTGGGTGGAATTATTTCTACTTAAAAGCATTCGTAGCGTTAATCTGTTGTATGTTTACGTCATACAACATATAAAAATTGCAAATATTTTTATTTACTTCTTTGCGTTTTACTGGTGAAGAAAGCTCATAGTCGCTACCTTCGTCAGCAGATTCTGTTTCTGTGCTGGATGAAGGAGGAATCACTTCGATATTATCAATTGAAGTAGATTGTTTATTTAAGAGAAAATACTCACGATTCTTCCTAACTGCACTCTGAATATTCTTCTTTGATTGAATTTGATCGATATTACCTATTGCCATTATCCTAGTTGTTCGTTGGTCTTCCAGAAACGTTTGTTCCAATGGTGACACCTTCTTTTCTGTGCTACAAGAACAGTTTTCAAAGCTATCGCATTTACAACACTAAATATCAAACAATTGTTCTGCATTCTTTGTAAAATCGGCACATTTCTGTTTGAATGATGTCACACTTTTACTACTATTATTTCTCATTAAAGCCTAATATTTTCAATAATAATTCAAAGTTCTTTTTTAACTGCCTTTATTGACAAAAGGGATTGATGACGTTTTCCAAATAGAAATGAACTTTTCCGCTACAAATGTGATAACTTGTTTAATTAGCGGGTCTTTTCTATTGCGGTTCCTTTCCTTTACTCGTTCCAAAAAAACATATTTTTATAACATCTTTATAAGTTAGCAACACTCGTTTAATAATGGCACAGGGTGTGGCAAACAGAGGGCTTTCAATTTCATGACGCGTTCTAGGTTTGAATGCCATAATTAAATATTGTTTTCATTTTTTTTCTTGCATATTATTTAGCTCTGAAATATAATAAAACGTGTATAAATATTTATTGTACACTATAAATAACTGTTCTTAAATACAATAAGAAGAATTTTATCAAAACAATAGACACTAGACAGAGCCACATACGCACACAAATTCCCTCTCAACGAGATCCTCCCTGCTACTGAATCATAATTGTCACCTGCGCCGCTATAATATGTCATTGAGGAACCTCTAAATATTACTTTATTACTTTAAAATTTCGTTTACTTGTTCTTTAAAATACACTAATCATTTGTCTGGAGGTTTGAAATCAAAATTTGAATTTAATTTTCTGATAACCCACGAAAATCAAAATTTAGTTAATAATTACATTATTCTGAATTTTCAATGGCGTTGAGGAACTTTTAAAAATTATTATATCAAAAGATCCCTTTAGGAGGTTTAATTTGCCAGATAGCCATTTAAAAAGTTCGTGGTGGGAAAATATATTTCAGAAAAAATGTTTTTCGCTCCACTCTATTGATCATTTCCCTTAAAACATAGCAGTCACCCACCTCCATTGATTAATATTCCTCAAAGAAAGTGCCTCCCAAGAAGATAGTCATGAGGCCATCTCCAAAGAAGTCAAATTTTGTCTCCCATGAAGAAGACAGGATTAATTAATTCTTGGCTCTCTATACCAAGTCAATGGTATAGAGTACACCTAAGGAACTTGAGATCCCCCGAAAGATAAGGAATTCACAACTGACAACACTCTTCATCTGTCCAGAATTCGAGATAGGCAAGGAAAAGGATAACCAGGCGAGCGTATTCTCCCAAATAAATCATGAACGACGCTTCCCGAGGCAGCCAAGGTTTGTGGCAAGCTTGTCTTTTGCAAATCGAGGAGGGCTGCATCAATAAGCACAAGCACAAAAATGCCAGGGTGGAATAAACACCGCTGTATGCTTGCGACGGTAAGTGCTCTCAGAGCTGAAATCGCAAACTTAAGATAAAGCTTCTGATGTCAGCAATTGATGTCTGATCATGGTTTTCCTTGTTGCTATTTCATCTGTAATTTGCCTAAATATGTCATTAAAATATCAGCAGCATCTTCCAAAATATGATTAAGAGCTATCTAGCATCTTTTGATTTAAAACATTCAATAAACACTCACTAAAACATTCAACAGCAGCTATTTGGCTCTTGTAGACGACTCGAAGTAGATTTCGTGAATACATATTTTAACACCTGGATCGAGAAGCCAATCGATGGGTCATCTGCTGGAATGCTCGGGCCGTATTTCTGTTGATTCGACTGCATAGTCTAGGTTTTTGATGTTAGCGCGCATGAGCTAACTCATACGCTTGTAGCTATAACGCGTGGTCTCTGTTCAATCAGAGTAAAGAAGAACGTCAAAACCAAGAGAAGGAACATTTCTACAGGGAGTTTCTTTACTTGTTCTACTTTTGAAGTTCAATAAATCAAGTTAATTTTAAATTTAGGGCATGAACATGAAAAAACCTCCCTGTATTTAGCGTCTCATATTTAAAATAACTCTCTTCTTCTAATCCAACTATTTCCCAATATCATCAATAAGATTTTGAATTGATTGTAGCTATAAAATATGATTTCTTTGGGTTTAGTTTAATAAAAAAGGTGTCGTATAATATAAAATTTTGTAGATATAACTAAACCTAAACGGCATTGGTGTATAAATTAATCAATAATTTGTTAACTAAGATACACGTTGTTCTCAAACAAGATTTCAGGTCCTTAAGCTGAAAATGTATTTTAAAATACCCTATATAGGAACCGTAACCATTAAATATATATATGACATATAGTTGTGTAAGTAAGCTAACCAATTGCGCTGCAATTTTTGATAAATACACTAGCTTTGGCAGAAAGGTAGACCAATATGTTATGAACAAATTTGAATGTGGAACAGTCGATTGAATGCCCACTAGCTGCTGTCATGGCCAATTTCAAATATTCTTTTCACCTTCTCGGTCATTTGTACCCCAAAATCCTACTAGTATTTCACCTCCTGCAAGCCTCTTAAGTCACCAATTTTGTTTGATCTACTTGGAAATGGAAAGAAACTACAAAATTTGGGAAGCAATGGCAACATTAGGTTAGCTTAGAGGCTGTTGTTGCCATATGACCATACAGGCTGGCATATTGAGCTATTCATTGAAATTTAAATTTAGTTTGAAAATTTTAACTTTTGAAGGTTATAATTTAGAAAAAAACATGTTTTTTACATTATTATTTTAAAAGTTAATTAAATCATTTAATGAGTTTGAGACGATTTTTTACAAGGAATAAAATTTATAGATAAATGATTCATCCTTCCCTTGTTTTTATTTCATGCCCCTAACTGCAATGGTTATTGAAAGATGGCTTCTCAAACACGGTCCAATTTCTTGGAGGAGGGTGTTGAGGCTCCATATAAATTAATATATATATATATATATATATATATATATATATATATATATATATATATATATATATATATATATATATATATATTTATATATATATATATATATATATATATATTATATATATATATATATATATATATATAATAAACTCGACAGAATGATAAAAACAATCGGTTAAATCGTTAAGAGTAATGAAACTTAATAGGCTTAATTATGAACATATGGAGTTTTATTATACAAATTTCTATAGAAAAATCCTGTAAGATGGTAATTTTATATTCAATTAATTAATTATAAATGTTCAATGTTTGCGCGCGCCGCTTGTGACGCGGCACACATCAATTCGGTAGTCGAGTTCCTGCCACACAGGCTGCAGCATGTCGTGTATAACAGTATTCAGAGCCTAAGTGGTTCTATCTTTGAGCTCCTCTATACATGTGGGAAGTACTGGGCTAAAGACTAGTCCTTTTACATAAACCCATAGAAAGAAATCAGACGATATAATGTGAGGTGAACGTGTGGGCCATTTATTTCATTAGCACGTTGTATCCATCACCATCATGCCCGATTCCTCTTCCTGGCCGATTTACGTTGCGAAATGTTTGCATTGTATATAAGTTTTCAATGTGGTGGAAAAAGGTCTTTTTAAAAATTAATTGGTTATGCTCATTTGCCTTAGAAAACCAATTCTAAGGTATCTCCAGATAGTTGTCGCCAGTAACGTTTACCTCAAAGAAAAATTGGCCATGTACAAGTTTCTTTGAGATGATGTAAAACACATTGGCTTTTGGTGAGTTACTTTCGTGTTTAACTGTAGCATGTGGAATTATTTCGCCCCATATGCGAACAGTTTGGTTGTTTACTTTACTATTAGTATGGTATGTGGCTTCGTCTCTGAAAACAATATGCTTTTCAAGTTCGTAATCTTCAATTTTCTCTTGTATTTCTTCACAGAACCTTTTACACGTTTGATTCTCACCCAGCTTTAAAGCCTCTGCCATATAAAGATTGTAGGGTGTCAGTTACAATAGTTTTCTAATGATGCGGCAAACAGTTGACTTGGGGATCCGGGTTTCTAGGCTTGCCCTTCGTACAGATTTCTTTGGACACGGCTAAATGCTTCCCAAAGTTGGTTCACCATCTCTTCCAAAACTGCTGGCCTGCCATATCCTTAGGCCACGTCCAAATCTACTTCCCCGTTGGCGCTTATTTATGAAATCTTCTAACGAATCCACGTTGAGCATCCACATTTGCCAAATGATTGTCCAACGCTAATTGTGAAAATTCGTAAAAGTTTAAATGAGTCCTGCACGTCCTGTTTGTTGATAATCTCCAATGACTTGGATTTTTTTTAAAGAGAGTCTTTATTAAGAAGGAAAAAAAGTTCCATTATCACATATTTATTGACATTGTCAGTTGCTAGGTAGTGGTAATATATCTGCTGAGCAACTGAGAGGGAACTTGCATACAATTAATTGTTAAAGAGGATGAAAAACCACAGCTGAGTTTTACTGGCAACAACTTCGGCGTTTGAAAATAACTTGAAATAATAAAAATCCATGGTATAAAATAAAAATGGTCTCATATTATAGGTTTCCCCTATTCAACAATTCGAAGAAAGATGGTGATTCGTGATAGCAACCCCAATGACTTTATCAGGCGCGGGACTTTAGAGTCTTGCCCTAATGTAATCCCTTTTCACATTCAATTTATCCTAAGTAGCTTTACTTTGAGTGTCACCTATATCTTAAACTGAAATCCTGTTCACAAGATTTAAGAGGATATGTCTCTATACATATATTTTCTCTTCTTTTTTCACCTATTTAAAAGTCAGTTAACGTATTCCATAACTCACCGTAGAGCTGAAATATGGGGAGTGAAGCTTTGGAACTTGTACTGTACGTTAAATTAAACTTTCTTCTCGCATTGATTTTTTTTTCTCACTTGTTCAGTGTAGACAGTAAACGGCCTCTGCAACTTTCTTTTATTAAGAAATTGAATCCTCAAGGCAATTTTCTGTAAGGATTTTTCCGAAATCTGTTGTGCTCTCTGACTGAGAATTAAGTTTGGAGAGAAAGATGGTGCTCATTTTTTTTCAAATTTCTGTTTAGTGTCTCTGAATTATTTGTCTGCTGTTAGCTTTCCCCACATATTTATGTGATTAAACAGGTGCCATCATGAAAATTATGAGGAATTTAAACTTGGAATACTTTTTCCATTTTCAAAACTTGATGACAACTTGATGGTTTCTTGAAAAGAAGATAAATACTTTATGACAAAGTTGAATGGGCGAAAAAGAGAGTAAGAAAGTAAGACCAGTAAACGGGTTCTCTTTTAATGGAGCAAAATATTGCAAAAATATTTGTAGAAAATGATTTATATATTAATTACTATGAAAGTAAGGATTTGGCAGTAGTTTCTCCATAGAGTGTTGAGTCAATAATAGCTGATTGTTAATTTTATCTATCTCTGAATTATAAGAAAGCGAATGAACTTATAAATTTTAAATGGTTTTATGGTTACCATGTGGTTAGTGGTGGTTACTTTGGATTTGCTATGGATGTTCGTTCCAGCTTTAGGTCTTTATCATTTCTGTGTTATTCTAGTTTGTTCTTCAGCTTTCATCGAATATATCTTATTTGATTGCACCATTTTGAGCCAACTAATTTCATTTACTCGTAAATTATGAAAAAAATGCCAATATTTGTAAATTATGAGCAAATATATGTCTCAGAGAGCCCTTATACGCATTCTCCTCTCTGAAAAGAAGAGAAAATATGCAGGATCTAATCGGACGATGGATTTAGTTTCTTACTACTTAATGCTCCTGGTTATGGATGACAAGAAAAACTTGCATTCTTCTAATTTGAATCCTAACATCTACTATTATCCACCGCAATTCACGATCATTGTAAAGAAGTAAAAATCAGGTTACTGATGAAACTACCAAAATATCCAGGAACCTTGGTGAGAAAATTAATTCAATATGTATCAAAGAAATGGAAATTAATGGAAAATTTACCAAGGTACAAACTATATTGTAAATTCAATTCCTACACAGGGATAATTATGTAATACGAAAAAGAAATTGAGTGCCAAACTCCCTACCCGCAGTTCCTAAATAAGGGATCAACTGGACGAATTAGGATAACATTCTTATACAGGAGCTATCATACTATAGGTACCCGGAGTTTCCCAGGATAAAATGTCCTGTCACAAATAAATACAGTTGCGTCTTGTTTGAAATTCCTATATTGTGGAACAAACACATTTTTGGAGGAGGTCGAGTAATTAATTCAAAAATGATTTACAATTGGGTAATTCGCCCGAAAGGGATTGTGAATCGCATGATTTCTTTTGTGGAATATTTATTTATACAGAAGTAATCAAATGATCATACTTTTTCTTTGGTTCTGTTTTAATTTGTCTTTGTTCCGTTTTTATTCCCACTCTTTTATTTCCATCTTTCGTTTATTGTCAAAGGTAGGAATCTTGATTTATTTATTGTTATTAAAACTAAAAGGAGAAAGCAACAAAGGTATCTATGCCGGAAAGTTTAACGAGAGAATGTGAAGAAGGTGGTGGAGAAGGGAAAAGTAAAGAAGTCTCAAAGATATGTAGATATATAGCCGCAAATTCTCCTACAAGCACTGTGCACCAGGAGGAGACACAGTCGTTAATATGTGAGCGTCAGCATGGTTTTCTATGCCACACCTCAAACCTCCTTCCTGCATGAAGATGTGTTGTAAGGACTTAGTTCTCGAACGTCTTCGCATCCGTTCGGTCCCTGAAATTGGTATTGAGCGGGGGTATTATCAGCTTTCTTGTCAATCCTTGTTTTATGTATGTCGATAGTCGTCCCTCTTTTCTTCTGTCTGTATTTTGCAATTCCAGATGGCCCAAAATGATGTGAAAGAGGACGTTAATTTCAAAAGGAAAATGGCTAAAATATTTCAGAAAACGCTTTTGTTAAACTTAGTGAGTTAGGGGGAGTATTTACGTGAGAAATTTCTATTGATATTGGTAAATACATGAAGGTCGCGCAATTCTTCTTATAATGTAATCTTTGCACACGGAAGTACTATGTATGCCGTTGAGATATCGAAAGAATAAGTGATTTTCTTTTGAACCTACTTCATTAGGATGTATGTATAAAGGTACGCAGGAAAATGTGAGCATGGGTTAAAACAGTTTGTATTAGTTCGGGAAAGCAAATTTGAGGCAGAACAGCAAAGAGGAAGCATCCAAGTCAGTTAACAATATGAGCTTTTGGAGCAGACTTAGGAAGGAAGATGTTTCGATGCCACGTGAGAATAACGAAGCAAAGATTACAAGAAATTGCCTGTTGGAATGGAAAACGGTTAATTTGAAATAGCATATAGATACATTAATATAGGGCATGCAGTGTCAGCTATCCTCTGAAACTACTGTCCCCTTGGATCGTGGTCTACATCACTTACTAGTCTATATTCATAATCGGTTCAATTCTGTTGCCCATTCATCACCTTCATGGCGATCCTCATACCATGGAAGAGAACGAGCTCCTCTCTGTTCATCGTAGGGGTAGGTAAACTGGGGTCAGAAGCTCCTAAATTATTTTCAGTTTTACGGAACCTGCTGCCGACGGTTAACGACCCAGGATACTTACAAAAATCAGACACTCTCAAATGAAGAAGAACTTAAGAAGACAAAATAGATAATCAATGGTCTCAAAAAAGTAAGAACAAAAGAGGAAATAAACTTGAAAATCTGCTACATACTATCTTGTAAAGGTAGAAACTATACACACAATAGTCATATACGATTTCTCATACTCTGAAATAACAACGATAATAAGATAAATGAATCAAAATATGAAAAAGTGTCCGATAAAATAGACACCAGCAATATTTAACTCAGATTAAGAAGTAGAGGAATCCTATCCAGCAATTAGAAAGGCATATACAAATACACTCTAGAAATCCATCAGGTAAAGAGGACTATGGTTGAGTTCAATTGAACATTACATGATAGACATTAGCCTTGATCGGAAGGTCGATTCTCTTCGGCTATGAGGATGAACCTGTCAACAGATTATTGGAATTTTTAGAAGGAGCAAACTTATAAGTGATTAATCCTTTCTTCTAAAAGAGGCAGAGCAAAAAATGGACAAGGAAGGAAAAAAGAGGAATGGCATCATATAAATACCAGTCAACATAAAACATCTCAATAATTAGGATCGGTTACTAGTTTCTTCAAATTAAGTAGCAAATATGATCACAATAGATGTAAAAGGAGATTTACATAACTCATTACAGAAAGCAGTATACAGCCAAAAGGTGACACCCCAAATAAAATAATTACCTTCCAAAATTTGCTAGCAAACAAGTTGATTGAATTTAATGAGGAAGTGAAATAGTCCTCATTAAAAAATGCAAAATTACTATAACAAAACATTTTACAATTTGTAGCTTAGGCAATAACAAAAAAGCGAGGGAAAATTCTTAAAAGAAAAAAAGGTGAAATAGAAGCAGGCTAACACAATTGGCGGATGAATCTTTTACACACAACTCAATAAGCGCCTTAAAAAGCTGCTTAGGTTAGAAATTAGATAAAAATTCGTAGTGAGAATAATTAATGAGGACGACAAATAACTAGAGGAGAAAAATGAGCAACTAATAACTATTAGGTAGCAAATGGCAACAGATAAGCCAAATCAGAAACAATAAATATTTGAACAACTTAAAAGTTTTATCAAGAACCATGTGTGTAACAACGATTCCCTTACACAAGGAAACAGTTTCTCAATTGATGACTTTGAATTTCCATCATTATAAAACGACGAAGGTTTTCATGAGCTAGATAATTAAGGCTTCTGATCAAGGTCTTGTTCATCTACCTGCTCTCTATTTACCCTAAGTTAAATGGAAATTAAAAGTTAAATGACACGATCCATAAAAACCTAGAAGAAAATGAGTTTCTTATCAGGAGCAGAAAAATTGTTAAAAGATTTATAACCAACAAACCAGCAAACTAACACAAAGACTAACAGGCAGGTTTCGAAATAACTAGAGTCTCATGATTATTTATGAGTATTCCAATTAAACGTTTATTATAGGGAACACCTAAATACGAAATACTCCTCTAGAAAGAATTCGTAGCCGATAAAAAAGCATTGTACTCATTTAAGTCCAATTTAGTTCCAGAAGGAAGTCAGAAACTGGAGACTAACTACACCTATTTAAATTGACTAATTCTCTTAATTATATATTCATGCAACATAGTCATTTAAGTCACACTCGCTGATTAATGTAATTCCAAGGGTTTCCAATACCTTCAAATGTGTTTAAAGATGGAATTGAGGAGATCTCCATGACATTGGAGTTGGAACAAAAGGAAAGAGAAAATAATGGGAGATATTGAAATCACATTCAATTTACTCATAAGGTATGCAGTTATATTGGCTTAAACTCTGCAATAACAATAAGTGTCAATGATAACACTGGTCAACACACCTTTTTGCTGATTTATGTTTTGTGCTTGTTTTTAACTAATTTTGACATGCTGATTTCAAATATGGCATCCATTTCTTTTGTAAAACATCAGGTTTTCATTCTACACAATATTCCTATTTTACAACGTAGTGCATGTAGTTACTCTGTAAGGATAGTTTCCTAAGTGTTATAGCTTCAAACCATAACTTAAAATGTCAACAGAATTCGAAAGAATAAACGCATTGTAAGATAGCACCATCTATTACTAAATAAATACAGGTTATTTTTCTAATATAATGGACAAAACACAAGCAATCGTACAGATACCTATACATTCAAGGAAGAAATTTTCGCCTGCGAGAGTGTCTGGAATGTTTGATGTCTGCACAGTCTCGTCGAATGCTCCAACAGTAGTCTGCCATCATGTTTGTGTTCCATCGGCCTTGATATCTCTCCTACATAAACTTGATATCTTGATGAAAACGTTCTCCGTGTTCATTAGTCATGTTGCCAAGATTAGCTTAAATTCATCAAGATGGCTCTTGAGGAAATGAACCTTTATGCTCATGTTGCAGCCTAAACGATTAAATGTATCAACTAATGTCTCTACCAAATCCTTGTAGTTAGCAGCATTTTTGTTTTCAAGAAATACTTTCAATCAGCCACAAATGAATCCCATGCTCCTTTTTCTATGTCAGTCATTGAACTCAAGAAGATTTGGTCTTCTATTAACTTCCTGATTTGTCGCCGAACAAAAACTCCAGCCTCTATTTGATCATAGAGTCACCTTCCATATTATGAGCTTTCACAAATTGTCTCATCAGCCCAAGTTTAATATAACGGGGAGGGAAGATGATATTTTCTCGCTCAACAAGTGATTGCTGTATAATATTCTTCTCCCCAACAGTCAAACTTTCTCTAACTGGCCAGGGTTTCTGTCCCCAATGTTTGTCCTTGGCTCGGCTGTCCCATAAGCACAGGAAACACGGATATTTTGTATAGCCTCCTTGTTGGCCAAGTAAAGAAAATTACCATTTCATATCTTATGTGTCCATGCTTCTTTTTTAAATGTTCCGAGTGACCAACAGAAATCGCACCGAACAAGTTTCCATTATGGAGTAACACACATTTTAGACAATTCTTTGAACTATCTATAAAACGTCTCCATTCACTTAGGTCATACTCTGAAACACCCATCGCGTTTAACAATCCCGCCACGTCACAATAGTAAACCAAATCATCTTTAGTTTTAAAGAATGGCAAGAAATCTCTCTCCCTATTCCGATGAAGACTTACATTTGTTTTTTTCCTGCAACAAATTCTTCCCTTTAAGTCTAGAAGCTAACACTTCTGCCAACTCTTTTGACAGGTCTAGGTCTCTAACTAAATCATACAGTTCTAATTGGCTGAAGTTTTGACGTTCTCAGGCCGATGTATATACAAAGACTGGATCACTATAAAGTTCATTGCTTACATTCATATTTATGTATATAAATTACATCGTCCAGCGAAGGAAGTTCCTTGAATACAGGTACTGTAATTTTATCTGAATGAAGAACTGGGCAAATTGCTGAATCAAGATTTGGGTAATTTATTTTATTTCGCGTTTTCTTGCTATAATCAGAAGATTTTGTGAGACAAAAGTAACAATCCTTTATATGGTTTTTGGCCTCAGCCACACCATAGGAATGCCAAATCCTAGTTGTTTCCTTGTGCCGTTTGTTCATAGGCGTAGATTTTCTACACATGGTCTACAAACATTGCGCGGTGCTCACGGTTTATCCTGATTACCTAATTTAATCTTAAAGTAAGCCAATTATGCTCAAATTACAAAGATACTAATGTTTATTCTTTGAGTTAGTCCAGTAAAACAACCACATAGATAGCAAAATAAGTCAGGGAATTCAAACATTTCCTTCGTAATGAGGCCATACTACTGAATGTTATTTCCTAAAAACAATCTGAAAAAACACAAATTTATATTATACACAATTGCTTTATATATTTAGATTTACATAAGAGAAGTCTAAATACATAGATAAAATAAAATAAGAAGAATACCAAACGCCTCCACTTCGGTTTACTTGGTCATAAGATAGCCTGCTACTATGAGTGGAAGCAATATGGACCAGTCCAAAAATAAACAAAATGATGCTATAGAAGAAACCTTTGCCAGTTTTAAACCCTAGTGACCCAGACTTTCCAAAAAACAGGTCTCAATTGTAAGTCAGCAAAATAATAGTTAAAATTTGTTGACAAGTGTAATGAATTGCTTCCCCAAGACAATCTTCAAGCTGGACTGAAAATAGACGAATTGAAGACAAAAATAATGATAAATAATTTGGAAGAAACTGGATGAATTAAGATTGCTAACTAAATTTTGGAACATGTCTGAGGACATTTGTGACTCCTGATAGGAGCATGAAAATGTCTGTGGAAGAACAAAATTCTGCATGTGTATGGTGCGAAGCTAAGCTAATCTTCAGAAACGACATGTACATATCTATGTAACATAAAACATTTAGTATTTACTCAATGCCACTCATATGGTTGTAAAACTTGAGAGCTAAAACCTTTTAAAAGAACTTCCGATATTGAAAACAACTCTTAGAACCATATAACGATACAAGAATAACCCAAATGGGCCATTAAAACTAGTGATATGATCACACACGCAAAAAACTATTTGTGATCTTTTGTGTAAACGTGGTTTGCTTAGTCAAATATATCGATATAAATTGCAAAATTTATATAAAGCTTACTTTAATAAACAGTAAACAATAATTAATGCTCCTGAATATAACCATAAGTACGTTTGCACAAGGCACGTGAATTAATAAAATTTATATTTTAATCAAACAAAAAAATTATTATAATCCAATAAAGAAGAAATCCAATTAGCCATAACATCAAAAATTCATTCCCATGATCGGTTTCCTTCTTAATTATAAATAGCCTGAAATTAGGCTTGTCTTCATAATTCGGTGGCTATGGCCTTGGCTTTGTTGCTGCCCGCGGGACGGGATTTTATTTTATTTTACATGCGTTTTATATCTCATTTCTTGTCCTATGGGGATCAATTGTTGGAATTTGGTTGGGCAACTTGACTTCATTCTATTTTTTAATCGGTTTAAATTCCTAAATGGGGTGGCGTAGTCATTTATTCTTTTAAATAAAAAATATTATCTCCACTAGAATCAATCACAAGGTTTTAATTCTGATCTTGGGTGATACTCAATTCAATAATAATTCAGCACAAATATATATATATATATATATATATATATATATATATATATATATATATATATATTTATATTACAAATTTCACTTTCAATTACTAAATATCAAAGAGTGAAAGAAAGTAAACTCACTCTCTTCACGTGTGAGACTAACAAAACCATATTCGTGGCTGAAGACAAAAAGCATACAGCCTTGGCCAAAATTATGGTGTAGGTATGAAAAGGTGAAGAATATGATTGAAAATCATTTATTTCATACTTGACATAATACAATTAGACATTTTTGCTTATATTCTATCAAAAGTTAATATTGACTCTGTCCTGCTTTTGCTTGTATACAATTTTATTGGATAGCAAAAGTGACCAGTAAAATATGTATTTCTACTAAAACTTTTGGAACCCATGGAACTGTTTTGTTCGTCGAAGAGTTGGGGGAGCTTATGATTCGAGATGTGTTGTCCCAACAATTAAATTTTGAGGTTGTCTTGTAATAATTTGGGGCTACAGGTCTTCTTCAGGTTCAGGATTGTTGTTCTTTTCTTGTGAGGGCAGAATGAATCCCAATACCTACACAAAAATATTAGACCAGGTTTATCAACCTTCTTTAGGTATAATTTTCAATGATGACATACCAAATGGTATAATCTTGCAACAAAACAATGCTCCATGCCACACATTTAGAATCTCAAAGGGTTGGTTTGAAATGAATGGGCGACGTTGATGGAATGGCCCCCTCAATCTCCAGACCTCACCCCCATTGAACGTTTGTGATCACAATGGAACATAAGAGTTCGGGTACACAAATATTTTTCAAAAAGTAAATTAACAGATAAAATTCATAAAGAGTAGCATAAAATTGAGCCAAATATTTGTGCCACCTAAGTCTCAATTATGTAAAAACGTATAAAAGCGTTTATAAACGCTAAAGGAGGACACATCAAATATTAATTATTGAAGGAATATACGCATAAATGTTTAAGTGTATTATGTCAAGTATGAAATAAATAAATTTCAATCATATTCTTCATTTTTCATACCTACCCCATATTTTGGCTAAGGCTATAAAACGAGGGCAGAATTTGTATGCGCTGCGAAACCCTCTTCGGCAGTATCCAACTAAATCCAGGATTTGGAACAATGTTCAGGAGTGCAAACTCGAAAATTCACGTATTCATCGATACAGAGGTCGCTCCAGTCTTCACAAGCTTGTGATAAGCAAAGAGATTGTTGAAGTTTTGGAAAGACACCATCGGTTTTAGCCCTTTGTCCGGGCTAGACAGGGTGGAAAAGATGGTGGGAGCTTTAAAGAGATGCAAAATACGACCCGATAAAGGACAGTTTCTCTTTGGGAGCTGGGTTCGGGAGGGAATGCTACTACTAATAAGCATAATAGGTGCTGGTTATGTGTGGCATCTACGTAGGTTCGAGGAGTCTTGTACATTTAAGTACCTTTGAGTGACTTTTACCAAAGTATAAAAGTAGCTTCACAAATATTCAAAAATCAAACTCATGAAAACTTTGCTTGACGGCGACGATCAATTTTAGGATAACTTAGTTTATTTTGGTCGTGTGAGGGAAAGTGTTTGTTCGCATTCCCGCTCTCGGTATATCGCGATCACCTTTCCAAGGATATACTTGCGACGGATGAAAATACATATTGAATAGAACCTGATTTGATCAACTCCCTCCAACCTGTGGATCTGTGGTGCAAATGCGGAAGCGCAATTCAACGAAAACGGCAGAGGGATCGAAGGGGAGAATTCACACTAGTTTTGGGATTCCTTTGAAAACGATGTCAATCCCCTTCACTCTATCATAGTAAGTAATGAATTTTTTTCATTACACAGATCTTAATAATCGTGTGAAATTTATTCTAATTTTATGTAACATTTTTCCAGTTATTAAACTATTTCTTTATTGTATACGACAGTGTTAATTTCTTTCTCTTTAACCGGCATATCCAAATCGCAAGTTATTATCCGACAGAACAATTTCTTATATTTCAATTCCTTTTCTTAAATACATTTATGAAACTGTTATTTAAAAATTAGAGCAATGATGAAGTTGCTTTGCGAAATAAAACTCATTTTTGAATCCAATAATTCATATTGCCATGCTTTTTGATGCATTTTTTATACCTAATGAATATAATCTGTTCTGAAGTTCTAGGAGTAGAAGCCTTAGTTTATTTAGACGACATAATTGTTTTCAGTCGAGATATCTGCATTCATTTCCATATTATTTTCTAAATTACTAACTACCAATCTAAAACTAAATTTGAAAAATGTAACTTCTTACAGGAATCATTAGTATATTTAAGTTATCGGTCAAATTTATGCGCACTTTATTATAAATATCTCTTTAAAAAAACAAAACCCCGCAAATACTATATACATAGTATATATCGAAGATATCGAAAAGATAAGATAATCCTCATTCATTAATGAGAAGAACACCAAACTCAATAGACCAGCTTCTAAAACCAAACGTAATAAGATGTTTTTTCAACTAAATTTTTAAAGTTTATAAGGAGTGTATACTAAAAACAGGTATTAATAGCAGGTGTATGTAGGTATTCGAGAAGACTAGTAAATACTGCAAATTAAAAGTATTTCTTAAAGAAAGCTTAAAGAGACTCACATTTGTTGGCTCTCGGCTATAATCGCATGTTAATAAAATATTAGCATTAATGCATTTACATTACTGCACATAACTCCAAATGTTTTGTGAAGTACCGTTTGTGGTAAATATGTAGATTAGCGACTCGAACGATGAGACGTACTATTTCGTCCGTGTTCCAAAATGATTCACGGTTTGGAGTACATTTAAGGGAACGGCTCGTGTGGGGGTAAACACAATGGGAGGACCACACTACGATGATCCGGAGTTTCACTAAATTGGGAGGGGGGGGGGGTCTGGGGGGCACTGCCCACCAGTATATAATCCTAATTGTTTATAGAATAATGTCCTGACGTTTACCGAGGTGAATAATTTAACCAAATCATGTAAGCGCCTTTAATCGTTTTGCGAATTATAATAGGGGTGGGGTGGGGGGGTCTGACGTCAGAAATGACTGATCAAAATTTTGATTTTGTTTTTTACTTAATATCTTTTTATTATCCTCAATTGGAGTCATTTTTTATCTGTCAATATATTTTCCCCATTTTACTATTTTTATTACCTTTTTTATACATTTAAATCTAATTAGCTAGCTCGTTTAAGGGAACTACTTTTTTTTAGCCGTTTGCGTATCATAGAGACGTTTTATACGTAGTTTCAAAATGGTATCGGTTCGCGAAGTGTGTCCGTCGTCTATTTCCGAAATATTAATCTAGTTTCTGAGAGAGAAAAATTTGTAACCTTTTTGGACGTTCATAATTTAGTTAAAATTAAAAGCGATTGCGAGATTTGTGGCCGGGCATTAGATGTGGCCAATATGTAGATTAGTGACTCAAACGACGGGACGTACTATTTCGTCCGTAGTTTAATCCCTAAATACGGAAGAAAAAACGAACAGTTCGACGCCTATCTTGCAAGCGATTCCCGTTGACCAAAACGGGAATTAAAGAAAGATTCCACGCTTTCCTCATCGCTCTTTCTGAATTATACCCCCCGAAATAAAGTAAGTAAACAGCGTTTTTCGTTCTTTAGTTTTCTATAACAAAGATGGCGTCAGCTATATTTCGAATAGGACTCACAGGCGAGAACATAATAGGCTTTCCTCATTCGCTATTTCAGAAGTATACCCACTGCAATAAAGTAAGTAAACACCCTTTTCCGTTTGTTTACTTTCGGGCATTTTTTTATAACAAAAATGGCGCCAGCTATATTTCGAAAAGGAGTCAAACGCGCATGAATATTCCGACACGGGTGAACGAAAATATCTACACAATTTTTTTTTTCTCGGCCGGGCCGCTAATCTACATATTTACCGAATGATTTAACCAAATCATGTCAGCACCTCTAATCGTTTTGCAAATTGTAATGAGGGTGGGGGTGGGGTCTGACGTCAGACGACTCAAACGCGCATGATTATTCTGGTAAGGGTAAACGAAAATGTTTACCAAAAAAACACTTTTTCGGCCGAGTCGCTAATCTACATATTTATCCAGTTTGTGTTGTGACAGATTATATTTGCGCTAGGAACTTTTTCCCAAAAAGTCCAATTAAACAGCCCAGAAGGGAATAGGTGAAAAGGCAATATTTAAACTAAGAAATACGAAATAATTATAAAAAGTCACTTTTTATAATAGAAATCTTGGCAATCGTGACAGATTTTAAATTAATCCTTTCGTCCTCTCGTTGTTTTTCGATAAATCCTACTAAATAATTGACTCGTTTTCCTGCCTCGAGTTTCTGAGTTGCATTGCTTTCCTCAATTTTCTTAATAAGAATTACAATAATAACTTACGTATTTTTTATGAACTCATTATCCAAATAATCCTGGATCAGTTTTCGTTATTAAACGAACCTGAAGTAATAACTGAAACTGAACCTTAACTAACTAAAATTTAATCCAACCTAAACTAAACAAAACCTATATTAACTGAAATAAACTTAACATTTAAATAATCTAATCTATTCTAAACCTACTCTAACCCACACAAAAAATATACATAACTGGAGTTAAACCAATAGCTTAACCTTACGTTAAAACAATCAACTGTGATAGGAATTAGCATAAAAAGTTTATAGAAAAATGAAATAAAAATTAAAATAAAAAAGTCTAAATTTTATTTTGCAACTTAAACTCCAGTTAGGTCAAAACACCTTTTGCGAACTCTTTTTTTATTTAAATTTTTATTGCATTTTTCTACGAGACTTTTGAAGATCTCTCCTATATTAAATGCTCGGGTTCATCTTTAGTCTTAAAGATACTATTTTGGGGGACGCAAAATTAAATATTCTCTCACTTAAGCTTAGGCAGACAACACCTCCAATTAGTTCCCTCTTTGCCTATCCGGCCTCTATAGCTTTCAGACTTTTTTTTCCTCCTCATAAATCTAACACTTTGCTGGCACAATTCCTTAATGGTCACTCTTAAAAGCTAGTGGATAACTTATATCAACCGTGCAATTGTGATGATTGGGAGTGAAATAAATGGATTATTTTATAAAGAAACTAAATTCAAATTCAGCGATTTTTCACTCACAAATACTCGTATATATTTTATCTGCCTAATTTATCTTAATTTATTATATATTCTTTATTTCTCTAATTTATTCATATAAATATTTATTGATAAATTATTTTTTATCACAAGAAAATAAAACCAAGATCATCTTGACATAGAGCATATGAAAAGATGTTTTGAATAGAAATAGTGTAATTAAGAGGAGAAAATTGTATTCGAGCTTCATAAACCAAGAGATTAAAAGAACAGCAATATCACTCACCCATTATAACAAAGGAGAGCGCATATCTAGAGCCCTATCTACAGCATGTTTGGATGTATTTATATCATAATCTACTTACGTTACCTTTACGTACTATATTTACTTCATAGTTATCTATTCGTTAATATATTACTCTTTTATTTTCGTTAATTTAGTATATTGACTTTTGGTCTTGGAAGTTAATGTTTATTTACTGTATGGTTTTAAAGTAATTCCGAATAAATGATAATCTTAATGGTAATATCTACCTATTGTTGTCTTTAGGTGTAATATCGATTTATTAGTTGTCTTTTTGTTGATATCCGTTTTGTGGATGTCTTGTGAATTAATAATTTGACTATATTTGTTAACATGTGATGAATACATTTAGTCGCCTTAGTTTCAATGTAGAATTAATAACAGAGGTATAAACCTTTTAATAGTCATTTAAATTAAAGACAACTAATTAACAAAAATTTAAAAAGACCTCCTTACTAGGAAGGTATTCACTTAAATCAAATTTCTTAGTAGATATTTACTCACTCTTAGTGACTCGATAATAGCTTAACTCTAACCAATATATAGATAGGAGCAGCTTGCTCTATCCGGCTCTGGCAACGGGTTTTTGGTCAAAAGATTTTATAAGGTTTCCAGTAAATATCGTTGATGTAACACTATATTTTAAGAAGCTAATTTTTTAACATTTTGAATTTTAGTTTGTGAATCACCAAGATATATTGAAGCTTTTATCCAAGTTCATTCTAGCATATTCTTCACATCCCCCAAAATAGCCTTTATCGAATATTTAAAACTTTTAGCAAAGTTCTTTCTAATATTTTAAAAAACAAGATGAAAATGTTTTAGAAGTTTTAAAAACAAAAATAATTAAAAAATTGTGAAGTTTAGAAAATGTATTAAAATAAAGGAATGGATATTTTGTGGGTTTGTTTGTATATAAACAAAATTTAGATTAAAAAAAAAGAAAAGTTCTGTGTAGTTTTTTCATCATATAAAAAGAACTCTGATAAAAGTTTTTTCTTGCCTTTAGGCCTAGTAAATAATCAGGGATCTGAAAAAACAGAGACCAAGAGTAAATTATTAGGGATATGTACCGCAACCTTTAATTTTTTTGAGACACAAACCCCTTTGCTAGAAGTCATATAGGCCGTAAGCCACAGACAAAAGATTAAAATTGGAAATAATTTTTGGAAACAACTTAAATAAAACCTTCTAATATGCGAAAAAACATGAACAAAACAGCCATGCCTAAATTTTAATAAATTTTCTGAATTTGCCTTGTAATTCTTTTTTGTTTAAAAAATTCCAAAACATTCGAAGTCATATTTTTTCTTTTCTGAACTTAACCACTTGTAAATATTTTGTTTTAAATAATTCTGAAACATTTCATAAGACTTTTTAGTTTTTCTGAACGCCCTTTTGTTTGTAAAATATCCAAAGTTAAAATATACTCTTGCGACAAACAAATTTCAAAAATTGGCTATGAATATATCTATATCCCGTAATTTTCTCTTGATAAATTTTCCATACAGACTTTTTTTAATGGGTCATAAGTGACCCAATACACATCAATGGTTATATTTAATCTTTAAAATGCTATATGCTGATAATTATTAGACATGAAAATGTTAGGCTATCAAACAATAGATAATAAAAATGTTATTACAATAACCTTCTTTGTTCACAAAAAAACATAAAATTAACAAAAAATCCATTATTTTTTATTTTTCAATTACAAACTTGAAAGAAGAAAATGCCCCCAAAAGAGAAAATCCTGCTTATGTATGATATTCGGAAAAGCTATTATGGTTATTGGTAAAACATAAGAACACTCCTCATCTGGACCAATAGTTATTAGTTTTGATGTCTCTCTTGCTGTAAGTGCAAACGATACATCTTCTTTGCTCATCCTTTTTGATCATCTGATGAGGAGGGCTTGGCGGTGGTAGGAGAACAAAAGCTTGTAATCTAGTAGGATGCTTAACTGCAACCCTCCTTATTCTACTAGTGTGGGCTCTTATCAAAGCTGTAACCACAGCTCTTCTAAAATCAAAGTAATCCTTGATTAGTCGTTCATTAGAAAACTTGGTCTTCATTAGTGTTTGGTAGACAAACTCTGAACTTCTCGAGTAGAATTTGTATCAATTTCATATGTCACTTTCTTTGTTGAATTAGGTCAACGCCACTTATGTTCATATTGTAGATTCTGACAATTTCTGGTTGATGGACTTTGATTTTTTGAAAGTTATCTCTAGTTTTCTCTCTCTTGTGACCTCTGAGATGACAACCTGAGGAAGGACGTTAGAGAGAAGCATGAAGTATTTGTTATCTTTCTATTTTATGCAGCTCACACTCTTAGCTCCACCCTGTCAGTATTTCCCGGCTTTATTGATTTTTCATCTTTCAGAATTTTTGGCATATGTTTCCTGTTTGGACGACCGCTTCCACAACAGTTGGTGCCTGTATTTTTCAAAATCTGGTACAACATAGAAGTGTTGAAAAGATTGTCGATAAAAATTTCAACTTCTAGTCTGTGCAAACCTTGAATAAGCTGCAAAACGCCAGTCTCTCCAAGACCAGGCTTTGGTTCTTGCATTTTCCCAGTGTAGAGGTCTGCTGCAAAAAAGTACCCTGATAAGGGATTACATGAGCACCACATTTTGAAGCCCCCCATTTTATAGGTTTGAATTTTAAATATGGCCTCATTACATAAAGTCCTTTGAATTTGATTATATTTTGATCTCTTGATTGCTTTTGTGTTAGTTTTAGGGCGTGTTGAAAACAATTATTCAAATGATCAACAGGTGGTCTAACAAGGTATGCTCTTATCATACAAAAATTATCTCTATCAACAACAGATTCTGTATTATCACAAAAATAAAGTGCTGACAGTATCTTTTCATAATTTCTCTAGCCATATGAGTATATCTTTTTAAGTGTATCTAAACCTCTAATAGCTTTGTATATATCAAATGCTGTTTGATGGGATTCTTAATGGTTGAATGAGGAACATAATGGCTGACTTGCAATTAGACATGTTTTTTTCGAACAAAATGCTGCTTCTCATTCAGTTTAAGACCTAAAGGATTGACCAAAATCATCTGTTACAACTTTTATCCTCACTGAACCTTCACTTATAGGTTTAATATATACTTTTTTACAAACAAAATCTGCTTCATCTTAAAGAAAATCGGGATCTTCTTGGTTCAAAAGGTGGTCTCCTTCTTTATCGCTGTCG
This sequence comes from Ceratothoa steindachneri, assembly GCA_963969495.1. Lineage (NCBI taxonomy): Eukaryota > Metazoa > Arthropoda > Malacostraca > Isopoda > Cymothoidae > Ceratothoa > Ceratothoa steindachneri. The sequence goes on along the minus strand of OZ018320.1, from coordinate 204,831,433 downwards.
TTCGCTAATAGAATTACCTACTTGAATTTCAAAACATCCAATGCGAAATACTCTTGTATTTTTTACGAGAGGTTACCATATCTGTGAATTGAAAACAAATAATTATTAAAACATATATTTATATAAAAAATAATTAAAATTTTTTGTACATTTACAGCTGTTACAGATGAATAATTTGGGTCGAATATGACCCAGTGTAATTAAGAGTGTCTTTATTAAATTCATTGTATTATGTACTATTGAAAAGTACAAAAATCTACACTTTATTTAATTAAATAATTAAAATGGCACAATATGAACTAAATAATTAGGTCTGTTTCCCCCATAAGATGGAAAAATTACATACAATTCTTAACTTTTCACAGCCGTGTCATACCTTAGACAAAGATGTATAAATCTTTTTTCCTATGTTATGTACATAAATAAATAAAAGAACAGTGACAAATAGAATTGTATAGAATCAAATCCTATTGCAAAATGCTTTTGTTAAATAATTAAATGGATTTTATTTGGTGAGACAAATATGACCCCAAATCCATTAAGGAGTTAAAGTATAGTTCAATGGATAAGCATAAAAACACAATCTTTCTCTTACTATTACCGAAAGACAACCATTGACGTTAACCTTGGTGTAATATGCAGCAAAACCTAATTAACAGTATATCAAAGAGAAGCCATGTAATAAAGGCAAAACATATGCGTACTAGGGTGATGACTTTTTTACAACCTCATATCCCTGTATCATAATTTGACAAGCTTTAATTAAAGATTATATAAAATATTACTTTCAAGATGATTTGACAAAAACCTCACGCACAAAATGATTTTAAAAATTTGATTTGTCAGCTTTTTTTGTCCAGTTTTTAAAGTTACTGGCAGCATATACAAGATTGAACACAAGTTTACGAGTCACATATATATATAACATTATATAGGGTCATCAAACACACAAGGAAGTAAATTAGTTACAATAATGTCATTGGACACGATGAATCTCAGTGATAGATTATCCTTGTTGCGGCAGGACCCGTGCAAGTCCTCCATAACTTTGACCACACGCTCAAAGCACTGGTTGCTTCGAGTAATATTGATTGAAGATTCAGATAGTTCATAAAAATCTTCAGCGCGGAACAAGTGGGTGCTAAACCAATGGTTAGCCCATGAGTAAGAAATAAATGAACATATTTTACGCAGCCAGCTCTGAGTGTCAGGCATCAGAATGAATGCAACAAGGGCTAGAATGGCCCGAGAGTTCAAACGTGCATTGCTGATGTTTGGGATCTTTTGAAACTTTACAAAGGCGACCTCATTCATCTCAGTGAAGTGATGGAAGACACGCGTGAGGTGATAGAGAATTTTCATGTCGTCTCTCCAGCCGCCTGTTTCTTTAATCTCAGTTTTACCGTTGCTGAAGGCTGCTTTCAATTTATCATAATTGCTCATCAAATCCTGCACAAAAAAGTACTCTATGTTTGGTGATTTAGTCGACACATATAACTCATTGTCCATGACAACGCGAAGAATCCGATCCAGTACATGGTGCTGGCAACTGATGAACTTGGGTTTAGGGTGACCTTTATCTTCGAACATTTGCTGCAGTCGAACAACAACGCTTGTCTTTTGCCGGTATTCACACTTGTTGTGTCGGCGACAGGCATAACAATTGCTCACCACAGGATGAACTCCTCTAACACACCCTGGAGCCTTTTTGCAATTATTACAGCTTTACTATCCTTTAATTTGAGCCCAGCCAACTTTATTTCTTTCACTTCATTCTTGAGAACCTCGACCTGATATTCCAAGTCCTTAATGCGTTTCCTGTCAAAGTGTAAGCTCTACTTATCCAGATGAAGCGTGCTCACTAAGTGCTTCTTCACCTGAGCAGCTCTCGTGTAGATAGACTTGTGGATTGCTGACTGATATGGGGTTGGGATTTCAATACCCTCCCCAGAAAGCTGGCGACATACCTTTGCTGCTCTGTGGGACGACAGCTTTGAGCTTGTAGCAAGGAGTCTTGCTAAGACTGTTGGGTTATGGTTCCTTTTCCTCGTTGATGCTGCATTCTCATCCTCCCAAGAACTGTCCTCGCTGTTATTGGATAAGTCCGTGCTAGTTTCGGAATAATCAGGTGGTGCTGAGCTGGAAAGTGGGGACACACTTGCTTCCACTGTCTTTTTTCTCTTGGATGGGTGGATGGTCTTGGCACTAGCAGGTTTACCAGTGGAATAACCAACCTGGCCTTTGGTCAAAATTTGCTGTTTATATAGGTTCTCGTTTTTTTGGCACAACCAGTTGCCTTTCACCTTGATCACATCCAACAGTTCATTAAAAGAATTAAAGTTTTGTTTTTTTCTGCAGTACTCATAGTCTTTCAAATGGCTTGATAAGATACATGCGGGAAGTTCAATGGTTTGCTCCATAGGACTTTTAGCTCCACAACAATTAGGCCGATCCTCTCCCTCCATTCTTTGGCCGTGGATTCAAGAAATTTGAAGCGTCCAACGACGTGGATTTTCAGAGGCATGCGAGTTCGTTCACTTAAGGGTGCTTCATAAACTGCCACGTTCTCTCTTCTTGATGGTGCTTAAAACTTAACTAAGTTATTTGTCCAGGTTTACCTGTTCTTCTCCGTGTTAAAAAAACTCTTCTTCAACGACATGTTTTGTACTCAGCAACTGAAATAGAAAATAAACCTAAATGTTAAATAGGTAACAAATTAAAGAAACTGTTATTGAGCTTTTATATATTTGATTAAAAACAAGAAAATTACAATTATAAAAAATAAGAGAGAAGGCAGACACTAATAAAATATTATATGCTATTATATTATATAATTAGTGAGAGTTAAATGTAGCTTACCAAATAATACCAGGATCTCTTTACAATAAACGCTGGCAAATACACAACAATTATAATAAGGCAATAATAATATCAACGCCGTTAAAACTGAATTAGTAACTACCCGCTTTAAATATCTCGCTTATATACCGCATGCCAAATGGCTAAAGAAAATTCTGGAACTCTACAGAAATCGCCCAAGCGATGACGTGATGATTTTCTGGAAAATTCTATACAATTCTATGGTACATAAATTATTGCACAAGTCTGTTTGATGACTTAGATATATAATATAAATATTTTTAACATTTCAAAGTGGTTTGTGCGTGACCTTTTTCAATATTTCAATGGAATAAAAGTAATTTTTGTCATTAATAGGCAACAGTTCATTCATTCGTGCTACAGGAAATAATTTTTGATAAAAAAGTCAAAAATTCATCGCCCTAATGCGTATGCGTCTGTTGCTTGGATGTATGTGTGCGTAATCGTAGGCAGCTAGCTCTCTTTATAACTTACATATAAAGAGCCATTTATAAATCCAATTATAGCCAAAAAAATATATACTTATAATTTATATTCGCTTCCAATCATTAAAAAAAGAAGATAAATTAGAAATAATTACCTGATGCGTCCATTTTACTGCTTCCTATTACTAGTCCGGTAGATCTGTGAAAGTATTGTGCATTTTATGGTATAAGCATCAAATTTAGTATAATAACAGTTTAGACCAATCTTAACAAATATGGATATGGAGCCACCTTGAATTATTTAATTTTGACCATTTTCTAAGACGGCCGCCACCAATCTGCCGTTTTCATCATTTAACCCCAATGTTTGATGCATAAATTTGAACTAAGCTAAATAAAATCACTGTAAAGCAACAAATATCATTATAGTTTAATATTGCCCATTTAACATACAATACCACACAATTTTGTAACTATACAGACTATTTTTAAGCTCAGTAATCCATAACTTCAACCCTAAAATTTTATTTTTAGGATATATTTTACTTCCATCTCATGAAAATAGTAAACAGTGTATATGTGCAAACTTAAACATGATAGGCAGATATAATAACAATCATTTCATTTTATTTATATCATATTTTAACCTTATATGTGCTGTGGGTTAATATATCTGTTTAATAATGCAAATTAGGTTAAAAATATTACCAGGTATGTATAACTTTAAACTAGAGCTATTCGGGCTGGAATTATCCAATTCTAACAAATAAAACGCCAATTTCCAGTGAATGTTCCAACATACTGTATATTTTGTGTTTCCACAAATTCTCAAATATATGCTTAATTTATGATGTGAAATATTCAAATTAGGTCATGTGACAAAAACGTTCTATTTGGAAAATTATATTTTCATAGAACCTTAAAAATTATGATGCTGATTATGTTCAGCAGCGGACGGGTTAATACATTACAGCAAACTACTCTCAAAATTATTTATATGAGTTTCTATATGTTTGTTCATTGTTTAGAAAATTAAAATCACTTATATACACTAATCCTCTGGAAGAGGATTAGTGTATATAAGTGGAAGAAATTTGTCTTTGGTACCTATTCTGGAGGCAGCTATACCACAACCGACTGGAACAAAACCTGTAGCGTCACAAGTCATTGGAGGAGCTGTTGTCGTAAATATGCTCAAACATGATTAAAACTGTGTAACATCTTTAGATTATGCAAATCAAGTGTTCAGAACTTATGTACTAGCCAAGCTTGAATATGTGATTAGATTAGACATTGTCTGGGACAGATATTACCAGAACTGTCTGAAAGCAAAAACCAGGACTCAGAGGGTACAAAGAAAGCGAAAATGTGGAAGTGAGAGTGATGTACCTCCTAGAAATTGGTTATATTTCCTGAAGAACAACCAAAATATAGCAGCTCTCTTCTCTTTTTTTAGCCAGCCATCTAGGAAATAGGCAAGTCTTTAAGAGTAAGCAGTTATTTCTGACATGTGAAAAAACTGTGATTGCTAACCCAACAAAAGATACGAGCTGTCTCGCACCTTGCAGTCACGAGGAAACGGATACCACAATTCTCGCTCATGTTGCAAATATTGTGGCTAATCGTCACACAAGAGTTACCATAAGAGAGGTTGATACTGATGTGCTAGTCTTGGCTTCGGCATTAGTTCAGGATCTTAGAGTTGCAGAACGCTTGTTGGCATTTGGAAAAGATGACACATATAGTCATATACAATGCCACCTTACTTCAAATGCTATAGGCTCTGAGAGGTACATAGGCCTACTTTACTTCCATGCCTTTACAAGTTGTGATGTAGTCTTAGCATTTTATGGTAAATCAAAGGTGTCAGCATGGGATAGCAGGATAACTTATACTGCAGTTTCTAAAACATTTGCTGATCTCTCATCCACAACAACAAGCATTGATGAGCACCAGTTTGCCCACCTGGAACGGTTCATTGTCATCTTATATAACAGAAACAGTGAGTCAGTCCATGTGAAAGACTGCAGGAAGGGCTTATTAAAAAAAATACAGGCAGATAATAAATAAACATTCCACCCACAGAGGAAGTTCTCTGGTAGCATGCTAAAAGGGCAAACTTACAGGCTGGCTACATCTGGAGACAGTTAGTTGTCAAACAGCCTGAAGTTCCACGTTTTTCTGAGTGTGGGTGGACAAAAGGAGGTAACCCTGGACCGGGGCAGCCACTGTAGATCAAACTACCAAAAGCGACGAAAGCTTGCAGATAGCTCATTCAGTGCAAGTGTAAAAAAAGGATGCAGGCAGAGCCATGGATGTGGCTGTGCAAAAGTAAATTTAAGATGCACAGCTTATACCACTGCAGAGATGTATTTACAGAGAGAAATTGAAATAAAACATATATACATAAGTTAAATTATGATTAGCCTCATGATTATGAAAAGTATTATATGTGTCAGGTTGATATCATGAAAGGCCACTCGCTACATTTTTGAATAGATTTTGGCTATCATATTATTATCTGTGGTAACAAGACACATGCACAAATTAGATGAATAATTATGTGTTTTTTTATCAAATAACTTTGATAAAAAAACATAAGTCATAACCAAACTAAGATGAAATTATCCAAATACTCAAAAAAATCCCCTTCTTAAATTATACAGTTAGTAATGATGATGATGATGATAAGATAACTTTAGTTTTTATATATTTTAAATTAAAAGATGGTGAAGCAACTTTGTTATGTATTGGGTTGAGGAATAAGTTCTTGCAGTTTTATCAAATTTATTCATTACCATTAACAATTTTAGAAAAACTTTCTTTTTAATTCATAACAATATGCAATTTAATCAATTATGTATTCTCTATTGTTATTTACGACTTCTTCCCAACGTTCAACTAGTTTTTCGATGCTTGTGAAATAAAAATCTCTGTATTTTGACTCAAAAAATTCGTCGGTTCTTAATTCCACATCAGTATTGAACGAAATGCTACGCAAATTGTTGGAGAGCGATCGAAACAGATGGAAATCCTATGGAACCAAGTCTGACGAATATGGAGGATGCGGCAAGATTTCCAAATTAAGTGTTTGGATGGCGTCTTTTGTCATATTGGCAATGTGAAGACGAGCATTGTCGTTTTGCAGAAGGACTCCATAACGTCGATGAGGTCGCTTTTCACGAATAGCTTCAGCGAGTCGATACAGTTGTTGAGCGTAGAGTTCTGCATTAACAATCTCGCTGTTCGCAAGGAGCGCATACAGAATGAGGCATTCACAATCCCACCACACACACAGCATCGTCTTTCGTGGATGAAGTCCTTGCTTTAATCGCGAAAGTAGTTTTTTTTTGGGGGGGGGGGGTAAGCCATTGTTTTCGATGGCCCATGTTGACATAAACACACCACTTTTCCTCACCAGTGATGATGCGGTGAAGAAATCTGTCCTTATATCGACAGGTAGCCTTGTGACCAGCAAGCAAACCAGCGGCAATCGTGGAGCGTTGAAGTTTGTTGCTTTCGCTCAAAGCGTGCGGAAACCCATGAACCGAGTTTTTGAACTTTCCCCATCGAATCAAGGTGATTCACTACAGTTTGCTGATCACACGCCAATTGTATACCCAATTCTTTAGTCGATTGACGAGGATTTTAATGAAGAAGGTCGTTCAATCGACTTCATCCAAGTTAATGGGGCGAACAGAACGTTCTTCGTCATTAAGATTGAAATGACCGTTTTTGAAACGTGAAAACCACCATTGAGCTGTCCTTTCCGATAAAGCATTTTTTCCGTACAGAGCACAAATATCGCGACGAACTTTGGCTGCGTTTGCATTGATCCCGTCTCGATTGAAAATGAATAACAACAAGTGTCGAAAATGTGCCTTTCTTTCAACTTGACACTCCATTTTGAGGGTACAGAACAAAAATTAAATTAACACAACTTTTAAATAAACCGCAATGACTTATTACTCAACTTCAAGACGTAGCCTAAGCAAAAGCCTCATAGTCTAAGCTTTAAATAGACGTAGCCGAACCTTGCAATTTTCGCTTTTATTATTTATTTCTGTTTCCTAATATGTGCACAAATCACCTCAACAAAACTTGAATAAAAACAACATAAAAAATACGCAAGAACTTATTCCTCAACCTAATATATAATACATGTATATATTTTTTGTGAGCAGAAGTACTGCAGTACCGCAAAAAGTAGTGCACATACCCACTTCTGCCGACCACACTTAAGGTTTCCGGTGGGTATATATATATATATATATATATATATATATATATATATATATATATATGAATCCATTAAACCACATTGAAAGAGAAAACGGAATAATTTTTCCTTGCAGTAATATTTTTATTACCTTTTTTCAAAAAAATCCGTGCAGGGAAGCGATTCGAACCAGGCAAACTGAGGCAGCAAGCACCGCTTTGATCACAGTTAAAAGTATGCCGTTAGTACACTACGCTACGCAGAGAACAAAAAATTCTCTGAATAGAATAGCTTTTAAGGAACACTTTCGCCAGCTCGAACGGAGACTATGAAAGAAATAGAAAATTAATTTGGAATTCATTTCCATCATTCTCTCGTGCTACTTTGAGAGATATATACATTTGTATATCTGCCACGCGTTTACCTATTCCTCATTTATTTTTTGAATTCCCAATTAATTTTCTATTTCTTTCATAGTCTCCGTTCGAGCTGGCCAAAGTGTTCCTTAAAAGCTATTCTATTTAGAGAATTTTTTGTTCTCTGCGTAGTGTAGTGTACTAACGGCATACTTTTAACTGTGATCAAAGCGGTGCTCGCTGCCTCAGTGTGCCTGGTTCGAAGCGCCTTCCTGCACGGATTTTTCGAAAAAGGTAATAACAATATTACTGCAAGGAAAAATTATTCCGTTTTCTCTTTCAATGTGGTTTAATGGATTCATTTCCATCATTCCCTCGTGCTACTTTGAGATATATATATATATATATATATATATATATATATATATATATATATATATATATATATATATATGTGTGTGTAACAATACAGATAGAATTTATTCATTTCATGTAATCTAGAATATTGGGATAAATAATGAGTTGGGAAAAACAGATATGATAAAGACACTGAAAAAATAGATATACATATGTATATTGATTTATTAAAGATAGAAAGCGATGGGTTTTTTTTTCAATTAAAACCAGTTTACAGGGATCAATTATAGCTCTAAATTAAAAATAATGCCATCATTTTTGACGTCACGGATACAATAGTGTTAGAATAATTCAGTATGTCATATCATGGGGCCCAATGTTTATTTTTGTGGCATCCAATCAAGTTGAACATTCACAAAATCCATATATGTTTAAGATCAGTCGCAAAATTAGACATAATGTTCAGGATTTAACTCCTGCATTAGGTCCTGTGGTGCATTCGTCTTGCTCGTTATGAAAATATACACTTCTTATACTGCTTCAGAATAGATATTAACCTCAGGGTATTTTAAAGATTATTTTAGTCACCATTTGCCGATTTTCCTAGTAGTGTACCATGAAGTATCTATAGCAATGCCAGAGGTTATTTAACAAGTATCTAAAGAGAGGCCAAATGCTAAAAAAGATGGTTTTCATATGTTGTAGTAAGTGGATTGTAACGATCAGTTGAAAATGCGCGTAACTGGCATACTTGGCGGCCATCTTGAAAATAGTCGCCAAAACCTATTTTTCAAGATGGCTCCATATCTGAATTAGTTAAGAACAGAATAAAGAACAAAGAAACAAACATACTAAGTTTCATGCTTTTACCACAAAAGTGCACGATTCATCCTAATTTTGTCATGGATCTGCCGGGCTATATATAGGCGTTATCTATTCTGTCGTTGCTTTGATTTTCTTTGTTATGCAAATTCTCTTGGAAGATGCCAAATTTGGACTTTTCCTACCACATTGACAATCCTTAGACGAGATTCTATCCTAATGGTCATCATAGAATTCCCAGACTTAAGCTTTACCCTATCTTGCGTCTGCCATTTCCACCATCTTGAATTCTGCGGGTTAAGCCTTGCACTATCTTGAATGCGCCATTCAAAATAGCAATGATACCTTGATTCTACTTCAATAACGTGAACTTCTCTTCAATTGAAACTCATAATTGTCAAATAATTGGTAGCCAATGTTGAAATATGAATGATTACGACGGTTGAATTTAGATGGCTTATGGTCTTCATGGAGGCGTTCGCCGCCTGCAAATTACGATGCTAGGAACTCGCCTTGGACTCAAAATGGATTTTAAATAATTGATTTTATCAACACCAGGTTGGCATTGGGTTGTCTCATAACATCACTATTGATTTTTACTCATAAACTGAAGAAAGATATGAGACTAAATGAATGGCAAGAGAGGTCAAAGGTGCAAACATTCCCACGCATAGTCTGGCCATATCATCTTAGTTGATGGCCCTGTCGGGCGAACCCCTTCCCCTCCCCTCCATTCTTCTTGAGAGACAGACATTCTAAAATAAAGTTTTTGTCTCTAGTCATATGCCTCAGCACTTCAGTAAAAGTTTTCATGTTTTCTGTTTGCACGTGTACTTTTTTATAATTCCATGTTTAGTTTTTGGAATATCGAACTTTGTTTTTCTAAACTTCACTGATGTTAAACTCCTTATTTACGGCAACACATCCCTGGTAAATAAGGCAAATAGGAGTAACGAATCGTTGAATAAAAAAGTACTCTTCTATCCATGTGTTTTGAAAAACTCGACACTCCGTATTTGGCGGTTTTCTAAAGATAATAAATTGCCAATTAGTTCCAATGTCAAAATCAATTAGTAACACATTTTTAATTGATATGCCAAATTTCAGAAAAAATAATGGATTAATATTTGCCATGGGTAGGTTATGTAGGGCCCCCCATTCAATGTGCAATCATTCTTAATCGCTATCACACAAAAACCAATATATTTCAGAACAGAATTGCCTCATTTTTATGGAATAAACGTTATTCAAGTCCTAAAATGCATACATAACATATTTAGTGATAAAAACTTGGATTTTGGCAATGACTTTTAAAAAATTCCATCGGAAACTATTTGGTAAGTAATTCTACAAAAGAAATACACTTGTTTGTTAATTAATTATATCATTTAAAACCATTTATTTACTTGTATAAAAAAATATTTTAGAATTTCTTCTCATAGCGTTTGAGACTTACTTACCTTCTTTAAATTCACTTTAAAGTTAACTATGTTGAATTGTATAATATAATAATTCCCTTGTTATGTCACGACACATCTAACTTCAATTTATTTTCTGAAATCGACTACATTAGGCCTAACGCTCCCAGCGGAATTTATACTCACGTAGAACTATTCCAGAATGCTCTCGCAAAAATTCTTGATAACTTCTTGTTCTCGAATATTCGAGAATACCTTTCAACATTCTACGAGTCTAGAAGTTACTTTTAAAATCTAAAAGTCAAGAAATGAAAATCTAAAATTTAGATTTTTAATTCTACATACGATGGGCTGGGTAGATACTATATTTCGTTTGGGGACTGCGGGCTGAACAATTATGGCCGACGGGCCGTATCTTGCCGACCCCTGCTCTAAAAGATCCAAATTGACAATACTCTTACGCTAAAACTTTCAACCAGCTCACGTGATATCAAATGAGAATCAGCTTTGAAACAGGCCAAAAAGGTCAGTGACAATAAAGGAGGGCCAAACACTTCATGGCTGATCTTGGAAATCGAAATGGCTACGCTGAAACTTCTTAACTCAATCGTCGGCTTTGCGACGAATTTTTATGCTTTGTCCAAATGCTTGATCGATACGATGTTGCGATTGGGCAGCGCTTAGGCCAGACTTGTAATCCTACAGTAAAATTGTATGTTGCTGTTCAAAAAAGCTGGTGCTGCATATTTGAGTATGGTGAGGATAAATTGATGGTTTATATATGACATTGCTCGTAATGCTTGTTGTCATAGTGTTTGAATGCGTTGATTTTCCTTGTGGTCTTGTTTATAATGTTCATTGTGTTTGTTTTGAAAATCATGTGTGTCAACGTGAATCATAAGATGATAAGAGTAGTTGTTTTGTTACATGTTGTCCGTTAAATATGATTTAGGTGTGGTTGTCAGTGTGAAAAGCGTTAACGGCTGATATTTGGGCTGATGAAGTTAGGCGGTTATGTGTAGTCAGTGTTCTATTGGATTTAGATGATGTAGGAGTGCCCTGTAGCTACTATGAAAGATGAACGTTGTGCTATGTGTAAGACGTCATCTGCATAGGAATAGGTGTTGAATAATGGAAATTGTGATTGTGGAATGTAATGTGTGAATAGGTTGAATAGTAGGAGTGATACAATAGCTCCTTCTGGATAGCCATTCCGGAGGTATTGGGTGTAAGAATTATGGGTTTGGTGGGTCTCTTAAGCCTACCTCTCAAAGATGAAGTTTATTAGACATTTTTTTCATTGAAGGGAGCTTATTATTCAGGCTTGGTTGAGGCCATCGATTATGTTTGCGTGTGGTCGGTGATGAGGGTAGTGATTGACCATGCTTTCCTGAGAGCGTGATGTGTCTGAAGCAGATGTATATTTGGATGATCTTTGATGTATTTTTTTTAGTGTTTTTGATAGTGTACACAGAAGTGAGTTTGAACGGTAAGATATGAGTTTTTGGTGATGAGTGTCTAGTTTGAACATGGGTATGATGTGGGCTAGATTTCGGATTGAGTGGAATGTGTTAGTGACCTAAGAGTGGTTAAAACATTCTGCCATTGCCTAGACTGCCGTGTTGTTAGATGTTTGAGATGAATATTAGATATGTTGTCTGAACCAGTGACTTCAGAGGTTTTGAGCAATTTGATCGTTTGTTGGACGTTTGGTCTTCTAAAGACGTTGCTGGGTCTTTGGATATGCGTGTGCCCTTGATTATTGTGGAATTGTCTTCCTGTGCGTTTAGAGGAAACTCATGTTCGAGTAGTGTTTTATGAGAATGTTACATTGTTTCGGGTACTGGTATGTGGAAACGGGGTTGATACGTAATATATGGATATTCTGTAAAGTTCTTAAGAGTTGGGTTGACTTTGTTCTATAGTCTATGGTATTGCCATTTTGGTTCCATTTTTCTGTTTGGTTTTTAATGATTAAGTTGTGGATGTGGATGTTCAGTAATTGGAGGAATCGTGCTCCCTGTTGTAAGTGGGCCCGGTTTGGTTTTAGAAAGATTTGCTATTTTATGTAATCTTCTATTTGCTTTGTGAAATATTGTTTTATGTTTTTCTGAGGCAATGTATTCCCAGCGGGAACAGTGAAACGATGTTCTGGTTGCTCATTTTTTGCGGATGTTTGGCATCATCATCAGTACTCTTAATTTTTGCCATTCATATATGAGCAGGAACTAATCAGGTTATTACCTCAACATCAGGTTATTATCTCAACATCCTCTCGACTCTTAGAAGCCGTTGTTGCACTAAAACTTTGATCTAGGTGTAGCGAAGAATCCAATGCCACTAGGGCACTCAAGGTGCCTATGAGTTTCTCTGGATTACCATCCACTTTCCAAATTGGGGACAACTTGCAAACCTCTCCTACGAAACCCTGTATTAATTAGATATAGGCCATGAAGACAGTCGTCACGCATGACACAGCTTCAAAGACTCGGATTATTTGGAAGACAGCAAGAAAACTGACCTCATCTTTGGATTCTATCTTGAAACACTTTGAGCTCCAAAATGCGGAAGCGCAGTGTATGTTTGAGAGTAAAGGCGTGGTGAAAATTTTCCAATCGGGTAGCCAGCAGGGTGGAATCTTGAACATAATCACAGGAAATTCCCTCCTGAGAGCAAAATCGAGGAATCGAATGAGTTATTTTGCTGTAACCACAAAAGGCTTATGATATGGTTGCCATTTCACGGCAGAATAAGCATGGTCGAGATTGGCTGCAGATGAAATGAGAGCCACTTGTGATAGAAGGAGAGGCTGGGATCGTGCATACAAACTCATATTGAACTGTATATGGAGCAAAGCGATCTACTTCTACCAAATCCTTGACAAGTAAGCTCAACATAGAGCTGAGGTGGGAGGCAAATTTCGCCAAATGTAGACCGGTGTAGCGAATTAAGTCTACATTCCACAATTTCCCCTCAGCCTTGGGTGCATAAACTTCGTATTGGTAGTCTATCTTTGAACGAAAAGAGAAGTGGTACAAAAGGCAAATCATTATCAGCATCTAAGTTGCTGAACAATACGGAACGAAGATTCCCTAAAGATGTGGATATTGGCCTCCCAGGCGCCTATCGAAAAGAAGACCAGGGAAGCGGTGCCACTCTATCACATCCGGGCATGCCCTACGTAGGGATTTTTTATCGCGTAGGGACTAGGCATTATTATTTTTAATTCAGTGCGACATTAAATGAGGGCAGCGGCGCCAGAAAATTGTCAAGGGAAGTCATTTAAAGGAAGTGGTAAATAAAGCAAAAGTTATAATGGGTGGAAGATAACCTCAGGGGGACCTGAGGGAGTTGGGGCAGGTAGGGACGGAAATCCGCAAGATGTGAGCTTCAACGTGGTGTCCCACGCGATTCGTGATAACCAAGTGAGAGGCGAAAGAACAACAAATAAAGGATGTAAAGAAGCGTGAAAGGAACATTAGAAGACTGTTAGAGAAAAAGGTCCACAGAGAATGATGATTATGTTGATGATACAACATTTTTGCCTTCGAAATTAAAGTGGAAACCAACAAGGGCATCTCCAGCATAAGAGTGGAAAGAGAGATCAGTGAGGAAGAGAATGAAGATGGAGGAAGTGTCAATGTGTGAAAGAGAAACAGCCCTATTCTTCTTACAAGTATTGGGGATGGAAGGGCAAATTGCGGGTGCTGAGGATGGCTGGGAGGGACCACAGACTACTGCTATCACTGGACATCCCCTTGCACAAGTGGAATGCAATACTAATACTGCTGCTGCTGATATTTTTTTAATATAACGATGTTGATGATTTTTTATTGTTTTGATGTTGTTGATGGGTGATGATGTTAGGATAATGTTGATGTCGATCGTAATTATAATAATAAAGGTGATGTTTATGCCGGTGGGAATGTTCGATGGTAAAAATGAAAATGATGTTGATAAGTTCGTTAACCGATCATGAAAGCCCAGCGATACTTTACCCTCGGATTGGAAATAAATAACGAAACCATCGAGGGCATTACGCGACAAACTCTTTAAAATGTGATTTATAATGAAATTGGTGGAGTTAAGGGATGTTAAAAAGGGTGAAATAAAAGGAGGAATAAATAAATGGAAACGAACCCCTTTTAATAATGGTGCCTCCAAAACTCGTCCCAGGAATGTGTGAGCCTCAAATGTGCCAATTTCCATCTTGAACTCAATGGAAAAAATGGAAACCTAAAATGAAACATTTGCCTTCCACTCATTTACCGCTGTACAAAAGTGTAGGAATGAAGCAAGTTGTGTTCTCATTCCTACTTCTGTGCCCATTTCCTCTTCTTCTTCTTTTCTCTCTTTTCTTCCTCCGTTTTGTTCAATCACCAAACTCATTTGGACCATAGTGAGGTCGAACTCGCTGCCGGTCACCACAAACTATATTGATCCTTAGCTCATCGAACCCAGTGACCATTTGCCCCGGTTTTATGTACCTCTGCTTGACTTTTACCATAACTAGCGTAGAGTCACGATCATCTGCGGCAACATTCATACACAGTCACACAGACAGACACATCTACTAAAATATAGTGATAAACATCTACTGCAACTTGAAATCTGGAACCACACACACATATCGCCAATCATCACACATTCAGGACATTACTATAATACACACATCACCTTCCATTCACTAAATCATGACTGTCGACCGCCGGTTGCCTTCCACCCTCACACATTTAAACATCACTTCCCACGAATGCCCACACAATAATATCTCTTTGTCATTCCACCGACACAAACCCATTAAGCCAAAGTTCCGCTCCATTATTACTGCTCGGACTTGTTGCACGAAACTTTTATTTGGCGGACGCCCTGGGAATATTTAAGTTAACCCCCACTCGTTGGCCCCGCAACAGATTTACTCTCCCTTCACATACAATACATATATCAGCGCTAACATTGATCAAGACACCGCTGAGTACAATAAATTACATTATGGAAGTGAATATTGACCCGGAAAGTTATGATGAATCCTTTAGGGAGGGGGTGCAACAGAAATGTTGTTAGAGTCCAGCATTAAGAATAAGAAATAGAATAATGGCGATATAAAAAGAAGGCAAAAGAAACATTGTTGGATCTAATAGGCTTTAACCTTACCTGCAATACTCCTTAACCTAATTATCCATATCAAGATTTTCGAGCTTTATGATTTTTATTAGAAGAATAATGAATAAAAGGGGTGGGTTCAGTATTCCTGACATGGTCTAAAATATCTATACACAAATAAATTTATTTGTTATTATTCCATTACAAAGGCAAGAATTCATAGATTTCTGTTAGGATAAATGCCATGGTTTGAGGAATACAGCTTGCGTTTGCTCTAATCTCATTCGGCGACGGGTGGATATCAGAGAAGCAAGATGGGGCTCGACCTGGAACGTAGATTAAAAGAGCGGATTCAAAATTAACTTAGATGAGACTTCGGCGGCTTGGAATTGTTTTTCTAAAGATTAATCACCGAGGATTGAGGAGTGACGCACTGCCGAAGAGGATACCTAGGATAAGATAACCGCTTATAGAGACATATTAATTAGGAAGCTCAGAATATTCAAAAAATGATATCAAGGGGATATTTAAAAATGAGATTCAGAGGCAGTTTTGAGAATATTGAGAGTATATACAGATGATATATATATATATATATATATATATATATGTAAATAAAACCACTGTGGAGGAGGAGCGTAGTATTTAGTATCTCGAAACCAGTTTCGGCATCGAGTTTGTCAGGCCAGCCTTAGTCGAACACTCGTGCGCTCCTCCACAGTGGTTTTATTTACATATTTGGAATCTGTCATTGGATTTAACAATATATATATATATATATATATAAATATATATATATATATATATATATATATATATATATATATATATAAGGGTCAAAATACTGAGAAGTAACACGTAAATAAGTATAAATATTTGTATATACCACGTAGCGAAAATATCTTAATAAAACAGACCAAAGCATGATAATTATGGAATATAGAGTATGCCTTGTATGGATTGTAATTTAATATATGTAGTTCAAACTTCGAAAATTATCTCCTTAAGAATTAAGCAACATCAAAATGCAGTATCTAAGGGATATTCAAATAGTGCTTTGGCCGTCTACAGGTCAAAAGCAAATACCATAATGTATATAAATTATTTAATTAGCAGAAATATCTTTGAATCGTTCCTAATCTCCAGCACAAAGGAGAGAAATGTAAATATACTCCCGGTTTATTTTCCTTAGATCTAGTCCTATCTTTCTTTCTCAAATCACAATTATCAGAGACACTCAAAAAACTGTCTGTCTATTTTATAAACTATTGTGAATGTAAAAATGTTAAAACAGCGAAAGTACTAACTCCAATCCATCTTTCCTTTTCCCTACGGAGTATACACAAATATATATATATATATATATATATATATATATATATATATATATATATATATATATATATATTTATATACATAAGGTAGAAAAGAAAAGAGATTTCAGTGAAAGAAATCTGATCATATGAATCTCAAAAATTTACCATATATTATTTCCGAATTTCTGATGCAATCTGCCCAGAATGCCCCTGGTTTAAGGATAATAATCCACACATTCATAACAATGATGATTTTCTTCTTCCACGAATGGAAGATTTCCTTAGGGAAATAAGGTAAAATATGATGGTGATAAGTGTTATGGAGATGGGGAATGTGCAAAGAATATAAAATAAATCACTCCGAAATGTCAGAGTGACCTCTAAGTATAAGATTCCGTTAATTTAGAAGGGAAACATTGGATGAAAGATCGTGATGTGTCGCTGTTGATGGATGTACTAGGAATGAAAACATGGATTGGGGTGAAGTGTTGGAGTAAAAGAATGAAAATTAAGTTAAAAAGGTGATTTGCATCGAGCTTGTCAGTCATGTCTCAATCACTTGAATGAATGGGCGCACGGAAAACAGGTTTACAGCTTGCTATTTGCCATGCCAATGATTTGTAAACCCAAAGTACTGCAGCATTACTGTTAATTCTACCCCTCCAACATTACGTGCTTTTCAGTAAAGAAGAGAGGTCGAAACATTTAACGCCACAGAGTATTGAGCTACTGATTTCAAGCCTACCAGTTACACGAAATCAAAATGAAGAAAGTGATGAATCTGAAGACGAAGCCAAGCTGTTGGTAAATACACTAATAATTCCAAAAGCACAGAGCCACAAATGGTCAGTCTGGAAGATCTACGTCACCTAATAAGGAATCTTGATCAACCGAAAGAAAAGGCTGAGCTACTTTTTGGATCGCGGGTGAGACAACAGAATTTACTAAAGCATGGTGTGAGGATCACTACTACTAATCACAAATTCAAGGAACGGTCGTCATTATACAAAATGGATGGGCAACATTTTTACTGTGACATTAGTTATGTTCTGATGACAGAGCTCTCGAAGCCCTGCCCATCCAGACAACAAAAATGGAGGATTTTATAGATTCCAGAAAGAATAATTTAAAGTTCGTTTATGTGGATAATTGCAACAGCTTTCCTTCAGTTCAATCACGCCTGATTACGGAATGACTATAAACTAAAACATCATGAAAACTCTCGTAGCTGCTAGTAACTATGAAGCACACCAGTGGAAGATATGGGCATACCTAAAAGTCATTAGTCTTCTTACTCCTCAGTTTACAAAAGTGGTTACCCCATAAGGGGCGCGGCGATCTGCTTTCCAACAACTTTCTCTGGTCGGCCTCTATTTTCACAGGGTAGATGCTGACCTTCTTCTCAGCCAACTATCCCTGATCGGGGCTGACGAGGGAGAGGACAATGTTCCCTAACCCCTGAGCTCCAGTTTGGGATGGTGGGTTTTTAACAACTTGCTTTCCTTTCCTTCTCACTTCACACTCTATCCTTTTTACGCCATGTCCAAGGTGAAGCCACCATGCCGAAGGGCTGCCAGGTCAGCAGGCTGGAGGGGTGGCCTTAAATGGCGGCACCTTGCTCTGCCAATGATGACAAAACAAAAAATATCCCCTCAATTTCCCCTCGTCCACCGTCAGAGCTACCCTCGGGCAACCGCACTAAAAGATTGGAGGTCCCCCCCATGTGATTTCATAGGGAAACCTCCAAAATTCTTTGACCGGAGAAAAGGCTTACTCTTCTCCTTTGCCTAAGGGTGTAGGGAATCCCCCTAACCCATTTGTCTGGAGGTGCTCTCGGGTGCCTCCCTCTTTCCAGCGGCAGTCCCCCCTTTACTTTCCAAAGGGACTGCCAAGAAAGCCAGCAGGCACCCATAACCGAACGCTCCCCATTGAAGCGGCTCAATAGGGCAACCCCCCATAGTGGGGAGAGGGAAGAAAGGTCGCATCGAACGCTTTCATCCAGTGACCTGCTGGCTCGCATACTAACCTTAGTGGGGATCAAGACCCATGCCTACCCATACTCGATTCGTGACACCGCTGCTGATGAGACCTGTGATGTTCTGGGGGAGGCACCTGGAGTCCCCCTTGAGATAGACATGGTCCTTGAGGCAACCCAGCCTCGGACTGTAGGTCCTGAAATGGTAGAGAATCCTCCTCAAACGGCTCGGCTCTCAAAGGCAGGACAAGGAGGGAAGAGATCTCCTGCTTAGGCCGGTACCCCTGCGACTACCAAGATCTTTTCCATCTCGGAGAGTGACCTTGCTTAGGCCTCTCCATCTGGCATGGGGGCTCCTGGCGGCGGAAGGGAGAAGCGGGTTCATTCCCCGCCCTCCTCTCCTAAGAGATAAGGATCGTCTCTCATTTGGCGAGATTAAGGACTCGGCTTTGGCGTGCCCGGCGCAGCTGGGGACGTCCTATGCTTCAATGTTGAAAAAGACACCCTCTACTCCTGGTCCCTTGATGCCTACAAGTAAGTCGTTTTTGCGCCAATTTGGAACCCTTATGCAGGTTCTACCCACCCCGGAAACTCTACTGGTAAATCTGGCGGCACAAGGGGTCCAAACACAGCCCCGGCTAAAACCAGGGCTCCTCTCCTCCTTCCCAGAGCGTGGCCGTTTCCTGCAAGGCGAATCACAGGAGGCAACACCCCTGAAGTTGGTCGCCAGATAATCTTCCGAGGTTCCTAAAGCTGCTCCCTAAAGGAGGACAGCACTAAAGGAGCTTCGGCTCCTTCGCCTACGCCTATTGGTGGCTTGGGTGGCTTGAAGACGGTGGTCCTCAAAACGCAGGCCACCCGTCACAGAAGCCAGCCTCCATAGAAGCCAGCCTCCATAGAAGCCACCCCTTTTCCGAGGCAGAGGGGGAAAAGACTTACATTGCGAGCCCAACTTGCCCCAATAAGACCTCGAAGGCGACAGCGCTTTTAGCGCATTGTCCGGCCAACAGCGTCCGGAGTTCTTCATCCGGGAAGCGTACGGCCATTACCGTGACGGTCTTCTGTTCGAAGAGGGCCCCCCGCATCTACTCCGATCTATACCTGGAGGGCATATTCCTCCAATGATATAGCCGCAGACTCCGGGTTAACTGGGAGGAGTTGCTGAGGCTCGTCTCCTCCCGTTTCGCTTTAGCTATCTTTTTGCAGGAGACCATGCTGGGCGCATGTCCTCTGACCACCTTCCCGAAGTATAATGGTTTTGCGATCACACAATTATGGGATGTGGGCCGGGCGGGACGATGTGCAATTTACACCGGGTATGATGTCTTGGTTCTTTTCTACGCCTTAGATATCTCGTTCCAGCCAGTAGCTGTGCAGCTGCACCTTGATAGGAGGTATACTGTTATTTTCGCGTACATTCCAGGGTCAGCTGACTTCCACGCGGGAGACTTCCGCCGTGTCGTGGCATGGTTGCCGAGGCTCTTTCTATTTCTTGTAGACTACTCTATTAATCCCCGGGATCAAGTCATTGCCAACCTGATCGACGAGCTTGAGATGGGTGTCCTAAATGCGGATGAGTTTACGCATCACTGCTCGAGAACCGCTTCATTTTCCCGCTTCGATCTATCTGTCTGCTCTCCAGATGCAAAGGCTGATTTTCTTTGAGGGGTGGTCGATGACATCCATGGTAGTGATCACTTTCCCATTCCAATATAATTTTCTGGCCACTGCCGCCCGAGAACCCGCCCCGGTGGTGCTTGGCACGGGCGCGGTGGTCAGCTTTTCAAGAAATAGCTGAATTCTCTATCTCAGTCGAGGAGTCTAGGTCATTAGATGAGCCTGTTGAGTTCTTCTGTGGCAACCTAATCGCTGTGGGCCTGACTACTATTCCTAGAAGATTTGGTCGTTTTGCACGTCGACAACTCCCGTTGTGGTCAGCCGAGTGTGAGACGGCACTCAAACAGAAGCGTTATGCCTATATGCGCTAACGCTTAGATCGAACGATTTCACTGTCGGTGAACTTCGTCGGGCTAGCGCTAGTTTTGGGTATATTTCGAAGCACGCCCGCCGCTCTTCTTGGCGGGCATACGTGTCTTCACTTAACTGAAAGACCCCTCTAGCAGATGTGTGGAAGCGAATCAAAAGGATTCGGGGCAAGTTCTCGCAGGACCCCGCTCTCCTTCTCCAGGAGAATGGGACCGCAATATCAAACCCGTCGTCCGTGGCGCAATCCTTCGCGACCACTTTCTCCGCGTTCTCTAGCCGCGATGCTGCTCCGCCAGCATTCAATGCACGTCGTGATGTTGAGGAATGCGCCTGATGGATTTCCCCTCTAGAGCCGAAGAACCTTTCAATGAAATTTACTTTGAGTGAGTTGCGTTCCGCTCTTTCTTCGTGTGCGAACCCCGCTCACATCTGAGTGAGCGAGGCGTGGCCTTTTTGTTAAATTTTTTCTACTGGATTTGGGTGGAGGGTCTCCTCCAGAATTCCTGGCTAATCACTACTATGCTCGCTTTTTGCAAACCGGTGGGAGATCACTCTCCTCCCGCCCAGTTCCACTCAATCTCTCTCTAACCTCTTGCGCGCACAAGTTGATGGAGAAATTGGTAAATTTTAGATTAGCCTTTTTTATAGATAACGGAGGCCATCTGTTCTCTAAATATTGCGGCTTCCGCAAGTTCTACTCCACGTCGCATACTCTGCTCCAACTGGAATATGCCGTCTGCGAGGCGTTCTTTCGTATACAGCACTACACCACGGGGTTTTTCGATCTGGAGAAGGCATATGGTACCTCATGGCGATTTGGTATCATGGAGACTCTCCACACGATGAGGGCGAGGGGACGCTTCCCAATCTTTATATCTGAATTTTTGAGGGATCTTCGATTCCGCGTACGGGTGCGGGGAGCCCTCTCCGTCCCAATGGAGCAGAAAGAGAGTATCCCACAGGAAAGTGTCCTCAGTGTCACACCTTTTGCCCTGAGCATCCACTGCATCACCTCAGTGCCATCTTTGAGCTTCGAATCTCACAGGCATTGATTCGCGTCTCTCGCTATGCCTAAGTCCATAGGTTTCGGTTCTCTTTGGCCAAGACTAGGGTGTTGCATTTCTGCCACCATCCGCTTCTCCACCCTGACCAGACTTGTTTCTTAATGGAGTACACCTGGAAGTGGTTGAATCGCACCGTTTTCTTGCTCTTGTATTTGACCGACGCTAACCTGGGATTCTAAAATTCGCGGCTTTACGGTCTCTTGTACCCGTGCCATGGATATTCTTCGTTCCGTGACGCTCAGCGCTTGTAGCACTGATAGGGCGTCTGACTTTCTTTTTTATCAATCATTTGTTCGAGTTTCATGCATCCGCTGAGCGGGTATTGTTGAAGGTGAACTCGATCAACCACACCGGCCTTCAACTGGTGTCCAGTCCTTTCTGCACTTCCTCCATTGAGAGCCTACTTGTCGATTCTGGGGAGATGCCAATCGCTCTACGCCGTGCACAGTGCCTTTTTTTCCTGTACTTGCAACTCCAGCGCATGCCTCAGTCGCCAACTGCTCTCACTGCATCTTCATATAATTTCGACGGTGCCTATGCTGGCGAGAGACACCAGTCATAGCCTAAGCCCTTTCGGTTGAGGGTTAGGAAACTACTTCAAGACCTAGGCATAACTCTTGGGCCGGTGGCACCCTGGTTCTTCCCAGAACGCCAACCTGGAGGGTAGCACCTTTGGCTATTTCTCGCCACGACTTTGCTCCCAAAGCTTGTACAGCGCCGTGAGTATTGCGCTCAACTTTTTGGAGCACACCTCGTGTCACGCTGGAACCGTGCATGTATATATGGATGGCTTCAAGTCCCAAGATGGGGTAGGCTTCCACGCCGTATTTCCTCTGTTTGAAGTCAGCTGGGCTCTGCCAGGTGCTACTTCTGTCTTCACGGCCCAGCTAGTGGCAATATACCACTCGGTACGTGAGATTACGCGACGTTCCCTGTTTGGAGACCGGATTGTGATTTATAGCGCCTCACAAAGTGCCCTGAGTTCTCTTGGAGCATTGGAATTTCCGCATACCCTGGTTTGTGATATCCGTGATGCCACGGTTTTGACCTGCCGGGCGGATGTCGACATTATCTTCTGCTGATTTCCTGGACATGTATATATTGCGGGGAATGAGCGCGCTGATGAGGGCGCCAAAGAAGACTCAGCGCCTAGACCAGCGCTTCGCTCTTCCTCACACCGATTACATGGCAGGAATACGGGCAGCTTTCCAGGCTGCTTGGCAAAAAAGATGGGAGAGAGTCGAATGGAACTTAAAGTTGCGTGCCATTGCGCCGCGACTGTTCCGAATGGAGCTACGCCCAATGTCGAGAAGGCTTCATGCTGCTTTCTGTCCTGTCCGAATTGGACACACTCGCGGGACGCACCGCCATTTTATGGACTGCTCGCCAGCGCCCCACTGTAAAGACTGCGTGGTCTCTCAGACTGTTCGGCACATTCTTGTTGAATGTCCTAGTCTGGGCGATCTCTGCGCATGTTACCTGTCCCGGTACCGGGATGGACGGAGTCACTACCGCCCCTCCCTTGTACTTGGGAAGTGTTCGTGCACATTGACTGGTAAATTATATACATTTGGGGGGAGACCGGCCTTCTCCCCTTTATTTAACTAGTTTGGTTTTTGGTTGGTTTTTGTTATTTTAGTAGACCACACGTTTCTACGCTGGAGGAGGCGGTCCTCACCCCGACGTCGGAGCTTGCTTCCTACTTATTTCCTTTTTCCTTTAATTTTCTTTTTATTGTTCGTTTTTTTGTTGTTTTTTTGGCATCATATTTTAAAGACGCCTAGTACAAGGCAGTTTTAAATACGGCGACTAATGTCTAGTAGGAAGTCACCAGATAAGGTCTTAAAATTTAAAAAAATTCAAAGTGGTTATACGAACCATATGTGCTGATTAAGTTTATACAATAGTGGAGCCAGAAAAAAACTTCTAAAATCAATGGTCACCAAGACCATAAAAATAGCCCATTCAGTAGCAGCTAGTCAATCTGCAAAAGGTCTTCCTACTTCCAATGCATCTAAAAAATACCCCTAAGAATTATATTAAGGCAATGCACCCAACCAATTGATGTTTCAATACTGACAGCGAAATTCAAATTTTTAGCAACCGCAGCAAACTTTAAAGTTGTATTGAATAGTCCTGAGGTTTCTTCACTCATTGACGACGGTAAATTCTTAGAAGCCCTAATTCAGACTGAATAGAAGGCTTGGCTTGATGTCGTACGTGACTTCCAAGGTAATCACCGTGCAGAAAACTACGAAGACATCGTGCACTTTCTTTCAAAATTAAAAAGCTCTATGAGCCAGAAATTCACTGAAATTACAGTTATTTCCACCTGGACATTTTTCTACCAAACTTTGGAGATGCTGTCAGCATTGGAACAGGTTTCGCAAGGACATTACAAAGATGGACTCACGTTAATAAGGCGGCTTCAGCCCTAATATGATGAGTTATTTGTGCTAGACGCTGAAACGTGCAACTGAGGACAATCACAACCGTAACACAAAGTGCAGAGACACTTTTAATTGAAATATCATTATATTAGTAAATTATTTTATTCATGAAATCTTTAAGTCCCTAATAAATGTTTATATATACTTTATTGTATATTTTTGACACCTGTTCTGAGCACAATTTTAAACAAAACACAACGTTAACAATGATATTAAATATAGGAAAACTGTATTTGATGGAGAAAAACTGGTCAGATTGAAAATCAACTTGAATTAGTCATTATAATGTCAAATCACCTCTGAACCTACTCCCTGTTGACCAGTGCAATCTATAAGTCTGTAATGAAATTCTTCCTGTTCTCGAGTATGTATGGGATCTCGTTTGTTCCATTAGGCCCAATCCATTTTAATTGTTAGCTCCAACCTCCTTTAGAATAACTTTATCATGTAAAGATTGGCTCAAGCTGCCACCTTTACTAATGGTTACATCTTTAGTTCCCTCGCTGACTGTGAATTATCACAAATATGAATAACGTGTTTTGAGCACTCCTCGAATCACATTGAACTTTTGTTTTACTCCTGTCTGTGCATTTATTAGTGCTACCTAGAAAATATCTACGTAAACAAACTTTCACTAAGGCTAATGAAAAAAATGCCACAAAAGACGAACATTTTTTTATAGAGAAAATTACGTTTGCATGCAAAAAGAAAAAGGAAAATTTTTACGAATTCAATTTTGAATTTGGGGGATTTTGATCCCGGCGAAATTGTAGTTGGAAAATTGAGTTCTTAGAGGGTGAAACAAAATCTTTTCAAAATATCGCATTCAAAATTTCATATTATCGGAAATAATAATTAATAGTGAATTCGGTCTGATATGACCGAATTCCCCAAAGGTCGATCACATTTGGTAGGGTTGTCCCGATATACTCGTATCTCCGATTTAACTTTAGGGTTACGTTCTTAATAAATAAATTGAGGTGCAGAAATCGCTGTTCCCAAGGAGGCTCTTGTCATGCAGAGCAGGAATATTTAAAAGAGGGCAAATGAAGGATAATAATAATGGGGTGTGATTGATTAGAATGTTTTAAATAAGAGAATCCTGGGTTCAATAAGGATTTGGGGAAGAAGGAAACTGTCGTGATGATGAAAGGAAAATGAGAAAGGGGGCGTGGATACCCTCATTGCAGCAAAGTCAAAAATGTCTCTTATCTTACCCGGGAACTTTGAAATAAACCGCTCTTGGTTAACAGCATACTTTGCCTCGCTGGAAGCACCGTCGGGCGTCGGCGTTTGGCCGGAGAGTACTTCGTGGAGGAGGCTTAACTTTATCATTTTGGAGTCGTTGATGATAAGAGTTAGAGTAGAGAGAGGCAGGGAGCGAAAGAGGTTCGGGTAAGTGTCTTGTAATGACTAATTCTAAATTCGGTTGTCTTGGGGCACGTGAAATCTTAGATTTCCTCCAGCAACTCCTGCAAAAGATTTAACTATTTACCACGACGAGATGTGGAAAAATTCAGTTGTTTTTATCCTTTGCCACCTTTACCCGACTGATCTCATTACGTTTTGTTGTCATGCGCACTGTTTGCCTATTTTCTCTCTGGTCCACATTTAATGGATAAATTTGTCTTAAATTTACTTCGACCTGTTATAGAAGTGAGTTTCATGAAGCTTGCCTCCTTAGACTTAGATTTATCGGCTTCATTTTCCTATTCTTTTGATTCTGCGGCATTCAATACACTTTTTATATTTATTTTATGGATGCTTTAGCATAATGTGGATATTTTACAGCAGGTTATATATATATACTTTTAATGAAATAGGTTTTGTTAAGTGACCTTCAAACTCATTGAAAACTGAAATTTTTTTCTTTGTGAAAAAGCTGAAAAATGAAAGACAAAAAATTGTATTACACAGACAAGTCTTAATGCCATTCTTATTATCACAAAATGTGATAACATTACATCAAAAATAGTTTATGTAACAAATAGTTGCATATAAACTAACAAGGGAGAAGAAAAGGAGAGAAGATCATCACTAGGGTGGCACCTAACTAAGGAATCTGCCCCCCCCCCCCTCAGTGGCCAGTTTCAAACCAAAAACCAATGGAGGAAGAATAAAAGTTAGAGGGAGAGATGAATAAATCCTATGATCATACACATGCCTGGAAGAAATGGTGGTGTTTGACTATAATGACGCGAATTAGATAATAAATATCTTAATTTTAATCAATTAATTTAAACTCCTTCTCGCTGCAATTGGATACGTACACATTTTGCTAAATCACATTCTCTGTTATACCCTAATTTATTCCACTTCTTAAAAATTATATTATTAAAAGCTGGTAGGGATGAATATCCTCCATTCAGTGTAACATCCAAAATATGATTATTTTTTATTCCATTCATGTGTGTCCGTATGTGTGTGAGAGAGAAAAAAATTGCACTAGCGCAGCAACATGATGCAGAGAGAATGGAGTAAAACTGGAATAGAAGAGCGCCATTCTCGTAGTGGCACCGTAAGGAAGGATATGATCCTAATGCAGCACAAAGTGTCCTAAAGGTGAACTTTTATGTGTGGTAGAAAGTGAGGGAGGAGTTATGAGGGAGAAGGGATGATGAGAGGAAATAGGCTGGTACCGTTAGATAATGAGGGTCCTTTGGAGTCGTTCTGTGCAACACATTCACCCCCCCCCCTCCCTCCCGTCTAGGTTGTCTCATTAGAGGAGTGATTAGCTGGCTGGGATTTATTTATACACATCGCACGCACTCACACGAAAAGCGAGGGAGGTTAGTGTGTGCACGCATATTGCCTCACACTCGGTAACGAGGGAAATTAAAGTCCCCGTGGATCTGGCTCATGTACACATGTACGCATATGTACATTACGATTGGGGTAATTTGAATGGGTGGACAAACTGGCCCTCTCAAAATAGATGTGTGGAGGGGGAGGGGGCTAGATATAATTTCTGATAGATAATTAATACTAATGCCGATAATTTGTAACTAAAGTATATGTATTAAAATGGTCTGCACATAGAAGCGAATACACAAATGGGATGACTTTGCGACTTGGTCAGTGTGGCTGAAATCTCATTCACTATATTTGGTTCATTAATCTCGATCAGACGATTTTTATCTCTTCCTCATCATATTTTCTCTTCCATTTTACTTCCTTCAATTTCTCTCAAAGGATTTTCGGGTCAAGGAAGCGTTGTTAGTTTGTGATCTTGACCTTTAGCAGAGATGCCCTTGTTAGTTTGTGTTTTATTTAACGCAGATGCTCTTGTTGCTTTTCTCTCGTCTTAGGAAAAACAAACTGACAGATCGGATCCGACCCGAATCTAATTTAATTGATTCGATTCTCAGTGATTTGATCCAATATGGCAGCGACAAAGGCAGCCTTCTCCCCCTCCAAATGAAATCAATTTTGTTTCCTTTACTTTGGATTAGAATAAATGCAAATTTTCCCTTAAAATGTGATGGGATTGTTTAAATTTCCATTTGCTATTTAAAAATAATTCTTTCAACATTCAAAATAGCAGAGGATCCCAACCTCGCGCTTCGATGGATAGCCGCGATATTTCGTGGGTACTAGGGCGAAAGTAGGGCGGGGGTGTGGTATCCCTCTGTCTGCTCTCAAGTGGGACTTAAAGAGTTTGGATCGGTGGGAAACACTCGTGAAGGTGGGTTTATCCTTTCGTTCACTAAGTAGAATTCATCATTAGTGTCATCGCCAACTACCTACCCTTATTTACTTAAGGTGTCTCTGGTCAGGGTTCGGCCCCTCGACCAGAGGCGACCGGGACGAACTACGGTAGAATATCTCTCAGACATCCATCACTCTGTTTCTATGAAAATATTCTCTTTAGGAATGGTAGTGTCGGGTCCGTTGCGAAGATAAGTAGAGCTGGGACTGGTTTCCATTGACACTGTTTCAGATTTCCTTGTCGCTCATTTTGACTGGTGACCGCATCGGAACCTTGTCTGGGTAACCCATGGTTGGCGTGGAGGGATGTTTCTTCTTGGTCGATGAATGGGCGGCATGGGTTTAAGGAAAAGGCTTAGAATTCTGCATCATAAAGTTTGCTGTTTTGAGAATTGAAATGGCTTGGTGAAGGATGTTTCTGAGGAGACGGATTAAAAGGGTGGAGGGAGAGCACAATTAGTTTCGGAACTCCGTTGCGTATGGGATGTGTTCATGACAGTGAGCCGTAGTGTATTACTGGTGCGTGGTGGCGTTTAGGGAAGTTGGCCCCCTATTTTTAGTAGTTGGGATAAAGTTTTTTTGTTGATAAGAATATTTCTGGGAGAAGTGTCAAGTGCTTTATGGATTCTTACTACCAGTGTTTTTTGTGGTGGAAGGAGTTGGTTAAAGACATTATGTATGTGCTGGCTGATGTCAGTGATTAGGGTGATTTTGTAGTGTCATAGGTTGAAAGCGTACATGAGGGGATCAAGTGAGATGTGTGGGGAGATTTTGCTTAGTGAAAAACATCCTATGAAGTTGGATGGGATGAAGAGTAGGTGGAAAGGGCTCCTCGATGCTGTCTATGTCAGCGTGTTGTTGAATTAGAAGATGAATATTAATTTCATAGAATAGAATCGCCTAGAATAGTATAGTATACTCTAGAGTAGCCTAGAATACCCTAGCCTAGTATAGAATTACATATATAGCTAGCATAGTATATATTATAATAAATAAGCTGAGTATAGTATACTTGAGCCTATCACAAACTATCCTAGCCTAGACGAGCCTAGCTTATCAAAGTAAGGCTAGCCTGCCTAGCAGAGTATAACCTAGCTTAGCTTAGCACAGCTTACAATTGTATATTAAAAATAAGTCTAGCCTAGCTTACCTTACCGTAGTCTAGTATAGCCTATCTTAGTATAGCCTATCTTAGTTTAGCAATTCGGATATAAGGAAACGAGATATGAGGAAAAGTGTTTTATTATTTTTCAATATAACTACCCTCGACTTCAATGCACTTGCGTCACTTGTCACTGAGGCTTCTAATTCCTGACAACAAGAAATCTCCCGACTGCTGTTCAATCCACTCCTGGACGGCGAGCTGGACATCTTCATCGTCCCCAAACCGGCGTTCACGCAGTGCAGCCTTGAGCTGGCGGAATAAAAAGTAGTCGCTGGGGGCCAGACCTGAGCCAGATCTGGCCAGGTTAAGCTCCTCGAATCCACACTCGCGCAGGACAGCTTGTGCAAATCTGGCCTTGTGTACTTTGACGACGTTGAAGTCGACCATGGTTTCTAGAGACCCAAATTGTCGTAGATGAAGTTGATAACACTTCCATGTGATATTCCAAGTTCTCGCTCGATTTCTTCAACCTTCACCCGTCGATTTTCGAGGATCCTTCCAAACGGGCCACATTGTCCTCGTTTGTTACATCTGATGGGTGTCCTGGACGAGAGTCATCTTTAGGGGACTCACGACCAAGGCGGAACTTCCTATTCTAGTGAGCAATGGTTGCATAAGAAGGGGCGATGTCGGTGTGCACTGCAACCATGCGTTCATGGATCTCTTTTGCATTCTTGCCTTCCTTGGTCAAATATTTGATCACTGCGCGGTGCTCAACCTTCTCCATTATTGAAAAATTTGTGGCTGATGATCTGCGATCAGCTACTGCTTCTTAAATAGACGAGACAGGAGCGTGCGGCTGCAGGTCCTGACTTGACATAACTTGTCCTAACACCCCCACAAACAGCCATCCCCCTTCCTCTGTTTTACCCTACCGATTCGCAAAACTTATTGACCGCCACTCGTCTTTTCTTTTGGCGGACTCAAGTCAGTGTGTGATGCATGTTCCAACAGTGTTTGAAAAATTTATCAACCACGCAAGAGCGGTATTAAACCAGTACATGCAATACTGTGAAGTTACGCAAATTTAGCGATACGAAAAATAATGCAAATTATATGACATCAAAAGTGCTTTATTGGCCTATTTTTTTCTTCATCTCTATCTCGCGACGGAAATAATGGCGGAAAAGTTATATATTTTTGAGTGCACCTCAGGCGTTTTGTATTTATAAAATAGCTTATTATACATATATGGTCATTTTTCAAACCTCTAAAGATCATGTCAAGAAAATATTCTTTTCTCAGAATAAAAAAAGAGGAAAAAGTTCCGAGTTGACGTAACGTAATCATATGTCTGAAGCTGCAGTGTCCTGTTGCGTGGTGGGGAATATATTTTAGATTTTTTTTCATAAAGAATAGCTCGCCTTTTACTCTTTAGCTTGGTTAGTCCTGAGAGAGAAGAATATATATATATATATATATATATATATATATATATATATATATATATATATATATATATATGGAGATTCATTTTAACAAAAATTACACACTCTCTTGTACAGACTCACGTGTTCCAACCAGCGCAACCATTGATTTCGCCTTTGTCACATTCTCTTGCTTCTAACCACAAAAACATTGGTTCGTTTGAAATTGTCTTTTAACCATTTCATTCTATTTTGTTTCTCAACGCCCATCTGCTAAACTGAATCTTATAAATATTCCTTTTCTTACAATCTATTTATAAAATTACTTTAATAGACAACCTCTGCTCTCTTTCTCTCGAACGCACATCAGACATAAAATACACTCACATTATCCTCATTATCCAGAAATTCGATCAAATCACTTTATCTTCATTCTGCTTCATTGATCTCGGTAGATAGGACTTAAAAGATCCAGCCATTCATCTTATTAAACCTCAACGTTAAAATAAAGTTACATATTTTTATCAACTTGTTTGTAAATCCAAATGCATACTTATTTGGTGGACACCCTCAAACGAACTTGAATCCCGAACTTGGATTCATGTAGCAGAGAAGAAATATTTGTTTCAACTTGCAACTGGTGACCCCGGCCACAATCAAACATCCTCCCCTCTCGCTAAATCTTCAACCCTTTCTCTCACTATATATTTATATGGGCAGCGTGGTAGGTATATTTACCTCGAATATTGTTTATGATCTTCGAGATCTTGGCAGGAGGACTCGAGGAAATAGATTTTTACGCGTGGATCGATGAGTCAGTCGAAAGATCTGGAGGAATGTTCGAGTCAAATTTCTCTCGGTTTGAGTACATGGGGTACATATTCGTAGGTTGTTTATGGCGGGCATTGGCCAACTACTAGGGTTGTACCGTTACCGCGCCATCTCTGTTCAATCAGAGTACAAAAGAATGTCAGGATCAGGAGAAGGAACATTTTTATTTAGTATCTCAGATCGACAAAAACTAGTACTCTTTCTAACCCAACTGTTTCAAAATTCATTGTAGTTATAGAATATAGTTTGACTGGATTTAATTTCATAAAAAAATATCATTATAGAATTTTCTAGTTATAACTAATTCTCAACCACATTGATTTACAAACTGATCACTCATATTATAACTAGGATACACCGACATTCTACAGCAGAAAAAGTATTTTAAAATACCCTGTATAGGATCCGTACCCATTAAATTAATATATGAAATAAATCAGCTGTTTCCAAAGGTTTACCCACATAAGAAATTTACTTGATTTCAATAAATACGGTCTCATAAAACCCCATTTTCTCTGACAATTTGGGAACATGAAGCTGTTTCGCATTGCATAGCCATATCTATTGCTAAGCTGGTATTTTCTTCAACGAGAAACCAATTTGTAATTCTCCATTTTCACCCTGAAATAATAAAATTTTGAGTTGTGCAGATAAATACTACTTGGACCTCAATATTTAAAATCCTATCCCTCAACAATTAAACTCTAGTCAGTCTTCAACTCCACTTTCTATCTCTTAATCAGAATTAAAACAATCTCTAGTTCGATATTTTAATTAATTTTACGAAAACTCTTGTAAACCACTCTACATAATGACTCTACAGCTAAATTGATTGCTTAGTTGACTGTCCATTAATTCATTTACTTATTAATCTTTCGATTCCTGTCTGTGAATCAAATTGGTAGTTTTTTACTTTACTCTTAAGACTTTCATTTGTGTATGTTTTCCTATATTTGCATTAAATCTAATGTATGTGGGCTTTCATATGATGTGCATTATACTTGAGTTAACTTTTTAATGTTATTATTACGTATTGCTTCATTTTTTTCATATATTTTATGTAATCCTTACATAAAATTCTCGTATTTTGGTCAAGATGCTCTTACAGCCATAGAGGAAAGGAACATAATCTCCTCCAATTCTTTGTTAATCAAAGGTCTCATTTTTAAATTAAGATCATTTCTGCATTTACGAGTGCGTGGTAGATTTAAAATATAGACAGAGTGCAAATTACTGAATGTACGTTGGCTACAGTGGGCTATCTTGCAGTTGCCGGGATAACAGAAAAATGGGTATAAAAATAACTTTACTGTCACAGATTAGTGAGTGGGTAATCCCAGTCCCACTTACTTGGAATTTTTCTATTATCTCGCACCAAAGTAAAGTAGGGGTGAATTGTAGCCAATACACCTACCGTAGCCACTTCAGGTGAATAAGAATAAGCCAGGTGCTTCCCTTTCGATCAAAGTTAAGATAATGATTCCCTGAGTGTGTTGTCACTCAGTAAAAGCCAGTCATGGGTGGACTTTTTAATAATGAGAATTAAGCAAAGTGGATTGATTTTCAATTGCCAAAGGATCCTCCAAAATAGTTAAACACACAGATACAAAACTAATCTTTAATAAACATGAATTAGAAATATGAAATACCGTATATAGGTATAAATAGGATTAGTCTTTACACTGAGTAGGTAAGTCTATATAATGTCGTGGGGATTACACTTGGAATTTACTTACTAGGATGCTTACTTTTAATTGCACCCAACAAAATGAACTGAATAATATTATGGAATTAAGCACTGAATTAATCACTTGAAATAATCGAGGTTATGAGCTCGGGATGAAAATTCTAGTTAACAGTTAAACTGGTGAAGTTAGGGAAGGGGATAATTCCCTTCAACGATACCTGTTCCTTTGTAAGACTAGCTCCACACACAACATAGGTCCAAGATCTTCTGCCTGACTCCAGGGAGAGTTTTCCCGTTTATTTCCCCACTAGAGCTAAAATCGAGAGAGAGCACCAGATTCTCATAAAATCCTTATCGTTGCGCGAAAGACCGTTTGTCTGCTCCCAGGACATGCGAAATATTTACGCCTCACCGCTATCTGAGCTTTCCTCGTCTCCAACCACGGGTTTCTAACGGCGCGAAAAGGGGGGAAGGAGATTCGATGCGAAAAGGCGAATCTGAAATAAGGGGGGGCGGACACGCAGCTGTGTCGGTGTATTTCTGTATGCATTAATGCATGGATGTATTTAGACTTCTACATTACTAATATGTAAATTAATATTATTTTACAAGATTAAAAACAGTTTTAAACCGAGCTAGACACACATGTGACATACACGGGTCTCAGTGGCTAAAAGTGAGGGCAGACTTGGTGATGACGGTCAACGTACAAACAAACGAACAATATTGACCCTGGGATGCTGAATAATTTGAGCGTATAATTGTACAGGAGAGTGCGCGTTGATATTACCTCGAATATTTATTTCGATGGAGTATTCCTTGACTTGGCTCAAAGTTCAAACAATAGTCTCTTGACAATGACTATTACGTGGTGAAATTAAATCTTGCTTTCGAGTAACAAGAATCGAGACTAAGCGTTCGAGGAGCGGATGGAAGCGGGTCGAAGTAGACTCACGTGAATTAACGAAAATACGGGGAGCTTGGTGGGTTCTGCGAAATTCTGAAGAGTCCAACGGGACGCGAATAACTGGTACGAACGGGGTAGTGCAGACAGCGGATAAGGACTGGGCAGGGTGGGCGGCGGATAGTGCCTTCCAACTCTGCCGCTAGAGGATTTATATTGAAGTCTAATGGGGGTTTCTCACCTCCTTCCGATGGGTAGGGTTCTAGGATCAGACGCATCGGCAGAGAGAATAATCTGACCCTTTTAGCGCGAACGCGGAAGGTTCCTAATTCGGCGAGCCTAACTTTGTCTGACTTCAGATGGGATCGTCCTGGCTCTTAAACTTTTCGCAGCTTCCTGTGATAGCGGAATTTCAGGTCACCACGGTTTATAATAATTTCGCACCTCCATTAATGCAAACAAAAAGGGTCACCCAAGTGTCTGTTGTCTTTCTCAAGTCAAATAACAATAGCAGATAAAGCTGACAATACCTAGGACAAATTTTCAAAATAGAGCGAAAGTACAAAATAGTGGAGCTAAGGTGAGGGGGGGGGGGATATACTATACACATACACATGGATATAGATTGCCATGGCATAGTTGCTGAAGGATATTTTTTTTCTCTATAAACCATTAGGTGGGGCTCACTGGCCCGAGGGTGAATTATCCTACGGTTATACAAAACAAAAACAAAAAAATAAGGATATTAAAGGAATTAATTGTACACATATAAACAAACATACCCAAAATATATATATACATAAAGGATACGCGTTTTTTTATCATATGGTTAAATATACAAATTCATTTTATGAACAAAATTAATACATACATTAAAAAATAGGGAAATGACATGGTATTGATTTGAAGAAGGATCCAATGGATTCCTACTTAAACTATCAGCCATATACTTATCGCTGCCTTTTAAGTACAAAATGCGAAATTGGAATTCCTGAAGAAACAATCTCTAACGCATCAAACGACCGTTATTATTCTTGACGTTAAGTAGGTATGATAAGGGTTTGTGGTCCGTTTCCACTACAAATTCTTTGCCTAATATATATATATATATTCTGAATTTACAGATCCCCCAAATAATAGCAAGCGCTTCTTTCTCAATTACCGCATAATTTTTCTCACGCGCGAGTATTTTTCTGATTGCGGAAACGATGGGAAACTTTCGCCGTTATCCTCATGATGAAGGAGGACACATCCTATACCGTCATTACCCGCGTCGGTGTGAATGTCAAACAGTTTGTCCGAGTTAGGGAGGCGAAGGATAGGGGCTGATGCCAACTTCTTGAGTTTGTTAAAGCTGTGAGTTGAGAGTGGCGTTCGGGGGCCTTCTTCTTTAATAGCTCGCAGAGGGGGGCGGAAACAGTCGCAAAGTTTGGTATGAAGCGATGACAGAACGATGCAAAGACTATGAAGGATCGCTGCTGCTTTTTTATTAGTGGGCAACGGCATTTATACGATGACCTGGATCTTTTCTTGCTGAGGGCCTAAACGATTATTTCCGTTATGGAAACCGAGGTAATCGATAGTGCCAAAAGCGAATTGGCACTTGCTGGGGCCAATTGTCAAATTGTGTTCCCAGGGTGGATACAGAAGGGCTTGAAGGGTGGTCAAGTATTGCCATCAATCTTTGGTGGCCACGTAAACATTCATCATCCATTTATAAATGCTGCAAGTCGTCACCTGACCAAAAGGGAGTTGGCGAAACTGCAAAAGGCCCTTTTCAGTTGGGAAAGCAGTAAATTTCTTCGCTCTCTCCCTCAGGTGGATCTCATATTAGGCCTTCAATAAATCCAACTAGGAGATGAACTTGACCTTCTCAAAAAGGTGGAGTTCCTGATCTATGGTGGGGATTGGTTCGGCATCGAATACCGTAAGCGAATTTAGCTTTCTAAAATCGATGCACATTCGATGAGAACCATGACAACCGTGGAACAGTAGCTCGACTCCAAGGGTTCGATGATCTGCAACTTTAGAAGTTTATCCATTTCGTCATTTAATGCTTCCCGGAAGTGTACAAGCAAGGGGTAGGGTTTGGAACAGAAGGATTCCAGGGGGGTTAATTCTATATTGTGCTCAAAGTGGGTAGCACAACCAGAGATCTCAATGATGACGTCATCAAAAACGATTCAGGAGCGCTTGCAGTTGATCCTTTTGAAGAGATGCTAACTGATCGCATATCTTAATTTCCGAAAGCGGAAAATTATTAAAGTCGGGCAAGACATGCAACGGGTATTTCTTGTCTTGCTCCACGCAGGCGACTTGAATTACGCAAAAGGGGTCCAGGGGGCAGTCAGATTCCATGAGGGATTCTTCGTCAATTGCTACTATCTAGTTGATGCTCGCGCGCCGGTGGTACCGCTTGAGCATATTAATATGGAAGCGCTTTCTTCCCGAGGCGGTTTCAATAAGGTAATCGAAGAGGCCACCCTTTTCAACAATGGGGTAGGGGCTCTTCCACTGGCTAAAAAATTATTGTTGTCCGTGGGGAGGAGAAGCAAAATTCTTCTCTTGGCTTAAATTTTGATCTTTGGACTTACAATTGAAGTATGTCCGTTACTTGTCAAAACTGACGTCAGCGTTCTGAGACGCAATTTCGGCGCAGCTTTTCAGCCTCTTACTTAAATCCAGTAGATACGAGTATGAAGTCTATAAATTTTGATCCAACTTCTGATTGGATACTCAGGGGGTCTCTGATGTTTCTACCATATAAAAGTTTAAAGGGGGCCATTCTCAATGTAGGATGCGGAATTTCACTGTAGTTAAAAGAGGGATACCGGAAGAAAGCGCTGCCTGCCATTTAATCGGCTCATCTGTACACAACTTCCTGGGATTGACCTGAGGCTTCCATTTAGCCTTTCGCACATACCATTCCCAATCGGGTGAAAATGAGTGGTAAACAGGGGCTTGATCATCAATAATTTACCAACGTACTCCATTTATTCGGAGGTGAATTGACGAAAACGATCCGAAAGGATTTCTTTGGGTAGGGCCACACGGGAAAAGATGGTAATAATGGCTTTGGCGTAGGAGATGCTATAGATTTTGCTGAGTGGTACAGCCTCGGAGAATCGAGTAGCAAAGTCGACCAGCGTTAAAACGTTATTATGACTTTCTCTCAAAGGAGGGGGGTCTGATTAGGTCGATAGATACTCGGGAGAAGGGTTAAGTAATTAGTGGTCCCTTTTGCAAGGGCGCAGGTCTGACTCGTCCTTTTATTGCCGTCTTTTAGAAAATGTCGCACGGACGACAATATCGCAGAATTAGGTTGGTCGCACCCGGCCAATAAGAATATTTGAAGATCCTCTGAGCAGTCTTCGTGTGACTAAAATGACCAGCAAATAGGCTATTGTGAGCCATTTGGCCTGATTTGATGGACGTGGGAACGGGGTACACATAATGGGCGGGACTCGGTGTCGTTTTTCTCGGTGCACACTCGATAGAGGACGTCTTCCTTGAGACGAAGGAAATCACCTTATTCCCTCTGACGGTTTCGCCTGTGTTATTCTGGGGTTTGAACCAGGAAAGAAGAAGAGATTCACATTCCATCTGACTTTTGGCAAAGTCATGGGTCATCGCACTCTGGAATTCAGGAGGACAGAGGGATTCCAGATATATAGAGACTTTCAGTTCCTTCTTCGCGTGAGAATGTGTAGTAACGGGTTGAGCTAAGGGGGAGGAAGAAACTCGAAAAGACTGACCAATTAGGACAGAGAAAAACTTGATGGGGGCTGCCACGACTTCAGCCCAACCAGTAAAATACGTGCACACAATGTAGCAGTGAACAGTGGGGAATTCATTGGCTCACCCCAAGTAATCATGCACTATGGCAAATTTATTGTGGCCTGAAGCCACAGGGAGGAGTAAGGCATCGGATACAACAATGCAAGTTACCCTGTATAACGGACGATGTTGGAGATCTGGCACCCATTCACGACTCTAGTTTTGAATTGGAGGGCCCCAGGGCACTTTTATCGAACAAAGAGTTTACCTGGTCCAAGCCGTATTCAGCGGGTTTGGAGAAGAGGGGGCTTCATTGAGCGACGGTAGGGGCGTATAAGTGGCACTGACCTAGTGTATCTAGTGAGGAGGAGGGGTGCTTCGAAGCTGCGAGGTTTGAGGGCAGCTGGACCTCACGTGGCCAGGAACTCCACAGGAATAGCACATGATGGTCCTCCTGGGTGGAAGACGAAGCAGGATGAGTGGAAAAAATGGGCTTAAGATCACGGTGGTCCGACGGGAAGAGGGGTTTGGTTTTGGCGGGCCCATTCACCTTAACGAGTTCATTCCCATTATTAGGAACAAATTTGTTATTGCTGGTTTTTGATTTAAGAGATGGGGGTGCTGATTTCTTCCCTTCTTTCGTTTGTAGTTGTTGCTAGCCGCGTAGACGTCTGCCTCCTGAATGCATTCCTTGAAAGTATGGCACCTCAGGGCCTTCACGAAGGATCTGATTTCAGAAGGTAGTGACGCAAGAAATTGGTCCTTGAGGACGAAATCGATGAAAGCGTCGTATTCATAAGGCACCTTTGACGCGTTAATCCAAAAATTAAAATGACGCTATAGGGACCAGTCAAACTATCAAAAGGTCTGGTTTGGTTGAATGCGACAGTGCCTAAATTTAGCTCGATAGAAATACAGGATCATGTTGTAACGGGCGAGCAACTTGGCTTAAAACGATGAGTATCAATTGTTGGCCTGATTGAAAGGAGATAAAAATGTCCCTAAGTTGAGAGCTATACAGGGGAAATAATTGTACTACGCTGTCCGGTCCGATATCCCACTGGTTCGTCTGGAAGATCTTTTCGGAGTGGCTGAGATAAGACCCGAAGTCTTTTCCTTCTTTAAAGAGTGGGAGTTAAATGGTCGCAGACTGCTGTGTGTCTAGTTTAACACTCGAGAAGTTTATGGATAGCGTCTCCTTCCTCGCTTTGTTCATTTCCAATTCATGAGCGAATTATCTCTCGTTCTTCTCATTCCTTTTCTTCTCTTCTTTCTTCTCCTTCCTTTTCTCTTTCGTCACGTGCCTTCCCTCTTTCTTCTCGGTACATTTCTTCTGTCTACTCTTTCGGCTCTTTCCCATCTTTCTTCTTCCTGGGTGTAGATTAGATCTTTTCCACTGAGTCCGTGTGACTCACTTTGGGCTTTGAAAATTTCGAACGGCGACTTGCTGCTGGTTTTTGCGATGGGCACATAACAAGTATTAAATTAACGCCCGACAATAAATATGGCGGAATTATGGGTTCCTTTAATCACGAACGGGAGAGCGAATGGTTTTGCTTAACCAACGAAAACACGAACAACGACGAGGGGGAGGGGGGGCGAAACAGTCGCGAGAGAGCTTTTGTGGTTGAAATTTTACTGAAAATGAGACAAGGGTTCAGAACTCCTAGCACAGCACTACGAAGAATAATAGTATTTTCTTTACCATCAACTTACGGGACGAGATGAGGCCTTAAAGGACAACAATTCGATTCCTTGGTTGAATAAAATTAATAGTTAAACATGGTCACTCAACAATCAATTCACTAAAAAAAAAAAAATGTGAACGGGGACAAATACACTTCGCAACTAGGTATACAACGCTTATTTTTCACCTTTTACGCTTCAGAACCTGAACCAAGATTAGCCAACAATTAACAATTTTATCAAGCTTAACTAATAGATTAATCAAATTTCAATCAATGGATTAACCCCATAAACCTTATACCAGTTTAATAATAGATATCGTAGTATAGAATCAAGTTAACCTTTTCTGCGTTTACGAGTGCGTGGTAGATTTATAATATAAGCAGAGTGCAAATTAATGAATGTAGGATGGCCACAGGATGACAGAAAAACTGGATACAAAAATAACTTTACTAATAAGCAAATTAATATTATTTTACAAGATTAAAAGGAGTTTTAAACTGAGCTATACACACATTAGATTTACACGGATCTCAGTAGCTAAAGTGGGAAGGGGGAGGACTTGGTGAGGACGGTCACCGTACAAACAAATGAACAATACTGACCGAGGGATGCTTGAATGACATTGAACGTATGATAAGCCGATAATGAAAGCTTTTTACTTGGGTAAGGGTAGAGAGAGCACTTAAAGAGAAGAGTTTCGCGTTGCTGTTACTTCGAAATTTGGTCCGAGGGAGTAATCCTTGCCTTGGCAAAAGTTCAAACAATAGGGTCTTGACAATTACTATTACGGAGGGAAATTAAATCTTGCTTTCAAGTAACACGAATTGAGACTGAGCTAGCTGCGTTCAAAGAGCTGGATGGAGCGTGTCGAAGTAGACCCACGTGAATTAACGGGAATACGGGGAGCTTGACGGGTTCTGCGAGAATTGTGCAGATTCCACAGGACGTGAATACCAGGTACGAACGGGGACGTGCAGACGACGGATACTACGGGGCGGGGCGGGACGGGAGGCGGATACTGCCTTCCAACTCTGGCGCCGGAGGATTTATAGTGGGGTCCAATGGGGTTTTCCCCTCTCCGTCCGAAGGGTAGGTTTCTAGGTTCAGACGCATCGGCCGACAAGAATAACCTCGGTCTTTTAGCACGAGCGTGGGAAGATTCATAAGTCAGCGAGGTGAACTTTGTTTGACTTTAGATGCCACAATCTGGGCTCTCAAACTTGTCGCAGCTTCTTGTGATGGCGGCATTCAAGGCCATGACGGCATCTCATAATTTCGTACCTCCATTAGCGCAGACAAAAAGGGTCGCCCAAGTGTCTGTTCTCTCTCTCTCTCTCTCCATTGGAGGGAAAGGCGGCATTTATCTTCCTCTCTCTCTTTCTCAGATCTCTGACATTAATATTGTCTGTGTATATTAATGGTAAGTTAATTTAGTCTCATTATGGTAATAAGGTTAATGCATAGTTTCATTATTTTTTTCTTTCTTTAGCTTTTAATTTTAATTACTTTGTGTTGCAGAAAAAATTTGTTCTCTTGCACATACTTTGAAATCATTCAAATTCCTTTCAGAGTGCAACGAAAGTGTCCTTTTAAATCCCTTCTTCTTTTTAAAATTTATCTCATTTATTTTCAAATATCCAAAGAGTCAACTTTCATCTATTTCTAAAACTACTTAACAGTTGGGGCCTCAACTCCTCTCAAATCAGCACTGGAGAATGCATTTAACTTTTCCAAGACTATCAATCTGAATGTTCCCTAATCTAAGTCCATTTCAAAGAGTTAATGAATAGTAACAAGATCTGTTAAATACTCGAAGCAGTAAACGATAAAATAGCAATAATGTACTGTTAGCTTCTATCAAACCACCTTAG
Organism: Ceratothoa steindachneri; assembly: GCA_963969495.1. Classification (NCBI taxonomy): domain Eukaryota; kingdom Metazoa; phylum Arthropoda; class Malacostraca; order Isopoda; family Cymothoidae; genus Ceratothoa; species Ceratothoa steindachneri. The sequence goes on along the minus strand of OZ018320.1, from coordinate 204,790,063 downwards.
TGTCATAACGGAAATAAACCTAATGTACAATTAAGAGCTATTAAAAGTGTGATGGCAAACGATAATTTAAAAATAAATCCTAGCTATAAACTGCCAAACCCTAAACGTACAATAATGTCTTGTTAAGAAATGTTAAACAACCTTGTGATTTTGCTGTAAAATTACAAGAATTTGTAGTAGAAACTCTTAAACAAATGCAGTGGTAAATCATAAATTAAAAATAAAGTTCATTTCTTAGGTGATAATAAACTTGGAATCACCTAATGTATTTTTTTTTAGATGTTTAAGAACTATAGTTGTATAGGTGGTCATTCTCGGGGTATCATCTACTTAATATTATTCCCTCCCGGCCCCAGCACCCGCAGTTTGCACTTCCAGCCACAATGCAAGCAGGGAGAACTGCAGCTCTTCAGTATATCTTCCGCACATTTTCACCTTCCCCATATTCACCCCATTCTTGACCCATCTCTTTTTCCAACTTCAGGCGAGAGATGCCATCGTTGGTATTTCTCTTTAAATTCGATAAAGAAATATCCTGATCACACATTATTACATTTAACAATTTCCGATTTTATATATTTTCCTGTATTTGTATCCCATATAAATGTATGCGTTTATTAAATGAAGACAGTAATGATTAAAGAGAGTAATAAACCTGCTTTGCGTTCGACCATTCGACCATATCATTTAAGAATCCAAACCAAGGACAATTCTCGATCAAATTGGGCCTGGAACGGCGCGAACATTACGGCTTTCAAAAGCACACTTAAATGACATCAATACCTGTCCACAAACAACTTTTTATTCTCTATCTCACTTGCATTCATATATATTTGGTAGAGTGTCATTTTCACTATAAATTAACAACAGTGCTGTTCTTGGTGAATAATCGAAATGGCCTTTGTATGGTGAGTTTCTTTTTGGGGAAGAGAACAATTCAACCTTTGCTTCTTCCATTGCTTTAATTGAAAGGACGCCGAAAGGTGTTGAAATTCTAACCAAGAGAGAAGAGGAAAGTTAGCCATTATTGTGATTAGTAAGGCGAACCCTGGCAATTTAGCTCAAACGACTACTGCTCACACTTCACATCAGAACGAAAATGGGTGTGGAAAAATACGTGAGTGATACTTATTTTCATTCCCCACTTGCCCCATCTGCGTCATTATCAATTGGGTTCAGAATTAAAGAAAAAAAATATGGTGGACGTAATACACTTCGTGGATTGTAGTGTTTAAGAGGAGAGAGTAGGGAAGATGGAGGGCAACGAGAGGAGGCCATTAGATCGTGTTCAGCCGATTAAACACAAAATAAAAGGACAGAAATTTCTTACTTCGGTTTTACCTTTTCTAACGAAACCAAAGTAAATGGAGCAAAGTGTATGTTTATATGTGTGGGGAGAGGAATTATACTTTCTGATAATACATTTTGAGATTTTGGAGTTATATGTTAAAATTTATTTTCTTTAGTATTTCGATTTTTTATTTAAAACCAAAGTGAGAAAAGTTAAGTAAAGTTAGGATTAGCTGTGTCAGGTTAACGTTGGTTCGCTGGAATTAGGTTTTATGTAACACTAAAAAACTTGATTTTAGTAACTAGATTAATTCGAACGAATTAGTTCACTGTCGAATTTCATCAAGGATCAATTACGAGCAATTTAGATTTTTGTTATAGGACTGAGATGAGCCCAAATTTGAGTAATAGGAGCGGTAGAAGTTAGCCTAAAGGCATTTTTTTCTAAAAAAGAAATAGAAAGGATCCCTCGATAGAACCGTATCTCTGGTCTGGCCAGAACAAAAGAGAGAAAAAACAATTTATGAGTATGTAAGAAGCATCTCTGATAACCAAGCTCACGAGAGTAAGGCACGTAGGACAAGAAGCAAGTTCCGCTGAGGACTCTCCTGGACCATTCCGTAAATTCAAACTCCAAACCCCAAAATCTAGAAAGTCCTATCCGCAGAATTGCAAGTTGCTCTCATCTGTATCATCGATGTCAGAAACTGATACATCGCACTATGCGCCCAAAGTCGTGACGTTGATTTAATACAATAAGTGAATGGAAAGAAAGATATCGTTAAAATATAATTAGAGGTAAACCATCCCCTCAAGTAGCCACGAAAATAAGTGTGATCTGCCTCAAAATTGTGTTCTAGGAAGAATTCCACGCAGCAAGCAAACTAAATGAGGAAATAGAAAAAACTAGAACTGGAAAACGACTTCCCAAAAGTGAAAATGCTACATATCCCAATTTCTTCAGGCGTATTTAATGCATGGTTTGTACAAGGAAGGCTAGAAACACAGAAAGAAAACAGAACACTGTTCTCAGTCGAAAAAAGAAGAGAGCAAACAAAGGACAGAAACCACCACATCGGAATCGAAAGACGAGTAAATAACCCTTAGCAAATCCATGAAAGAAAAGTAACAAAAACACAATAGCGAGTTTCAACCAGGTCTGCGAAGAACAAAGATCTAGAGAAACACACACAAGAAGAATCTAAACGTTCACCTCCCACCAGCTTCAAGTTAAGGTAACGAGGATGAAAAATAGTTAGACCAATTAATATGCATAGAAATAAACTAAAAATGTTGCAAATCAATACATATGGCCGGCAATTGACCCAGATACCATCATTATATCTGAACACGGTATTTACACAGAAAACGATAAGATAAAAAAATGGAATTATGAGATTATTGTGACGAATTATACTCAGGAGGGATTTGACGGGGTGGTGATCGCCATCAGATGATTAACAACCATCCAGGCTGCAGTCCTTACATCTTCCCAATTTTTGGTCGATTTTTAAAGATGTAATGATAAAAAGAAAATGATAGGTTAAAGCTTTGACTTGTTAATAGACAGGAATATCGTCCAACGTCTAGGTCCAATTTTTCATATATTCATTATTGTACATGTCTAGCTAACTTTAACTTCCCATTCATTTGTTATATGATGCCAGAGATCATCCCCTGAAATGCCCACATAGGAATTTTCCTTACCATCAATATAAACCACATACAGATACCATCCCCCATAAGAAAAGGTTTGTTTTTCAGAGCAGACTGGTAAATGTATCGGGAATTGCTGTAGGAGTACACACCACCACAGCTCAAGGATGCAAACCTTGAGTAAATAAAAGAATAACGACAACGTCAGCGCCCGTAGAGATATGGCTACCGACTGGTGGACGTGTTTTGCTCACCCTTGTATTCGGGTGGGTAGCTCTTACATTTCTCACCACACACAGAGCCAATTACAACACTGCTTTCTTTCATCTATCCCGTCTTCCAAGAGATCTTGTCGATGGGTATCTATGTCCACATACATCTAACACGGAATAGGTCTCTCTGCCCCGGGGCGACGAAGGTTCCACCTGAACACTATTTGGTGTTAAAACATAATACTTCCTGGCATCTCTCCCCAAAGAAGACCGGCTCCTGGTGCCCTCAGGTCGACCAGTGAGTGTCATACTGAACTTTATGTAGATTTTCATTATCCGGTTGGGGATTCTCCTGGATCAATGGAGGATTGGCGTCGACTAACTAACTAACTAATAACTACAACTTGACGAAACCGTGTTTAAGTTAGAGAGAGAAGGTATTCCAAAAACTTTATACATGACCATTGCACAATACAGATAGTCACTATAGTTGAAAGAATCAAACAGTGAATAAGAACAATTATACCACAAAAACAGAATATAAAGATATACAACGGAAATTATGATAAGAATGGGAGAGAGAAACTAGAACTTCTATCCCTCATCCGAAAAGAAAAACACAAATTTAATTAATTGAAAGATAAAAGGACGATAGAGTTTCACCCAATAAATTCTTCTATATAGTAAAAAGAATGAATTGACTATAAAGACTTCAGAAAATGTAAATAGCAGGAGAAATTAAAACGAAAGTAGATATTGAACAAATATACAGAGAAATTGGGACAATAATTATGATATAAGTGACGAAGAAAACGAGCAATTTTATATAGAGTTGGAAAATAGAATTATAGATGAGCTAAATACAAATATTGAAGGAGAGCATCCCAAAGAGCAAGTAGATTAACAGAACAACTTTATGGGAGGTGATGGGGCACTTCTAACAACAGAGGAAATAAAAAGTTCCCTACATTCGTTCAACCCAAAGCACGGAACAATCAGGGCTATCTCAACTAAAATAGATTGAGTTCCCAGGATGCATTCTTGAAGGAATGGATGAGATATTTAATATCTCCCTAAATACAAGTTACTTACTACCAAGACAGTTATATAATGGCTAAAATGATATTCATAGCCAAACTGGGCAAGTCTCCCACGAGCAAGAAATGCTGCCGGCCTATTTTTCGCCTGGAATTTCTCTTGAACCTTTGTAAAAATATTATTATTCGAAAGCTTATCTAACACATGGGTGAGAACTCTATATATTATAGTGAGCAATACGGATTCGGGAGAGACAAAAGAAAGATGTAGAAAACAATACATATATTTAGAGAAAAGATAACCAAGGTAATTAGTAAAAGGAGGCAAGTGGACATAGTATGTAGTAATGTTGCCACAACGAAAACCTAGGGAAGGCCATCTGTAACTATGTCATGGAGAGGTACGCTAGTATAACTGTAATGTTATAAGCGGGAAATTTTCACCTTCCAAGGAAGCGAGTATTTCTCCCTTGGGAAATGTCTAATCCAACTAACCCTTCTCACCTCAACATCCCATACGCGACCTCATCAGGCAGATAATACAGTGCCGAAAGAAGAATGATAAAAGGCAAACTCTAATGCCGCTGAAATTGAAAAAATCAAAGAGTATGAAACCAAATGTAAAATCGGAAACACTGATTGAAATTTTAAAATAGTCGCCCCAGGACGAATAAAAAAACATCAGCTGTAGGAGTGGGAAGGAAATGTACTGGAAATGTTTATTACAACAACTGGCTAAAAGAAGATTCAAGAGCGATTGCATGAGCGAAACACGCAGTTAGAACTCTATAAATGCTCAGAAACCTCCGAAAAGAAAACAAAAGAAAGATATACTTTGGTTTGTTATGAGAAACTTAGATTTAGCCACCGTCCACCATGTTCTGCATGCCAAAAACGCAGAAACTGAATATAAAATGAATGCAAAACAATAGCACATATTCAATTACCGGTACCAGAGGAATGGAAGGAACAAATGATGATTTACACAGAAATAAGAAATTCTAACCAATTAATAAAGTATTAGAACAGAGAGCAAAGAAAGTGGCACAAAAAATATAGCCAAATGAGGAAGGTTCGATAAGAAAATATTTAAAAGAAAACATGATAGCTACCAGTAGTGCAAAAAGTCCAAACTGCATTAAGAAATTTGAGAGCGGCGAGGAAGCGGCCAAACCAACGAAACAAACCGAATAGAGAATATAACCTTGATTAAAACAATAAATGAAATAGGAAAATTACCTGAAATTAACCAAATAACGACAAAATAAAGACAATAACATTAGTGAATAAAGATAAGAAATTGCACTATAATGCAGAAGAGAGTAAAAGTATAAAATAACTAAATACAATTACAAAGAATACAAGGATCTGGACGTCTAAAGTCCCTGCCCTGCCAAGAACTCATACATAATTGAAACAGCAAATTAAAGATAGAGATTAGCCTGATTTCCACGCATCTTGCAATCCTATGCTTACTTACTCTTCTTTTCTCTCTTCCCCACTATAATATTTATTTTCTACAACACCTTTCCTTATCTCTATGATCAAAATTCTCCATTCTTTACGCAGATTGTAACACCGCACGTTTCCTGAATTCATCTAAATAGTTGGTCTGTCTTATACGTGCCACAAGCCACAAGAGCAGTCGCATTGTGCCAATAACAAGTATTTGTGTTCTAAATCTCCGCATCGATTCCTTTAGAGCGCCGATATCAATTTCAAAGCAATTGAATCGAAGCCGGCGCGATTCCGCGTGTCCTTCATTTAGAAACAATATCCTAGGATTTGGAGCGAAATTGGCAGACGCATTCTTCATTACGGTAAGCAGATTCCAACCTCATTATACGCAAGCTATTGGAGGAATAGAAATTCATCTATAGAGACCTATGAATCTAAGAGCCCACACAATGCAGAAGGTGTATGGGATTTGACCAAACAATACAATTTACATATTGGCACCTACAGAGTATTATAATTTTCTAAAAAAGTAAAATTTCCAGTTTTGTTAAAATGGATGGCTGCTCTTAATTGAACATTCGTCCACATCACGCGGGAAGATGTCGGTAGGTTGAGAGGTTTTCAATTCTTTCACTGAGAAGTTCCCAACCTCGTATTTTTTGATTTCTTGTCCTGCTTATTGTTTCCTCTCATCGCACTTGAATCTGCAAAATAAAAGGAATTTCCTGTAATCTCTTGGAATAAACTTTACCTTTCTCTGCTTTTTCCCTTTTCCTTCATTATTCAACACTAAATAAATTTTATTTATTGATTCTTTGTTCGTAATTAAAATGTAATTGTTCTATTAAATCAAAGATAGACCGTGGTAATTTTATAGTTTCAACATAATAACGAGTTTTTTACTTAAGATGGATTGCTTGATGAGCGTTGCTACTCTAGTTGCTTTGTTCTTAACTGAGATACATTGACCAGAATGATTTAATTCTCATATTGTCGAATTGACCCGCAAATCTAAGTTTCCAGTTATTTCAAGAGATTTTGCCCCTTGATCCCTTTAGATGTGCTCGCCATAAAGGGATCTTATATCGATATTATTATTAATATTTATAAATGTTATTATTTCAATTAATATTTTAATTAAAATTAAAAAACGAAGATCAGCAACTCTCATCGAAACGCTTAACCTCTCCAATGTAGGCAGATCTCCCTGAGAAACGCATAGACTTCTCATTCCTCCTCCTTCCAGAGAGGTCGAGGAGGACTTGGATGAGAAAACTAAGAGAAAAGAGGATACCACCCGAGATGAAACAACACAAAACTTTCCAACGATTTGATAAAGAAAAAAAATAGACTTTGTTTGTTTGGTCATAGGAAGTAATTAATTAATTTGATCGATTTTTTCTTCGGGAATTTAGTCAGAGTCAAAAACTTGAATAAGATTTTTTGAAAATCGATGGTTGCAGTTTCAGAGGAAATTCGCTAATTAGATGTCAGAATCGTTATGCAATCAATTGTAGGATCTGCAATTTTGCTATGCATATGTGTTCTGTGATATGCAATTTCACCGAATCTATAACTTGCTTTTCCAACGCTGCAATAAACGTTGGTGTTTCTATTGAATCAAATGATAAGAGTAGTCTAAAAATACAAAGAATATACGTATATTTTAATCTAGAGTATTCCTAATGAGGTGGTTGCGAATATGTATGTAGTCAATAGTTTAGAAGCTTTTTCTGTATCCAGCTTGTTCTCCTGGTTGTTGGTACTCTAACTGGTTTTTCAATCTGTTAGTAATGACTGATGTAAAGAGCTTATAGAGACATGAAAGAAGTTTGATTTATCCTATTTTTCTCTTTTTTGTGGTTTGTTGGATTCATTTCATCACTCTTTCGCGCTCATGAAAGATTTATACATTGTATATTCGCTGCGTGTTTACCTCAATTCTCCTTGGTCCTTTGAATTCCCAATTAATTTCTTTCTCTCTTACATAGTCCCTATCGACCTTAAGAAGCGTGCCGTAAAAGCTTGTTTTTCCGAAGATTTTGTTGTCTTCCGCGTAGCCGAGTGGTCTATGGGGTGGTTTAATTGATATCAAAGCGGTTGCTCGTTTCCTCAGTGGGCTTGGTTCAAATCACACACCTGTACGGAATTTTTCGAATTAGAAAATAACTTTTTCCCAAGAAAAATGAATCGGGATTTTCTGTTTCTTGCGGTTTGTTGGATATATATATATATATATATATATATATATATATATATATATATATATATATATATATATATACCGGGAGTCCCAGAAAAAAGTCAACCGTACTTTGAATTAGTATAACTCAAAAACTATTGAAGTTTTGGGGTTCTTCAAAAAGTGTTATATTTAACAACTTATCTGTCGATTCTGGAAATTTCATTAAATTCCCTTTTATGATATTGATGCACTAATGGGTTTAGTGGAGCCTATCAAATATATGTTTGCGCAAAGAAATAAAATAATTGCAAGAGGCCTAGGAAAGCTAGGCCACCGCGCACTTTCAAGAGAAGCGTAGGGAGCCTAGATAGCCTAGGTCACTGTGCGATTCTTCAAGCAAAGCCTAGGCCATTTTAGAGTGGTTTTTCAGTCACGCTGTGCTATGGTCTCTTCATTATTGCTTACTAAGCAAATCAAGGCGTTTCTGTGTAAAAGTTTACTTCCATAGAAACTTTTTAATCATGCAGTTAACAAAAGATCAACGCATATTTCTAGTCACAAGCTTTATTAAGACTGGCAGTTTTAAACAAGTATAAGATTCATTTGAAGAACGTTTTCCAGGTAGGCACCCACCAAGCAAGCCCACAATTTGGAAAAATGTTCGCAAATACCAACATAAAGGAACATGCTTAAATCTAAATAAAGGTCGTTTGGGTCATATGAGAACCATAAGAACAACAGAAAATATCGTAAATATTCAGATGACACTTCTTAAATTAGTTACAATAGTCAAAGTCATCATTTACCCTCTTCTTTATAAAAGGTTTTGGATTGATGAGTTTCGAACGCGGTGCCGTTAAATTTAAACGCCAATACTCTAGCCATCACGCCACGGCTTAGTCCGTTGAGAGTTGGTAATTTTATCGTCTATTTATATTATCGAGTTGGAAAGAATTTTTCTCTGATACATTTTCGCACCCCTACAGATCTTCTGACAATCAATTAAATAAACTTGGGTGGATTGGGGAAGGCGCACCAGCTCATAAACAGCATGCTGTAAGAACAAAACTAAGAAAAACGTTTGACTACTGCATTTTCGCGCTAGATCATACAATTGAATGGCCCCCAAGATCCTATGACTTGACACCGTGCGATTATTTCTTATTGACCACATGTAAAGAATAAAGTGTATTCTACTCCACCACAAAGCATCAACCAGTTAAGAGATAGTATCACACGTGAAGTCAATAGACTTAAGGAAAATCACAAGTTAATCAAAAAGGTTGTTCAATCAATGCGATCAAAGGCGCAACTGTGCTTGGAAAGGGAATGGAGGACATGTGGAAGGAAAAGGTGCTTAGAAAATGAAAAAACATCAATTTGTATTACCCATATGAAGAGGTGTTTTTATTAAAAATGGATTTAAATATATTTGTCGATTTTAAACTACGAAGTTTCATTACTTTATTTTCTTGCGCAAACATAATTTTGATCGCCTCCACTAAACCCATTAGTGTATCAAGGTTGTAAAAGAAAATTTAATGAAATTTTCAGAATCGACAGATAAATAGTTGGTAAATTTGATTTGTTTTGCAGGACTAAAATTTTTTAATAGGTTTTGAGTTATACTAATTTAAAGTATGGTTAACCTTTTTCTGGGACACCTCGTATATATATATATATATATATATATATATATATATATATATATATATATATATATATATATATATATATGCCAGGCAATGACTTTGCCACTCCACCCTTCAAGGAGATCTTGCGCTTCGCTACTAAGTTTAAAATTTAAAATCTAAAAAAAACAGCCATGGTTAAATTTTCTAAACTTCACCATTTGTAATTCTTTGGGTTTTAAAAAAAAATCAAAAAATTTCGATAGTTATATTTATTTCTGAACTTCCATATTTTGTTTATTCATATTATAAAAATAAATATTAGAAATAACTTTGATAAAAACATAAGTCATAATCAAACTAAGATGAAATTATTATTCAAATACTCCAAAAAATTCCATTTTTAAATTATAGAGTTAGATATGATATATATATATATATATATATATATATATATATATATATATATATATATATATATATATATATATATATATATATATATATGAAAAGAAACTCAAAACTTGCACGTGAGTCAAAATTATGATAAATAACACATTTTTCTTGTGGGTGTTTTTTATCATATATATATATATATATATATATATATATATATATATATATATATATATATATATATATATATATATATATAATGTTTGTCAATTTAGGTTTACACTCGTTGTTTTGAAAGAAAGTGTTTGAATGAAGCCCTCATTTCTCATTTGGTGGGCCCAAATTGGCTTTTTTCCAATGATGAAAAAAGCGTTGCGTCATCATTACATTACCGCCGGCGCTGATATTTCATCCTTCCTTTTTGAGGGTCCTTCCCACGTCACTTTTCTCTTTCTTCCCGTTCATTCCTATTTTCCATTCAAGTCAATCATTGTAGCCTGGATGGGTAGAAGTTGGTTGTTCAAGACTCCTTTCCATCTGTATTGGCGTCTTTTGAACATTGTCATGTCTCCTGAACCCACCAACATCTCGTCTCCACAGATTTCATCCAAAAAAATACATCTTGAACCCCCCATTTATCATCACTTTACTTTCATTGGGCCGGTTTATGGATGTTTCTCTTCTAGCGTGTCTTTCCTTGGATTTATTTTTTGGTGTGCTTGTATTCATTTTCATGTGTACACATTTCTTCTTTTTTCATTTTCCTTTATGTTTATTCTAGTGTGTTTATATTCTCCAGCTTTACCGAAGTCGAGTTTATTTTTTTCGCTACATAAACCTAAATTTAGTCCTTGGTATTTCTTGTAAATAGGCAAAGTGGCAATTGACCATTCTGTTCAACCAACTGTAAATCTTGATTGCCCCAAATTGTAAGAGTGAATGTTATGGCCCAAACATTTGCACATTTCTAGATGGACACCGAAATTCCATAAACTTCTAATAAGAAACATGGATAAAATATTTCGCTCAATTTATACATTAAAATGTCCTAATGAAAAAATATACAGTTTCACACTTACTTAACCTATTCTATCATAAATAACCTAACAACCATATTTAACCTACCATGGTTAATCTTTCCAACCTTGCAAATTCTAATCCATTCTAACCGAACCCTCTGTTTATAGTAGTTTTCTCTAAATGTTTTTGTCTTTTTTAGGCCAGAATGGTTTCCATGCCCCCATCATTTCTCATTATATCTCTAATTGTTACAAGTTTCCAGAACTAATGGGTTTCTTCGCTCTTAAATAAGGTGAGCTATTCGATAATTTGGGGGCCAATCTGGAGTCCTATCTCATTTAGCCTCAATCTTAAGGGAGAGTAATTAACGAGATATAATTTTTCTCTTTTCTTTTACTTCTATAAATCTTTAATTTAATGACAAACTTTGCAATGGCTGAGGGGAAGACGCTTTTCTTCCAAATATTTATTAGGAGATAATAATTTCGTAGAGAATTTGTGTGTTTTCAATCTACAACTATGAAATTATAGACAGCAAATATACCAAAATCAATAACCACCTATGTTCCTTTTATTTTAGAAAGATGTATAGTTCTTAGTATAGCAATGAGTAGTGACCTTTACACTGCATTGGGTTTCCTGTGGTAGGCTCTTCATCCCCCCTAAAGCAACTGACTGTATCTGATAGACCAATTTACCAGACTTTAAAATAACTGTATCAATTGGTTATTTAACCTTAACTTTTGACGTGGAGGTACACAAGATTGTATGCACCCACCCATGGGGAAAGGTTATAGCTTACAATAGTACGGTAGCCCCACTGTAGGCATTGACAGTGTGCGGCTAATATGCAATCGCTAGCCAGATTCACACTGCCTTCAGGGCTGCACTTTGCAGTGTGCAAATCAGGTGTGGGAGTAATTAGCTAGGCCAATATTTTTCCTCGCTCTAGCTATTATATGTAACGTGCTATTAGTTACAGTGGTTTAAATATAGCATAAATCCTTTAACTAGAAAACTACAAAAATCAACAAACTATCTATTTGAACATATTTATACCAGAAGCCATCAAATTCAAGTTTATGGAATGGTAGTGAACGATGGTCGTGTTTTCTCTTTTTATTTGCATATAAGTAACAAGCCATTAGCTATCTTGGGTTAAAACATGGTCATACTATTTAGAGTACTAATATACTAATATCAGAAAGAGAACCTTAAGATCACAACAGCTTCTTCCCCGATGATTGTTATATTTGATAGCATTAATCTAGAGCAGAGCTTTGAGACTTTTACCTTATGAGTCTACAAAGTGTCTCTATTCATATGATCGATACAAAACTCCTAAAACTTAGATCAAACCCATATTCTCCAAACAGTACACATAAGATAAATTCTGACAAAGAGAAAAGAACTTCCTGTATTCTAAATCTCTACTAATAATATATTGTTTCTGGGGCGCTGATAGGGCTACTGCCCTACTTTTTTATCGATCCTTCGTTCGTTCAAAGCTCGACTACTGATGGGAGTTTTATGCATCTGCAGCCGAGCGTTTATTGCGAAAGGTAAATTAGATCCACCACAGCGGCCTTCGCCTTGCGACCGGGGCCTTCCGCACTTCCCCCATTAAGAGCCTGTTGGTCGATGCTCGGGAGATGCCACTTGCTCTGCGCCGCGTGCAGTGCATCACTCGCCTGTACGTGCGAGCCTGGCGCCTCCCTCAGTCGCCAACAGCTTTCACCGCATCCACAGCTGATCTCGACGGTGCCTATGCCGCCAAGAGACGCCAGTCATACCCTAAGCCCTTTGGGTTAGGGCCAGGAAACTCCTTCGAGAGGTAGATATAGCTCTCGGGCCGGTGGCCACCCTGGGTCTGCCCAGGAAGCCAGCCTAGAGGGTACCACATTTGGCTATTTGTAGCCACGCCTCTGCTCTCAAAGGTTGTTCGGCGCCAGGAATATTGCGTTCTACCTTTTTCGAGCACACGTCGTGTCATGCTGGAACCGTGCCAGTGTATACGGATGGCTGAAGGCCTAAGAAGGGGGGGGGGGCGGCTTCCACTCCGTATCCCTCTCTGTCTCAAGTCAGCAGGGCTCTGCCAGGCGCTGCCTCTGTCTTCACAGCCAAGCTGCTGGTAATACATTACTCGTTACGGGAGATTACGCGACGTGCCTGGTTCTGAGACTTGATTGTGATCTATAGCGACTCACAATACGCCCTGAGTGCTCTCGGGTCATTGTAATCTCCGCATCCCAGGGTTCGCAATATCTGTGACACTACGGTTTTGGCAAGCTGGCAGATATCGAGATTATCTTCTGTTGGGTTCCTGGACATGTAGGAATTGCGGGGAATGAGTGCACCGATGCAGGCGCCAAAGAGTCTGCGAGAACTCTGCGACCGGACGAGCATTTTGCTCTTCCTCACACCGACTACATGGCAGGAATACGGGCAGCTCTTTGGAATGCTTGGCAAAGAAGATGAGGATGGTCGAAGGGAACTTAAAGTTGCGTGCCGTTGTGCCGCGACTGTTCCCATGGACCTACCCCCTAATCCTGCAGCGGCTTCAGGTTGCTTTCTGTCGTCTCATAATCGGACACACTCGTGTGACGCATCATTATTTGATGAAGCGCTTGCCTGCGCCTTATTGCGACGACTGCGTCGTGCCTTAGACTGTTCGGCACATTTTTGTCGAATGTCCCAGTCTGGGTGATCTTCGCGCACGATACCTCTCCCAGTCCCGGGATGGGCGGAGTCGCTACCGCCTGTTCCTTGTACTTGGGATGGATTCGTGCACATTGACTTCTGGACTTGTTGAATTTTGGGGGGAGGCCGGGCTTCTCCCCTAAATTTAAGGTTCTTTTTTGTTTGTTATTATTTTGTTTGTAGGTTGCATTCTCCTGCACCGGGGGGAGGGGGACCTCCCCCCGCTGCCGGAGATTGCTTCCTGAATTGTTAATTTTCCCAATTTATATCATTGTTATGTTTTCGTTTTTTTATTTTAAAGTAGCCTAGTTCTAGGCTGTCGTGTTTTTCGGCGACTTAGGCCCAAGTGGGCAGATGCCAGATGGGCCTTATAAAATTAAAAAAAAAAATTCCAATCTTCGAGTTAATCTTGGAATGGTTCGCACTGACGAGCGATGAGCAAACAGTGAATCCTCTGGTGAATGGGGGAGGGAGGGATGGAGTTCACTTTGGGTATTCCTCAATGGCGATGACTATCTCTGGTTTTTGTTGCTAACCTGGATAGGGGGTTTCTCTGACTGCAATTTAAGGGAGAAATTCTTAATACAAAAAAAAAGAAGTTTTGGTGTGACTACCAGGAACTCCATCAGCATGAGCTTCTTCTCTGTTCCTTTCTTTAATTGCCGGGCACTTCCGCCGGACTTCGTCGTGTTGATCTCTAACTCGAACTTTCCCCTTCTTTTCCAGTTATCGGCCTATATACTTCTCCATCTCACTTGGGGTTAGGGGAAGGGGGGTTGATGAGGGCTTAGGAATTAAGCCTCGCTCCTCTAACGACTCTTTTCCGAGCGTCTTTCAATTAATCCTAAAGGCATCTTCTGGCTTTTGGCCGTCTCTCCTCTATTTTCGTCTATGACGCCAAATTATATCCCAAATCTTTGGGGAAATAGTGCCTGTTTACCCATTGTTATGGCACTTGGTCTCCTTCTCTTCGTATTTTCATGCTCGCTAGCATAGAACTCTAATGATTCGTACTTCTCATGGTTGGAGGATGCCTTCTGGTAGTCTGCGAGTTGAGGGGAGAGAGAGGAGGGGAGGGGCGGTAAGTAACTTGATTACCCTGCCAAGCGCCAGGACGTTGTGGTGACCGAACAGGGCCTTTGTTATTAGGGTGGGATATCGATTTCACTACATTCCTCCCTTCGAAGAGGTTAATTGGGGGTGGGGGGAGAGATTCCAGTAAAAAATCTCAAAAAACATAACCTACAAAAGCAAACTTACATGTCTTAGAACATAATACTGATTCTTACAGTTAGCTGGGTCAACCATCCTATTAACTTAAGTTTCTTTGTTCTCGAGTGCAGACTTGCGCGTGTACAATGGCAGGTGATCGACATAGGCCTCGCGAGCCTACTGGTTGCGTCTCACATCACCCACTTTACCAGAAAAGCAAAACAAAAAAAAACAAAATCATTGATTACACAAAAAAAGAAGCCTGGCTCTTAAGTGGTATCTAGCCAGCTACTTTCTTAGACTTATATTTATGGTTTTATGATTAACGGGAGATCAAATAACCCTCGATGGGATTTCGGCTCGGGTTATACATAGGCTTTATTTTATTGGCGCCTTTTCTATAATTAATATTAAAGTACTGCTCGATGACTAATAAATACAGCACATGAGTCGGCCGTTCTGGATATTGAGTCTACCCAACTATGTCAAAACTGGTTATGGAAGTACAACGTACTTTTACTACCTTTTGGGGGGCAACTGACTAACTTTAATCTCTACCTTATGGCTCGGGCGGCCTGTTTCATGGTTGCATAAGTGATGGGAACAAGACTCCCATCGTCATTGTTCACCAAGCTAAACTGGGAGATCGGGTTTGGATTCGTTTTAATGGGGTCAGGGAAAAGTTTCCTTAGGGATCGTTAATGGGCGTGGTCCTTACGGCTAATTGGAGTTTTAAATGTAACTCCGTGGAGGTTTCGTTCTGGAGGAACGCTCCTGAGCGTAGGGGATACTCGTTATCCGACTTTACCATCTGAGGGTGTTTATATGGGTCTACTGCTTCCATAGTTCCTTCTTTTTCCATCGTCACCTCATTTAGCTGGGTTTTCATTGTAAGTACTTTCCTAGGTCAAGACCGGTATACAGCGATCTTGACTTCCACCTGATCCCTGCTTGATACCCTTTCATGTGAGAGCATTCTTTCTTTTTCTTCTCTGTCTTCTGTTTCCATTGTGCCAGTTCTCTTTCCATCTGTATTCTTCTTTCTTCCGCTTCTCTTCTCGTCTGTATTCTTCTTTCGCCTTCTCTTTTACCTGTATTAAGCTTTCTTCTATTATCCATCTCTCTGTATTCTTCTTTATTCTATATTTCTGTCCGTCAATATTCTCTTTTCTTCGATTTCCTTTTCCTTTTCCGCTGTCTTCCCATCCAGGTGTGGAAGGGTTGGACCTACTTTAGGGGCAGTATCGAAGGCTTGGGAACTAAGCTCTTCGTCTACGTGGTTCTCAAGAGGAAATAAAGGAGTCGGCACCATATACTTCTTATTTGCAGGCATCCGGGTGACTACGAAGTGAGCCACCGGATTTGGGGAGACTGAGTGCTCTGGCCTTTAATACTCAGCAGAATCTAATAGGTGCTGCAACTACTTCGGTCACGCAGTAAAATACTGCGACTGAATGTGGCATCTGACAAATGGGAACTTGTTTGGTCTACCCAGGAAATCCTGGACGATCACAAAATTCTGGTGCTGGGAGCTGACAGGAGGGAGCAATTTATGTGATACGACGATACAGTTGCACCCCGTATCGCGTAACAAGATTGAGACTCGGCGTCCATTTACGGCCCCAGTCTCGAATTTTAGTCCTTCGGGGGAATTTTTGTTGAACACAAAGTTCATCTGTTGGTCAGGGGAATTAGATATGGTCAAAGGAGGCGCGAAGTTAGTAGGTTGTTCTTGGTTAAGTATTGCAGGGGGGTTATGTACCTGCTGACTCGAGGGCGACCTAATCTTCGAACTTTGGGGGTAATTATAGCTAATGTGACCTGGGGTGCCACAATTAAAACAGGTTATGGTGTTTCTGGAGTGTCCATAGTTCTTGAAAAACTTAGGGGATTATTTTATGGGGGGGTTCTAGGTATACACCTCCTTCTTTAGAGAAAAGGGTTTTCTGGGGATACCTCCCTTTCTTGGGAGGCAAGGGATGGTTCTTTCTGACCTCTCGAGGCTATAATCTATGGTTGGAAGCATGCAGATCTTCTTCCTCCACGTAGTCCTTGAATGTAGCGGCTCGCCTGTCCTTGATGAAGGATCGTATCTTTGGTGGGAGGGTACATAGCAATTGGTCCCTTAGCATGATTTCAGCGAAGGAGTCGAACTTATTCCCCCTTTGTTCTGACTCTAGCCAAATTTGAAGATGCCTTCTGAAGCTAAATCCAAATTGCCTGTATGTTTGACTAGGCTCAATTCTGGCGTATCTAAACTTTATCTGATACTCCTCGGGGTTTAGATTAACGGCACCCATTAGTTCGTGTTTGCAAGTGGTGTAATCCACGGAAGCCTCGGATGGTAACGAGATGAATATGTCACGGAGCCGGGTATTAAGCAGAGACACTAATCTGGCGATCCCCTCTGTTTCTATGTCCTTGCTTATTTCCCTTTCATAGGCGCGTACTCGTTCTCTCTCTTCCACTTCCCTTTTTAATTTTCTTTCTTATTCTTCGTTTTCGGTTTGCGCCTTTTCTCTTTCCGCTTGCCTTTGTAATTTTCTCTCTTCTGCTTCCCTTTGTAATTTTCTTTCTTCTGCTTCCCTTTCTGCTTGCGCCTTTTCTCTTTCCCCTTTCCTTTCTGCTTGCGCCTTTTCTC
The DNA here is from genome assembly GCA_963969495.1 of Ceratothoa steindachneri. NCBI lineage: Eukaryota > Metazoa > Arthropoda > Malacostraca > Isopoda > Cymothoidae > Ceratothoa > Ceratothoa steindachneri. The sequence continues at coordinate 204,772,625 of OZ018320.1, read as the reverse complement.
TTTCCACTTTCCTTTCCGCTTGCGCCTTTTCTCTTTTCGCTCCCCTTTCCACTTGCATCCGTTTGTGTTTTTGTTCCAGGATGTGGGCAACTAATTCCTTGCCTCTTAGTCGCAAAGCTTATGCTTGTTGGTGGAATCTGTCAAACGATTCCATTTTACTTCTGCCTTTTCGTCCAAAAACTCACCGATATGCTAAAGGTACTTATGCAACCTCGGAAAAGTGCAAGCTGCCTAACTCACCCTTCTCACAACACTTTCTGCTAATTGGAATACCACTCCAAAAAATAATAATTAATAACCTTATCGGGCTAATCACCGACAATTAGCCACACATTTATAGACAGAACGTTTTATGTTTAACTTTTCCACGAACGCTAGGCACAAATTTATTATTACTGAAGGGAAAGCAAGACAAACAAATACACTGAGTTCTTCCAATACCCATAAAACCTGAAACCAAATATTTATGTGGTGGTATTGTAATGGCCGAGTTGATATACGTACGTAAGTTTGTTAAGTACTTGAATATCTCCTTGATTACGTTTTCTCTAAGAGTGCTATATTATTTTACGTTATGTAATCTTTGAGGATTTCTAGTGCCATGTGCAGCGTTTAGAGGATTAAATTAAATACGTCTAAAAAATATATATCTTTAATTAGAACATAAAAATATGAAATCGAAAAAAACAAAATATACAGCTATGAATAAACGAATTTATGTTAGAATTACTAATTTAAACCAAATGAATATAAAAGAATGGTTGACCCAAAGCTCACTTTAATATTGAACGCTAATTGACACTCAAAAATAATTGAATTTCTTTACCTTTAAAAAAACACAAGTGAGTCCGGCTGAAGAATGACCCTGGTCTTGAAGTTTTATATAGACGAAAAAATGTTTATGCGGTTAGGCGCGTGGGCGTGTTCACAGACACCCAGCTATTTGACTGGCGCGAGACGACTTGAAGGCGTCGGATGGCGTTAAATAGATTGTCTTAGTTAGACAACATCGAGAAAAAGAGGAGCTTTACATTGATTTACAAAATTCCAAAACCATTATCACAGATCGGGATGTTAAAATTAGAAAAAATCCGTAAGCATTTTGAATTTTTAAAGAAAATTACTTTACAAGACAATAAGGTGTTTATAATCTAGATTTTAAAGCTTTCACTATTATTAATTAATTACGAGTATTCAAGTAGTTCCTATCTGCAGAATGAATATTTCATCTTTGTAAACCTCATTGTTTTACTAGAGTCGCCTCCTTGAGCGTATGTTCACCATTGTTTTAGACAATGAAGATGATAAGTTGTTGCTTATAGAATATAATTTAAATAGCTTATATACAGAATTCTTTGGTTTAAAATTTTGAAAAATTCTAGGAGCAACCAATATGTTACAACAATAGATAGTTTACTTAGATATATTAGCTTTCATTACCTTATTTGTCATGTGATCATCATACTGCAACATTATACCATTATGGCAAATATTAAAATTTCTAAACTGATTTTAAAAGCAAGATAAATGAGTACTGTCAAATTTATGGAAATATTTCTAGATCCATACGTGTTCTCCTCAGCCTTTAGGTTAGATTGCTAAAAAATGAAAGTTATATAAGACCACTGCAAAAACTTTCTCGAAGTAATGTTCTAAGCTAAATATCTCAGCAAGCTCGTCGACGGATGATGACATCAGTATCGAAGGACCATATGATAGCACGAACTGCCTACGGCTGTGAAATCAGTTAAAGAGCTCAATAGACAAGCCATCTTATCTTAATTGCTACCGAAGACCAGTTTTCTGAAGAAGTATCTATTCTTATCACGACTAAAATTTGGTTATAAACACATCCAGAAGCCAGTTCAATTTTAGTGCCGGAATATAAACACCTATGCTCGGAACAATTTCTTTCCCACAGCTAAGCATATTATGATGTGTGGCTGAGTTCTATTAATGGAACTAGTGCTCTTCAAATATGCAGTGTAATTGATGGAATAATAATACAACTAGGTAAAGCCAAATATTAGCAATAACTCAACGTGACATGTGGAGAAGTTGGCAATTTTCAAGCAATGCAATCATACAAAGCACACAGCATAGGCAACACGTCAGTAGTATACCTGGAGAACAATAATAAAATTCAACTGTAGCCGAATCAATCCTTTGACTTAAACCTACTTGGAAATATGTGGCAAATATTGAAGACTACTGTCTTCAAAAAGAAAAATTAAAGATTTGCCCAATTGAAAGCTATACTCAGGTAGGAATCGGCAGCTATTCAAACACAATAGTGTCGGACTTGGTCAAGTCTTATTGAAAGTCCTGACAGTAGTTATAGAAAACAATGGGGTGCAATGCTATAATAGTCCCTTCATTTCCAGTGTGTAAATAATTATTTCTACTCTTGTTTTCCGGGGTTTTTTTCTTTAATGTAAGAAAGAACTAAATTAATAAAAAAGATGTTTATGCACAACAATTATAGGAGAAATATTACATATGTGAATCACTATCTCGTCTTCTGGAAAGAGGCAGCTTTAAAAAGCGGTTAAAATAGCAATGGTGTCGCCCTCTTCATACTTCATTGGGGGTGCATACACGACGTATCTCATCCACTCCACTTGAATGATGTGGATATAAAGCATCCGCCAGACGTGTTCAGTGCAAAATAGATCTGGCAAACCATTGCTATTTAACTCTTCTCTCATAGATTAAAACTTAGTGTATGTACATAAGAGCAGGTTCTCTCTTAGCTTCGGTAATATTCTTTTAGTCTAATGATGGATTATATATTTACCCTCGGACATTACCTCTTCCCCTTACTGCCGAAACTTTAACCTATTATCATTTTTCCAAATCTTATTGAATGATATTTTCAGGCGAATGATTACAGGAAATTTAATACACAAAGAGATTTACTACTTCTAAATTATCTTAGTAGAAAAAGGAAGATAATTATTGGGGGAAACGGGGATTTCAAGAGTTATGAATGGAAACCATAACAACGGCAGTAGAGAAAGTTCATTAGCTGTCAAGTAATGAATTACAATCTCTTATTAGAAGGAAAATATGGCTACCAAATGGTGAATGGTGCATAATGATAAGAAGTATTATGGGTGTAGTATTCTACACAAGTCACTGATGTACACTAATTAGAGATTTGAAGATGTAAACTTATTCATCATCCTAAGAAGATCCGAAGATTATAACTCAACCCCAAATAAAAAACTGAGGAGTAAACTCACTAGCACAAATTTCTAAAACCAAACAAATTGCGATGTTTGTTTCTTTTAAAATTGCAAAGTTTAGATTTAGGCTATCTGAAAAAGGTATTAGAAGCCTGTGTATCTATGTTTCTATAAGCAAGCGAATAAACATATAAAAAAATACAAAATATTTCTAAAATACATAGAGAGTAACACTACGTAAAGTAACTCAGTTTGGTGTGATCTCTGTTTTAATGATATGGTAATAAAATATTAGCATTAATGAATTAACATAAATGCACCTAACAGTAAATGTTTGAGTTTTGGTTGATTACTTTTGCACTAAGAGCTTTTTATTAATAAATAAATGAAAAATAAAACAGAAGTATATAAGAAAAGGGCAAATTTTTAAAGAAAGCAATACGAAATAATTATAAAAACATCACCTCGAGAAAATTTAAATCTTAGCAATTTTAATTGATTTTACTTTAATCTTTTCAGTCTTGTTGTTTTTTCAGTCGCATGTGAGGCTCTCAATCTCTCTATGTTAGTCAGTCAGTCGGTCCCGGTATTTTTGTTTTTTTGGTAATAACACTGTAATCATTGGGCCGATTTTAGAGAAATTTGGGATCATAGGTAGATTACGGACCCCAAGTATCCCATATGCAGAATAATTAACCCAACTTTGGCCTTATATAGATTACGGACCCAAACTTTGGCCCTATGTAGATTACGGACCCAAACTTTGGCCTTGTGTAGATTAGGGACCCCATTCTTGCCCAAATGAAGTGTACAAAAATCAACTAAAATTACTAAAACAAACTTTAATATAGTTTTTTTTTAATTTAACTGAATGGTTAGGTTAGTTTTCTTTTTTTTACTACACTAATATGAAAAGTTGATTTTGATTAATTAAAAAGTTATTATAAAAGATCATATTTATTATAAGTTTAATTAAGAGAATATTGAGAACTAATGGTATTACGAAAATGAAAAAATGTATTGTTTATGTGCCTTTCACGCCACATAAATTATAAGTTTAATTAAAAGAATATCGTGAACTAATCATCATCATCATCATCATCATCATCATCATTATCACTAACTCTATAATTTTCTAATGGGAATTTTGGAGAATTTGAATAATGATTTCATCTTAGTTTGGTTATGACTTAAGTATATTTAAAATTTTTATCAAGGAAATTTCTAAGAATTTCTTTAGAGTTTGAAAAAACTTAATAGTTTAGTTCAGAAAAAATAATATGATTATCCAATGCTTTATAATGTTACAAGCCGCTGTTCTCTTGCTTAACAGGAAGAGCTTGGTCACATAGGCAACCCTGTGGGTTGTGGCCTACGGCCTTATTTGCTAATCTTAACCGCCTTTTTTAATCCCCTTTATATGTAGACTTTATTTTAACACCCTGAACACCCTTTTCTTCTACTTCTTCTTCATCTTACACTTCATCTTGATCTTCTTCTTCTTCTTCATCTTGATCTTCATCTTCTTCTTCATCTTCTTCCTCTTCATCATCTTCATATTTATCATCATCATTTTCTTCTTCCTCTTCTTCTTCTTCTTCTTCATCTTCTTCTTTTTCTTCTTCATCATCTTCATCTTCTTCCTCTTCTTCTTCTTCTTCGTTTTTAATTTATATTAACGATTTAGATAAAGGCATACTTAGTCGGATTTCGAAATTTGCGGACGACACGAAGCTGGGTAATCGTGCCTATGTAAGATCGGATGTCGATAAATTGCAGGGGGACCTAAACTCGATTGCCAATTGGGCGGACAAGTGGCAAATGGAATTTAATTTAAGCAAATGCAAGGTAATGCACTTGGGTTGCCATAATTTAAGAGTAGATTATACCATGAAAGGCCAAGTCCTCGACGCGGTTAAATTAGAAAAAGACTTGGGAGTATTAGTCTCAGACGATTTTAAATTCTCGAAGCAATGCGCGGATGCGTGTAAAAAAGCAAATCGCGTTTTGGGTTATATCGCGCGCAATTTCATCTTCAAATCTAAGGATGTAATTTTACCTTTATATAAATCCCTTGTGCGGCCACTTCTCGAATACGCTGTTCAATTTTGGGCTCCATATTTAATGAAAGATATCGCACAATTAGAAAGAGTGCAGCGTAGGGCTACGAAATTAATTCCAGAGCTGAGGAATAGATCATACGAGGAAAGGCTCAGGGCTTTAGATTTGCCATCGCTAGAAAGCAGAAGATTACGTGGCCAGCTAATTGAAGTATTTAAAATACTAAAGGGTTTCTCAAACGTTGACTTTCGCAATCTGTTCGAACTGGATCATAGGGGAAATACTCGTCAGCACGGGTTAAAATTAGTGAACAAGCGTTTTAACACTAGTATAGCCCAAAACTATTTTACATTTAAAGTTACTCAAAATTGGAATCGGCTGCCCACCCACGTAGTAGATAGCACTTCGGTTAATATGTTCAAAAATCGTCTCGACGTGCATTTGAATAGTTTAAATATAACGTAGTTGAGCACTGTGAATTTGGACGTCCTTGCAGAGAGAGAGAGTTTGGAGCGGAGGTTTAAGGATATGAAATTATGATGACTAAAAATGATGCCGGCGATTCTCTGCATGTGTAGCTTAGATGTCCCATTTCTTTTCCGCCTATCCTATAAGTAGTCTCTATCCCTAAATTAGTTTTTCACCACTAGCAGTCGAGTGGCTGCGGAAGATGAGAAGAAAAACTTTCTATCTCCCCCGACCCCTAGTTTGATTAGTTAAAATTGCACGATAATGTACACATGTAGATAAGTGTGTACAGTAGATAGTATTAAAAAAAAAAAAAAAAAAAAAATAGCATGTTAGAGATACACTCGTAGATAAGGGTGTATCGTAGTTTTTGATTTAGTGTAGCGGACTAGCCTCGAGCGGACCTTAGGGTCTTTGCTGGTCCTAGATTCTGTAGTTCTGTAGTTCTGTAGTTCTACTTGTCCCTTCGTCCCACCGACTCCCTTCGTCCCACCGACTCTCTACTGAAAAGACGTGCTCGCTCTGTGCTCCCGCTAATTTCACTGTGCTCAGAATTTATCGTGCCTCTGCTACTGAATACTTTTATATATATCTACTGTGCCTATTCAATATTGGTCGCCGTATTATAAAGTTCGATCTTTCAATAACCGTATACAGTATATTAGCTTGTGCAGCTTGTTTTCTAAATTAGTGTGAATTAAAAAAAAACAAAAAAAAAACAAAACAAAAAAAAACGACAATGCCCGTTATAAAGATCGAATGCTCAAGGTGCGCTGCTTCATTTAATAAGGAAATTTACGTTCCCTCGAACCTTGAGCAAATTAGAATATGTCGCTTTTGTATGTTGAACGAAGCGTTTGAACGCAAGTTGTCAAGTGCGATCAGCGAGATCAAACTTGAATTAAATACCGTTGCAAGGGATGTGATCTCGACTAACCGTAAAGTCGATGACTTAAATTCCAAACTAGATTCTGCTATTCACGACATGCGCGGGAGGGAAAATAGTAATAGAGATAGGCGGCCTGCAAATTCGAATCATCAGGTAATTGTTGACGAGCAACAACGAATTTTAAACTCGTTTAGGCCTCAGGATTCGCAATTTCGAAGTGTTAGAAATGGGGCTAGACCAACGAGGGATCAGAACTTCGTTTTACCCTGTTCGAACCCTTTCGCGTTGCTAACTCCTATCGAGGGGGAAGAGGAAACCGTTTTAATGGGGGACTCCTTAATTAGAAGGCAGGATCAGGAGTTTGCTGCGCGTAACCCTTCTAAGCGTAAGCGCTTTGGCTATCCCGGTGGCCGCATTAACAACGTGGCCGCCGAGATCGAGAAATTGGAAGATACGCGTGGTGAACGAACGATCATCACGATGGTAGGGGGCAACGACGTCCATAGGTATGACAGCACCCCGGAAGATATAGTTTATCGTGCCAGAACCATGATAGATACGGCGAAATCCAAAGCAACCAACGTGGGAATTATTGGTGTTCTCCCCCGACTTAAATCCACGTTGCGCCTCCAATCTAGAGCGATCTATACTAACGAATGTCTTAAGCGGTTGTGTCGAGAAACTGGTGTTAGCTTTTTTAACGTATGGGATTCATTCCAGGACCAACCGTCACTTTTCCAAAAGGACGGAATTCACCTAAGCGATGTGGGTAATAGTCGGCTGGGTAGGATCTTAGACGAGTCCGTACGTAGCATTTTAGGTAGGAAAGTTGCGCGGCCACTTGATGCCGATGCGCCGGGCCGGCCCGCGCGTGAAGGGGGCACTATCGACGGGGTGCAGGGAAACGGAACGGATCTGAGTGTTATAGAACAGTTAACGTAAAGCGCAAACTAAGATGCATATATGCGAATGTTCGTAGCTTAAAAAATAAAATTGCCGAAATAAAAGCCGTTATTCTAGAGGGTGATTTCGACCTCGTATTCCTAAGTGAAACATGGTTAGACACTCATACGGGGATCAGTGTTTGCTAGTTCGATATAGCAGGGTACAAAATTCATTACAGAAATAGACAAACCGGTAGAGGAAGGGCCGTATTAATGTATATAAAAGTGGATCTAAACGCCATAACGATGGACTCGTCTAAGGATGATATGCGAAGTGATGCTTTATTAGTCCAGCTAAGTTTAGATGCTATAAATAAAATTAACTTAGTCGTAGTATATCGTCCGCCTTGCCAATTGGAAAGAGAAGATGCTGCACTCTTCGATACGCTTACGTCTTGGATTAGAAAAGGGACCACATTAGTCTGCGGCGATTTTAATTTACCTAATGTTAACTTTAGCAACCTTACTTCTGATAAACCGGGGGAGAGGCTATTAAACTTTATGTTGGAGAATTTTCTCGTACAAAAAGTGGAAGAGCCTACTCGTGATAGCAATATTCTTGATTTAATCATGGCAACCGATGAGTCATTGTTAGAAAACGTACGTGTGGGTGAACATTTAGCTTCCAGCGACCATAATGCGATTAGATTCGAACTAAACACCTGCGTAGAAGTTGGAATGAGTTCGCAGCTCATCCCTCGTTTTGGTAGCTGTGATTTCGATATTTTTCGCGAAAGGATTAAGGATATAGACTGGGGAATACGATTCGAGAACAGGTCGGTAGGAGAGATGTACGCTGCTTCGTGTGAATTCTGATTTGGTTAAGTATGTGCGTAAGAGCGGGAAGTCGGTGAGAGCTCCGTGGCTTAGTCCGTTAATACTACGCTTAATCCGGGACCGAAATAGAAAATTTAAAATTCATAAAAACAATGGGTCAGTTATAAGTCGGCAAAATTACATAGATTCTCGTAGGGAAGTTAAACGTGCGGTCAGAGATGCGAAGAGGAAGTATGAAATAAACCTCGCTAATGATTCGAAGAATGAACCGAAACGGTTTTATGGGTACGTAAATAATAGGAAACCCGTAAAAGGATCGATAGGGCCGATCAAAGATAAGGATGGTCGTTTGACTGAAATTCCGACAGAAATGTCCAAAATTTTAAATGAGCATTTTACGAGCGTGTTTAATTTGGAAGATTCTTCCGAATTGAAATCGTTAATTGGGGAAGTTCGTAGTACTGATAAATGCATATATGATGTAACTATAAATGACGAGGAAATCCTTAAATTTATTAAGCTAATGAAAAAGTCGAAATCTCCGGGCCCCGATGGGGTATATCCAATTCATTTAAAGGAGCTTCAAAATGAACTCGTTAAGCCATTGCGTGAAATTTTCAATCGCTCATTAGAGGATGGCTTAGTTCCGTTGGATTTCAAGCGAGCAAACGTTACACCTATATTTAAGAAGGGGAATAGATTTGAAGCAACGAATTTTCGGCATATTAGTCTAACTTCGGTAGTTGGGAAGCTTTTAGAATCTGTAATTAAAGATAGAATAGTGAGCCACCTCGAGGCAAATAAGCTGATTAACGATACCCAACATGGATTTAGGCGTGCGAGATCGTGCTTGACTAACTTGCTCGAATTCTTCCACAAAATGATTTGGGTGTACGATGAAAGCAAAGCTGTAGACGTAATATATTTAGACTTTAAAAAGGCGTTCGACACCGTCCCCCACCAAAGGTTATTAATGAAAGTTAAAGCGATTGGGGTGACTGGTAAGATTTTAAACTGGATTAGAAATTGGCTGAAAGATCGCTCGCAGCGGGTAGTAATAAATGGGGAATGTTCAGATTGGGCCAGCGTTAGTAGTGGGGTACCGCAGGGCTCTGTTTTAGGCCCTTTATTGTTTTTAATTTATATTAACGATTTAGATAAAGGCATACTTAGTCGGATTTCGAAATTTGCGGACGACACGAAGCTGGGCAATCGTGCCTATGTAAGATCGGATGTCGATAAATTGCAGGGGGACCTAAACTCGATTGTCAATTGGGTGGACAATTGGCAAATGGAATTTAATTTAAGCAAATGCAAGGTAATGCACTTGGGTTGCCATAATTTAAGAGTAGAATATACCATGAAAGGCCAAGTCCTCGACGCGGTTAAATTTGAAAAAGACTTGGGAGTATTAGTCTCAGACGATTTTAAATTCTCGAAGCAATGCGCGGATGCGTGTAAAAAAGCAAATCGCGTTTTGGTTTATATCGCGCGTAATTTCACCTTCAAATCTAAGGATGTAATTTTACCTTTATATAAATCCCTTGTGCGGCCACTTCTCGAATACGCTGTTCAATTTTGGGCTCCATATTTAATGAAAGATATCGCGCAATTAGAAAGAGTGCAGCGTAGGGCTACGAAATTAATTCCAGAGCTGAGGAATAGATCATACGAGGAAAGGCTCAGGGCTTTAGATTTGCCATCGCTAGATCGCAGAAGATTACGTGGCCAGCTAATAGAAGTATTTAAAATACTAAAGGGTTTCTCAAACGTTGACTTTCGCAATCTGTTCGAACTGGATCATAGGGGAAATACTCGTCAGCACGGGTTAAAATTAGTGAACAAGCGTTTTAACACTAGTATAGCCCAAAACTATTTTACATTTAAAGTTACTCAAAATTGGAATCGGCTGCCCACCCACGTAGTAGATAGCACTTCGGTTAATATGTATGTTCAAAAATCGTCTCGACGTGCATTTGAATAGTTTAAATATAACGTAGTTGAGCACTGTGAATTTAAACGTCCTTGCAGAGAGAGAGTTTGGAGCGGAGGTTTAAGGATATGAAATTATGATGACTAAAAATGATGCCGGCGATTCTCTGCATGTGTAGCTTAGATGTCCCATTTCTTTTCCGCCTATCCTATAAGTAGTCTCTATCCCTAAATTAGCTTTTCACCACTAGCAGTCGAGTGGCTGCGGAAGATGAGAAGAAAAACTTTCTATCTCCCCCGACCCCTAGTTTGATTAGTTAAAATTGCACGATAATGTACACATGTAGATAAGTGTGTACAGTAGAAAGTATTAAAAAAAAAAAAATAGCATGTTAGAGATACACTCGTAGATAAGGGTGTATCGTAGTTTTTGATTTAGTGTAGCGGACTAGCCTCGAGCGGACCTTAGGGTCTTTGCTGGTCCTAGATTCTGTAGTTCTGTAGTCTGTAGTTCTTCATCTTCTTCTTCTTCATCTTTTTCTTCTTCTCATAAAGGAATTATTAGAACTAACTTTCATAATAAAATTAAATCTACTTAGGTGACAACCGAACTAAAAGAAAAAATCTTATTCAAACCTTCAAAAAATCTCGTTTTTAAAATATAGGGTTATGGAAAAAATGAAAATTAGTTACAATTGGTGAAGTGCAGAAAATTTATTAAAATTTAAGTAAGGCTGCTTTTTTATTTTATCTATAACTATATTTTATCAACGTGATTTTTTGAAAGGGAGGAAATAGTTTAGAGTTTATTTTAAAAAATATTATAATTGGGGAAGTTCAGAAAATTTCTAAAAATTTAACCATGGCTGCTCTTTTATAGATTTAGATTATAATCTTAGTAGCGAAGCCATTGCCTGATGGGATTAAAAAATGGAAAGATGTATTAATATATATATATTTTTATGGATGAGATTATAACTTAAATTAGTCTTTTCAAAATGACTGCTGGAAATTTAAAAGCTTAAAAAAAAATTTAATATTAGAAAAAATATTGAATAATATTTTATTTCGGTGAAGCAACTTTTCAAATATTGAAATTTAACGGGAAGCTTTAAAAACTTAATTAAAATTGCCAAATGGAGAATACTGACCCTAAACATCCCCTAATGCAAAATACAGACCCCAAACAAGGCTGGGGTCCGTAATCTACATATGATCCGAAATTTGAAACCCTTATGTTGTTTTACATTTTCTTTCGAATCATATAATTACCAAGATCATCTAATGTTAGACTAGAAATTATCTTGTTTTGGCAATAACATCATAATCATTCTGGCAATTTTAACGAAATTGAATTTGTTATGTTATTTTAAATTTTATTTCAAATTATATTATTTCCAAGACTCTCTCAAAGTTAGCCGGGAAATTATTTGGCAATAACTTTTAATTTGGAGTTTTGTCCACCCTCTAGTTTTGTAGGCGCTTTGGCAAAGGTATCTCTATTTTAAAAAATACTCAAATGGTTCATAGCACTTTAACTAATTAATGTGGGAAAATTTATAATTACGGTATTATGACGAAAAGTAGATTGGCCGCCATCTTCGAGCCACAGTGTCTATTGGAATCATATAATATTGTATCATACATCATTTTGAAGGGACTTTTTTTCTGAATGAAAATATAATAGGAAACTTTCCTATTAATCAATTTTAAATAAAATAGGATTGAGTTAAATAACATTTAGGGGTGAGGCTTATATGTCTGAAATCAAAGAAATCGGTTGAAAAACTAGAGGCCTAACAACTTTCAGCAATGGGGAGCTTCGCCCCCCATTTTTAAATGCACTTAAAATGATATATAATAAGATATGAGGCAATTGCAATAGCGTACCCCCCCCCAAAGAAAAATCTTAAAAAGTACCTTTTTTAATTTTCCTAAGAAAAAATATCGTTTCACATTAAAAAAACAATTGTTTTTAAATATATATATATATATATATATATATATATATATATATATATATATATATATATATCAGGTAATAAATAAGTATAAGTGAGAGCACGCGACTTCTGTGTCAGCAGACCTTGTTTCGATAAATACTACTAAATAATCAATTCGTTTTCATCCCTAGAGTTTCTGATTTTTTCTTAATTTTTTGGTGTTTTTTTCTTAATAACAACTAAGATTAGAACTGAAGTAATTATTTTATGCCTTAATTATCCAACCAATTCTAGATCAGATTTGTTAGTAAACTAACCCGTAGTGATAACTGAAGCCGAACCTAACCTAACGCAAAGTCATTGTAAAAGACTCGACCTCTAATGGAAGCCTCTTCAAATGGTTCGTATAAAAATGGAATAAATATTAATAGAAAAGGAGAGGTTAAATTTTAGTTTCCCATCTAAATTCCATTGAAAACATAACACGTTTTTGCGAGCCAAGATGGAATCCATTTAAACCTTTTCTTTAGATTTGAGGGCTAAGAGAAACGCAAGTTAAATCAGCTCTTTTAACTTCATAAACAGAATAACAACGAGTGCCCTTCACACATTTTAACCTTTCCAAACAAAACATTTCGGTTGAGATTAGGTCACATGACCATTTTTTTTGTTTCCCTTCGTTTAGTTTTTGTTTAAGGTGTTAAAAGAGCTGTATTAAGAGGGTTTAATTCTCACATTCCTTCTATAGAGAAGGTTTAAATGTATGGTATTTTCGATAGGAAAAATTATTCTGTCCTTAATAAATTTTATGTTGTAAAATAAAATTTAACCTTTTTATCTTTTAATATTTATTCCAATTTTCTACGAGTCTTTTAAAGATTCCTTGTATTTTAAATTCCCTGGGGCATCTTAGTCTTAAAGCTACTATTTTGGAAGGAAACTCAATTAAATATTTGTTCTTTGAAACTGACACAGCCAACACCTCAAATTAATTCTCCCTTTACGTACCTCCAAATTTATACCTTCCATACTTTTTTTACTTTTCTTAACTCGATCACTTTGCAAAGCACAATTCTTCGATGGTCTCAATTAAAACTAATAATGACTTATATCAGGCGTGAAACTGTGAGGGTGAGGAAATGAAATACTTAACCTAATAAATTAAAAAACTACATTCAAATTAAACGATTTTTTCAGTGGCGATTTAATGTTTTATTTGGTTAGTTCATCTTAATTTGCTATGAAATCTTTAATTATCTAATTTATTCAGCTAAATATTTACAAATGAATTATTTTTTATCACAAGGAAAAAGAACGAGGTCATTTTGACATAAAGCTTATGATAGATGTTCTCTACTGAAAAAGTGAATTTAAGAGGATTAGAATGAATGCGAGCTTCATAAACCCACTAATTAGAAAAATAGCAAAAAAGAGCTCATATCTTCAGATCTTTTATGTCTTTATATCAATATCTACTTATGTTAGCTTTACGTTAAATATTTATTTATCCTTATGTTAAAATATTATTTGTTATTTTCGTTAATTTAATATATTGACTGGTTTTCTAGTCAGTTAATGTTTATCTACTCTATGTCTTTATGATAATTCCTCATAAATGGTAATAATAATGGTTTTATTAATTAATATCCCTTACTTAGTCGTTATTAATATCTACTTAGTGTCATCATTTTAGTTTATATCTTGTAAGTTAATAACTATTTATTGTTTGTCATTTAAGTATCTATTTAATTATTATGTTACGTTATCTCATTTTTTTAATCCATAGTTGGGAGCAAACTTCAGGTTTAAGAAAATATTAGATAACATATATCGAGATGTTTCTATAGACCAACTGTTTATTGGGTTTAGGAACATGTAATTTAGCGATTTAGTTGGTTTAGTAGTAATTAACATACAGGACAACTAATTAACGGATATATTGATATTCATACACTTTAAGTAAATATATATTAGCTCATATCCAACCAATAAATAGATACGAACTTAAAAGACAACCTCTCTGTTACTATCATCTGAAGACAACAATTATTGATAACCTGGGTATAATATGAAGCGAATCTTAATTAATTGTATATCAAAGACAGGCCATGATATTATAACAAAACTTATGCATATGTGTATGTACGTGTGCGTAAGGATACAATTATAAATCGAATAAACATATCAACAATAGATTAGGTCTAAGCCAAAGATAAAAATTATAACAATACAAATATGTAAATTATTATTACTATTCGCTTCCAATCATTGAAAAAGGTATGGTAAAATTAAATAATTCCGTGATGCGTCCATATTTATCGGAGAAAAACATTTAAAATTATTTCGCTTTTTATTTCGCAAACGAATGGATATAATGAGATTTTCCTATTCTGGCTTTGCGTTAATATTCTTTGTTATGCAAATCTTTTCTGGAGATGAGAATTTGAGACTTTCCTATTTCATTGGCAATCATTAGATGATGTTCCGCCCTAATGATGGTCATAGAATTTAGTGGCCTAAGCTTTCCGCTGGCTTGAATCCGTCTATTCGAAAGATGCCCCATTCAAAATAGCCGTGATAGCTCAATTCTGCTCCAATAGCGTGAATTTCCCTTCCATTGCAACTGCTAATTGTTAAATAATTAGTGGAAGAGGTGGAATTATGAATGATTACGACTGTTGAATTCAGATGGAAGCATTCGCCGCATGAAAATTGCGATACCAGGAATTTGCCTTGAATTTAAACGGATATTAAATAATTGTCTTAATCAGCGCCAGATTTATCTCATACCATTTTTATTGATTATTACAGAGTATCCAAAGAGAAATCTGAGCGTCAATAAATGGGATAGATATATATTTAAATCAAGAATCTTCTAACATTTGGCATCTTAAACAAAAGTAATTAAACTTGAAAATATGCTTATAATTTACTATATATATATATATATATATATATATATATATATATATATATATATATATATATATATATATTCACAGGATGTTAAATGATATTATTTTTAAGGAAAATGTGAATATTCTTAATACTTTTATATATCCACGATAAAAATATTTTAATTGTTTGCATACGTTCTTCAGATAAATTCTTTATCCAAAACCTTTTCATTGTCACATTAATTTATTTGTTTGTAAAGACCGTATTAGCCAATTAATCAACTTTTTTCTGAATAACGTTACAAGCAACATTTTGATATAAATTATTAATAACATTCGCCCCGATGATGAGTTGGTAAACAAACGTAAAAAAGCATCGGTTAAAGTATTTAGAGGCTTGCACTTGATTCCGGAGTATATTCGGCCAACTTCGTTAAGTCGATAACTTGGTGAAAAACTAAGGTAGATTCTCTAGTTGGTAGGCAAGAAAATATCTTATGATCCAGTGTCACAATAATGAACGGCATCTAAAATCGCAGGTAAAATCTACAGTTTGTATTGGAAGGATAAATTCTCATGCAAGTAATAGCAGTATTACACTACTTCTTGGATCACTTAAATTAATAATCTTTGCCTGCTGGTGGTAATAGAAGACATCGGTTGATAATTTACTAGAATTTTACCATTTAATAGAGTTTTTGTTTTCTATTAATATTTACTTTACTAATAGATTTTTAGAATTAAATGGTAGTATTTATTAAAATAGTTAAATGTTTAATGTTGAGGTTAATAATGTTTTTTGAGTTTTGGGAGAGGGAATGAGAATAACTGCGTTCCTAGAAGGTGGGAATTTGAAAAAAGCGGTTGGTAACTAGTATGTTGTCGGTTTACTGTAGACGTTGCTTGGGATGGGATTAATTTTTCTCCTGCCTTTATTTTTCGGGCACCGTAAATTTATTGATTGATTCAAGAAGCAAACTTTGGTGTAAGTAGACAACCCGTGAGGGAATTCCAAAAGTTTAGAAATTGGGTATTGCTCCCGATAAAAGCTGGTTGATTACTCGGCCTTGTGAGTTTAGCTCATGTTTCATTCAATGCAAACTGCGATACGACATGCTTAAACATTTCCTCACTTCACTTTTGTTTTATGGCTCCAAAGAGGGGCGTGGTGGCTCTCTCTAGGTTTCTTTTATATTCATGTACTCCCTAAGCTTGTTTAATAGTCTAGTACTCCCTATGTTTCTTATTCTAGCACTCCATAGCTTTCTTATTATAATACTCCCTAGACTTTGTCCCTTGTCGTAAGATTCCCTACGATTTACCGGAAAAATGAAAGTGACCAAAACACCTGATCTTCCCTAAATGAGATCCTACAATATGTTCCTACGAAGAAAAAACTCATCCCTAAAGTAAGAGGATTGGCCATAATTTCCCTCTCAATTCCTCATTTTTAAGAAGAGATTGTTTGTTGATTTTCTTTCGTTGATTAGTCACCATTGGCCATCTCTCCATTTAATTTCATTTTATTTAAACTAAGGAGACAATTAAATGTTTATTTTAGTTTTTAATTGCAATTGTTTTTTCCAATTTTGAAAAAAATTATTTGTTTGAAATCGTTTAGCTAGAATTGGCCTTCGCAAATCCTCTCATCAAACTGAACTTTTTTAGGACATACAGGGTCTTTTTTTTACATGTTGTACGTTTGAAGTTTAATAAAATCAAGAATAATTTTGTGATCACAATGAATCTTTAAGAAGTTGTTGGTAATAATTGTCGATTCCTTGTCCTTAATGGCTCATTGATTCATTTGTTAAATCGGTCATTTTTTGCAAGAAATTGAAAGCATAAAAAGTTTGTTTAGTGGTTTCAATACAAAGAGGATGAGACATGAAGGAGCTCAAGAGGCACCATCACGACGAGCGCTATGCAGACTAATTAAAAAATTTCGAGACACCATTATTGTACAAGATGGACTAAATTGGCGTGTTGGTAGAAAGGGCGTAGAACAACATAAAATTGAACGGTCGCCGCAGAAATCATTGAAAAGATCAGAACAAGTGGGATTGTCAAAAAGTGCAACATATAATATAATGAAGATAAAACTGAAACTTAAGCCATACAAGATTTATGTTGTGCAAAAAATTAGAAGACAACGATTTGGCGAAAATAAAATCGTATGCGGAAGAATTTTGACGAAAATTTGGGGAAGTTGATGTACTGCCCGTGATAATGTCTGACGAAGCGCACTTTCATCTCAGCGGATACAATAGAATATGGTCGGATCACAACCCAGAAGTTATACACGAGAAAGAGCTGCATCTTTCAAAAACCATGTGTGGTGCGCGATAGCACTTCAGAAGATGACTGGGGCGTATTTTTATGAAAATGAAAATGGAAATTCAGTCACTGTGAAGAGAGAAGATACCGACACATGCTTGAAGAATATTTTTTACCGAACTTTCTAAAACTTGGAAATATACGACAACTCTTTTGGCAGCAAGATTGTGCAACATCACATACATTGAATAAAACAATGCAGTTGTTAAGACAAAACATCAGAGAAAAAATCACTTCCCGAAACAGTGAATTTAAGTGTCCTCCGAGATCTCCCGATCTAACACCCTTTGGATTTTTTTTAGCGGGATATTTAAAAGATCTTATTTGCCTTAATCTTCCTAGAAGTATGCAACAACTAACGAATAATATCGCTGAAGAAATTAATAGCATCGATGAAAAACTTTTGAAAAAGTGATGAGAGCAACTTCATCACGAGTAAATGAATGTTATGCGAAGAATGGTCAGCATTTCAAAAAAGGAATCTTCAAATAAATTAAGTTATGTTAATTATGCAAACTGATTAGTTTTTGTTAATTATAAGCAAATAAAATTAATTAAAAATAATTCGTTTTAATAGCGAATAAATATCTAAAAGTTCAGTGAAAATTTGTTAAAAATCAATGCTTTACTAAAACTGGCATAACTTCTACAAAAATAAAGTAATAACTCAGGTATGTTAGGACATAAAACGTACAACAGTTGCAAAACAGTTGGCGGAGTTAAATTATGATTCCAGAAATATTCTTGATCTTATTAAACTTCAAATATAGGACATGTAAAAAAAAATACTATATTGATGATATAATATGGTCCAATAGGGACTTAATGAGGTACCTCCATAGATTATTATGATCAAATGATACACTTAAGTACCAACTTGCTTCAAAAACTGGGTACAAGTTTAAAACTACTGCATTTTATGCGTTGAGGGCTGATTTTAATGACCCAGATACTCTAGAGAGTATTATGTTCAAAGATTTTAAAATTGTTGTATTTATTTTATTATGGCACTCATTCCGGTAGTTTACTTGTCATTATTTTTCGTCACTTATGACTAAAATATTAAAAGATTTAGACTAGATAATGGGATAATAAACTCTTATATCATAGAGAAATTAATGAGATTGAAGAAAGAGATCAAAGTTGCTCGTTATTATTGTTTAAACTTGCGAGTAACACATTGGTCTTTTTAGGGTAAAAAAATTGCTTTTTAGCTGCATATAGAGTCTGAAGGACAACGTTAACAAATTGGGCATATTGCTTCACCCCTCTCTACTTGAAATTTCTATTAGTCCTCTCTGGAAAGAATTGTGATGAAAGAGACAAAGGGGGTTCTTAAGGCAATTTTAACTTTAAACCAAATGCTTGATTGCATACAAAAACCCATCTCTACGACTAGATACGATGGCCAACAGCAGAATTCTATGCTTAAATTTGTAGGTTGTGAAGGCATTATTAGCAGCTGCTAAATGATAAACATATGGACGTTAAAATAAAGCTCTTGAACAAAATCTTTCTTCAGTGGACAATCAAAAGGATGTTATTCTGCTTCATGAACATGTGGGCCCAAACGGGGCATGTTTGGCCCAAGAAAAAAATAATGCGCTAGGTGTAAAAGTTCTTTCTAAGTTCTGTCTCATGTGATTAAAATTTTTCTTTCATTATGACATGACATAGATGCCAAAGTTTCTCTGATACTAAAGATTTGAAAAAAGAAATCAAATCATCTGTTTAATCAAAGCCGAATGAATTCTCCAAGAAATGTGTCCACTGTACACTTAGATGATGGGGAGCATTATCAATAACGATAGAAACTACTTGTCTTCAGTAGCTATTTATAGGAGTTATTAAAAATTATTTCAATTTCGTTTTTAAATAAAGGTCCTTAGTGTTTTGAATCTAATATAACGTTTATACTCGTTCTACATCTAGATATACCGCCCCTAGATCTTGCTACTTTGTTCTTTTTCTGGCTTTTGTTTCCTTTCTTTTTCTTTGTTAGTTCGGTTTTTCTTTTTGTATGTTTGTATTAGGGGGTGCATATTTTCTGCCCTCTTAAATGTAACCCAGTAAAGAGCTATAAATGATTATTCCCGTAACTTATGCCTTTCACCGCGTTTGCTACTTTTGTGCCTTTAAGGAAAAAATAAACAAAAAACCCCCCGTAGAATCTCACAAGCTTTTTTCAATCTTAAGCTAGATGGCACTGTAGGCAACGCACCCGTTCCTTGAGATGAGACATTACTAAGAGGCGATCTTTGTATTTGTGGGGTAATTCCACGTGGAATTTTTTTGCCAGCACGAAGTGATGTCCTTGCGCTGGAGAAGATTCTAGAAGTTGGATAGGCTAAAATGGGTAATTCCTCTCCCCCCCTTCCGCAAGCGGTAGCCTCGAACCGCGTCCACCAAGAACCACCTTTACGCGGGTTAGAATCCTCTCGGCGTGAAGATTCGAGGCCAATTGAAAGTAGCGCTGTTTCCCCCACCCCCGCAGAGGGATCCTCGGATATATATAGGGCTCATCTTCCATGTGGGAGAAACGGAGTTGAGGAGGCTCGCCCGGACCCAAGAAGATTTCCCTAGTTCCAAGACAGGTGCTAACAACAAAGCAAAGTGACGGCTGAACTATTTGTGTGTTGGAATTTGCCCCAGCCAGTGAGGTAATTCCATTTGACGATCGCTACCGAGCGATTTTTTAAACTCTACTTATCAACTCCTGTCGAAGCCGTCCCTCCTCTCCTCCTCGTTTTTGGGTGGCCCAAATACTCTTTCCTGGACCAGTCGTTACTGCCCACCGCTTTTTGGAGAACCGTGATCACGTTAACCTCCCGCTCAGAAGCTCGCCTCACGTTTATTGCCTGCAGAAGAAATCCGTGAAGCCTTACCCTGACGTCTCACCCGTAATCCTCCGTGTAAGCCAACCCTTCTACCCCTTCAGTAACCTATTTGAGTTAATCTTCCCCATTTGAATAGTCTCCTTCTGTAATACATTAAATTTCAACTTCAGAGTCTGGTGCATAACTACAATTCCCCCCCTCGTTCCCTGCTGTAATTTTGCCTATTAATTCTCTTATTTTTATGTAAATAAAATTATATTTTCGTACATGCCTCTTTAAATAACCTTGAGTTTTGCCATTGCCCAAATTTTCCCTGACCTCGTTGTTCCGCGGGTCGAAACTCGTGGCCTTCCGTTCGTTGTCGGTTCGCCTTTAAGTTATTGGTCCCTCCCTCATAGATATAATATGGTATTGATATAATGTAATGTCATACCTTGACATATATATTTATTAATATACCTATTATATAATTTTGGTTTCAAGTGTATTTGGGGTCTTTACGAACCCATGTGATTTTAATTTCGACATTAGAAGTTCCCTTGTTATTCACGTCTATCTTTTTTATTTTAATTTTTGTATTGTACTTGCAGAAGGCAAGTTCAAGTTAATTGAAGAGCGGTGGAACGTTAACCTATTTAGATTTTGTGATGGACCCCAGGTAATTAATTTTTTTTATTGTGTTTGAATTTTGGAGACTCTCCTGGTTATTAATCCAAAACGGTTAAGGTCTTTGGTGTCCTAATTCCGGTACGACCATTTTCATTTTTTTCCCGCTTAGAAACAGAAGAGGTAGGTAGCTGTATCATAATTTTTTTTTTGAACAAGGCCTACACGAATATTCAAGTATTCGTTTCGCGTGGTTACTGCCCTAGCTCGTTCACGTGTCAGTGTTCACTCAGTTAATTGCGTAACAATGTCATCCTTCTAAAAATTTAAGAGTCAGGGTGAAATGTTAGATCTTTGGGGCAAAGACCTGCTAAATTAGGTACAGGAAGAAGAGAGGAACGAACGGGCAGATCGAAGGGAAGATGAACTAAGAAAAATGGAGGAGAACAAACTGAAAACGGAGATTGAGAACAAAGTGAATATGGAGAAGAACAAAATAGAGATGGAGAAAAACAAAATGGAGATGAAAGAACGTGAACAAATTAGGCTGCATGAGCTGGAAATGAGACGAAATCAAATGGATTCTCAGTCCACCCGTTCCCGGGCTGAAATTCCCCAAACTCCTTCAGTCAACCTTTCCGCTTTTAATGATGGAGAGGACTTTGGGTCATTTTTGACCCATTTTGAGAGAATCTTACAGATCAATAGAGGAGATCTCGAAAATGATGGCGTCGCTCCTTACTTCCCCTCCTAAATGCCGAGTTAAGGGATATCTTCGTCTCCCTTACCTCGGAAGCAACTTTGGACTATTCCACGTTAAAGTCAGAATTGTTAACCGCTGTTCATATGAATTGCGAATTCTACCGCTCCCGATTCCTCCAGGAAAGGATCCGCCCTGGTCAAACATTTCGGCAACACGAGTACATCCTCAAACACACTTTTAGTGTTGGCTCGATGCGTGCAAGATTCCTCAGGTCTACGAGTCCCTTCTGGACTTCTTCCTAGGGATCAGATTTTAATGTCCGTGGCTCCCGAAATTCGTGCCTTCATTAAAGATAAACGTTGCGCCACTTCCAAGGAATGCTTGGAAGAGGCCGATCTATACGCAACTAGTCACAATTTATACCCTAAGGATGTTAAAAAGCTAAACAATCGCCCCCCCAAAACTAAATTTTATGGTCCTAAGACCCCTCCTAAATTGGTTCCAAAATTTACAAAAGTTCTTAGTCCCTCGAAACCAAGAAACTTCCATCAATCTGAACACCGAGACATTAAGCCCCTAGTTTCTTCTCCCCCGGTTGTGCCGTACCAAAACAAACCGATCGTCTGCTACACGTGCGGAGTTCCCGGCCCCTACTCCACGAACTGTCCTCAAAACTCCCGATTCGCAAACTCTCAGTCCCACCAAGTGCACAAAATCTGGGCTGCTGCTGATTCCCCTCCGTCGCCTCAGGAGACCCTCAATCCTCTCTCACCCACCAAAGGTCGGGTCCATCAGGTAAACTTTCTCTTTAATGAGAACAACCCTGGTGGATTGAAATTCGAGAGAGTAACTGTGAACGGTCGCCGAGTATCCACCCTCGTCCGTTACACTGGGTGCACCTGCATCATAGTGTCTAAGGACCTACTCCCCCCTGTTGGCCCCGACCACAAGAGGTTTTCGGTGGTCCATGACTACCTTGGTCGGGCCAGTCGTTTCCCAGTAACTCGTTGTCACATCGAGTGTGAGTATATGTCCGGTTGTGCTGAAGTGGTAGCGTCCCCAATCCAGTTCTGCTCCGTTTTGTTCGGTCAGAACCCCACAATCCACGACCATCCCGTGGCCAAGCCGTGATTACCCGTACACAGGCAGCCCTGGAATCCCATGCACACGTTACCCTGGAAACCCGTATCGACCCAGAGTTCCAAGCCATCCGAAGCAACAAGTTTGCCCGCACCCAGAAGCAGTGCGCAACTCTCCCGCCCTTTGGGAGAAAACTAAAACCCTCGAGCGTAAGTCTACCAGGGGTAACAAACGAGTGTCGTGTTTCGTGAAGAAGGATTTATTGAGAGGTATAAGACCTACTTTAACCTTAAGTCGCGAGAACGAAAATTCAAGCCTGACGTGGAGGTGCTGGTACTACTTCCCACGGGAAGCACCAAACTCCTTAGCCAGTGGAAGGGACCCTACCCCGTCCTCGAGTCTAGAAGACCCGTGGATTACCTCATCCGTACTCTGGCGGGAGCGAAGGTTTTCCACGTGAATTGTATATATTATCTCATTAATTTTCTTAATTATGATTATTTTTTTGGTCGACGTGGATTTTTTTGGCCAGCACAAAGTGATGTCCTTGCGCTGGAGAAGATTCTAGAAGTTGGTTAGGCTTAAATGGATAATGCCTTCCCTTCCTTCCAAAAGCGGTAGCCTCGAACCGCGTCCACCACGGACAAATATTCCGCCAGTTAGAGTCACCTCGGCGTGAATATTCGAGGCCATTCGAGAGTAGCGCTGCTTCCCCCACCCCCCGGATGGAGCCTCGGATATATATATATAGGGCTTATATTCCTTGTGGGAGACACAGAGTTGAGGAGTCTTGCGCGGACCCAAAAAGATTTCCTTAGTTCCAAGTAAGGTGTTAACAAAAAAGAAAAGTGACGGCTGAACTATTTGTGTGCTGGAATTAGCCCCTGCCAGAGAGGTAATTCCATTTGATGATCGCTACCGAGCGATTTTTCCGACTCCACTTATTTAATCCTGTTAAAGCCCTCCTCGTTCGCCCTTCGTTTGCAGGTGGCTAAATACTCTCATCTGGACCGGGAGTTACCCCCCCTCCTTTTTGGAGAAACGTGATCACGTTAACTTCCGCTAAGAAGCTCCGAGCGCCCTCGCCTTACGTTTATTGCCTGCAGAAGACATCCGTGAAGCTTTACCCTGACGTCTCACCCGGAATCTTCCGTAAGCCGACCCCTCTCCCCCTTGAGTAACCCATTTGAGTAAATCCTCCCCATTTGAATAGTCTCCTTCTGTAATCCATTAAATTTTAACTTCAGAGTCTAATGCATAACTATAATTCCCCCCTCGTTTACCGATGTAATTTTGCCCATTAATTCTTTGTTGTAATTTTTCCCATCAATTCTCTTATTTTTTATGTAAATAAAATTATATTTTTATACATGCCTCTTTAAATAACTTTGAGCTTTGCCATTGCCCAAATTTTACCTGACCTCGTTGCACTCTTATCTCGTTGTTCCGCACGTCGAAACTCGTAGGCCTTCCGTTCCTTGTCGGTTCGACTTTAAGTTATTGGTACCTCCCCCATAGATATAATATGGTATTGATATAATGTAATATCATACCACGACAGTATTAATTTAAAGCACTTTGCCGACCAGAAAACTACTTTTTTTAGTGTAACCAGTCCTTTTAATGCAATGTATGATCCCAAAGGTGAGGCTCCTTAATACAATACACCTAGGAACTATCTTCTTGCATTCCATGTCAGCTCGGTGCAGAGCAATCATAGTTGCACGCTTTTCATCGGAAAGAACCATTTATTGAATGAAAAAGATTCAAACATCCATTTTTACCCCAGAATATTACGAAATACATTATACTTACACACCTAAATTCATTTTAGCCATATTTAACATCACTCTGCCCTTTTGATCGAATAACAAAGCTCCAGAGACTGAAACTCACCTCCTACATGAAGTGGAACAGAGCTCAATTTTGCATTTAGCGAAAGAATTCGCTGTTTTACTTATTACTTTTTAAATGCTGACTCTTTAATCAACACAATAATTTAAACATTAGTATATTATTTCTTTAACGTACATTTAAAACCAAATAAAAGAAATAAACATATATATATATATATATGTCTTAACACTTTTTCCCATTAATTTAGTTCTTACAATACATAAATAGAGTTCTTTCATTTATAGTTCCTCCCAATCTCACATTACAATTTATCAACGATACCGAAACAGCATCCTTCTGCTCATCTAACACTCTCACATTTAAATGCTTTATGGCAAAGTCCCTCTACACATTCTATAAAACATAAAGTGCCATTTTTTGTATCCTAACGGCTGTATTTTTCACTCAAGTTGGTTCCAATCATTCAGATCTCACCACTGCAATAACAGCCTCTTCCATGCTTAACTTTTCATGGATGTGAAAGAGCACTAGGTTATACTTCAACGTCGGATACATATTTAAATTTGCTTTTACTTTAATGTCTACATTATACAACTTAGCAAAGAGCGCCTACCATTTAAATTTGATCCCCTATTACTCAAAATTATCAAGTTACTCTTATTAAGATATTCAAGCAGCTATCCTTCTTTTTGTTTCTCAACATTCCCACCTTCTTTGAGAATAATCTCTTGTTCCCATTCAAACCCTTATTCTTATTTCGTTCAAGTGCTTCTCTTTCTGCTTTTATCTTTTTTTTAATGACACGATTCACTTATCCTTCAGCCTCATTATAAGCATTCAAGCGCATCTTTCTCTTAATATCCTATTAAGCGATGGTAGATACGTATATTTTTGTCTTGCCTATTCTAGTACACCATCATTTACCCCTAGTACAATTCCTAAGATTTCTTCCACATTCTATTCCCTTTTCCAAACGTATTTCATCCCATCTACTCTCAAGCATTCAGACGAATTCTCGCCCCCCTCTAGTCCATACAAGAAACATTTCAATATGATTCTCGCTTCCTCCCCACCTTCCTCACCTATATTTATCAATAAAAAAAAAATTCACCACTCAGCAAAATCATGTGATCGGATATTTCTTTACCAATACACTAACGTACAAAATGATCAGAACTAATGTATTTATATGACAAAATATTCCATAACATTGACCCGAGAAAACCCAAGGTTTCCAAGATTGGTAAACAACAACCTACAGGTATAATCTTTGTATCCATAGAGGTTTAAAATTTGTCTGAATAAAATGAGAGTTATCAGCAGGTAAGTAATTTACTGTAAAAACATAATTGCCAAAAAATTGATCCGAACGCTTAGGTTTCTTGTATAGAGAGCCGGCATTGTCTGCATAGCAACTAACTTCATTTATTCTAATATTTGTTAGGTCATTTTCTTGCTAGCTGATGATCATGAAACATGCCTAAGAGAGTACGACATCTGGTATCTCTCTCTCCGTCAACCAGTTGAACATAAACCTGCGCCATCAAGATGCTCTTACAATTGGGGCCATTAAATCTAGTGGCAAGCTCTTCTATTTTTAGTCTATACTATTCTATCAACCTATGAACATACAGACTTATGTAAGGATAGTAATCAACTGGTTGGCCAAGTAAGATTTAAAAAAGAAAAGACCGAACCATTACACAAATTGTGAATAAAGACAGCTTTAAGACGGATGCAGCAAATTCTCAAGAGATTCGTGAAATTTTAGTGTCAAAACGTTCTCTAAGTAGACTGTATCGCGTCGAATGTAGAAAGACAATTTTCATGCTTATACACCCACGGTCAAGCCATTGATCAGTCGGATGAATAAGAAGGCACATCTTGCATTCCTTACGACCACATTAAATGACAGGGTGCCCAATGGAGCTAAGTCCATTTCAGTGACGATTTTAAGTTTATTTTGTTTAGATCTAATGGCACAAGTTTCTTTTATCGCAACATTGGCAAAATATTGTGTCAATTGCACCGGAAGGAGCGTGGAGTGTGGCAGAAGAAGTATCATGGTCGTGTAAAATTTAAGGAAAAAACACTTGTCCACCTGTGCGCTTACGGGACACAATGAATCCACAAGTTTAAGAGGATTGCTGCAACAGCATGTTTCGCTCCATCCGCGAGCCTCCTAATCACAACCTGAAAGTTATGGGAAAAGGATAACACACACACCCCTGGCACATGGCCAAATCCATAAAATCTTCCTTAAGGGCGAGCACATTACTGTTTGAACTGGCAAGCAGAGTCATGAATTGAATCCCATTGCAAATATGTGGAGGACACTTAGAGAGAGGTATAAAGAGAAGCATCCAAAAGGTTCAAGAACCCTGGGAAAAACTTCAAGAAAAATGGAGCAAGTTACTGCACAAAAGGAGTCAATATTTCCCTGTTTTTTTCCTCTTAGAATGACATTAAGACATTGGCCTCTGTTTTCTTCGAAAATGAAATATTTTCAAATTATTTCCGCGGGTGTTTAAGTTATAATAGTTTGAACAGATGTAAAATTTGTTGTGGTAAAGAGACAGAAAACCACAGGAGAGGAAGCTCTTGTGGGTTAAAAGGTAATCTGAAATTTCTATTTTATAGATGGAATGGAAAGGCTTCGCTTCTACATGTTTCCTCTCAATTTCCCTAATGATAAGTATAGTAGAACTCTGGAGTCCCTTACAATTATGATTCATCAATTTAGTTTATTTTTAACAAACACAGAAAAATATGCAATGATAACTTAATTGGAAACAAATAACAATAAAGATTTTAATATCATCCTGATGTCCTCCCAGTTTTACAAAGAACATTAAAAGAAAATATAAATTAATTGATTATTTAAAGTCATAAAATGACGTCATTTGACACAAGGATTTACTTGTACTCTGAGAGAATTGATGAAGTTCTGCAAATACAAGGTCAAAGCGATTATAGGAACAATAATGCAGAATGATGATTATCTTAAGCTTTTCTTCCTCGGCCTTTCTCCTGTTCTTGCGGGTGCGCTTATCTTCATTTTTGTTTCTTCTCTATCATCAATTTCGTCAAAAAATATGTCATTTTATTCCTAGTAATATTCGTCTTTATTCCTTCTTTGATCTCACTATCCTACTTTTTCCGATATAGTCTTTGTCTATGCTCTTTCTTTTTCCACCTTTTTTTCATCTTTTCTAAAAGCTACTCTCTACCTAACTCTCATTACATTTTCTTTTCACGAAGATGCTCTCTTTTGGTTATTATTTTTTTGAATGGCATCCATCTATCTGTGAGATGATGGTAGCGCCTCGTTCGGTTAATATCATTCCCTTTGGGGGGCAACGGTTGTATTTGCTCAGCACACCGGGCCATGCACATCCTTGCACGTTGCGCTCTCGCCGGATGGTGAGGACTCAGTGAGCATTCAACTTATGTAGAGGCCTTGCGCTCTCAAGCAAACATCGTCATACCGACGAAATCTAGAAAAATGCAGAGCATAGAGGTTAAGGCCGAAAGTTTTTGGTTCAACCAGATTGTATTCATTTGTCCACAAGAACCATATCCAAGTTTTTCATTCTCTGATACCTTTTTCTTCTAAGTAAGTAATAATTAACCTAATAAATAACGAAAATCTCCTTTTTAATTTTAGTTACCAAGGATAAATTTCATTAAAATTTAAAAGAATTTATCTATCTTATATATTTTCACTAACTTACTTCTCTTGGAAAATTAAACTAAAAATATATATTTTATCAAAAGGATGTGTTTAATTATCAGTTGATTATTTTTACGTTTAAAGGCGAAATTTACTCACTTATAACTTTAAAACTTACACAATTTTTTTGCGAACTTTAAGTTCAAAAAATAAATGACGTCATTTTCAAATTCATTTAAATTTGGCTCAAATTTCCAAAGTAATATCCATATTTTTTCAAGGAAGTTGATATGAAAGGGGTGATGCTGCATAAGAGAGAAAGGGAATATATTTATCTTTTGCTCTCAAAAGTGTGAGAAAGCATAGGTTAGGATGTAATGAAGAAAGATAAATAGTATATTGAAGGTTTTAGGTCTTTTCTCGTCAGATTTGGTTGAAAATACTTTTTCCATGAAAATAAAATTAACATAGACAACACGCAAATTTCTTTCCTCTAGATGCCAGCTACCTTTCCCCTCATATGGGAGCCATACAGAGGGAAATGGGTTGCATTCTTTGCTCTGGTCTTCCTGGAAAGGGCAATTGCAGCATCAATATGTTGTCCGGGTGGGGCTTTTATATCCATTGTAAGTACTTGATTCAGAACTCCACTCAGTGACTAACCCCACCCACCGTATGTAACTTATCTTTGCTCATGAAGTGAATTTGTTTCCAATCAACAATGCAATTGACTGTTATAGGTGTCGATGGTGCTAAAATTGACTCAAGGGGGAGGGGATTTTTTCTAAGATTCTGAAGACTCGAAAGACAGATAAAGTTTGCATATTGAGGAAATAATTTCGACTCGTAAACACGCACACTTACACAGACAGATATGTACACACGCGAATATATTGTGAATCCATACAGATTTATCTATGAATATTTTCTTAACATTTCTAATATTTCTCATTTATAATATTTTCGTCTTGTATATTTAGGCATTTAAATCAACATCAATGATAAGCGGAAGGTGGAGAGATGTGGATGGGCCATAGGGATGTGATTGTATTGATCGAGCTCTTTGCAGGCAAATTAACTCATTATACTGATAATACTATTATATAAACGCGGCGTAACTGATAAGGAAGATATTGTTCACACAATTGGTCGTGTTAGAACTAAAACGGAAAAACACTAATGCCACCTAGAAATAGTTTGGAAATTCCTCTCTTAAGATGTGAACTTGTAGGTAGTGATAATGGATGGATGGTACATAAGTCATGTAGACAACTTGAAACACTAGTAGCCCGAACACCACCCAACCTTCCTCCATCTGACTCCCTTGCATGATTTCTCTCGTAAGCTGATATGGGCGCGACTGCAGGCATGAAGTCAGCTGAAATTTGAAAAGTCATAGAGTGCCCTGCTGGTACTTGTAGGTTTTAAGAGACTACGAAGTCTTTACTTGCATATGGTGGCCATCCCTAACTTGAGTAGAATTTTTTCACTATTAGTCAGATTAAGGCTTTTATCCGTTAGGGTGACCTGTTGATCTTTCGTAACGTCTCTATCGGAGACTGAGTGAATAACGAATGCTAAGTTTACATAGAAGCGAGATTGTATGTAAATAGCTCCCTTCGTCTCACCTTCCGTTTGAATTGATTTTTCGCTCTTCGCTGATTAATGACTCATTGATTTTATTCGAATAAGGATGGATTTGTTCCCTTTTTTTGGACTAGTTTGTTTATCAAAGTGTGTTTACCTTCACATACTTGCTTGGCAACTCCTCAATTCTATATTTATCTGCTGCGTGGATCATAACCAAGTACATATACCAAGTACGCAACTTACGCCAACCCGAAGGTTCACAAAACAATGTAGGTTAATTCTTCATTTAATAAATATAACACTCAAATTATTCCTGATGTATAGCATGAAAATTCAAAGACAAAATTGTTATTTATCTTGTTAAAATTTCGATTTAATTAATATACTCGTAGAGTTAGAATAATATTTCACTGAGTTTTTCCATTTGGATTTGATAAAAAAATCCGAAAGTTACTTCTGATGGGAAGCGATTTGAAATCATATTTTACGTAGAAAATCATAAATTCGGTATCAATTTGGTTTTCTAATCTTTTCCTACTCTTTGCTTTCGTAAACGTTAATCTCGGTTCCCATTTCAACAACTTTTATCTTAATTAAATATTTGACTGCTTACATATCAGCAATTGTTATATTAATTAAAAATATTTCCCCTAATAGGTGTAGAGTTATAGATGATGATAACGCATATCAATTTATTATGCATAAAACACAATTAATAGTTTGTTTTGGATGACAAAGATACTAGTTAATTAAGACAAAAAGTAAAATCATAAATTACCATTAATAGGTTTAGATAGAATATCAAGATTCAATATTTAATGCACTTAGGTTCACTTCACTTACGACTAGAACGCAATTGAGAGGGTAATAATAAAATATCTCTAAATTCCATAAAGTTCTCATTTCTCCGTTCTTATGAAAGTTAAGGATCAATTCATGTTGGTTTTAGTGGAAAGTTCAGACATTATGAGAAAGGTGAAGAATTTAAAGTGATTATACAATGGCGCTAGTGTTTGACTGATATAATTAGCACTATATCCAATGTCAAGTTTAAATGACAAGGTCTCGTGGCTAAAAGTCGGGTGAAATGAGATGTTTAGATATTTGCTTTGGTTTTATTAATGAAAATGGACAGTCTTAAACTATTTTGAGCAACGGGAGACTTTTACTTATTCTGATTTATGACCTTCAAAACTGTTAAAAAATTCCCGGAATAAACTTGGGAGGACCTTGGTAATTATATATTCGAAAGAGGATGTAAAAATACATAAGGCTTTCAAATTTCGTTAGAATCAAACGAATAGTTACAAGGTTATTGCTAAATAATTTCGCGGCTAACCTTGGGAAGACATTGGCAATTTCATCATTCCGTTAGGTTCTGTCAAAGAGTTATGAAGTTATTGCCAAAAGTTAATTCCCGGGTTAACCTAGGGAGGACCTTGTCAATTATATCATTCTAAAGAAAATGAAAAACAACATAATGGTTTCAAACTTTGTTAGAATTGGCCTAATAGTTATGAGTTTATTGTCAAATAATTTTCCGGCTAATTTTGGGAGGACTTTGGCAATTATAACATTCAAAAGAAAATATGAAACAACATAAATTTCTCAGATTTTGTTAGAATCAGCCGAGTAGTTACAAAAGGATTACCAAAACAATAAAAAAGAAAAACGGTGACCGACCGACTTAGTGAGATATAGAGTCGCCCGCTACTAAACAAGGTCTGCTAAACAAAGGTCGCAGTGCTCTCATTTATTCTGGTCTATGACTTTACGATCTTCAAAGCTTTCAAAGATTATGTTGCTAATCTTGGGAAAACCATGACGATTATATCTATCATTCGAAGGAGAATGTAAAACAGCATAGAAACGTCCGAATAGTTATAAATTTTCGCCAAATAATTACTCCGCTAACCTCAGGAGGACTTTGGCAATTATATCAATCGAGAAAGAACGTAAAACAACATAAGGGTTTCAAATTTCGTTAGAATCGGCTAAATAGTAACGTTATTACCAAAACAACTTCAAAAGCAAAACTGGAACCGACCAACATAGGGAAATGTAAAGACGCCCGAGGCTAAAAAATTTTAGTATTCCCATTAAATGAGATTACTAAATTGCAATGGCAATTTTCATATTGTGTTTTAGATAATTCCTTCTCAATTATACTATTAATCAAATGATATTATTTTTTTCTGGTTTTGAACTAATAATTGATATGATCTTTAAAACATTTCTCTTGATACCCCACACAGAGTGAACTAAAGAAAAACAGTTTATAATTATTTGTTTCAATCTCTTTTACATTATATAAAATGACGCATTAAGGAACTCCTAGCCTTTCAAATTGAGAAAAAGAGCATGACGTAATCCTTAGTATTTTGCTTGATGGTTGTTTAAATAAGCGAGATTAGATCAACAATATATCACTGTCGCATCTCAGTTTCAGAAAGGTATTTCTTCTTCATAAACAACTAACAAAAATGGTTCAAGTTTGAATAAAACAAAACGAAATATCTTCCTAATGACCCATTGCCTTTCCATTGGACTTTGTTCACGCTTGCACCTTAATTCTATTACCTAAACGTTATAGAGGTCAATGAACAACTGAGCATGCAACTTAGGGGATTCTTAGGTGTATACATTGTTGACAGGTCTTATCCTCCTGTAAACATAAAGAGTAGTCTGGCTATCTAGATGACCATCCCAAAGCAAAATAATATTTCGCTAATCTTATACCGTCAGCCAGCATCGTTTTGTATAGCAAACAAAAACCGTTCCCAAACAAATTTATCCATTCAGAGTCCTGTCTACATGAATCAGACATGTAGATTATATTCTTTACTTGAACCTCACTGGGGTCTTCATGTAAACTTTCTGCGAGCGATGCCATAGTTGATTTTCAATATTATTTAAGAAATTCTTTACTTAAATTTCAGTATAGGAGGAAAAGCTGAGGGAAAAGAATCATTTTATATGTATGGAGAAATCAAAATAATATATATAAAATTATAATAAAATTTTCAAATAAATTGGCTGTTCCCAATTATTAATTACATTTTGGTTGAGACAAACAACTTTTTAACATAGTAACAATTTCTCTGTGCTACCAATTGTTAACTTTGTAACGAACGAAATCAAATTTGAAGAGAATCATTTAGAACTCTACAAATGATTCGTTAATTTCCAACGGGAAGATGATGGTTCCCATATAGGACGCCTTTGTGTCATATTCATTACAAATACCAAAAAATTTGCCCATAGAATTAAGCTTAGAAAATAGAAATCG
Organism: Ceratothoa steindachneri; assembly: GCA_963969495.1. Taxonomy (NCBI): domain Eukaryota; kingdom Metazoa; phylum Arthropoda; class Malacostraca; order Isopoda; family Cymothoidae; genus Ceratothoa; species Ceratothoa steindachneri. The sequence goes on along the minus strand of OZ018320.1, from coordinate 204,739,554 downwards.
AAATAGGCTCCATGAGTTTTTTCTAGCGCTATTTTCCTTCCGAGCTCAATTGTGTTGTTTCCTTTTCAGAGGAATACTGATCGACCGTACCCAGATAATCTGGGTGTGTGGTATTTTATTACGTGAAAAAAAAAACTAAGGAGAATCTCCCGCTGAGATTTTTTAATGGAATCTGGTTATGGTAGAGTAAGCGAAAATATGTGGCATACAAAAGGCCGCAGCTCCTTTTGTGAGCATTGGGGCCAGGAGGGCACTCGCTTATTCGGACAATAGCTGGAGTATGGCTACCTTTTCTCTACCTGACCCTAATGAACAATATATAGGGTGAAAACTAAACCTTCACTTTATTCATCCTAATATTTCTCTTGGTCCAAAAGAGATTAATTATTATAGGTTCAACGAAGTTTAAGAAGCAAGTTAAAAATAAGCACAAAATACTGTTGCATATTTATTATCTCTTTATAATTGTTGCGCACCATCCAATTTATAATTACTTCTCATTCTTGCCAATGGTGGTTTGTGTCGATTATTGTTTGCAGTGAGGTGAAAGAGTATTTTCAAACAGTCATCTGCTCTGCCTTTAAATATTTTCGAGCAAATTTGCTTGTATTCAGGAACCTCCGTAAAGGGGGGGTGTTCTCCAAGTAACCCCCTCTACATTGCTGCGACGACTGTGTTGTCTCCCCAGACTGTTCGGCGCATTCTTATTGAATGCCTGAGTCTGGGAGATTATGCGCAATTTACATATCCCTCCCAGAACTAGGAAAAGTGAGGTCGCTAGGGGTTTTCATTTTCAGCCGGGAAAGGGTCGTGCAGACAGATTTGTGGACTTTTATTTTGGTCGTAGGATTCGAAGCGGAAACGTGCAAAGTTCTTTTATTGCTTGTTTTTGTTTCTTTTAGTTTTGTTTGCCCTGCGTATTTTCTTTTTATAATGTATCATGTTAATAGGTTAAATATAACTAATTACCTTGAGTGGCAGTCGCTAGATTGTTACACTAAAAATAATACCCTTGTACTCAATTACACCTAGTATCTAAAAGATCACCATCCCCTCCTGGCACCAGTACCCTGGTGGTTATAGGTTTTGCGAGGTTACCCATAATATAGTTGTTATTTGGCGGCCCTTATGCCCTCTTTTGTTGCCATTGCTTCTAAGAAAGGCCTCTAATTAGAAGTAACTTTCACCCTGACAACTACCTTTAAACATTTGTCCCATAGTATTTAAGAGCTCACCATCTAAGTTAATCAAGCGATGTTAAAGCTTTTGGAAACTCTATAAAAAACTTCAAGAGATTGCTCTTGATGGTACCTGGCCATTAGAGTCAATTAATAGATTTAACCGTATAGCCATCATTGACCACATCCCTGCGTCTAATGACCCGGTTGACCCTCCAGGAACGAAGTCAGGTGCATAGAGCTGTACTTCTTTGACTTCTGTGGTACCTATACTGCCTTGCTGGCTCCAAGGTCAACTAGAAGTCTCGCATCCCACAAATCGGTCTGCTGAATAAGAGATGTTCAGGTTAAGGCCGTCTTTTTAAGGTCTAGTAAATTATTAAATGGGGTCTTCTTTGATTAGGTTTGCGTCTATAACTACTCAGTTTTTACTGGTATACTTTGCGAAACCATTTATGACAATAATATCGGCTTGGTACGTTCCTTCATAGTGGTCCTGAGACTGATACGAGGATCATAATTAACATACCAAGCAGGTGACACTTGATAAGGCCGAAAATCTTGGATAAGATATGCGAGGGCGCGTGGATGCAAGGTATAACTCACCGCTTTTACATCTTTTTCTAATGGAAACGCCAATTACGAGCGTGAACCCTTCTTTCTCTATTACCGGAGAAGAGACAAGGAGACCAGGGCAAACCATGTACAAGTTAAGGAGACAGTGTCAGACGAAGTTTAACCGATAAATCGACATGATTTTTACTATCTAAATTTAATGAGCTGCCCCAAAGTGGCGCCTGTCCATTCCAATGGGCCTGTAATAATTTGTCACAGAGGAAATATAGGACTCCCCTCCCCTATTTCTCCGGGTAAAGAAGCTTCCTTATTGCCTGTGAGCAACCCACAAATGTATCCATTTCTCAGATGCTTCTCCGCAAGAGGAGTAAAAACTTACACTATTTCTTAGGGAGAGATGGTAATCATTACTGACATAATCGTGTGGAGAGTCAGTTAGTGGTCATATTTCACTCAACAACTCCCTGGGTCTCTTGACAAAGAGCTCCTCGTGGATCAGATTCTATCTAGAGGATGACAATTGAGTGACTTATATTTCTCAGTAGCTTGATGGTATAGGATTAGGTCAAGCACGATCCCTGCGGCTAATAAAGATATAAAGAAGAAAAGAATAGGTATTTCAGCCGTTTACTAAAAGATAATTAGAGCTCACAAAAGATCTTGCTTTGTCAATTAATAATAAGGGGTCACTCTTCCGGTACATGGTCAAGGAAATATAGACTCCTTCGATGGGAACGGGATTAGAACTCCTGGCTGACCTCATCGTACGCGATTTCAATCCTTTCTCGAAGCAGGAAGTGAATTTGTTTGGGCATGAAAGATTAACCTTTACTATATGCAACCAGCAGAGAGAATGTTTTACAAAACGCTCAACCAATAAACCGAAAAATTTCGAACACTTCAATTTTGGTAAGTCATAAAACAAAAAAGAGCTCAGTGAGAAGTCAAATATCTTTCTCTTATATGGTAGATAGAAAAACTTACTGATATTTTGGTAATTTTTATTTAAGAAGACTACATATTATTGATTAATTACACAAGAATTCGTCAATGAAACTCGAATTTTAGCCAATTCAACGTTATCGAGGAGTCTTTAATTCGCTACAGCAAAGCTAGTAACAATAATTTAGATTATAGTCATTATTGAAATTCACTTAGTGATTACTTTCACAGAATAAAGATGAGGAAGTTTTCTTGAGAAAATATTTACTTTTCTTGATTATATTAATTTAGTTTAGAATTAAAGCAGCGCGTATTGAGTACCTGATGGAAAATTATGATATTTTAACTCGGTTGCTAAGGAGAGTGGTGCACTCAGGCCTTTGTCTCCATATTCGAAGCCATTGGATGAGGTTAAGGTAACAAAAGATAATGAAGAGAAATATTCGATATGTCTGGATGCCTAAATTACAGGGAAAATGCGTCTTGGAGAAAACTTGACGGAGCTGGCGTTTATTGTACATGCGTGAAGATTTTTTCTTTTCTATGGTCTCCGAGTTTTGGGGTCAGTTTTGTGCCTCACTCAGTTGAAGGCATAAAAGGCCTCCGCCTTCTTGTAGGAACCTGGTGCCATAGAGATCTGAGGTAGATAGACAGGGAATAGATAGAGTAATTTGGCTTTTGCCGCGAAAGTATTCTTGATCTAAGGCTTAATTCAATTTCAGGGTGAATATCGAAAGTTGACTGATGGAGAAAATACCGCTAACAGTGAAGGTGAGTGTGTTTGTAAGTCTGAAGGACGTGAAGGGCTTAAGATTGCACGAATTCTTGTAAATTCTACTTTGAAAAATTTCTCTTAATCTTACGTCACATAGGTTGAATTCCGCAACATATATTACCTTTGTTACAAACGCACATTTCTATTAGCATGCAAGAGATTCAATTTTTTTTACAGCGAATATCGGCAGTGTGAATCGGCCTTCTTTCCAACATGGAAATTGTCTCATAAAATAAAATTACAAGATTCTGTTATACTTTTAGTTTACTAGTCCTTAAAATAGCAATCTTAAAAGCCAATTAAAAGAATTTGTCCACTCCCTCAGCGTGGAGATGTTTAGTTGTATACGAGTTTATTTTACCTCTGAATAACAGATTTTAATTTCTCTGTGTGCAGCCAGTGTCCTTTGATATAGTCCTGTTACGTACGACTATCTTTGTCTGCTGTCAAAATAGGGATTATATTATAGCTCAATCAAGGATAGGATGGGAAATCGCTCTCTGTGGATACTCCAACTGACGGTCCGTCAACAAATCTATTTGTTGATACTAGAACCTCAGAATTAATACTAGAAGTCTCAACTGCAAATCCAAGCACATGCTCTTTCTCTGGGTTCTCGACGCTCTCCCAATCGCCGTTCAGCTTTATAGCCGAGGATGTTAATTAGTGCCATATTTCGGGATCAAGATGAGACCCGCATTTCTCATCTAGTCATGTTCAACTGTAATTTATTGGATTCAATTCATATTTAATTTACATTTGATCATTTAATTTATGTCGAAAGTATATACAAGATCGTAATTCTTAAGTCTTCCCTCTCCGCGCGCAAAGGGTGTTGAAAATTTATGCGATAATAATTGCTAATTATCCTGGGCTTCATCACGAAAAACAATGGTCAAATATCCTTGTTACGAGGGGACCAGAAAAGAAGAATTTCAACGGTTGTCCATCCTATTACGTAGTTTGTTTTATTCGGTTGTTTATGCGGTATAAATTCGCTCTCTCTCTATCCCATTTGGTTGATTCTATTTATCTTGTATGGTTATCTTAATTAGTTCACTATTCCTAACTAAACACTTAAGATTGCGTGGAATTAAATAGGTAAATGACTACAAACATATGTTGGATTTAAGCAGTATAAATATCATTTAATACAAAGAATTCCATATATTTAACCTATTCAGTGATTGTGTCAATACAAAGTTTTAGGATTATGTTCCTCCTTCCTCCTTAAATCAACACCTGGCTTATAGTTTACATTTAACGCTGTGTAAAGTTATGGAGTGGGAAGTTATTAACACCTAGACCCTTGTATTCGTGAATTATTATTTCATACCTACTAATAGACGTAAAAGTTTGCTGGGGGAGGCGGCCCTCCTCCATTGTGTCAAACATTTTCGTTGTAGGGTGCATAATCGGAAAAAGGAGGGAGGTGAGTTTACGCCCGACGAGGCGCATGTTACTTATCCTTTCTTTTTCTGTTGTCTTAGATGTATTATATGTTTTTCCTTTATTATTTTTTAATAAGATTATTAGAAAATAGGCTAAATATAAGTTCAGTCACTTATGCTGCTCCTGCCTTTTGTCGTCAGGAGGGTTTTTTTTATATATATATTACAACGCCTCTTCTTCCAAAGCTTCTATACCACTGAGAGATTTGTGTTTTATATTTTTGGATCACAGGCTGTCTAAGACTGGAGCCGATTCAGTATACACTATTGCCTGGAAGGACCAGAGTTTGTGTTCTGCTGGTATCCTGGACATTTAGGAATTGCGAGAAATGATCAAACTGATGAGTATTCCATACTTTGCAGGGACGGGGAAACTTAAGCAACGTCTTGCTCTCTTGAACTGTAACAACAAGGCAGAATTCAGATCAGCTATTCTTGCTATAGCAAACAAGAGGTAGAGGGCCAAAGAGGAATGAATCTAAAGTTGCGTGCCATTGCGTTGCGACTTTTTCCGTGGATTTCTTTACAAATCCCTTCATGGCTTTAGGTATTTATCTGCCGCTTCTGAATCGAGCACACCCGTGGGATAACGTATGATTGGTTGTAGCTCTTCTGTGCATTTTATTCTGACGACAGAAAGCGTCAGTCAGTCCTTAAGAGTGACCGACGCTATCTTTTATAATGTCCATGACTGTGAAGTCTTCACGCGTGTTATCTTTTCCCGGAGCGGGACGCGCAAGTTCGATAAGGCTTGTCTCATTTGCTCGGGACAAATTCGTCAACACCGGCTTTTTTTCCATTAGTATTTTAGGAGGAAGTTGGGGGATGCCTTTCATAGTATTTAGAGTTGGAGTGTTGCTGGCATGTTTGGTCGGTTAATGGATGCGGTGTCTCCCTTCGCACCTGAGCATACCTTATTTTGTCTATTTTATCTGTTTGTCATTGTTGTTCCGTTTGAGGTTTGCTATTTCTGCAAATATTTTGGAGTAAAAGGTATGTGATGAATTTTTACCACTATTATCTAGCTTCACGAATCCGTAATGACAAAATAAACCTCCTTTTCCCTCTGTGGGTACTTCGCCATCATTCCTTGCATGTCAAATCTTGAGGTTTCTGTCCAATTCCTGACCAGATATCCAATGCAGAGTTATATATAAACACTACTTGGTATTATTACGGTTAATATTTTTAATTGCCTTATACTGCCCTAGAAGGTAGTTGCTAGAGAAGAAATCACCTTATTTTATAAAACTCTATAAACTTAAGTCAAACCGTGTCTTATATACTTAATTCAAATGATATCAAATTATATATATAGCCATTCACCTAAACCTAGCTACAATACACGAATTAATAACTTTAATAGTTTTCTCCTAATTTTAGCATAGTAGTTTCATGCATTTCTTCGCAACTATCCCTAGTATCAACTTAAAACCTAGTATCGGAATATTACTACATAGCTCGTACTGTCTACCCACTGCTCAATTCCCGAACCAAATGACCATTGTGCGAAGCACTAAATCAAATATATTATTGTCAACCTTCGTTAGCTCATTGACGAATTTATTTACAAATTAATGCCCGACATATAAAAAATCTAACAAATACTCTATCCATTCCTATCATAATTTTTCATGCCAGATAGTTTATATTTATCTGAAAAACAAGTAAGGCATCTGCTGCTCATACTTTACTTATTTTTTTAATTTCTCAATGTGGCCTCTACAGTCTTTCCAAATGTACAAATGTCTTATTTTTCCTCACTCAAATATTTATCCAAAGTGACTCACCTTCATCTTGTTTTTTATGATATTTACCTTGGAAATAATTCTTCTTTTAATGTATATCCCTTTTAAAACTACGGTGTCCCCCAAGCCTAAATACAACATGGGTATCATGAGAAAGGGTAAGAAACACATAGCGCCAGCAGCCAATTAATTATTCTGAGCACTAAGGAAATAGAAATTGCTCGCATTTCTTCTTCTGGTCAAGCAACGAATCAGGTTATGCGGAGGATGGTCGTTTTTAAATATGTGGCTTTAGGGACTTTGTGTTAATTTTTATGACGGTTAAAAATAAATTATAGATCATCTAGATCATGTTTAACTAAATGAATGGAATTTCTAGATTATTTATGTAAAGAAATAATTAAGTATAATAATGAGTGTAGAGATAATATACAGTAAGTTGATTTGAGCAAATCTTTGAGAAGCTTCCACATAAGAGATTAGATTATAGAGAAAAAATGCATCGTATATAAGAGCATTTATGAATTGACGCTAGCAAGATGGACGAAACAGAGAAGGCAAAGTTCATTAGTTAGTGGAGTAAAGTCACATTGAAAAAATATTATCAGTGAAGTATACTTGGGATTTATCCCAGCCCATTATTACTTCCATTATGTTGTCAATGACTTAATACCGTTTTTTGACAAGTAAATAGTTTTTAGTATTAAAAAGAAGACATTTTTTTATCAGTCTCTAACATTATTAAGAATGTTCTTTTACCGTTTATTTAAGCAGTAGATCTCTTTCTTCGTGACCGAATTCAATTAATGCGAAATATATATTATTTGCCCCATTTCATATCAGAGGTAACAGGGCCATTCATGTGATGGTGTATTGATTTAATAAAATGGAAACAAGAAGAGGAAATCTCCGCTGAATATGCAGGATGAGGAAGAACTTCTCAACCTCTTTAAATTAGGGAGGGGGTACAGAGTAACATGCGTGGGCGTGCATTGACAAGAAGGAAAAAGACCCTTTCGGTTAACCAGGATGAAGCTTTTGTTGCAGGATTTCATGTGAGCTTTGAGATTGTTCAAAATATAACTTAGGTTAAAGATGAAGAAATATTCGCACGTTGAAAACGTTGTCCCTGAAATACCTCATCTCGGACATAAACACCATATTTGTAACTTAAAAATAATATAGCGAATATAGATGTTAAATGTGAAGAGGCATTAATATATTTATATGTAAAGATCTTGCAGGAGATTTAGAACAATTTGAATATTAGTTAAAAAGTAAGGATTATATCATTCAAATGTATACTTATGTATACGTTTACGGTCTCCACATTTTAGACATGATATAAAATTGACAAGGGCACTGCAAATAAGGGCAACCAAAAGTATACCTTCTATGTGGCACCTTTAATATGCAGCTATAATAAAAGTACCTACTAATTTTGTTTTGGGCAATAACATTTTTGTACAATTTAAAAATAGCCCTATGGATCTCAACTTGTAAATTATAAAACAAACTTTTAGCTCATATTTGCAAATTTAAATGCTTTCATAACATATGAGACGAGTATAGAGGGTTGTAAAGATTGTGAATTTCACAGTTTTGCTTAGAATATGATTCTAAGTTAAAAATATCGATATTATTCTTAATTTTAATAATTTTATGATTACAGCTTTTGTAAAAATCCTTAACTTGGTAAGGGTATTCTAGACACAATCTTGTGGATAAATTTTATTAGAGATGTTATGGCTGTATGCAACTCTTGGTTGATTGAGTCTGATGAGGTTTTATAAGCCATGGTGTGTTTAGTTATTCTTACATAAATATTGTTTATTCTTTTAACAAGATGAGATAAACAAATTCGAAAGATATTATGATCATCCAAATTGTTTGAGTTCCTCTACTACCTTAAGATTCAATTTATATCAATTGTTTCCATATATGTACCAGTTAAGTGTTCAGGAATTATTAATTAAACCTTGCCTATTTTTCTAAAAAAAATTTGCTAATTTTCTTAGCAATTAACTTTACCACCTCTAGTGTCATATGTTAATGTTTATATCCGCAATCATTGCACCTTACCCTAGATTGTTAATTGGAAATGAACTGAAATGCATAATTTCGCAGTTGTATTGTTGTTCGAACAACTATCTCTCCTGTCTTTTCAAAAGTATTATGAATTTGAAACAATAAGTAACATCCGAAACTATTCTTTATTTTGATTTCACTCAATATTAATTGCTAATTTAGAGCCTAATACCCATTTTATCGCATATCATACAAAGGTAAAAGTCTCCAGTTGCTCAAAATAGTTTAAGACCGTCCGATTTCATTATTAAACCCCAAGCTAAAAAATGCCTCAATTATACAGTAAATGCCCAAATATCTAAATAGATCATTTCTCGTCCCATCGGTTTTCTCTGTTTATTAAATTCAGTATAGTGGCTGTAGGTATTACATAATACGATCATAGACTTTGCTCCAGGATTTATCCTGCTCTACTCAGCACTTTCCTAATATTTATTTCCTTTGCTCTACAGATGGGAAATAAATGCGAAAAGATGAACACATTAGATAAATTGCATTTATGGTCACTAAAAGTGCGTTAAGTATGAATGTTTATGAATATATTTCGCTTGAGAAATTTCGCGTCTATTACACTGGTCAACAAATTTTATCTTATTTTCTGTTTGAGACCTGTTCTCGGGAAACTCGGGGTCACTGGGTTTAAAAATGGCAATAGTTTTCTTCGATCACGTCAGGCTTTTTTTATTTATGGACTTGTCCATATTGGTCCCACTCATAGGAGCAGGCTATCTTACAACCAAGTGAACGGAAGTAGAGGCGTTTGTTATTCTTCTTATTTTATTTTATCCATGTCTTTCGACTTCTCTTTATGCACATATAGATATATAAAGCAATTGGGTATAATATAATTTGGTGTTTTTATAGATTTGTTTCATGAAATATATTCAGTAGTATGGCCTCATTAGGAAGGAAATGTTTAAATTTCCCCTGACTTGTTTTGCTATATATGTGAGTGTTTTACTGCACCAACTCAAAGAATGAACATTAGTATCTTTGTAAAGAGGTCATACTCGACTTACTTTAAGATTAAATTATGTGATCAGGATAAACCGTGGGCCCCGCACTGTTTATAAACCATGTGTCGAAATTCTACACCAAAGAACAAAGGGCACAAGGAAACATCTAGGATTTGGCATTCCTATGGTGTGGCGGGTGCCAAAAAACGATGGAAGCGATTGCTACTTTGGTGTCACAGAGACTTCTGGGTATAGCAAGAAAATGAAACATAAAATAAGTTACTCAAATCTTGATTCAGTAATTCGTCCTGTGATTCGTTAAGATGAAATTCCAGTATCAGTATTTAAGGAAATTCTTTCACTGGACGATGTAAGTAATATAGGTGATTCTGATTTAAGAATGAACTTGACAGTGATCCAGACTTTGTAAATACCTCGACCCAAGAATGTGGAAGCTTTAGCCAATGAGAACTGAATGATTTAGTTGAGACCTAGGCCTGTCAAAAGAGTGAGCAGAGGTGTTAGATTATAGATTTAAAGAGAAGAATTTGTTGCAGGAAAAACAAATGTAACTTTTTATCGGAACAGAGAGAGAAAGAGAGAGATCTTGACATTCTTTAAATCTGAAGATTTTGTTCACTGTTGTGACGTGGCTGGACTGTTAAACGCGATGGGTGTTTTAGAGTATGATCCAAGTGAATGGGGAATTTTTCTAGATAGTTTAAAGAAGAGTCTAAAATGTGTGTTACTGCATAATGGAAACTTGTTCGGTGCGATTACTATTGGTTACCCTTTGCATTTATATGAGAAGAATGAAGGCATAAGATCTGTATTAGGTTTACTCAAATATAATGAACACAAACGGATCATATATGTGCATCTGAAAATGGTAAATTTTGTACTTGGCCAACAAGGTGGCTATACAAAATATCCGTGTTTCATGTCTTAATGGACAGCCGATCCGTGGAAAGACAATGGAAGCAGATATTATACAGCAACAACTTGTTGAGCGAGAGAAATCATCTTCTCACCCCTTCATATTAAACTAGGGCTGATAAAACAATTTGTAAAAGCTCTTAATATGGGGGGTGCCTGTTTAAAATTTATATGCACAATATTTCCTGGCTTCAGTTATGAGTAAATAAAGGCTGGAGGTTTTGATGGGCCACAACTCAGAAAGTTAGTGGAAAACTAAAACTTTTTGAATTCGATGACTGACATACAAAAAGGAGCATGGGCTTTATTTGTGGCTGTTGTGAAAGAATTTCTTGGAAACAAAAAGGCTGCTAACTCCATGGATTTTATAGGGACATCACTTGATAGGTTTAATCGGTTAGGCTGCACCATGAGCATGCAGGTTCATTTCCTAAAGAGCCATTTTAAAGAATTTCCTGCGAACCATGATAACGTGAGTGATGAAAACGGAGAGCGATTTCATCAAGATATCAAGATTATGGAGGAGAGATATCAAAGCCGATGGAAGACAAGCATGATGGCAGACTACTGTTAGAGTATTCAACGAGACTGTGCAGACATCAAACATTCCAGACACACTCGCCTCGCAAGCGAAAATTTCTTCCTCGAATGTACGATTGCTTGTGCCTTGTCCATTATGTTAGAAGAATAACCTGTATGTATTTAGTGATAGGTGGTTTTATCTTACAATGCGTTTATTATTTTAAATTATGTTGACATTTTAAGTTATGGTTTGAAGTTATAACACTTAGGAAGCTATCCTTACCGAATAATTACATGCAGTACGTCGTAAAATAGGAATATGCTGTAGAATGAAAACCTGATGTGTTACAAAAAAGGATGACATATTTGAAATCAGCAGGACATAATTAGTTAAAAACAACCACAAAACATAAGTCAGCAAAACGTGTTGACCAGTGTTATTAATCCTTTCTTTATTTCTAACACATCTCCAATAATTTTGGACAGAGTAAATTCAAGGTTTCATAAATGTTGTAGGATGATGTATAGGTAAAAACTGTGTATAGTCAAAGTTATAGAAATTTGGATATATTAACGTTATGCGGAGTTAAAAGGTTACTAAAAAATTGATGTGTACAAGTGATCGAAACGCTTCAGTTCCCTTTAAACTGTCTTAGGTCATATTCGAATTCCTGACCTCGTCTTGCTTCCTTTGACTCGGAAGGGAACGTCGCAAGCCCGCAGGACTCTCTGCGATTGGGCCTTACCTTGAAGGATCCACTTTGAACGTGGGTTGCACTAAATCGAGTAAGAGTCACTATTTTCCCTTGGCCTAATTAAATCACCTAACTATGAGGTTCTGGATATCAAACTGGATGAGACAAAATAAGCTATACTAATGTACAAACAAAATAAAATAATGGATACATCATAGAAATACAAAAGAACTAAATTACCAAAAGGTTTACACACTTTAGCTCCAGGTGGGAGCCCTGAGCACGTACACACAAACGTAAGTACACAACCGAAAAAGGGGAAACTACCATTCCGGGTGGATCTGCCAACCGAGGATTTTTGTACCCGAGAGAAAGGCTTGGGGGTGGATGGGTGTGGAGGGAGGTACGAGCGTTGAGCTCGATTGCTTTTCAATGGCATGGCTGAGTTTGCACTTGGCTGATTAGTATTCGGCCTACTTTAAGTTATAAAGGAGAATACAACCCGTCTTCTCACAACCACTGCGTTGTACCCTAACCCAGGACATGACTCTAGCTATGACTGTCTTTTAGATGGTATTGCCTTGGCTTAATCAACAGATAGGAAAGCTTTTTTTGTAATTAGTGGGGGCTGTAATGCAAAGCATGAAGAATGGCTCAATTCTAATGTAAATGATCAGCATGGTAGCTCAGCTTATGAATTTTGCACTGCGGCTGATTGTCTCCAGATGATTAAGGAAACCACCCATATTTTAGGTAATAGACTAGATCTTGTGTTTACAGATGCCTTAGCTGCTGTAGGTGCAAAGGCTTGTGAAAATTGTGCGACATCAGATCATTGTTGCATTAGAATGGACATAGCTGTTAATCAGCATATCCCGAATGCCACGATCAAAAAAATAGTTTGGCTCAATTAAATCTCGAGCTGATTGGGTTGGTTGTGAAGAGAGTTGTTAGGCTGAATATTTCGGATGCAATACCTGACCTACATCCAATAGCTATGGTTAATGATATCTTATCTACTCTTTAGGCCAGGCATGTTCCCAGTAAGATTATCAGGATTCGTACAAACGACCAGCAATGGTTTGATGAATCTTCTAGAAGCGCCTACCGTGATAAGCAAACAAAATTTAATGTATGGAGGCGTAATGGGACGCCGGAAAACTTCGAGATTTTTGTTTAGTCTCGGTGTACTGCTAACAGAGTTTACTATCGGGCTGATAGATTATATAATGATAATTCAAAAAGTAAGTTGGCAGAGATCAGACAGCATCATTTGTGCTGGACTTCTATCATTTCACCACTACTTTTGTCAAATGGAAAGCTAGCAACTAGTGCAAAAGAAAAAGCAGAGTTACTCCATCGAGCTTTTGAAGCCAAGCAGCCAGTTGAAGAAGTTCATCTTCCTGACACTTGCCACCCTGAGCCTCGTTTGACTGGGTTTGATCTACGTGCAAGGGATGTTAAAAAGATACTTGACAGTCTTGACAGCTGGGGTGGAGTCAATCCCGAGAACCTTTTCCATTTATTTTTTAAAAAGATGTCCACTGATTTAGCACCTAAGTTAAGTAGATTATATAGATTTTTATTTAGGCGAAGTATCTTTCCTGATAATCGTAAATTGAGCAATGTTGTGCCTATTCCAAAGGCCCCGTGAGGGGCGCGGCGATTTGCCATCCTGGCCACCGTGTTGACGGGACTCAGCACCCAGTCCGACCCCAGCTTAGCCACATTCTCCTTCCTTCAAAACACGTGTTTCCTCTCAGTTTCCTCGCTTTTCATACAACCTCTTCCGCAACTTTCTCTGTTCAGCCTCTAATTTCACAGGGTAGATGCTGACCTTCTTCTCAGCCAACCGTTCCAGATCGGGGCTGAGGGGAGGATGAGGGAACAACGTTCCCTAACCCCTGAGCTTCGGTTCGGGATGGTGGTTTTTTAACAACCCGCTTCATCTCCACCCATACCTTCCTAACATCCCTTTTCCTTTTCTCTTCACTCACTATCAATTTTACGCCTTCCTCAAGGTGGAAGCGCCATGCTGAAGGGATGTCAGATTACCAGGCGGAAGGGGGGGCCATAAATGGCGGCCCCTAGCTCTGTTATGCCTGTACGCACCCCTTAAAGAGTGGGCTACCTCGAGGGGTGATGGGATATTGCACCCGTAATTAAAAGAGGGTCACCATGCCCAATGATGAGTCCACCCAAAAAATCCCTTTAATCCCCGCTGTTCCATCGACGGAGCCGCCCTCGGGCAGCTCAACAGAAAGAATGAAGGTCCCCTCTGTGCTTGCGCAGGGGGCCCTACATATTTCTCTAACCAGAGATGAGGCTTACTCCTCTCCTTCGACTACGGGTGTAGGGGACTCCCCCTCACCATCTTCTCTGAAGGTGCTTTCGGGCACTTCCCTTTTTCCAGCGGCAGTACCCCCTTTTATTTCCAATGGGACTGCCAAGAAAGCCAGCAGGCAGCTCATAGCCGACCGCTCCCCAGTAAAGCGGCTTGGTAGGGTAAACCCCCTTAGAGGGGAGAGGGAAGTCAGGCCCCTTCGAACACTTCCCTCAAAAGACCGGCTGGCAAGAATATTGAACCTTGCCGGGGTCAAGGCCTGTGCCTCCCCACACATGACTGGTTACGATGCCAACATGATCTGCAATGTCCTGGGAGGGGATGGCCAACTGGAGGCCCCTCCTTAGATAGAAATGGTCCTTCAAGCAACCCAGACTCAGACTGTAGGGCCTTCTATGGGAGCGAATCTGGGCTCGGCGCCAAACACCGGACCCGAGTCTGCCCCTATGAAAGGTCCTCCTCAAATTGCCCGGGTTTCAAAGGCAGTACAAGGAGGGGAGGGAGCTCCCCCAACCGGTGCCCCTGCGACTACTAGGACCTTCTTCAACTCGGAGAAAGACCTGACTGACGCCAGGCTATCTGGCCTAGGGGCTTCTGCCGGCGGAGGGGAGATGAGGGTTCATTCCCGCCCTCCTCTCCCAAAAAGAAAAAAAAATAGAAAAAGACTAAGAAGACTCAGGGCTCCTCTCCTTCTGCTGCCACTATAAAAAGCGACCCTACCAAGATCGGCACATCTGGGCCCTTCCCCCCCGGATGCTAAGCCCCTGACTATACTAAGACCAAAAGTGCGCAGGGTGGAGCCGCGATAACATCGGAGCTCCTCATTCAGAGGTTACCTGGTGTTTAAGAGCCCACTGGCTCAAACGCATCCTCGTTATTCGCTCTACTGATGGCAGCTTGTTGGCCAAGGGCAACATGATCAATCAGAGGAGAGCATTAGCTAAGGTAATTGGTAGAGTTCCGAAGGTAACCCGTTTCTCAAACGGGAGCCTTCTGGCGAATGCGGCGGATCGTTCCGAGGTGGCCAAGATAAGTGCTATTTGGACACTTGATGGCACCCCGGTGAGTGTGACGCCGCACTCTACCATGAACTTTGTAAAAGGAGTAGTTGATGCGAGGAAACTCGTTGACTACTACATACCCCGTAACCCCGTAAGGGGCACAGCGATTTACCATCCTGGCCGCCGTGTTGACGGGACTCAGCGCCCTGCCTGACCCCAGCTTAGCCTCTTCTCCTTCCTTCAAAACACTTGTTTCCTTGCTTTTCATACAACTTCTCCCACAACTTTCTCTGGCCAGCCTCTAATTTCAAAAAGTAGATGCTGGCATTCTTCTCAGCCAACCCTCCCGGATCGGGGCTGAGGGGGGAGGGGGCAATATTCCCTAACCCCAGAGCTCCGGTCTGTGGTGGCTGGTTTTTAACAACCTGCTTCATCCTCACCCATACCTTCCTCACATCTCTTTTCCTTTCCTCTTTAGAATCTATCTTTTTTACGCCGTATTCAAGGTGGAGCCGCCATGCCGATGGACTTCCAGGCCACCAAGGTAGAACTGGTCCCAAATTGCGGCGCCTGGCTCTGCTAGGCCTGAAAGCACCTCTTGCAGTGCGGGCAACTGCGAGAGGTGATGAGCTATTGCGTTCCATATAAAAAGAGGGTCACCATGCCCATGTATGAAAAAAACAGCCAAAATCTCTCCCCATTCCCACTTGTACATCAACGTAGCCGCTCTCATGCAGCTCCACCGAAAAAATGGAGGTGCCCTCCCTGTGCTTGCGCAGGGGACCCTCCATATTCCTCTAACCGGAGAGGAGGTTTACTCATCTCCTACGCCTACGGGTGAAGGGGACTCCCCTTCACCCCCTTCTCTGGAGGTGCTTTCGGGCACCTTCCTATTTCCAGCGGCAGTCCCTTCTTTTCTTTCTAATGGGACTGCCAAGAAAGCCAGATGGCAGCCGATTGCCAACCACCCCTCGTGTAAGCGGCTGGGTAGGGTAAACCCTCTTAGGTGGGAGAGGGAAGCCTTGCCCGTTCGGTCGCTTCCCTCAAAAGACCTGCTGGCAAGAATTTTAAACTTTGCTGGGGTCAAGGCCTGTGCCTCTCGACACAAGACTGGCGACCCTGCCAAGGGGACCTGCGATGTCCTGGGAGGGGATGGCCAACTGGAGGCCCCTCCTGTGATATACATGGTCCTTGAGAAAACCTAGCCTCAGACGTTAAGGCCTTCCATGGGGGGGAATCCGGGCTAGGTGCCAAACACCGAACCCGAATATACCCCTATGCAAGGTCCTCCGCAAACGGCTAGGGTTTCTGAGGCAGTACAAGAAGGGGAGGGATCTCCTCCAGCCGGTGCCCATTTGACCACCAGGACCTTCTCCATTTCTCAGAAGGACCTGGCTGAGGCCAATACATCTGGCCTAGGGGCTTCTGCCGGCGGAAGTGAGAAGCAGTTTATTCCCCGCCCTCCTCTCCAAAACACAAAAAGACTTAGACAAAAAAGACTAAGAAGACTCGTGGCTCCTCTCGATCCGTGGGGGCTGTGGGGACGGATGGGTCTGCTGCCACTTTGGTAAGCGACCAGGCCAATATGTGCACATCCGGCCTCTCTGCCCACTGGGTGCGAAGCCCCTGACTATGACAAAGAATAAAAGTGCACAGGGTAAAGCCTCGATGACATCAGGGCCCCTGATTCAGAGATTACCTGGCGTTTTCGAGCCCGCTGGCTTCAAACGCTTCCTCCTTATTCCCTCCACTGATGGCACCATGTTGGCCAAGGGCAACATGATCCATCAGAGAAGAGGATTAGCTAGTGCAATTGGTAGAGAGCCAAAGGTGCCGCGTTTCTCGGAGAGTGGCCTTCTGGCGAATGCGGCGAATCTCGCCAGGCGGCCAAGATAAGTGCTCTTCGGACACTTCATGGCACCCCGGTGAGTGTGACGCCGCACTCTACCATGAACTTTGTCAAAGGAGTAGTTGATGCGAGGGAACTCGTTGACTACTCCATTGAGGACATCACCTTAGAGCTAGCCAACCATGGGGCGATCAAGGTCGAACGTGTGATGAGAAAACAGGAAGGGGCCTCGAGACCCACCCTTACACTCTTTGTCACGTTCGACTGTGACAAGCTCCCTGAGTCGGAGCGTGCCGGTTGGTACCGCTACCGCGTGAAGGTATTCGTGCCACTGCCGCGGCGGTGTTATTACTGTCACCGCTTCGGCCATACGAATCGTTCTGGAAGACGTGCAAAGTCGGGGTCTCCCAAAGTTTGTAAAAATTGCTCCAAGGCCGCACACGATAAGTCCAAATCGTGTGTGGCCAAGTGTGTCAATTGCAGAGAGCTGAACCCTGCTTCTTCGAAGCAATGTGGTGCATATCTCCTTGAGAAATAAATCCTGGCCGTTCAGGCCCAGGATCGACTCTCATTCCGCGAGACTAAGGACTTGGTCCTGGCGCACCCGGCTCTGCCTGGGACGTAATATGCCTCAATAGTTAGAAAGGCACCCTCTGGCCCTGGCCCATCCCGCCAACGAGCACGGTTGTTTTCGCGCTCATTTGGAGCCCTTATGCGAGTTCTACTTAACCCAGGCGCTCCCCTGGTCAAACTGGACACACTAAGGGTTCACACCCAGCCCCGGCTATTACTAGGGCTTCACCCTTCCCCCAGCGTGACCGTTTCCTGTAAGGCGCAACGGCCACGAGCCTCCACCGAGTTGTTAGACTCACAGGAGGCAACACTCCTGAAGTTGGTCGCCAGGCCATATTCCAGGATTCCTAAAGCAACAAAGGAGCTTTGGCTCCTTTGCTTACGCCTAATGGTGGGCTAAGTGGCTCGAAGACGGTGGTTCCTCGAAAAGAGAGCCCCCCGCCTCTGAAGCCGAACTGCTCGCCTAATGTCTCGAGGCGGAGGTAGGAAAAGACTCGCATGGCGAGCCTTACCTCCCTCAATAAGTCCTTGAAGGCAAAAGCCCCTTCAGCGCTTTATCCGCCTAACAGCGACCGGGGTTCTGCCTCCGGAAAGCGTCCGGCAATCCCGTGAGGGTCTTCTGTTCGACGAGGGCCCCCGCGTCTCCTCGGAGCTAGGCCTGGAGGGCATATTCCTTCAATGGAATTGCCGTAGACTCCGGGCCAACTGGGAGGAGCTACGAAGGCTTGTCTCTTCCCGATTACCCTTAGCTATTTTTCTGCAGGAGACCATGCTAGGCGCGTGCCCCTTGCCTATCCCCCGAGGTATAAGGGTCTTGCAACCTCACCACCACGAGATGGTGGCCGGACTGTGGGATGCGCGGTTTCCGCCCGGCATGATATCTCCGTTCTTACTCTTACTTTAGATATCTCCTTTCAGGCAGTGGCTGTGCAGCTTCACCTGGAGAGGACGTATACTATCATTTCTGCGTACATTCCACCGTCAGCTGACATCAACGCGGGGGACTTCCGCCGCGTCGTAGCACGGTTGCCGAGGCCCTTTCTTTTGCTTGGATATCATATCGGTAGTCATCCTCTCTGGGGAGATTACTCAATATATCCCAGGGGACAAGTCCTTGCCAATCTGATCGATAAACTTGAGAAAGGTGTCCTAAATGTGGATGAGTTTACGCATCACTGCCCGAGAACCGCTTCATTTTCTTGCCTTGATCTATCTTTGTGCTATTCGGATCCACAGCCTGATTTTGATTGGAGGGTGGTCGATGACCTCCAAGGAGTGATCAATTTCCGATTCAAATATCATTTTCATGGCAACTGCTGCCTGAGAGCCCACCTCGGTGCTGAATGGCGCGGGCGCGGTGGCCTGCATTTCAGGAAATAACTGAATTCTCTATTTCAGTCGACGAGTTTAGGTCGGTAGATGAGGCCTTTGATTTCTTCTCCGGTAACCTCATTGCCGCGGGCTTGACTACTATTCCCAGAAGGTCTGGCCGTTTTGCCAGCCAGCCACTCCCGTGGTATTCGGCCGAGAGTGAGACGGCCCTCAAACAGAAGCGTTATGCCTACATGCGCTATAAGCGCCGCCTGAACGATTTCACTGTCGGTGAATTTCGTCGGGCTAGGTTTCGGTATATTTCGAAGCCCACCCGCCGCTCTTCTTGGCTGTCATACGTGTCTTCACTCAACGGGAAGACCTCTCTGGCAGAGTTTTGGAGGCAAGTCAAAAGGATTCTAGGCAAGTTCTCGCAGTATCCTCCCCCCTCCCGTTCTCCAGGAGAGTGGGACCGCAAACTCAGACCCCGCGTCGGTGGCGGAATCCTTCGCGACCGATTTCTCCGCATTCTCTAGCCGGAATGCTGCTCCGCCAGCATTCAATGAACATCGTGATGTTACGGAAGGCCACCGGCTTGCTTAACCTCCAGAGGCAGAGAACCCTGCAGCGACAGGTTTACTCTGAGTGAGTTGCGTTCTGCTTTTGCTTCGTGTGCGACACCGCCCATGGTGCGGACGATGTCACGTACGCCATGTTTCGACACCTGGGTCAGAGAGGTATGGCCTTTCTCTTAGATTTGTTTAACAGGATCTGGGTGGAGAGTCTCCGCCCAGATTCTTGGCGAATCGCTACTGTACCCACTTTTCAAAAACCGGGGAGAGATCAATACTCCACCGGTTTTCACCCTATCTCTCTAACCTCATGCGTGGGCAAGTTGATGGAGAAATTGGTAAATGTTAGATTAGCCTTCTCCTGGACAGCGGAGGCCACCTCTCTTCTGCACAGTGTGGCTTCCGCAAGTTCCACTCGACGTCCTATGCTCTGTTCCGACTAGAAAATGCCGTCTGCAAGGCCTTCCTTCGGAGACAGCACCACGCCACGGTGTCTTCCGATCTTGAGAAGGCCTATGATACCACATAGCGATACGGTATTATGGAGACTCTCCTCAAGATGGGGGTGAGGGGACGCCTCCCAAAGTTTATATCTGAATTTTTGCGAGATCGTCGATTCCCCTCTCCGGACCAAAGGAGCAGAAAGAGGGTGTCCCGCAGGGAAGTGTCCTCAGTGTCACACTCTTTGCCCTGAGCATCAATGGCATCACCTCGGTGCTGCCGGAAAATGTTCTCACTACGCTCTGTGTGGACGACCTTTCGATCTCTTTTGGTGCAGCCCAGATGCCAAGTCTGGAGCATCGACTCCAACAGGCATTGAACCTCGTCTCTCGCTATGCCGAAGCGCACAGGTTTCGGTTTTCTTTGACCAAGACTAAGGTGGTGTACTTCTGCCGCTATCCATGGCTCCACTCCGACCCAGATTTGTTTCTTATTGGGGTACGCCTGGAAGTGGTTGAATCACACCTTTTCCTTGGTCTTGTATTTGACCGACACCTCACCTGGCAGACTCATATTGGCAGCCTTAGGGACTCTTGTACCTGCGCCATGGATATTCTCCGTTCCATGACCTTCAGCGCTTGGGGCGCTGATAGGGCTAGTGCCTTACTTTTTTATCGATCCTATGTTATTTTGAAGCTCGACTACGGATGCAAATTTTATGCATCCGCAGCCGAGCGTTTATTACGGAAGGTAGACTTGATCCACCACACCGGCCTCGGCCTTGCGATCGGTGCCTTCTGCACTTCCCCCTCTAAGAGCCTGTTGGTCTATTGCTGGGGAGATGCTACTCACTCTACACCGCCTACAGTGCATCACTCGCCTCTACACGCGAGCCCGGCACCTCCCTCAGTCGCCAACAGATATCAATACATCCACAGCTGATCTCGTCAGTGCCTATGCCGCTGAGAGACGCCAGTCATAGCCAAAGCCCTTTGGTTTAGAGTCAGGAAACGATTTTGAGAGCTAGGTATAGCTCTCGGGCCGGTGGCGCCCATGGTTCTGCCCAGGACGCCACTTTGGTGGGTACCACACTTGGCTATTTGTCGCCACGTCTATGCTCCAAAAGCTTGTACAGCGCCGGAAGTATTGCGTTCTACCTTTTTGGAGCACACCTCGTGTCACGCTTGAACCGTGCCAGTGTTTCCGGATGGCTCCAAGTCCTCAGAGTGGGTTGGCTTCCACGCCGTATTCCCTCTGTTTGAAGTCAGCGGGGCTCTGCCAGGCGCTGCGTCTGTCTTCACGGCCGAACTGCTGTCAATACACCACTCAGTATGGGAGATTACGTGACGTGCCCGGTTAGGAGATCGGATTGTGATCTATAGCGACTCACAAAGCGCCCTGGGTGCTCTCGGAGCATTGTATTCTCCGCATCACCTGGTCCGCGATACCTGTGACTCCACGGTTTTGGCGATCCAGGCAAATGTCAAGATTATCTTCTGCTGGGTTCCTGGACATGTAGGAATTGCGGGGAACGAGCGCGCCGATGAGGGCGCCAAAGAGTCCGCGAGGACTCTGCGCCTGGACCACCGTTTCGCTCTTCCTCACACTGACTAAATGGCAGGAATACGGGTAGCTCTTCGGACTGCTTGGCAAAGAAGATGGGAGACAGTCGAAGGGAACCTAAAGTTGCGTGCTATTGCGCCGCGACTGTTCTAATGGACCTATCTCCCAATGCCGCGACTGCTTCAGGTCGCTTTCTGTCGTCTCCGAATCAGACACATTTGTGGGACGCATCGCTATTTGATAGAGCGCTCGCCTGTGCCCTATTGTGACGACTGCTTCGTCCCCCAGACTGCTCGGCACATTCTTGTCGAATGTCCCAGTCTGGGTGATCTAGGCCCACGTTACCTGTCCCGGTACCGGAATGGGCGGGGCTGCTACCGCCTGTCCTTTGTACTCGGGACGAGTGCGTGCACATTGACTGGCAGACTGATGGACTTTTGGGGGGGGGGGCGGCCTTCTCCTTTTCATTTAACTAAGTTTTGTTGTTGTTTTTGTTATTGTTATTTTTAATGTTATCGCTTCCTAATTGTTATTGTTTTTATTGTTGTTTTCTGTTTAAATTTTTTAAAGTAGCCTAGAACTAGGCTGTTTGTTTACGCCGACTTATGCCCAAGTGGGCAGTCGCCAGATGGCACCTTAAAAAAAACAAAAAAACTGGCGAGTTGGGCGGATGTCGAGATTATCTTTTGCTGGGTTCCTGGACATTTAGGAATTGCCATCTTCTTTGCTAGAATAGATGACGAGTAATTTTGACTTAGAGAATTCCTAGGTCATCTCCTAAATGAGTTCAAAGATGTGTACGTTGCAGATGCTTATGAGGTTCATTCTGCTATTTAGTCCCAAGTCCTATTCGGTATGTACCAAAACGATGAGCGAGGTGAAGAAGATACTTCGTGCTAAAGGATTAACCATTAACCCGCAAACAAAGGATATAATTACCTACGATACTATGAAACGCCTAGTTAGTGCTAATGAGTGTGGAGAAGAAGCTGATAATCATATCCCTCTAACATTTATGGGTTTCAGAGCCGAAGAACACGGTAGAGTCTAAAAAGGGAGAGGGGAAAGGTCTACAGAAAGACTTTTATAAAAAGAGCAGAGATCACAAGGAGTTATTGAACCATACCTATCGACTTCAATATGAGCTTACATACCATTTAAAAGTATAGTTAGTATACACCAAATCCTTGTCAATTATTATGATCACTTTACGTATATAATATTTTATCCTTTATAATATTCTCCATTTAATTTGAACAAAGTAAAGATTATAAATTACGAGATTGATATATCTCATAAAGGTATAATAATAATTATATATACTAACTTTTTAATTTTTTTACAAAATAACTTAATACATTCTGTTGAGTTTGTGATGATGTGAATTTTTTCATCCTTACCTCTACAATCTTGGTTTTCATTGTATCAGTGAGCCGGTGGAAATACATGAGAAAAAGCGAAATAACAGGGGTTTCGTAATGAATATAATGATTTTGACTACTTTCTCGCTATCATTCACCATGTTAGAATGTAATATATAACTTGTCTCCCATTGTACTGAGTCGATTAAGATGGTTGAAGAAAAGAAATCAGCCGCAGATGAATAGTCTGGGCTAAGTTTCTGACTCAATCCGCCCACACCTTCGTTTGTAAAATAGCTACCTAGTATGGGTGTCCCACGGTGTGGATGGAGGATCATGGTATAACATGTAACACACAAATAGGTGCAGCGACAAATTAGTAAAATCATTTGCGTTTACTACATGGGTGTGGAATCGTTTTATTATGACGCCAGAGTTGCCACTTTACTATCTCTTAAGCTCAGAAACAATGTCTAGGCATATTTCATTTACTAATATTAGATATAAAATCAGTAAAGATTAAGTGTTGAATGAAAGGGACCTTCCTCTCAGAAACAATGTCTAGACACATCTCAATTACTAAAATCAGATATAAAATGATTTATATATATATATATATATATATATATATATATATATATATATATATATATATATATATATATATACCTATATATATATTTATATATAAACTCGTGTATATATATACTACATAGTCTATAATAAAAGATACATAAATATATGTGTGGTACCTCAAAGAGATTATAAAGTAAATTAAACTATAATTAAGTAAAAATACAGGGTTACCACAAAAATATATATTATAGCAAAAGTTAAATGAATATTCTAATAATTTTAGTGCCTCCAGTTGCATAAACTAATAAAGTTTCCTTCCTAATTTAAAGATTGTACTTGATTTACTAGATGGCAGTGTAATCTAAGATGGCGTTGACTCCACAACAACGTAGCTGGTGTGTGTTGGAATTTGCCACAACAAACAGTGTTACAAATGTGCAGAGTGCTTTCAGAAGCTGGGCGCGACTTTAATTTTTTGCAGGTGCGACTCTGACTTTGCGACCTTGACTTAGCGACTTTTCCGCTGCATCTGGTGCGACTGTAACTTTGCGACTCTTTTTTGGGCCCCTTCAGTGAGACTTGCGACTGCAACTTTTTTCCCCGGTGTGACTCCACTAAATTACAAAGTAAATTTTAGTGCGATATCAGAACCATGCTTTTATAAGGCAGAAAAACACATATTTATTATTTTTTAATTTTTTTAGTTAAAACAGCCTAAAATAATATCTACCAGTCATCCTCTGGAAAAAAAAGAAATGATGAAATAAGAGATTCAGATCCGCCAAGGACATCATACTTAACCTTTATCAGTTTAGGTTACTAAGCAATCGTAATTTTCTAAGCTCAAAGGGTGGCCTAATGGATTTAAAGAAAGATAAAACCATGTGACTTTAATAGGTTATATCAATATGATCTTTACATTTAGAACCAAGGCCTAGTCTACGTACGATGGTCCAATTTTTACTTAAATTCTATAATTTTAGGCAAGTTAAAGGTAGAATGCTGTTAGATTTTAATTACTTCTTATACTTCACAGTAATCTTTTTGTTTTAGCTACAAGAAAAGTATAAGCACATATTAAAATACGAGAAAATGCTATTAATTCGCACGATGAACGCCACAGGGCGTAATACGTTCTCGAAGGTTTTTAACTGACAAGACAGGTTTAAAACTTGGTTCACGCCTGAAAACTGTATGTAAATTTACTAATTTATTATAAAATTCAGCGACAAACTTATTTTTGTTACGTTTAGGTAGTTTCATGAAACGTCAGTCTAATATAATGTGAAGAATTTAATTTATCGTAAAAGGAAAGTTAAAAATCAAATGAAAATAAAGTTAGCTGTTACCAACTCAAATTTGACATTTTTAGACAAATCGGGCTTTAAAATTGGTTTAAAACAGCCACGGCTATTTTTTTTTAAAAATTCGTCTCTGTTCCTTTTAAAAGTCACGGCAAAAGTTGCGGAAAATTGGCGGTGCGACTTTGCTTAGTCCGACTTTTTCAAAACGTTTGCCACTTCGAAGTTCATAGTGCAGCAAAGTCGCAACTCGTTGCCGCAACGCCCAGTTCTGCTACTACCAAGTCCATTTTGTAGTGGTACAGTGATTTCAGTGAGAAAAGATGCATCTCTGATCAGAGAAAGGGACATTCAGGCTGTCCATCGGTGTCGGAGGAAGTTGTCGATAGGGTCAGAGAATCTTTTCTTTGCAGCCCCAAGAAGTCTACGTGCAGATTTAGCTGAGAGTTACGAGTACCACAAAACACAGTAAGCAAATCTTATGCAAACGCTTGAGGTTTATCCCTTACAAGCTGCAACTGGACCTAAAGTTACACCCGAAGACAATGAAATGCGATTTGAATTTCGTAGCCATCTCCAGGCATTAATCGAATATTATCATGATCTGCTGTCAAAGATCATTTTCAGTGATGAAGCAACGCCCATTTAAGTGGAATGGTCAATAGGCACAATGTGAGAATATGGGGGACTCAGATTATGCATACCACCCTGGAGGTTGAACGTAACTCCCCAAAGGTTAATGTGTTTTATGCAGTAACAGAGTGGTCCCCGTAAGAGGCGCGGCGATTTTCCATCCTGGCCGCCGTGCTGACAGGATCCAGCGCTCCGTCCGGCCCCAGCTTAGCCTCTCTTCCTTCCTTCAAAACACTTGTTTCCTCTCTTTTCACACAACCTCTCCCACAACTTTCTCTGGTCAGCCTCTAATTTCACAGGGTAGATGTTGACCTTCCTTTCAGCCAACCGTCCCGCATCGGGGCTGAGGGGGTGCGGGACAATGTTCCCTAACCCCTGAGCTCCGGTCTGGGTTGGCTGGTTTTTAACTACCTGCTTCATCCCCACCCATACCTTCCTCACATCCCTTTTCCTCTCGTCTTCAAAATCTATCATTTTTACGCCGTGTCTAAGGTGGAGCCGCCATGCCGATGGACTGCCAGGCCACCAGGCGGGAGGGGTGGTCCCAAATGGCGGCGGCTGGCTCTGCCGGGCATGCAAGCACCTCTTGCAGTGCGGGCAACTGTGAGAGGTGGTGAGCTGTTGCGTCCCGTGTAAATAAGAGGGTCACCATGCCCAATGATAAGAATACAAAAAAAACCCAACCCCCAACTTCCCCAAGAACAACGGAGCCGCCCTCGGGCAGCTCCACCAATAAAATGGAGGTTCCCCCCCTTGTGCTTGCGCAGGGGACCCTCCATACTTCTTTAACCGGAGAGAAGGCTTACTCCTCTCCTACGCCTACGGGTGTAGGGGACTTCCCCTCACTCCCTTCTCTGGAGGTGCTTTCGGGCACCTCCCTATTTCCAGCGGCAGTCCCTCCTTTTCTTTCTAAGGGGACTGCCAAGAAAGCCAGCAGGCAGCCGATTGCCGACCGCCCCTCTTGTAAGCGGCTCGGTAGGGCAAACCCCCTTAGGGGGGAGAGGGAAGCCAGGCCCCTTCGGTCGCTTCCCTCAAAAGACCTCCTGGCACGGATATTAAACCTTGCCTGGGTTAAGGCTTGTGCCTCCCCACAAATGACTCTTGACGCTGCCAAGGGGACCTGCAATGTCCTGGGAGGGGATGGCCAACTGGAGGCCCCTCCTGTGATAGACATGGTCCTTGAGGAGACCCAGCCTCAGACGGTAGGGCCTTCCATGGGGGGAAATCCGGGCTTGGTGCCAAGCACCGAACCCGAGTCCGCCCCTATGCAAGGTCCCCCTCAAACGGCTGAAACCTCCGAGGCAATACAAGGAGGAAAGGGATCTCCTCCGACAGGTGCCCCCACGACTACCAGGAACTTCTCCATTTCGGAAAGGGACCTGGCTGAGGCCGGCCCATCTGGCATGGGGACTTCTGCCGGAGGAGGTGAGAAGCGGGTTCATTCCCTGCCCTCCTCTCCAAAAAAGAAAAAGACTAGAAAGACAAAGAAGACTCGGGGCTCCTCTCCATCCGCAGGGGGCTGCGGGGACGGATAGGTCTGCTGCCACTTTGGTAGGCGACCAAGCCAAGATCGTCACATCCAGCCCCTCTACCCCCCCGTGTGCGGAGCCCCTGACTAAGACCAAGAGTGCACAGGGCGGAGCCTCGATGACATCGGGGCCCCTCATTCAGAGGTTACCTGGCGTTTTCGAGCCCGCTTGCTTCAAACGCTTCCTCGTTATTCGCGTTATTCGCTCCACTGATGGCACCATGTTATCCAAGAGCAACATGATCCATCAGAGGAGAGGATTAGCTAGTGCAATTGGTAGAGAGCCGAAGGTGACCCTTTTCTCGGACGGGAGCCTTCTGGCGAATGCGGTGAATCCCGCCGAGGCGGCCAAGATAAGTGCTCTTCGGACACTTCATGGCACCACGGTGAGTGTGATGCCGCACTCTACCATGAACTTTGTAAAAGGAGTAGTTTATACGAGGGAACCCGTTGACTACTCCATTGAGGACATCATCCTGAAGCTGGCCCACCATGGGGCGGTCAAAGTCGAACGTGTGATGAGAAAACAGGGAGTGGCCTCGAGACCCACTCTTACACTCTTCGTTACGTTCGACTGTGACAAGCTCCCTGAGTCGGAGCGTGCCGGCTGGTACCGCTACTGCGTGAAGGCATTCGTGCCACTGCCGCGGCGGTGTTATTAATGTCACCGCTTCGGCCATACGAATCGTTCTGGAAGTCGTGCAAAGTCGGGGTCTCCAAAAGTTTGTGAAAATTGCTCCAAGGCCGCACACGATAAGTCCAAATCGTGTGTGGCCAAGTGTGTCAATTGTAGAGAGCTGGACCCTGCTTCTTCGAAGCAATGTGGTGCATATCTCCTTGAGAAAGAAATCCTGGCCGTTCAGGCCCAGGATCGACTCTCATTCCGCGAGGCTAAGGACCTGGTCCTGGCTCGCCCAGCTCTGCCTGGGACGTCATATGCCTCAGTAGCTAGAAAGGCACCCTCTGCTCCTGGCCCTCTAGGCCAACGAGCACGGTTGTTTCCGCGCCCATTCGGAGCCCTTCTGCGGGCTCTACCCACCTTGGGCGCTCCCCTGGTAAAGCTGGCGGCAAAAAGGATTCATACCCAGCCCCGGCTAAAACCAGGGCTCCCCCCTCTTCCCCCAGCGTGACCGTTTCCCGCAAGGCGAAACGGCCACGCGGCTCCACCGACTCGTTAGACTCACAGGAGGCAACACCCCTAAAGATGGTTGCTAGGCCATCTTCGGGGGTTCCTAAAGCTGTCCCCCGAAAGGAGGACAGCAACAAAGGAGCTTCGGCTCCTTCGCCCACGCCCCAAGGTGGAGCGAGTGGCTCGGAGACGGTGGTTCCTCGAAAAGAGGGCCCCCCGCCTCCGAAGCCGCAGCGCCCGCCTAAGGTTTCAAGGCGGAGGGAGGAAAAGACTCGCATGGCGAGCCCAACCTCCCCCAATAAGTCCTCGAAGGCAACAGCGCCTCCAGCGCTTTGTCCGGCCAACAGCGCCCGGGGTTCTGCCCCCGGGAAGCGTACGGCCATTCCCGTGCGCGTCTTCAGTTCGAGGAGGGCCCCCGCGTCTCCTCCGAGTTAGGCCTGGAGGGCATATTCCTTTAATGGAATTGCCGTGGACTCCAGGTTAACTGGGAGGAGCTGCGGAGGCTCGTCTCGTCCCGCTCCCCGTTAGCTATCTTTTAGCAGGAGACCATGCTAGGCGCGTGCCCCCTGCCCGCCCTCCCGGGGTAAAAGGGTCTTGCGACCCCACCACCGCGGGATGGCCGGGCTGGGGGATGCGTGGTTTACACCCTGCATGATGTCTCCGTTCTTCCTTTCTCTTAAGATACCTCCTTTCAGGCAGTGGCTGTGCAGCTGCACCTGGATAGGAGATATACTATCATTTCTGCGTACATTCCACCGTCAGATGATTTCGACGCGGGGGACTTCCGCCGCGTCGTGGCACGGTTGCCGAGGCCCTATCTCTTGCTTGGAGATCTGAACGGCAGGCATCCTCTCTGGGGAGATTACTCCATAAATCCCAGGGGACAAGTCCTTGCCGATCTGATCGAAGAGCTTGAGATGGGTGTCCTAAATGTGGATGAGTTAACGCATCACTGTTCGAGAACCGCTTCATTTTCTTGCCTTGACCTATCTTTGTGCTCTTCGGATGCACAGCCTGATTTTGATTGGGGGGTGGTCGATGACCTCCATGGTAGTGATTACTTTCCCATTCAAATATCATTTTCAGGGCAACTGCTGCCTGAGAGACCACCTCGGTAGTGCTTTGCGCGGGCGTGGTGGCCTGCATTTAAGGAAATGACTGGATTTTCTATCTCAGTCGAGGAGTTTAGGTCGGTAGATGAGGCCGTTGAGTTCTTCTCCGGCAACCTTATCGCCGTGGGCCTGACTACTATTCCTGAGAAGTCTGGCCGTTTTGCACGCCGACCACTCCCATGGTGGTGGGCCGAGTGTGAGACGGCCCTAAACAGAAGCGTTATGCCTACATGCGCTATAAACGCCGCCCGAACGATTTCACTGTCGCTGAATTTCGTCGGGCTAGGGCTAGGTTCCGGTATATTTCGAAGCACGCCCGCCGCTCTTCTTGGCGGGCATACGTGTCTTCACTTAACGGGAAGACCCCTTTAGCTTAGGTGTGGAAGCGAGTCAAAAGGATTCGGGGCAAGTTCTCGAAGGCCCCCCCCTCCCGTTCTCCTGGAGAATGGGACCGCAATCTCGGACCCCGCGTCCGTGGCGGAATCCTTTGCGACCGCTTTTTCTGTATTCTCTAGCCGTGATGCTGCTCCGCCACCATTCAATGCACGTCGTGATGTCGCGGAAGGCCGCCGGCTGGACTTTACCTCCAGAGGCGGAGAACCCTTTAACGACAAGTTTACTGTAAGCGAGTTCCGTTTCGCTCTCGCTTCGTGCGCGGACACCGCCCATGGTCCGGACAATGTCTTGTTCGCCATCCTTCGATATCTAGGTGAGCGAGGCATGGCCTTTCTGTTAGATTTGTTCAAAAGGATCTGGGTGGAAGGTCTTCTCCCAGACTCCTGGCGAATCGCTACTGTGCTTGCCTTTCGCAAACTGGGGAGAGATCACTCTACTCCGACCGATTTCCGCCCAATCTCTCTAAGCTTTTGTGTGTGCAAGTTGATGGAGAAATTGGTAAATGTTAGATTAGCCTTTTTCCTGGACAGCGGAGGCCATCTGTCTTCCGCACAGTGCGGCTTGCGCAAGTTCCACTCCACGTCGGATGCTCTGCTCCGACTGGAAAATGCCGTCTGCGAGGCTTTCCTTCGTAGACAGCACTACGCCACGGTGTTTTTCGATCTGGAGAATGCCTATGATACCGCATGGCGATACGGTATCATGGAGACTCCACACGATGGGGGAAGCACCTCCAAATTTTTAGAACTGAATTTTTGCGAGATCGTGGATTCCGCGTACGGGTGGGGGTAGCCCTCTCCGGCCCAAAGGAGCAGGAAGAAGGTGTCCCGCAGGGAAGTGTCCTCATTGTCACACTCTTTGCCCTGAGCATCAACGGCATCACCTCGGTGCTGCCGGAAGATGTTCTCGCTACGCTCTACGTGGACGACCTTTTGATCTCTTTTGGCGCGGCCCAGATGCCAACTCTGGGGCGTCGACTCCAACAGGCATTGAACCGCGTCTCTCGCTATGCCGAAGCGCACAGGTTTCGGTTTTCTTTGGCCAAGACTAAGGTGGTGCACTTCTGCCGCCATCCATGGCTTCACACCGACCCAGATTTGTTTCTTAATGGGGTGCGCCTGAATGTGGTTGAGTCGCACCTTTTCCTTGGTCTTGTATTCGACCGACGCCTCACCTGGCAGGCTCATATTCGCAGCCTTAGGGTCTCTTGTACCCGCGCCATGGACATTCTCCGTTCCGTGACGTTCAGCGCTTGGGGCGCTGATAGGGCTACTGCCCTACTTTTTTATCGATCCTTTGTTCGTTCCAAGCTCGACTACGGATGCGAGTTTTATGCATCCGCAGCCGAGCGTTTATTGCGGAAGGTGGATTCGATCCACCACACCGGCCTTCGCCTTGCGACCGGTGCCTTCCGCACTTCCCCCATTAAGAGCCTGTTGGTCGATGCTGGGGAGATGCCACTCGCTCTGCGCCACGTGCAGTGTATTACTCGACTGTACGCGTGAGCCCGGCGCCTCCCTCAGTCGCCAACAGCTCTCACTGCATCCGCAGCTGATCTCGATGGTGCCTATACCGTCGAGAGACGCCAGTCATACCCTAAGCCTTTTGGGTTTAGGGCCAGGAAACTCCTTCGAGAGGTAGATATCGCTCTCGGGCCGGTGGCGCCCCTGGTTTTTCCCAGGACGCCCCTCTGGAGGGTACCTCATTTGGCTATCTGTCGCCACGCCTCTGCTCCCAAAGCTTGTACTGCGCCAGGAGTATTGCGTTCGACCTTTTTGGAGCACACATCGTGTTACGCTGGAACCGTGCCAGTGTATACGGATGGCTCCAAGTCCCAAGAGGGGGTCGGCTTCCACGCCGTATCCCCTCTGTTTGAAGTCAGCGGGGCTCTACCAGGCACTGCGTCTGTCTTTACGGCCGAGCTAGTGGCAATACACCACTCGGTACGGGAGATTACCCGACGTGCCCGGTTCGGAGACCGGATTGTGATCTATAGCGACTCACAAAGCACCCTGAGTGCTTTTGAGCCATTGGAATCTCCGCCTCCCCTGGTTCGCGATATCGGTGACGCCACGGTTTTGGCGAGCCGGGTTGATGTCGAGATTATCTTCTGCTGGGTTCCTGGACATGTAGGAATTGCGGGGAATGAGCGCGCCGATGAGGGCGCCAAAGAGTCCGCGAGGACTCTGCGACCGGACCAGCGTTTCGCTCTTCCTCACACCGACTACATGGCAGGAATACGGGCAGCTCTTCGGACTGCTTGGCAAAGAAGATGGGAGACGGTCGAAGAGAACTTAAAGTTGCGTGCCATTGCGCCACGACTGTTCCCATGGATCTATCCCCCAATGCCGCGGCGGCTTCAGGTTGCTTTCTGTCGTCTTCGAATCGGACACACTCGTGTGACGCATCGCTACTTGATGGAGCGCTCGCATGCGCCCTATTGCAACGACTGCGTCGTCCCCCAGACTGTTTGGCATATTCTTGTCGAATGTCCCAGTCTGGGTGATCTTCGCGCACGATACCTTTCTCGGTACCGGGATGGGCGGGGTCGCTACCGCCTGTCCCTTGTACTCGGGACGAGTGCGTGCACCATGACTGGTGGACTTATTGACTTTTGGGGGGAGGCCGGCCTTCTCCCTTTCATTTAACCCGGTTTTATTGTTGTTGTTGTTTTTGTTATCGTTTTTGTTATTGATTTGTTATTGTTATTTCTTTTTATTGTTGTTTCCTGTTGAATCATTTTGAAGTAGCCTAGAACTAGGCTGTTTGTTTACGGCAACTTATGCCTAAGTCGGCAGTCGCCAGATAGCCCCTTTATAAAAAAAAAAGAAAAAAAAAAGTAACAGAGTGGTCTGTGTACGGACTGTTTTTCTTTAAAGGACCATTCATTACTGGGTAAACTTTCCTGGAAATGTAAACCAACTGGTTGACTCCAAGACCTGCTGCTAAAAGTGGGGACACATTTTTCAGTATGATGGCGCACCGCAGCACTGGTCTCGCTGTTCGCACATTTATCAACGCGAACCTCCTCAACAGATGGATCGGGCGTGCTAGACAACCTGACCCGGTGTTTTAAAAATGGTCCCTAAGATGACCAGTACTAACTGTTTGTGACTTTTTCCTTTGGGGACATGTAAAGGACAAAGTTTATTTACCTCCAATACCCGCGACCATAGATGAACTACACGAACGTATCACTGAAGTTCTACATGCGATTACGCTGGATATGCTGCAAAGAGTCTGGACCGAGCTTCTTTATCGCCTTGATGTTTGCCGAGCAACAAGAGGGGAACACATTGAGTGTGTATGATATAAACCAATACCACAGGAAACTTTATTAGTAGGCACCAAAATTGTAAGAATATTCATTAAACCTTTGCTATAATCTATCTATAGAATTATTTGATCAATTGCTTGACACTTCCTTAAAATAAGAGCTTTCCAAAAATATCATATGAACCAAACTTGTAGACATTTAAGTACATCACCAAGTATTGAGCGAACTTTTATGCGCTTGACTATCTCCATTTCTAGTTTCCTCGCCTTTATCTGCTAACACCAACTGCAATAAATGCGATAATGTAAATGCGATCCAGGAGTAGCATTGTTGCATACAGTCTAAGTTGAACGGCGTAAACGAGCACGCAATAGCGTTTTCATATCTGCCACCGACCCCGTTTGTTTGAATTTAAGAAACAATTTTCCCAATTACACTCTCGGTTGGTCGATTATGTTGACAAAAAAAATCATAAAGTGCCCGAAATGCGTTTCTGTTTAAACGTCAATTTTCGTACTAGGCTTCGATATCTTTAATACGTTGTTCGATTGTTATTCTTTCCATGGTTGAAATTTCCAAAGACTGAAGTTGTTAAATCTGAAAAAAAAAGAAAAGAATCATTAGACGCTTAAACCTAACTCATTTAAAATCAGTGGGATATATATATATATATATATATATATATATATATATATATATATATATATATATATATATATATATATATATATATCCTACCCTAAAGTACAACAACACCTTAATCAGCGCACTGGACGCAGGTACAGCAGGAACCCCTCATTTAAGAGCAACACATGTGGAAGCAAAAACCTCCTGGCCTCTACTCTTGCCCATGAAGGGACAAGAATTTTTAACAGCCTCTCAAAGGATGTAAGAAATACCGCAAACTGTGCAGTTCAGAAGTTCAAGGCTATGTCGGACATATTCCTACAAGCACAACAATGCACATTCGAATGATTAAATTTTTTGCAAGTCTCTCTTCTATTACTTCGCCACACTTTAATCCCTATAGCCCCAAACCAATATCTATTTATTTACGTATATTGAGATGAAATACCCATCCTTCTTTGCTCTATTTTTTATTTGTGCTGGCCTATTATGTAAGAAGGTAGCGCCGGATATTGTACTTGACATTTTTCAATACTTATTTTTAAATATTTTTTTATGACTTTTAACTTTTGCCTTGGTTTCGCCAGATACCTAATTCATACCTAATCCTTTGTAGTCATTTCTAGGGTATTTTGACCTCTTTTTCACCTTATTAGTTGCTATAAGGAAAATTTAAAGGTTTCCTAAATATATATTTTGAGAAAACTATGACTACGTAATCTTTCAATGTAGAGTATTACACCTAAAAATGCAAGACTTTTGATATACCTTGTAAAAAACTGTTAACGTATCATTTTTCCTTAAATAATTAGGAAATTCAATCGTTGTTCATGATTTTTTTTGTAAAATTACTCTGACCTTTAACTTTGATCGCAAATTAATTCGGTAAAACAAGATTTTTGGTTCGCCAATTTCTATAAAAAGTGATAACATAGATTTTTAGCATCTCTTATTTCAACATTAATTTAAACGTATTTTTTATATATATTCTAAAATAACTTCTTAGCAACGTTAATTCTTGATATTTGAATCTATTCTGTGGCAGCTATTAGTGAATAAATTTCATGAATATAATTTATTTAACTAAAAGGATATTAACGAATTCAGTAAACAAAAGAAAAATGGATACTTTTTTATTCGAATAAGTCCCAAAAAAGAAGTGAAATATAGACGTTTGCACGAAAATAACTCCGATTATAACTAAAAACGACACAGGAAGCAGAGAAATACGTTATATTCCACACTTTTAATCTGTCATCATTTTAATGATATGTTGTAAAGGCAATAAATAAAACCAATATGAACAATTTTTGGTTATTATTTTATATATCAGATTTTACAACCAAATTAGTCTATAAAATAGTTATTAGAAGTATGAAATTCTTTTAATGGTTTCAATACAATAAAAATGGCGCACAGGACCGATAATATGCCAAGATTGGATGAAGCTATTTTATAGGCTTTGTTGAACCTTTAATGAGAAAGTAGGAAATATTTTTATAATCGCTGCAGCTTTTCCATTTAACTTAGGCATTTGTGGGCTGGGTGAATGTTCGGGCCCCTCTCGTAGCGGTCCTCCCTCCAGCACCTGATCATTCTTTTCTTTCTTGTTTTCCTAGTTTTGTTTTAACAATTAGTTGCTGTTTGTTTGTTTTAATGTTTTAAGTTGGTTGTTGTTTTTTCTTTTAAATAGACTATTTATTGGCCCCAAATTATAAAAACCAAAGATGTTCTGGTTCATAAGTTAGCTATTGAGCTACATATCATAATTGACCACGCATTATTTCTTTACTTCCGAAGCCATTTATTTTCTGACCATCTTCTATCATCACCTTTTAAACTAATTAGCCCACCCCTACAACTTTTCTTATGGCAATGATGTTACTTAACGACCTCCGTCGAAATTGATTAAGAAGGTTGATATTTAGAAAAAATATTTATAAGGATATATCGTGGTGGGGTTCATGTAAAACAAAAAAGCCGCCAGTAAATGTCCGAACTCTCCATGTTAGAGAAGGAGATTTATAAATGAGCCAGAGTCAAGTTGCGGGTATAAAACTTCACAAAAACTTAATTAATTCTTTCTTAGTCTCAGCCTCACTCCGCCAAAACATTTCATCGGATTCTAAGATAACTATTTGAGGTATACAAAGATAAAATAAATGAGTGGCCCCAGACCCTCCGCAGTATATTATCGTACACAATCCATTTTTCATCTTTTGTAACCAATTGCTACAAAAAATGTCCCGTTTTATTGCAATTTAAGAGCATGTCGCAGATGGAATGTGTCCATGTACTCTTTCTCCAAAAACCCTGTGTAGGACCCATATATCATTGTGCTAAAGGTACCCAACTTTTACAAAATGATAATAAAGAGTAGGTTTTGGAAGTTCCACAATCTGTGAAAGCTCTAAATCTGTGATTTTATGGTTGCCTGCAATTATAACCTTCAAAATATTGACGTCCAACTCCGAAGATCTCGTAGAGTGATTTGGATATTCTAAGCTGAAGTCTCCTCTTGTGCATTATGAAAATAATCTCTGAACCATTTAATCAACCTACAGCAACTTCATTATAAGTATTACAAATGGTTTTACACGTTTCTGCAGCGTGTTCACCCAATTTAAAATGAAAATACTTACCTTCCGAAAATGCAATTTTTAGTTTTCCATGTTTGAACTTGAAAGAGCTAACAAAAAATAAGAGCTATACAGATATTTTTATGTAAAACGTATTCAGCTGCAATTGATGCAAGCATATTAGTTATACAAACATTACAGCTCCAATATGAAGAATTTAAAGAAAAAACCTCGAAAAGCTTCAGAACCACCGGACAACCAAAGAGTATGCTTAATATAGGAATTTAGTTTCTAGGCTTTTTACAAATTCGAAAAACACAAATTTTTCAAATTTGACTACATCATAAACATGCCCTTTTTTGGCATAACTTTTTGCATGTTTTAAATATTCATTAGGTTTCCAAGTCTCGAAGATCCAATTAATTTTTCCAATCCAAATTGTATTATTTCCCTGATCCTTAGGTTCCTAAAAAACATCAATTTTTCTTTAGCAGAAAAATAATTATATAGATTTGTTTGTATTCCCCGAGTAAAAGTGATTAACAGCTTATCCGTCAGTATTCTGCAACTGGTATGACTTTATGCTACGTTTTTTTTGCTCCCTCAATACCTTTGAAATTACCGTGCTCTATCCTTATCCAAACTGGCCTCGAGACTGACTATACATACTAGCCACGGTCCATTCCAAAATATAGAAAAATCAGGTAGTGTGAGCCAGACAGGGAAGAGGAGATCCTTCTTCTTCCTTTGAATCCTCGCGGATTTGTGTCCCATTAACAGAACATCAACGTAGAGTTGATTTAGGTTACAAGATATTTTCTACCGAGCTAATTCATCATCGCTGGAAGTCCTAACTACCGTGCTCACGTCAGTAGATGTCTCCATCTAGTTACTCTTTTTCGATAGAGAGTTGACCCAGAAAATTCACGGGATGATCAATGTGGGCAGAGCCCAGTGGGGTCTGTTACCTCTGATCACAATTACTGTGTCCCGAAACACCATGTACTCTGTGAGAGGCTGACTGTTCAACAGTTGTTGTTTTTGTTTTTACGGTAATTCTCTAGACAGCCAAGAGGAGGCATCTAAATTCTGGACAAAAAATTGCCGGCAAGAACTCTATGGAATAAGGTCTAGGATTCTTTTCACTCCTAAAAATAAGTTTACGATTGGATTATTTGTTTCTTAACAGTATTTAAAACCTCACAGATTATCTAATCCTGATCGTGAAGACAGACATAGTGCCACTAAGAGTCACACCAGTTTCAACCAGTGTGAAGAAAGCGTAGAAGTAGATCACATTTCGATTTTTGAGACATCCGTGTACACTGACACTGTGACAAAATATCTGCTTCAAGAAATATAAACGCAGTACTAATTCATCGTGATGTATGAGCTCTAGGTGCAGAGGTGTGAACAAAAACGTTTAGAAGTGTTACCTACCAGGATGGCGTCTTGTGAAAAGCAAACTCTCGAAGGAGTTCCATAGCCCTTAATCCAAGAGCCTTAATGAATGATTTCAGCCTCACATAAACTGGAGAAATATCAAGATTATCCTCGGAGAAAATGAGAGTCGTTGACGATTGGGAAGGAGACTAATGCCACGCGTATAAGCGCACAATACACTGTACATGGTGAAAGGCTAGAGGAACTTCCCCAGGTTCAAATAGCACACCAAGAGTAGACTGGTAGGTTGTATTGAATCTACATTTTCGCATTTGAAGTTCTGCGCTAGATGAGAATAAGTCACATCTGTATTATAGTTCTCTAGATTAGAGGGAACAGAGAGGGCTAAAATATTAAGGGGAGAGTCCTCTCATCATCCAAAGTACTGAAAGCCAAGGTGCAAAGAATATGAATGCCGCAGGTACAAAAGTCTAAAGTTTGCTCCATCTAAGTGAGTTGTCAGTCGAACACAAGGCCAAGAAAATATGCACCTCCACCGCAAGAGTGAGTAAGTAATATTTAACAACAGGTCCGGGACGTAATGAAACCGTGGCAACCGATATAAATGCATGGTCAGCGATCTGACGCCATATTGATGACAGAGTTTATTGTTAAAATCCAGTAAATCATCAACAATCATCCCAGAAATTGATGTGTGCCATTGTAAGGTGTAAATGAAAAGATCATCAGCCTCGTGGTGCATAAGCACACTCGCTAATTTTCATACAAAATGAGGAAGAGACAAATTCTCTCTAAGGCGATGCAGGAAATATGACTCAAATACACCAGGAAGCTGATCGACAATTTGAAACAAGTTGCCAAGAACAGAAGATGAACCCCCCAAACAACAGATAGCCCGCTGTTACACCCAATTGAATGTATATTCTTGCACAAACACTGACAGGAAAGTGGCTTCATGCCACCCCAATTCTCCCTAGTGGGTCACAGGTTAAACTCCCATCTCCCATGACTACATCCCTGCTCTTAGAAAAGTAGTGAAGACTTGAATCGACCGGGTAACTGCAGAGTGTCCTTATAATTGGCAGCAAGACTCTGCACTCAGCCACAACAGCCGAAAGACTCAGGTCCGACCGTTGGAAAGTTTCTTCGATTACACATGACCTAACATTTAGCCTGCCAACTTGCCTGACTACAACTCGTCGAATGATTTGTGTAGAA
Organism: Ceratothoa steindachneri; assembly: GCA_963969495.1. Classification (NCBI taxonomy): domain Eukaryota; kingdom Metazoa; phylum Arthropoda; class Malacostraca; order Isopoda; family Cymothoidae; genus Ceratothoa; species Ceratothoa steindachneri. Next base: position 204,700,892 of record OZ018320.1, on the reverse strand, counting down.
TCGGTCTATCGAGAGAACAACAAAATCTAGAAGCTTTCATCAAACACCAGGTGAGTTCATCAAGTTAAATCGACAGAACTTGTCATTTGGACAAACTGCCCCACATTTAATCGCTGTATCTTAAAAAATCAAAATACGTTTATTTTTTTCGGAGACAGTCATCATGCGAATGAATATCGTCCCCGCCCTGTTAAGTGTAACAAATAAATCACCTAAGAATGTGTCGATTCCATCTCAATGTGATTTACCTGACCCCAAATTTTATTGAGAAAAGTAGTTATTGATCTGACTTCAACTACCTCTTGCTAGCAAACTGCGGGTGAATAACGTTTATCTTCTAGTAGGCCAATCACCTAAACATGAAATTTATAGTCTCGACTTGAAGTGGGTTTGGATTAGGTCAGGTAAGTCTAACTTAATCTAATATTTCCTAAACCTACCGTCTGACGCTTAGGAAACGTCCCTGAGGATTTCACATTCAAGAATAGCGACACTCAAATATTCTATTGTGAAGAATAGCGACTGCAAATGGTGTTGGGTCCTCCCTTTTTGTCATGATCCCAAAAGAATATTTATTAAATGAATAAATACTTTTTTTACATAAAAATTATTAGTTTAACGCTTAAACTCAGAAATGCAGCCCCAAATCTTCTTAAATGGGTGTATTTTTTACATTATACAAATTGATACAAATATACATCTAACGACTTTTCTTTTGAGTTTAAAGCAATAAAAGTTACTTTCAGTTCCGAAATGCCATATCTATCCATCTTCTGAGACGAACTCGACACTACGATTGACGGCTTTATGTTTGTCGATATCACTAATTATTATTTTTAATATGGTCGTACACTTCTCACATAGTATTTATTATTGTAGACTCATATATAATGAAAACCTTGGAAATTATTGGACCTTTTTAAATGCGTCCTTATCAAAGAATCATTACAAAGCAGATGGTCTACAGAAAAATAAAATGTGGTTATCCGAACAAGGCAAGTAATCTAGTATGACGTAAGAGGCAGTAACTACAAACCTACGATTCGGTTTACCTCCCACTACGCTTGCGATGTGTAGTCGTGCAATGTTGTACTGTTGTTGTCAAGCGTTGGATAATTCTTTGCAAAGCATTGTCGCAGTTTTGCTGACTCAAATCACAATCTCTCACGCAGACTCTCGTCGCTAGCCGCTCGAAGTCTCTTGCTTGGTTTTGCTCCACTTTCTCCACTACGGTAAGAGAGATATAAACAATCATAGAAACCTATCATTAGAACTCTAATATTAATCAAAATTGTAAATAACCACGGTGTGATTATTATTACCATTGGACAATCTTGACAGTATTCTTCACTTTTTTTTCCTTTTTAAACAATAATATTTGCAATGGAATGTTCTTAAATGAGAAACAAAAGGGTATTCAACGTATTTTTACTTTAAATCTAAAAGTGTTTTATTTAAGGGCATAGATAAACTTTTATATTGTTGGGCAAAGATTTATGAAAGGTATCAATTAACTCAAAATGTTCAGACGATTTTCGTTTTTCTATTTAGGATTAAACAAAGGACGAGCGATTTTAGTTACCTGATAATAATATAATAAAATACATTCACACTTCTTGCAGGTAATTGTTGTAATTCACTGTTGTACCATTAGTGTTCACTTGCTTCTCTTTACAAAGGTAATTGAGGTAATGTCCCTGAAACATGCTTAGATAAAGCGTAGCTAAGGTGGATAAAGGAACCAATCCACTCTATTCTACGTTCGTATCCTGACAGAAATCCACACAATTCGATCGCGTTTGCAAGAGCGCCACTCAGAAAATGTAGCGCGAATGCCCGTGTGTATGGAATGCGAGGGACGGTAGATGTTACTTGGGTATGTTATGATGTGGTACTCCTGGAAAAAGGTGGCTACATCTTTCTCGCTTTTAAATGCTAGAATTATCCAATTCGGAAAGTAAAAACTAAATTTAATAAATTCAATTGATTTAGTTTTATAATTATCTAAGCTTACCACACTCAAATCAAAAGATTTAGTAGAAAGTGTAAAAACATGTAAGCCTGAAAACTGAAGTAGTCGTTAAATTTAATTCCCCCCCTAAAAAATTGGAGTAGGATCGCCAGACCAACTAAACTCAGCGCCACCATCAAAATGATCACAACAATGACTTGGGTCACTCCGTGGTTGCGAACGCTCCTTTTTGCTTGCCCCCATTCTGGGGACCACTTTCACCCCTTAGATGAAGCTCATGCTCACTTAAATTGGAAGTGATAAGAGCATGTCTGATGTATCGTGGTGACTTTGCTGCCCTTCTGGCCCCTAAGCCCGTAGTTTGTCTTCCCTGCCCAATTGAGTGCCGGAGGATCCTCAGCTATGACTTCTACACATTGTTATTTCTTACATCTTTACCACTTTCTTTACAGATCTTTCCTTACAAAGTTTGACCTTTAAATTAGACAGCAAAGTAATCTTCGTTTGTGGAGACTCTTTTCCTGTTTCCGACTAAGCCTTTTTTCTTTTCACTGGAAGATGGCTAACTCCCGACGAAGCCTCTTTTTATCCTCACTGATGATGGCAATCTGCGAAATCTTTAATCTTGGCCCTGTTGACTCGGAAGATTCATAGCCATATCTCTGCTAAACCTCGGGGAATTTCCTGTCCTCTGGCATCTACACTAAATCCATGGCAAATAAAAACTAGGACTTACTAGAGCCGACTCACAAAAACCTTTCTCTATACGCAGGGGGCTTACGACGATGTGCTTTCAGCAACTTTCTCAAGGTTACGATGACACCGTTGTTCTCATCATGATTCTATCGATGGTTTATTTTATTTTCTTCTGCGTTTTTATCTTATTACCTCTGATGCATACGTATTGCGAAGAACTTCAAGAGAATGGGATTAGAATTCCTGGAGGCAGAAATCCTGAAACTGTTGATTGTTTGAGGTGCTGAGGGCGCTGTCGACTTCGATGACTTAGTGGAGGAGGTTGGGCCTGTATGCGATCCTTTACCACGCTCGCCTTGAAGCCTTTGCCGGGACGGCTGCTTCGGAGCACACCGTCCATCATTCTATGGGCCGTCGCGCGCCCTCGATTTTCCCCGTCCAGCCGCTGCATTCACCATAAGGCTCCCTTCCGAGTAATGGGAGACCTTCGGACCTTTAACAAGGGTTATATGTATTGCCGGCCGAACGTGAGGAATAAAAATAAACAAGAAACGCTTTAGGCTTGGAATGGGGTAAAAGTAGCCCAGTAATCTCTCGAGGAGTGACTTCAACGCCATCGACGTAGCCGAAACCTTCCGCTTTTCTTTTTCCGTCCGATGGGTCTGCGAAGCCAAGCTTTCCAACGTTTCTTTTGTCACCTGCCCGTCGGCAACGTGTTAATCTATCCAAGGAGTCATCCAGGAAGGATATGATCCCCTAGTCAGTCTTCTTTAACATCTAGAAAGCAAAATTCAATTCAAATAATAGCCTTGGAGAGGATTATCTGGACCCGTTAAGTTCAAAACTAGGAGGTCAGGAGTAAAAATCATTGAAATTGCTTAGGGGGATTCAGTTGCCATGAATTTTGCATTTACTGCAAGGAATAGAAAAAAACAGAGTTAACTGTTATATGATGAGGTTCTCCAACCTTAATGAAAGCACTGTCAACAAACTGGCAAATAAAGTTGGCGTTTTTACATGGTTAAAAATACTTGAAGCCCTGCTTACTTTACGAAAATCCCCCCCCCCATATTCGAATATGCGTTTATCTAATTACTTTTCTCTCTCTTCTACATAGAAAATAGGCCCCTTGGGGGCTTTACATGGGATTAAATAGACGCCTGCATCTTTATTTCGCGATTTTTGCTTAGTGAAAGGGAAAGATTTTCTGATAGTTGAAGGATATTTGAAAGTGGTCACGTTGGGATATACATTGAAGTTCAGAACTATAAGAATGAGGAAAAAGGGTAAAGATAATCAATTTTCTTGACAAGTAAGATTTCTTTTGTTGTAAACGATAGAATATTGACTTAGCTTTAGATAAACTTTCATCTATACAATAAACTGGATATTTTAAATCAATGAGCACGCATGTTATGAAGGTGATTTCATCTTGTGAAAAACAGAGATCACAAATTCAAAAGGCTATCGAATACATAGATACAAGTATTAAGATTGCCTTTTTTATTTTGACAGTTATGGCGGAGAGACCAGAAGGTCATTAGATAAACGCATATGCGAACATAGGGGATATTTGTAGAGCAAGCAATGATTCGAGTATTTTAACCATGTAAAATATACCAATCATTGATTTCTCTACTGCCCAAATAGTTTATCATTGTAATGATTATGATAAAAAAAAAAATTATCGAATCCTCATTAATTAAAAAAATTCAAAAATTTCATTTTCTCAGGGGAAGCATAAATGCAGTTCTTATACCTCAAGCTCCATGTTAAAAGATATGGTTAATCATATTAATCTAACGTCTCCGGATTATTGTCAGTTGCCTGTTATTATATATTCCAATATTTCGTCAGGTATGTGGTAAGACTAGTTCAAGATTACTCAAAAACTTAATGAGGGCAACTTTACTCCACCAATCTTCAAACTAATGATTCTTGAACTTATATAACCACATACCTGACGAAGGAATGAAAAAAGTCTTCAACCTTGGTCTCTGCCACCTTAAACTAAAATAAGACAAACCCAAAACAATCTAATAAGAACTGCTCTACGAAGATCTACACAAAATCTCTATTAACAGAAAAAATAAAAGAGTCTCAAAATATTTCGAGAGAACAACGACACCATCATTAGAAGAGCAGATAAATCCAACATTTTCGTTCTAATTAATAAATAAGAATTCATGCAAAAGCTAAACAACATACTAAGTGACACCTCGAAGTTCAAAAGAATTTCGAAAGCCCCAACGGACGAACTGAAGAAAAAACAACAAACTAATATCCAAAAACAACGGTATCCCCAATCAAATCCACCTCTTTCCTATTAAAGGTGAATATAGCCCTCGATACATGTACGAAAATGTAAAATCACATTCTGCTTCGCCAATCATCTCTCAAGTACCATCGCCGACATATAAACTTGCTAAATGTTCGAATTTAGTTATTATGCTATTTATTCCGTCCAAATTCTCCATATATTCGGCCAATGATTTCGTTGATATTGTTCACCGTTGACCATAGGAGGCATCCCAGCTTTATTCGATGTCGAGGGTCTTTTTCCCAATGTGCCAATAGAAGAAACATTCGAAATAATTCTAAAGTGTTCTACGAAAACCGAAAATTGCCTCTCCCACGAATGGAACCCAAAATTTTAGAGCAACCTTTAAGAATATGTACAACTGAAGCTCAGATGGCAAACTTTACCGTCAATTTGATGGAGCAGCTATAGGGTTCCTATTGGGCCCTACTTTTGCGAACTAGAGGAAACGATATCAACAAAAATGACTAACCTACCCAAAGTTTACACTATATTTGTTGATGATATACCTTACAACAAAGGACGAACATCAATTACTACAACTCAAAAGAACCTTAGAATCCCATTCCGTTCTCAAATTTGCATACGAGGTGAGTGTAAACGGCCTGTCGTGGTATAGCTCTATATACCATACATACATGTATTATATTTGATTTTAGAGTGCGTGGGGGTTTTCTTTTAATAACTTTGGATAGGCCGAGGTCTGGTTTCGAGGTCAGATCCTCGTAAGGGAGGGCTAATCCAATAGATGCTACTTTAAATCTTTGTATTAGCTGAGAGTTTCAAATTTCACTTAGTTACGAGCTGTTACACAGCTATGATGAGCTCAAGGGTCAGAAAGTAAAGGAGTCGGTAAAAATAGAGTTTAATAAATACTAATAATTAAAGTTAAATGGTACAAAAATAAACAGACATATAAAACAAATAGTTACAGTGGTCAACGGGCTAGTAAGAAGACTAGGTATTTAGAATGCAATAAAATTGGGTAGGCTGGATGGAATTAAAATTTTAGCTTTACACGGGGACATGTTAAGCACGCAAATGAATATGTAGGAATGGTAGACGGCAATTATAAATTTGGGGAAGCTAAACTATTCGTTACAATACATTGTACAAAAATGGAGGGGTTGGGGGAGACGATGGTCGTTTCCGGCGAAGGGATGAGATAATGGTTGGGTTGCTTTGACGGGGTCCAGGGTCAACTTGTTTGTAGTTGAAGTATTCTTTTGAGATGACGGGGGGGAGGAGGGAAGCAGAGCCTTCGAGAAGAGAGGCTGGGAATTCTTCCGGTGTAAATTCCTTGGAAGAAAACGGAGGGTGAGTTTCTCCGAGACGTCAAACGGTTTGATTGGTCGACTATGCGTAATCAAGGGGGAATTACGCTAAGATTAATCTTCACTTAAGCCTTTTGGGATAAGACTCAGTTCGTATCTGGAGATGGGGTCGTTGCGCAGAGTCAAACAGGTATTCTTACGGGGAGAAGAGTTCTTAACTAGTTTCAGGGTGGATATTTGTTTTATCAAAGGAGGGATACTCGGTTTTAGCCCTCAACGTTTCCTACTCTTCGGCGTATGACAACCCGAATCGAGGAGGAGCAAGATCGTCTGCTATCGTGAGCTTCTTTTGCACAAATCTCTCTCGATTCCTCCTCACACGGGTGCATACGGACGCCTGCCAGTGTCGGAACTTTCCCCATAGAAGAGGAGGGGACAAACGCACGTCGTTTGAGTAATGGCGAACGCGGCTCGGCTGGCGTTTGCCTCAGCCACTTCCAGCGTGTCGTTTGCCTCAGCTGCTCCAAGCGTGGCTGAAAGGGGGGGAGGGAAGACTTCTTGTCTCGTATAAATACTCGGATTAATAAGGGCTGCATTCCTTCAAGCCCGCTCCTATACTTTCTCACGCTTTTGAGCTTCGAAAATTGCTTGTAAGCTACAACGAGGCCCATCACGTGGAGGCAATGCTTAAAAGCAACGTTATTTCTCCCATCACGTGCTTGTTCCCTCACACGGCCGTATTCCCTTCCTGGATGTAAACGGAAAACAGAACAGCGACGGAAAATATATCGCCACAGGCTATCGGAAAGGAACAGATTGAGGACGATGCCTTAATACCAAAGCTGAGTGCACCGAAGTATATAAAAAATCGGTAATGAGCTCATACATAAGAACAACTATCAAGGTAGAACATAATAAAGGAAGAAGTTTGACGATCCAAACAAATTCTGATAAACAACAACTACTCCAATAGACAATTGGACACATTTCAGAAGTTATTCTCAACTAAAATTTGAGGTACAGCAAAAAACTAAAAAGTAAAAATAATACCACTCTACTACAAGAACCGAATGATGAATGCCTACAAAACAGAAGAACGAATACTAGGAAACGTCATGAAAATAACACTATCCAAGAAAAAGACAATAATTTATATTTACAAATATATTATAAAATAAAAAAGTCAGCAACCTACTAATAAAAAAGAACCTCGGTGACAAAAAATCTATCCCAAAGGCTACAAATGTGGGATACAAATTTGAATGACCTCTATGAGGACTGAAAACAAATTCTAAACAACCAATATATATGTATGACTACCATTAGCGTCAACCGACGCTTAAGAAAGCATTGGCAAGAAAAACTCGTCCGACTTAACCAGCTCGGAGGGAGTATTGCACCTTTTCTGCTAAAAGCGAACCGTACTCTGACTCCGACCTATAAAACGCATCAAAGAACGAAGACGAAATTGATTCTTTGCTGGTCACCAAAGAATTACCTCGCCGCTAAACGAGGCACCGAGAATAGAAACTTTTGATCCCTACCGCTCATATAAAAAAACTGCCTTGGACAGTTATACACTGATATATATATATATATATACATATATATATATATATATATATATATATATATATATATATATATATATATATATATTCATAAATGGTGGCACTCTTTTTCAAATAATACACAATTAACACATAAAATAAAGTAAATGAAACATTAAAGTTATCATAGATCGATTTTAATCGTAATATAATAAAACAACAAAAGATCTAGATCTAGAGAACAATTTAATATTGTTTGTGACTCTTTACAGTATCCGCTTATCGCTTTGATAAAGGCAATAGATAATCTTGGCATCTTATTTATGAAGGAAACAAACTATTCTTGTGAAATTCCAGCCTATGTAGATTGAGGCCAAGAGCTCCGTAGAATCTTTGAATTCGTTGATTGCTTCCTTCTAACTCGTCTGTCCAGATAATCACACAAAAGTGGGATAGGATTGCGTTAACGAGACCAAGTTACCTACGCCATGAATGCGTGCTGTTATTCCTGTTCTTTCTTCTCTTGAATAATTCTGTCACAGTCCGGATTTATGTTAAGGATTATTCTTTCCTGCTGCAAATTGAAATTATGGGTAATAAGACAGCTTCTAGATGGTTCAACCATTTTCTTTACTTTGTCTTCAGTGCCCCAAAAATCTAAATAAAAATTTCAAACGCAAACGCATCGATCCAAAGAACTCATTTTACACTCTTCGACCACCTGGACACGAGCAATGAAAGGTACTAGCCAATTTCTCCCCTCAAATTTCTTGGGTACCTTTTCAAAAAATCCATAATCTAAGGCTTATGTAACTCATGGGTGAAAACTCCCGATATAATAATTAGCAATACGGTTTCAGGAAATTAATAACCGCATACAGTCCTAGCGGAGTTATTCTGGATTTTTCTACAATTTGACTTTTTCTACCAAAAGCTAGTGAAACCAACTTCATTGATTCCAAATGTTATCCTTTATATACCAACACCGAGCAACTATTTAAATTTTATTTTCAAGAGCTTTAGGTTAATTTGTAAGTATAATTGGTGACACTGAAGGAACAACACTTCATTGGACCATTTCAACAAAGTCACAGCCAGCTTTGTGAGTCAGTTGGTATCTTGCTTTATAATGCAAATAGGATATTTTCTGTTATATTAACCTGTGATTGTTAACAGAAATGTTTATGTGTTTTAGATAATGCATTAGTTATTTTACTAGTATGATTCGGTCTGTTTCAGCTAGTTTTTTAGCTAAAATGAATTAAACTAAAAAGGGTAAACAGACTGGTTTGAGTTCACGAAAAATTGGACAAATAAACGATTTTCTGAATGAAACTCAATTGAAAAAGAAAGAAATAGCCAAAAAAACTAATTGTTTCAACTAAAAAATTCAGTGTTATTAGGAAAGAAAAATTATAAAGGTCCAGATTCAAACTCAATAAGGGTTGGAAAATATGGTCGAAAACGAAAAACAACTACAAGAACAGATAGAAAAATAATATAACAGGCTGTTAAGAACAGAATAACATCTTGCATGAAGATTTCTATCTAGCCAGCAGTGAATGACAGGCTTTTGGAAGCTGATTGATATCATACCGCGCGAGAAAGAAGCGTCCACTAACGGAAACAATGTGTCAAAATAAATCTATATGTAATCGATAAAATTAGTTTTATTTGCATTTTTGCAGATAAGTTTATATTTTTTTAAATCCATAATAATTCGTCAAGTACTGCATATTGCAATTAGTACATATAATTACTGAAAAGATCACCCAGGCAAAAAGAATCAGGAGCCAAGTGGAAGTATTAGGTTGTAATTTTGCCAATCGTTCGACATGGTTTGGTAAAGTGACATGAAATATAAGATCCTTCAACTGGGCATGAGCAAAACTTTGAGGAGGCCAGCTGTAAGTACATATGAGAGGAAGAGGTACGCTCAGAGGGAAAAAATTTCCCTTTCCAATAAGCAAAGGCAATATACACAACCTACATTTCAGCTCCAAAGGAACACTCTTGCCTCACTGTGCAATATGCGCCAACCTCAGCCAGATAATGCGAGGAAGAAGGAAAGATGAAAGGACGCAAACGCGAATGATAACTGCTGAAATTAAAAACACCAAGAGGCATGAAACCAAATGCAAAATCCCCACGAATGATGGGAAAATTAAAATAGTCCCAATATGAAGAAACAACCATCAGATGTAAAATCGAAAGATAAAAGAAATCACTGTACCAGAGAAGGCAATGTACTGGAAAAGGAAATTATATCGTTCAGTTACAAGAAACACGTCATATTATGGATTGGAAGAGCAAAAAATGCACTCAGAACTCCATACATGCTCAGAAACTCCGACAAGAAATCAAAAGTAAAATATACCTTCGTATGTTATGAGAAACGGATTTACTAAACATCCTTCCTGTTTTACATGACAAAAACGTAGAAATTGAATATGTAAAGAGCGCAAAACTAAAACGATTTAATTACACGTACATGAACAAAGGAAGAAAGAAAAGAAGATTGATAGAGAGAACCGAGATTAGATACAATTAATTGACTATTAGAAGGATGAGCAAAGAAAATGAAACAACAATTAATACGAAATGAATATGATTCGATAAGAAGACTTTTAGAAGAAAACATGATAACTACCAGGAATGCAAAATATCTGAGAGGCATGAAGAAATTGGAAGGGGGCGAGGAAAAAGCCATCCATGTATAAAACAGTGATTCTACCGTAAATGACTATCCAGACAAACCAACGAGACAGACTGAATAGAGAATTCAACGTCAATTAAGACAATAAACTGTATTCGGAAAATCGCCCAAAATTGACCAAAATAGCTTAGCACTGAGTAATAACGGCAAAAGAAAAAGTGAAATAACCCTAAAAATAACATCTACGAAACAAATAACAAAATAATAGTTAACACAATAAAAACAACAAAAAATAAAACAAAGATAAAACTACACTATAATGAACAAGACAGTGTAAGTATAAAATAGAAAATACAATTTCAACGAATACGATGGATTGGAACCCGCCAAAACTTGATCTGATACCTCTTATTAACCCTATCATTACTTTCTCTCAATTTCTCACTTCTTGCTATAAGTTTTTTTATTCATATCACCTTCCCTTTTCTCTCACACAACTGCTTCACTTTTTACTTAGATTGCAACACCGTACATTTCCTCTCTTCAGGTTCTCCTATCTATCTTTGATGTGCCACAAGAGCGGTTGCTTTGTGCCAATAATAATAGTTTTGTGTTCTAAATCTCCGCATCGACTCCTTCCGAAGCACCGATATCGATTTTAAAGCAGTTCAATCGAAGCCCCGCGCGATGTCGCGTGTCCTTCATTTACAGGCAACATCCCAGGATTGGGAGTGGAGTAAGCGAACGCATTCTTCATTACGGTAAGTGGATTCCAAGCTCATTATAATGAATATATTGGGAATAATATAAATTACTCTATAGAGAAATGTGAATCCAAGGGCCTACACAATACAGGAGATATATGGGATTTGACGAAGCAATACAATTTACCTATTGGTGCCTATATTTATCTAATAAAGTAAACTTTTTGAGTTTGTTGAAATGGGTGGATGTTTTTGTTTTAATACTCGTCCACATCACGCTAGTAGATGTCTGCAGTCGGAGAAGTTATCAATGGAGTTCCCGATCAGTCTATTGTAATTGGAGAAATGGAATTATTTTTTGTAATATCGCGGAATAATCTTTACGCTTCTCCATTTTCTTCCCGTTTCCTTCTTTATTCACAGATAAATAAACATATTTAGGTTGTTTTTACTTTTCTCGTGATAAAGATTTAATTGTTTTATTAAATTTAAGATAGACTTAAGTAAGTGTATGATTTTAAAATATTATCTACCTTTCTGGTAATGAGAAAATGCTTAATGAAGTTTGCAACTCTAGTTGTTTGTTTCTAACTCCGATACATTGACTAGAATGTCGAGTTGACCCACACATCTAAGTGTGAAATTGCATTAAAAGAGATTGCGCCCTTTGATACCATTAAATGTACTTCTCCCAAATCATTTTATTGTAAATATTATTGATATTTTTTCTGATATTATTTTTTTAAAAATATTTTAATTACGATTAAGAAATGAAGCTCACTAACTCACTTCAAAATGCATAAGATCTCCAATGGAGGCAGATATCACTAAGGGGCGCATATACTCCTGCTTCCTCCTTCTCCTCCCGGAGACGTGGGGAAGAGACGACAACAGCCAAGAGGAAATGGACAAAACTTTACAAGACTTTACAAAATACAAAAAATAGCCTTTGTTTGTCTCTTCACGAGAAATAATTAATTAGTTCGATCGATTTTTTCTCTTCTGGAATTTAGACAAAATCCGAAAAGTTTAATGAGTTTCAAAGGACAGTCGATAATAAGAGACATTATCTTTTATCATAATGTTTATATTTTCTGTCTATTTCTATTCAAATGCAAAAAAAGGATTATATAAAGTAATTTCGATTAAATTCAATTTTAACTGGATTTAAGGAGCTTCGTTCAATTTAAGAAGAGAGTGGGAGGATTGCTATATCCTTTCTATGTAAAACCGATAGCTGTCTGTACTAACAATGAGAGTGAAAGAGAGGAGAGAAAAAAAGAGAGAAAGAGAGAGAGAGAGAGAGAGAGAGAGAGAGAGAGAGAGAGAGAGAGAGAGAAAGAGGAGTTAAGGGATATATATATATATATATATATATATATATATATATATATATATATATATATATATATATATATATATATATATATATATATATACATATATATATATATATAAATATATATATATATATATATATATATATATATATATATATATATATATATATTTATATATATATAAATATATATATATATATATATATATATATATATATATATATATATATATATATATATATATATATATATATATATATATATATATATATATATATATATATATATATATATATATATATATATATATATATATATATATATATATATATATAGACGACGCTCCTGCCTCGTCTATTTAAGAAGCAGTAGCTGATCGCAGATCGCCAGTCACAAATTTTTCAACAATGGAGAAGGTTGAGCACCGCGCAGTAATCAAATTTTTGACCAAGGGAGGCAAGAATGCAAAAGAAATCCATGAACGCATGGTTGCAGTGTACACCGACACCGCCCCTTCCTATGCAACCATTGCTCGCTGCAATAGGGAATTCCGCCATAGTCGTGAGTCCCTTGAAGATGAACCCCGTCCAGGACGCCCATCAGACGTGACCAACGAGGACAATGTGATCCGCGTGTAGAGGTTTATCCTCAAAAATCGACGGTTGAAGGTCAAGAAAATCGAGCGAGAAATTAGAATATCACATGGAAGTGTTATCAACATCATCCACGACAATTTGGCCATGACCAAGGTCTCTGCCCGTTGGGTCCCTAGAAACTTAACGCCCCATGATCAACTTCAACCTCGTCAAAGTTCGGAGGAGCTGCTGCTGCTCCTGTACAACCAAGACCCGGCGGAATTCGAGTTAAGCATAGTTACAGGTGATGAAACGTGGATCCATCACTGGGATCCCGAGACCAAGCTCGAAAGCATGGCCTGGAAGCACATGGGCTCCCCATCCCCCATCAAGTACCGGACCCAACCCTCAGCCAGGAATATCATAGGCACCTTCTTCTGGGATTCTGAGGGAGTGTTGATGGTGGACTATGCGCCTCGAGGAAGGACCATCACAAGCCAATATTACGCCGAGGAACTGGCTGGGTTGAAGAAGGGCATAGGTCAGAAGCGGCACGGCAAGTTGATACGCGGTGTCCTGCTCCTCCACAAAAATGTCCATGTCCACAAGGCGAGAGTTGCCCAAGCTGCCTGCGCAAGTGCGGATTCGAGGAGCTCAAATATCCCCCCTACAGTCCAGACCTAGTCCCTAGCGACTACTTTTTACTCCGCCAACTCAAGGCTGAACTGCGTGAACGCCGGTTTGGGGACGATGAAGATGTCTAACTCGCCCACCAGGAGTAGATTGAACTGCAGTCAGGAGATTTCTATTTGTCGGGAGTTCGAAGCCTCAGGGACAAGTGGCGTAAGTGCATTGAAGGCAAGGGTAATTATATTGAAAAATAATAACACACTTTTCCTCATATCTCGTTTCCTTATATCCGAATTGCAATACTTTTTGACCGCCCCTCGTATATAGATATAAATATAAATATATATATATATATATATATATATATATATATATATATATATATCCATGTGTGTGTATGTATGTTTGTATAATTGAAATATTCTCTCTTATTTGCAAGCTTATTTCTCATTTTTATTGTTACAAATTAATTACAAATTTTGTATGTTTGGTGATATTAATTCTTTTGTATTTCTTTCTGAGTTTATTACATTTTTTTTAGTCTTTCCATTAGCATATTATGTAATGTTATTATTTGCCCAATTTTAATAGAGAGATTTAATTACTTAAGTTCATTTGTTAATTATCTCCAATATATAATTTTTAGACATGGATTTGCCTATTATGTGCATTACTATTATTGGCTTAATAATCTCAAATTTCCTACTTTATATTTCACAAGTTTTTATTTCGCACTATTCTTCTCATTCTATTTTAATAGAGAGTTGTTTTATCTTCTTTTATAACATTACTACTATCATAATTAATACTTTTTTCAATTTATATTTTCATATTTATTTCATTTATCCAGTTTTCTCCTAGGCTCTCAAATATGGCACAATTAATTCTTGAACAGCGCAGATTTATCGGGCAATTAACGATTCGACACGGTTTCCTAATTTAATCAATACTTCATTTTCAAGCAAGATATGGAGACAATCCAGAGAAATTAAGCCAAGTGGAATGCACACAGAACAATTGGTAATTTAAATAAAGGAAATTCCGGTCGTAAGAAAAGTGTGAAGATTGAAATGAATATTGACAAGGTAAATATTTTAATTGATGGTGATGAAACAAAGTCAGTGAAAAAATTGGCTGCTAAGACACATTTGAATACAAAAGCTGTGCAAAATTTATCAAAAAAGACCTTTCTTTAGATCCATACAAAAGTCAATGTCATCAAGATATCTCAATGCAGGATAAGTAATTCAGGTTGTCATTTTGTTTTTAAGGTTAAAGAAATGTACGATCATAAACCATTAGTATTAAATAACATTATTTTCAGTGATGATGTCACGTTTACCTCAAAGGCATGCCAAATAAAGAGAATTATCGAAAGTAGTCACTAACTTAGACAAATTATCACTTTCACAAACCTTTGCACTCCCCAAAGATAACAGTTGGTGTAGACTAAGCAGAAATAAGATTTATGGGCCTTATTTCTTTGAGGTCATGAAACTGGAAAAGCTCAGTCAATGAACGCTGACAGATATCTTCACATGCTAAAAAGAATTTTCGTCAATAGAATATATGCTGACTAATGGTTTCAGCAAGATGGCGCTACAGCCCAATTGCATGGGCAACCATGTCATGGTTTAAAGTTCGATTTTCTCAACAACTAATGTCACATAGGACATATTTTCCCTTAACCGGCCAGGTAACCTAACGTGTCAACTTTAGAATACTTTCTATGGAGTTTTGTAAAAGAAAGACTGAAGAATGAGTTTCGACAAATCATATCATCCATCAATTCACCACTTTACAGAATGCTATAAGAAATTTTTCTAATCGAATTGATAAGTGCATAGACTTGGGCTGTCTCGAAGGTGCATAGTAGGAACATTTTGCCATCATAAATAAACACATTTCGCTTCCAATCCTCAAAACAATCTTTTAAATGGCCAAAGAGAAATTCCCGTTCGCCTCTTTTCGTCAGAGTGACATTTTCAGTTAAGAGACCCCACATAATTGTACCCTACTCCCATATGCTTTCACAAACTGCGTAATTTACTACCCTTTGTGTGCAATCAAAGTCATATTAGTCACTTTCTGTTTGCTGATACGCTTTATCATGACCAGACCATGTCACACAAAACGTTGCTTCATCACAAACACCTGAGAACCTTCCTTAACCTCTCATCATCACATACTAAGTACTACCTTTGTTTATCTGCCAAAATTGGCCCCTGAGCGATGTTTCGAAAAAACGGCGTTTTAGCGTTTATTTGCACACTTTGCATATTAATATATTATTGTTTTCCTTTATTTACCTCCACTTCACGTCTAATTTATATCGCCCGGTGCGCTTATTTTAGTGGATTTCTTCATTCTACTTCACAAAACAACCGCTCAAGATGCTATTCATGGTATTATTAGTTACCTAATTTGACACAGAGTAAAGGACATTGATTTGTTGGCAATTGGTCGGAGGCGTTTTAAGGACAAAATTGATTTTCGACACAGGTGATTTTGCGCTGATTCGCGCACGACCACTTCCGCCCGAGACTGAATATTAAACCGGCCTAGCCACATCACGTATCTGTGCATCACCACCACCACACCCCAATATATCAAACCAGTCACTTAGGCCATCATTTTCCCCAACACAATAAAATATTTTTACCACACACATCTGTCTAATTAGAATAATTCAGTAATGTTTTAGTACCTCCCAGAGAGATTTCCAGACAAAATGATAAAACCCTTTTCCAGAACCATAAACCATTCCAAAAATTAAATTTATTAATATTCCTTCTTTCGGTCGGCTGTATCAAAGCTTATCTTTTGTCTACACAATACACCCCTTCGATTTTTATCCCCTATGTTTGCATACGTATTCCCTTAGTTTCTTCATTCAAACTTCCTTCCAAAGTAAATTCCTGTTGCTATCTTAATATTCATTAAATTTCCTTTCTTTTGCTTCATTTGATGCTGCAAACTCCGACTGATCTTACATTGTACTGTCCTTTTGCTTCCTTGTATATATTTAGGTTATCTTCATCAAAAGTCTGTGACTGCATCTCCCACTTCGTTTTCGTGCCATGCTTTTACATCATTAGTCCATCGTTTTCCATTGCAGTTTCTCTTTACAGTTCAAGCACATCTGCCCAAGAAATCCTTTGCAGAATACATTATAAGTTGTTTAAAGTTGCTTAACAGTTGTCCTATCCCATTGTTCATATCCACTTTATCTCTAGTGCTACAAAGCATTCCCATATAGTTTCTTCTTTGTCTAGTTTATCAGCTTTTCACTTATGATTACATACTTTTGCCGCCACCCTCGTGTTTTCTCAACCACTCTTTAATCAGTTTAATATTACACAACACAATCATATATTCGGTGAGTCAATAATCCTATATGGCCCATACTATTATTGAGTAGACTCTCTTGCCCTGACCGCAAACAGTAACAGTACTTTCAGAGTTCTGAAAGAAATCTTTCTGAGAAATGAAGAAAAGTATATTCGTGGCTTTGTAATAAATTATATATTGATACGTTTGTTGTCAAAATTTAAACTGATTTCTAAATGCTAAAATTCCCTGTCATCTAAGATTACCCAAATCTCTCTTGTTTCTTCCTTGCTTTCTGACGTTTACGAGGTTAAGCTTGATCGTGGGGCAAGGGTTAGTGGTAATTGAAAGGGATAAAAGGCAACGATAGAAAGAGAGAAGCGAAAATAAACATTAGAGAATTACTCGCAAAAGAGGAAGGGGAGGGGTAATGCATCGTTTGTGGAGAAGGGGAACAAAGGATGGATATATGCAGACGACCTGTAATCCAAATTACTCCCTCACCGAAAATATCCTCCCACTCAGATTAGAAGAGGTACCAGGATATCACTTATACTATTACTTAATACCATTTTTTATACCATTATTCCAACCTGTATTATTTACACGATCCATGAGAGAGTTTAAATAATTCTGTTTTTACGGTTCAAACCATTGTTTTAAAATTTTAGATACCTCATAGTATCTTCTACTGAGGCGAACAGTTTTCATAAACGTAGGATCCTCTATTTCAGCTGACGTGGATTTTGCCTGTAGGGAATTAATATGCTATCCATATATTAAATGGGATGAGGTAAGAGTTTCTGGCTCATTTAAGTTATTATATGTATAAGTAAGTGGTCTGTTATTAAACCTACATTCTATTTCAACTATTAAAGTACGGAGATCATCCATATTAATGGATTTTCAATATAGCACTTTCCTTAAACATCCCTTTACTACACCAATAAGCCTTTCATAGAATCCTCCTAACCCCGCCGCTCTCGGAGGAATAAATTTCCATTCGCATTGTCTTAACTCTAGTTCTTTCTGTACACCACTATCCTCCAATATCAATCTGAGCAGATCTGCCCCAGTTTAAATGTAGTGGCATTGTCACTAAGAACAACTTTTGGAGAGGATCTTCTAGTCACAAACCTTCTAAACATATTTTAAAATATTACTGCTTTCATGTCTATGGCTAAGTCTAAATGAACTGCTCAAGTGGCTGCACAAGTAAAAAGAACAATTCAAACTTTCCGGGGTTCTTTATCACCTTTCTCACCCTAATCTATTACGGAGATAGCACCCGTATAATCTACTCCTACTATCTCGAAGTGTTTAGCATCCTCCACTCCTTCTCTCGGTAATGGAGGATATTTTTGGATACAGATAGGATCATCCTTCCAACGTTCTGCACAAAATACATTTAATTATTACATTTTCGGTTCTTTGTCGGCCTTTTGGGATCAAAGAATTTTTCCTTAATTTACATAGTTTCCTGAACTCTCCTGCATGCACGGTCTCTTCGTGCGCGTTATTAAGGAGTTGATCTGTTATATGATGTTTGGTCGGAAGAATAACCGGGAATCTTGTATGGTATGGGAAGTCCGCATTACTAATAATTCTCCTACATCGTATTACACCTTCATTTTGAAATAAATTAAACTCTTCAACTAGATGATGGGGTTTACCTAATTTTCAATTTTTTATTTAAAAATTTTTGTGTGTAGATATTTATAGATACATTGGAGATCTCTACAACCCATATCTACTGCCTTATTTTGTACATAAGATAGTTTATGATTTCATTTATTACCCACTGCAAAGACACTTCGCTACCGACCAAATATAACTACTTTGTATCTTAATATCGTTCAAAACTTCTTTCAAATATTTACTTAATTTTACGGTCACACGCATGGCCTTTCATTCTAATTGTGGTAAAGTTTTTCTTTCATATGTGCGATGCGTGATTTTGAGATTATTAGCACGGAAGTGGATCTAAAATTTGTAAAATACGCTACGGCTTCGTACACATTTTGCGAAGAACACAAAATATGTGAAGGTCATACGGTTCTCCCCTGTGAAATACCACCCTTGGTTATTCAATAGTATCCAACTCCTTCGCTTTTGAGCTCACTTCCTCCTCTTATTTATTTATAATTTCCATGGGAAGATCCTGATCCCTATCCAACTTGATACTCCAAATTTCCTCGACTAGCAGTTTCATGGGAATAATTAACGGGGAAACCAACCCAAAGGGATCAAATACCTCACCTGTATCTCTTACTCGTGGCCGCATGCTTTTTAACGTTATTTACTGATATAGTATCTTTAGTATAGTTCCAATTTATTCCCAATATTTTTTCTTTTCACTCCCCATCGTTACCTATTATATTGTTTAACTGCGTCGTTAGTTGCACAGCCTTGTAACGGAATATTGGCTTCTTCCAACTCGTTAGTAACAGTAGATAATTGAATTATTGATCTTTCATCTTTTTCTCAATACAGCGCCGATTTTATTTTATATTACTATTTCTCACTTGATTATTCAAATGATGACTTAATGTCATTTGTAGTAAGAGTGTTGAACTAGTAGCTCCGAACAATACCGATTTAAATCTATGAGTAATCATTGTACTATCTCTTTCTAAAGGATCCCGGGCCAAAGGAATCTTGTAAAATTACGATCCTCCCCCTGCAATCCTATTCTAAGGAAAGCTTTACTTATTTCTGCTGTATAAGCATATTTATTTGTCCGGCAGCTAATCAGAGCTTCCATTAATTTATGAGTTATAATGTATCCAGTGTATAGACGATAGTTTAAACTAGTACTATTTTTTTAGTTTCGCACTGCAATCGAATACTACTCTTAATGGAGTGGTTTTACTCTCCCTTCTTACGGGTAGGTGGTGTAATTAATGCGTGTCTCTAGTTAATTCAGCACTAGTCAACTTTCTATAAATCCTTTCTCTACCTGCTCTTGAATAAAATAATCATATTTATCATATAGTTAGCGTTGAAACTCGATTTATCAAACTTTATTTTAGCTTGTTTTCAGCCTAATTTGTAATTATTTGGTAGGCTTTGGTCGTGAGGTTTACAGGGCAGATTAACTCAATACTTTCCCTTTTTGAATTGTACCGTATATTTGTATTGAACTATCCTTACTGTTCTTCATAACTAATTGTTTTTTGTTGAATTCATATTGTATTCAACCTCTACAAATTTGACATATCAGGACAATTATTTGCCGGTAGTACATCTATATTGGTCACAAGATCTACCTGTGCTTCCTTAGTAACTGGGAGGTATTTTTTTTTTTATGTTTAAAAACAATACTAAACCTGTGGAGACCATAGTCCTGTCATTAGAATTGCACCAGCATAGTGCCTCGCAGGAATAGGAAGAATTGTAACAAATATCCACTCGTGTATATATATATATATATATATATATATATATATATATATATATATATATGAGGAATTAAAACACACTAGATGAAGACATATAAGCGGCGATATGTTTGTGCCCTAAATTCAGAAAAATAAGACAACAGTGCTTTTCCTATGAGCTTCCTGATAGCGTTAAAAAACCCTAAACAAAACAAGAGTATTGTTGTAACCAAATCAGACAAAACCAATCAAGTAGTCATTCTGGCCCAATCGAGTTATAATGATAAACTTAGTAAACATCTTAATGATGTGAACACGTATGAAATGCTAATGAATTACCCTCTTAGTAACACAGTAAGTAATTTCAATACCAAATTGAAGAGAATATTAAAAAACCCAGAATTAATTTCACAGTTCAAGATCAGTAACTCTTCAATCCCCTACATGTATGGGCTTCCCAAGACCCATAAAGAGGGATGTCCTTTCCGTCCAAT
This sequence comes from Ceratothoa steindachneri, assembly GCA_963969495.1. Lineage (NCBI taxonomy): Eukaryota > Metazoa > Arthropoda > Malacostraca > Isopoda > Cymothoidae > Ceratothoa > Ceratothoa steindachneri. Next base: position 204,679,971 of record OZ018320.1, on the reverse strand, counting down.
TATATATAAAATTAATACTCCCACATATAAGCTCTCAAAACCGCTCCCAAGATATTTATCTCCAGGAGTTAGAAGAATTTCAGCAGCAAACATTAAAAATAATCAAGACTTCGTAGATCGCATTAATTATATTCAACTTCCAGACGGCGAACTTAAGAGCTGTGACATAAACTCTTTGTTTACCAAGGTTCCAGTGAATAAAGCCATGAGCCTTCTTAGAAGAGTTATCCTTAATCTCAACTTGGATCTTCCCATCGCAGCTAATAAATTTGTTGATTTAGTGGAATGAGGTCTCTTTGATCTTGTCTTTCGAGTTAATAATGAGTTTTATAAAGAGAAATTTGGGTTAAGTAAGGGAAATAGTTTATCACCGATATTGGACTGTCTCTTCATGGAGTATTTTGAGACAGAACTCCTGCCCAGAATTGATCCCTCTAACATCATATGTTAAAGGTATATTGATGATGTTTTTTCACTATGGCCTGATAATCTTGATTTTGATAATTTTTTCAGTAACTTAAATAATTTGCATGCTTCAATTAAATTTAAATATGAGTGGGAAAAACATAACTGATTACCTTTTTTAGATATTTTTATATGCATATATACATTATTTTTCATGCCATAATAATACTGTTATAAAATCTGTGATATCTACTATGTTTCTTAGAGTATATATAATATGCCATCTTCCTTATTAACACGAATAAATCATTAGAATCAAGACTATTTTTTTCAGAACTGTATTACCCAGATTCGTTTATAACATCAGCTCATCGTGCAGATAGGAAAACTTACTATTGTAATAATCCTGCACGTTCTAATGACCAGCAAATGTATAACATTGCCATTTAATGACAAACTAAATAAGTTAAAGCACTTACTTCAGGAAACAGGAATTAAAATAGCTTTAAATATAATAATTCTATTAACCAAATGATGACTTCGAGGAATCTTAAAGATCAACAGGATAAAGAAGTATATGTAATTCTATGTAAAGAATGCGATAGTGTTTATGTAGGTGAAACGGAAAGAAATTTAGATAAGAGATTGTATGAAAATAATAGGGACATAAAAGTTGGCAATAAAAGTAGTGGAGTATTTTGTCATGTCAGAGATTTTTAAAATTCCATTGATTTTCAAGGAAGTAAATTGGTTTTTAAATCAAAATATTATGTCAAAAGAAGAATTGTTGAATCAAGTTTGATCACACCCATCCCTAATTTTAATTTATCTGGAGGTCAATTTTCTTTTAATAGTTTGAAATGTAAGCAGATAAACAAAATTGTAAAACTGCCCAGCCCTAATCAGGTAGTAAATTGTGTAACATGATCTTTGTCCATCTGTTCAGAGGTGCTGATGGGTTTCTCTGTAATTTTCTTCTCAGTTGCCAGTTGATAAGGGTGTGTAATACACCGAAACTGTGCTCGATTAAATATATCTTCATTAAGTGTGGTTTAATTCCTCATCTACCTTGCGTTAGGGCATCAACTTTCATTATAAATTTATATATATATTATATATATATATATATATATATATATATATATATATATATATATATATATAAATATATATATATATACAAGGTGTCCCAGAAAAAAGTTAACTGTAATTTGAATTAGTATAACTCAAAACCTATTAAAGGTTTTAGAGTCTTGCAAAATTCAACAAATTTACCTACTATTTATCTGTCGATTCTAGAAATTTCATTAAATTCCTTTTTACGACCTTAATACACTAATGGGTTTAGTGGAGGTTATCAAAATTAGGTTTGCGCAAGGAAGTAAAATAATCAAACTTCGAAGTTTAAAATCAACAAATATATTTAAATCCATTTTTACCAAAAACACCTCTTCATATAGGTAATACAAATTCATTTTTTATTTTTTTTTATTTTCTAAGCACCGTTCCCTTCCACATGTCCTCCATTTCTTTCCAAGCACAGTTGCGCCTTTGATCGCATTGATTGAACAACTTTTTTGATTAACTTGTGATTTTCCTTAAGTCTATTGACTTCACGTGTGATACTATCTCTCAACTGGTTGATGCTTTGTGGTGGAGTAGAATACACTTTATTCTTTAGATATAACCCATAAGAAATAATTGCACAGGGTTAGGTCAGGGAATCTTGGGGGGCCATTGAATCGCATGATTTAGCGCGACAATGCGGTTGTCAAATGTTCCTCTTAGTTTTGTTCTTACAGCAAGCTGTCTATGAGCTGGTGTGCCGTCCTGAATGCACCAAAGTCTATTTAATTGATTGCCAGGAATCTAGCGGAGTTCCGGGAAGATCCTTCCGTTGATCAAGGTCTTTCCCACTCCGCCGACAATATAGCCATTCCTGCATATTTCGATCCGCAGAGACACTTTCTGCTGTCAAATACGTGTGTCAAAGTTGAATGCTGGGAGGTGGTTCAGCGGCGCATATTGCCGAATGTTATGGCTATTTACCTTTCGATTCATTAAAAAAACTGCCTTGTCACCAATCACAATGTTTTCCAAAAAACGAGAAGGTTTATGGAGAAGCCATTCGACAAATTGTCTACGACGAGGAAAATCAGTTTCAACAAGCTGGTGTCTTGCATGCATCTTAGGGATGCCATTTGAAGTCATGTTTAATAATTCGGTTAAATTATGACTTTGACTGATACATGTAAATTTTGAAGAAGTGTCATCTGAACATTTTCGATATTTTCTTTCGTTTTTATGGTTCTCATATGACCCGAATTTAAATTTAAGCAGGTTCCTTCATGTTGGTATTTGCGAACATTTCTCCAAATTGTGGGCTTGCTTGGTGGGGGCCTACCTAGAAAACTTTGTTCAAATGAATCTTGTACTTGTTTAATCCTGCCAGTCTTAATAAAGTTTGTGACTACAAATACGCGTTGATCTTTTGTTGAATGCATGATTAAAAAGGTTCTATGGAAGTAAACTTTTACACAGGAACGCTTTGATTTGCTTAGTAAGCAATAATGACGAGACTATACCTCAGCGTGGTCAAAACCCACTGTAAAATGTCATAAACTTTGGTTAAGGAATCACACAGTGACCTAGGCTACCTAAGCTCCCTACGCTTCTCTTTAAAGTGTGCGGTGGCCTAGCCTTCCTAGGCTTCGTTTCATTATTTTAATTCCTTGCGCAAACATATTTTTGATAGCCTCCACTAAACCCATTAGTGTATCAATATCATGAAATGGAATTTAATCAAATTTCCAGAATCGACAGATAAATAGTTGGTAAATAACACAATTTTAGCAGGCCCCTAAAATCTCCAATAGTTCTTGAGTTATACTAATTCAAAGTACGGTTAACTTTTTTCTGGGACACCCGGTATGTAGTTGTAAACCGATCAAGGAAGTAAGCGGGAAGCCGATAATCGGATATCAGTAAATTTGGTAACAGTGTAATGAAAAAGAATATTTCACGTCTGAGAATGACAAAATTGTATCAAAAGAGTGAAAAATTGGAGGCGCCATTTATTGATGACGTTTGGAGTCCATGGGATAAGAAAATCTTGCACAGTGGAAGGAGCTAAAAACATTGTGATCCCAGAGGCCACACCTTCTGTAATATTTATAGAAGAAAAATGGAGAATTTGTCTCGCTTGGATAGACAGTTAAGTCAGAGAGACGATCGATAGTAAAGAACTAATTATGGTTCGTTTATCGTCGCGTAGCCCCCTTTGTACCCACCTAACCCCTGTAGAGCGAGTGTGGAAAGGGGCAGGACTGAGGGTAAGTAATAAAAAGAAGGAGAGAAAGGCGGTGCTGAGGTGATTCGGGTATGGCATGCAGTCCACCACCGTATCATGGTTAGCGAACCAAACTCTGTACAGGTGGAAACACCTCCTGGTGCAAAGTGCAGGGAGAAAAGATTGACTGGAGTTAGGTAATGGCAAAAATAAATAATACTTATAATAAATAATAACATACTACTAATAATTAATACTAATCATAATAAAGAATTATAATACATAATTATATATTATACTAAATAGTATTAACAAATAATATAAAAATTATACTAAATAATAATAATAAGAAGAAGAAGGATATCAATAATAATGTTAATAATAAAAACTAATAACAATAATAAAAAAATAAAGTAGCGGCCAAACAACTTTACCAGCCCCATCCTAGATTACAAGTGACAGGGACTCCTTAATTTGCACCTAGGCCTGGAGGAGTTACACCTCCTCTGTATACCAACAGTACCAGGCGACACAGAGTACCATCCAGCGGGAGGCTATAATCTCAACCATACTGAAATCTTATTTTGTGCTGAAGACGGACCACACCGAATCAAGAACCAAATTTTCATTTTACAATGAAGGTTTTGTGTATCGTATACAAATATCGAAATTGAAGTGGGTAATTTTTTCATTACATTATTTTTGCTTCAGTAAACTTCTAGCGCTGTAATCTCTAAACACAATTCTTGGGAAACTTTATGATTTCAACTACTAATAAGAGATGCAGTATTAAAATATGACATTTAAAACACCTTGCAGAACCTTTTGATGCAAATTAACTCAAACGAAAGTAAAAGAAATTATTGTTACTTAAATAATAGATATTAGCTTTTAAATTGCCCACAATGATGAGAAAAACAAATTAAATCATTGGTACATATCAACTCGAAATTTCAAGCCTATCAACTTAACAAAATTAACGGCGCCTCTAATGAAAAAAATAATTCAAATAATGACTTTTTGAATTATTTCTGACTTTTATGTATATCTCGCGAGTAATAAAATTATACCTTCTTTAAATTAAACGCAATCAATATTAATAATGATGTTTACATGGGACGTTTCAATGTTTTAAATCTTGCAAAAATAGTTTTCTGACCTCCTTCGATCAGAGAAAGAGTACTTCGAATCCATATAATTTACTAATCCTATCTACAGTCGTTTTCCGGTAAACACAAACCCAACAAATCTAGTCAGCCATAAGTGGACACCGAAAAATCACTTAAATTCCTCTTGATGGTTTAAAACCTTAGACACTATAAACTTCTCCCACTTAGAAAACAAAGTTTTCGGGGCGTTGGATAGCATTTTTTTAACGAATTCAATGGATATCCAAACTTTAGCTCACACAAGGGTAAAACAGCAATGCCACCTTTTCCTGCATGCATGAAAAGGTGGCATTATTATTTTGCCCTTATTGTGAATAAGAGACCAGAATATTCATTTAAAATACGCTATGACGTGGGACATAGCGCTGGTGTCATGGCCAATGAAATTTGGAATGTCTTAGTCTTATGGTGGAATGAGGCATTTGGTAACAGCGTGAAGGGAACCTGAATTGATGCCCATTTCTTCATTTTATTTACACTAGATGAGTACGACACTTTTAGGCCAGTAATCCAATAAAGAAACCAGTAATTGCATTACTGCTAAATCATTCTCAATTAAAGAGAGAAGTAAAAACCGCAGATGTGTTTTGAATTGGCCCGGAAGTTACCCTTTTCGTAGGCTTGGAGTTCCCAAGAGCAAAGGATGCTTTTTAGAAATGAGGAGGGGGGAGGGTTAGGATGTTTCAGGTTGATCAGGGTGCAAAAGAAATGATTCTATGTCCTCTCCTAAATTGAATCGGTCTGCAGGCTCAACAGCTAGGAGATCGGTCTCGAAATGATATGAGCTACATTGATACTTGCAAGCAGTTTGTGTGCTTCAGGAATCATACACTTTGAATTGCACAATACGAATTGATGATTCAATATTTTTGAAATGTTTACGTCGAGTTAGGGGTTTTCCTAATAGGCACGTCTGTAGGTGCGATTATTATGGCAGCAGCCGTAGAAATAGTGGCAAGTTTAGCGGCAATGACACGAATGCTGTTACGTGGTAGCGTTACTATCTAGCACGCAACGATTCTTTGACCCTAGCACTATCAAATGCGACGATGCTTCTAGGATTGCGTCTATAATACCGCATGTTTTAATTTTTTTTTCGTAATTGACTGTTCTATTGTTTGCCAGTTCTTCGTTGATCTTTTCTAAGGAAATGTCCACGATTTCCCCCGCCTAATCCAATCATTACATTAAATACATGGCGAGTAATTGAGTTTCCAAAGAGGACAAATAACGTCCGCCCATTTAAAGAGTCATGTTGGCAAAGATGTCCCCTTAAGCTCTCTACCAATCACTGTAGTTAGAGCTCTCCTTTGCTCGAAAGGGGACCTTTGGCCAATCTGCTGCCAATATTGCAGTGGATAATTATTAAGCATTTTAGCCAGCAGGCTCGAAAATACCAGTGTGGTCTCTGCTAGAATGAGCCAGCCATTGCTGTGTCCTCTTCGCCGCCAATAGACCAAATAGACCAAATACTACCGGTGACATTTTAGGCGCGTTAAACTGCGGTATTCAGCTTGGTGACTAGCCTTAGAGAGGCCAGGGTCACCATTCCTTACCTCCAGTAGAAGAGAAATTAAAATCATGGTCCAAAATGAAGGCAGTTGGAGAAAGGGCAAATGAAAAGGGTATAGAAAGGGACGCTCACTGTAAAAATGGTGCCTAAACGGTCAGAGTTAACGTACCAGCTTCAACAGAACTGATACCAGAGTAGAGGTCAATTCTGTATTCGAATCCTTCTTCCCATCACTAAGGCCAGGAGTACGTGCTACGCTACCTGGTACAAGGTGCAGTAGTCTACAAAGACTACCTCCCTGCATCGCCCTGCTTTCGTCCCTGGCAACACCATCCATCTTCTTGAAGTTAGAGAAGATTGAGGGTGGATAGTCGTTGAAGAAAGTAGGTAATTAAGAGCGCACCGGGTAACACACCAGCTTTCACAGCCATTCCAAAACGGCTCAAGTGAACCACTTATAACAATCTTGTTTTGAAAATTTCCTATTAACTGGATATTGCAATAATAATATGTGAGTTTTAATAAATGGACCGTTGTTTAAATGTTTGCCATTTTATATTTTCTCGCTGCAAATTCTAAAAGGATACCAAAAATTAATGCCATAATACATTTAAGTAATATGCATTTACTAATTATTAATACCCTTTCACTAAAAATCAAAGTGAAATTGTTAAAATTTGACTCTACATAACCAATTTATATAGAATAGTTTGAAGATATTCATATGGTGCAACCAGATAAGTATTTACTGTTCAAATTGTAAGAGACAAATATCACTAACCAATATTAAATAATTAACTTTTAAATATAATAACCAATGCAATGGTGCCAACGTAAGCTCATGGTCTGATATTTACAGTCATTCGGCGTGGAACGAGAGCATCCTTACTTAATCTATAAAATGTATGTACTAGCAGTAGCTAAATAAAATTTCAAACCAACATGGTATTTTTACTAGTCGCAGCAAAGGGTTAATAGATTTTGCTCGAAGAATTTTTTCCAAATATACCACAATGAGTACTTTGAGCAAATGTAATCTAGAAAAGAAGAGAGGAAGGAAAAAATGTTTAAATCAATAAAATTCAGAGTGAGAGAAGCCAGAAAGTTGAGAGAATGTTCTGAAGTGTACGGAATATATATATTTATATATATATATATATATATATATATATATATATATATATATATATATATATATATATATATATATATATATATATATATAATTTCAAGGATGAAGGAAAGGACGTATTAAGGGAAATTCATTTCATTTTCTTGATACAACGTTTCGGGTGAACTTTACACCCATCTTCGGGTACTGGAAATACAATTCGTCGAAACCAATATAAGTTAAGGGTCAAACAGATAATCAAAATGACGAATTTATGGAAAGTATTTAATTTTTATTAAGGGGGGGATAGCGATAAATTTACCTTCAAATTTATCGCTATCCCCCCCCCCCCCCCGTTAATAAACATTAAATACTTTCCATAAATTCGTCATTTTGATTATCTGTTTGGCTCTTAACTTAAATCGTTTTCCACGAATTGTATTTCCAGTACCCGAAGATGGGTACTGGAAACGTTGTATCAAGAAAATGAAATGAATTTTCCTTTATACATCCTTTCGTTCATCCTTCAAATTAAATTCAAGCTCCATAGGAGAAGCCCTAACCAATATTTATCCTTATATATATATATATATATATATATATCGTCGGCTCCAGCTCCTGTTCGAGCATCGGTTACCTCGTCAGTTGTCCGGTTCCCTCGGCTGATCTTTGTGTTGGATATGACTTAAGAGACAAAGAAGGCCGGAAAGAAAACAGAGACGGTGCCATTTGCTGAGTGAGGAATTTGTTTCTGGTGATCGTGGCTGCGCGACGGTCATGCGTGCGCCTTTGACCAGTAACACGTCCACTGCAGCTCAAAACTTTAAGAACATCGGTTTCGGAGAGGCTGTTTGCATCAAGTTGCCCGATTCTTGTTCTATCAAGGCCCGCTTTTGTCGGGTCTGCCCTCTGGGAGTTGCCCTCTTTCGCCGGAGCCAGACATAGGAATTTTATATGGTCCATGTCTCTTTGGCCCGCCTTTAGGGTCTTGCAGAGAATTGTTGGAACCTGGTAGGGCATATATTTGTTGGTACATTGAAGTGTATAATTTCGTTATCTGGTATCGGTGATAATTTGGAGCACCTGGCAGCACAAAAAAATGTTTTGTTCCTAGTTGCGGAGAAAATTGTTGGAACATGGTAGCGCATAAAATTTTGGTAACGGGAATTGCCTAAAAATTTATTGGCATTTTGTAGGGCATACATTTATTAGTACAGGGTAGCGCAGTAAAGTGTTCGCCGCCTCATTCTCGCATATTCTGACTCGAAGAAAAAAGTAATTTTCGTCTTTAAAAATATTTCGTTATGTCGGAATTTTTTCTAATTCATTACTGGTAAGTAAATAAATCCCTCTTAAAGTAAATATTTCGATTATACTTTCTGGAATGCGAAATTCAGTTGTATGCAAGGCACTTACTAATTAGTCATGAGATATTAAAACTAGATAGTAAATTTTTCTTTTGTTAATATGAGGTTTTTAGTCCATTTTGCTGTTGTTCTTTTCGGCGTATTTTGCCTCTTGTTGGCACTCAGAACGGCTAACTAAAATATTCAAGGAAATGTATAAGTGATTTAGTAAAATTAATGTATAAAAATATTGTACAGGGGCTAATAAGATTTTAATGAAATCTGTACTTCTCCAAAGGCTTGTTGTGAGATTTGTACCGTCTTCATAATCTCACCAGACAAATGATTAGTCACGTATTTTAAGCTATTTTGACCAAGCCAAATGACTAACATTTTGCCCTTTCAACTTATTTGCATTCCGTATTTTCAGGACTTTCGGAATGAACTCTGATTTAAAGTAACTCAAATGAGTCGCTCATTTTTGTCTGTCATTTTTAATAAAGAAATTAAAAACAAGGTAAAATTTTTTATAACTTTCATTGCATTTTTAAATACTACAACCTTTCTAATAGACTTATGATGAACAAGGTCTTTCTCACTCAATCGAACATAAAAATACCTTATTTTGGGAACCATTTTGCCCCAAATATACTCTTATCTAATTTTCAAAAGTAATACAGAGAATATATAGTAGAAAAATCAAGTCCTGCACTCGATATTAAAATAATTGGAGAAATGGATTGCCTCTTATTACCAATTCAAATACTACTCTAAAACGTTAATTAAGACATCAATTAGGATTAAATGAGTATATGCTATGAATATTGAGATGCTTATTGATTATTGTGTATTGGCTAAGATAATTATTGGTTCATTGTGTCTTCGGTCATGAGTCATCATTCGATACACGAATTTTGCCTCTGGATTAAATTTAGAGCATTGAACGCTTTATAAATTAATCATAAAAAAGCGAGTGGATGATTTAATTTTAAATTATATTAACATATGTCTCAATATTCTCAAATAGCTGAGCCTCAGTATAGTTCAAAAGTCTTAATAAAATTTGTAAATAAGAAGTATGACATCAATTAGGATTAAATGAGTATATGCTATGAATATTGAGATGCTTATTGATTATTGTGTATTGGCTAAGATAATTATTGGTTCATTGTGTCTTCGGTCATGAGTCATCATTCGATACACGAATTTTGCCTCTGGATTAAATTTAGAGCATTGAACGCTTTATAAATTAATCATAAAAAAGCGAGTGGATGATTTAATTTTAAATTATATTAACATATGTCTCAATATTCTCAAATAGCTGAGCCTCAGTATAGTTCAAAAGTCTTAATAAAATTTGTAAATAAGAAGTATGAAGTGGGACAAGGATGATTTTTTGAATACTGTATATACGAGTATAAAGTTAAATGGTATGGATTCTACTGCCAAGAGTGGAAAAGTTAGACAATGAATGAGGGCTAAGTAGCTCGAGTTTGGAAGGGGAGTTTATATGGTGCACACTCGACCATGATTGGCGATACTCTTATGAACTTGTCCAAAATCAGCAACTATGGCAAGGTCGCAATCATTCAACATTAAATAGTAAAGTCAAGAGGAAGCCTAACTTTCATATAATATGACGATGCTATCAAATTGGAACCATAGGGCACTAAAAATGTAAACCAATCTTTTGAGACGATGACAAAACTCGTATTCACCTCTCGCTCTGGTCGGTCCTTGCATATCACATGCTAAAATAAGCGATTCACAGCCAATCCTTTTAATAACTGCCCTAAAATAAACGCGCGTCTTCTCGCCAAATTTATTCTTAGAATAATCGATTTACCTCTCTTTTCATTTAAATCTATTGATAACGGTACGCGAGGAAGTCTAAGGTAAGATCCGATCAGCAGCTATGGCTGTTTACCGTCTCAAATGCGTCCTAAATTTTCTCTCTCACCCAACCAATGAGAAATCTTTTAGTTGATTTAAAAATACCAGGGTAGAATAGCAGTCATTTCTACTAGAGCTACGCTGCCAAGCGGATCACGTCTCAGTCCTCTGTCCAAGAAGAGCAAAGATGGCTCGAATTTGGTATCAGCATTCATTCTTTCAAATAGGATTCTTTCATTTACTATTACCTGACTAAAAAAATATTTTATTAACATTATTGGAGGTAATTAATGTAGATTTGTACTAGATTAGACTACAATTTGGAAAGATGGAGAGGAAAATATAAATGATGAAGAAGGGAAATAAAAGTTACATTCTTTTGGTAAACTTCATCTTCACCAGTCCTGAGTATATTGCTGAATGTCGAGGGGATTGTTGGAGTTTTCCGACTCTTATATATATATATATATATATATATATATATATATATATATATATATATATATATATATATATATATATATATATATTCTGTTATCCCGAATGCGGAGGAGTGGTCTTACTACTCTTTATACTTCGTTCAGCCCGTGCCCTGAATGGGTTTATAGACTCAGAGTGCTTAGAGGTTGGCTACGGAGGGATTGGAATGAACTTTGCCAGCAAGTGACACAAAGGGAGGTAGATACACAACAATATAAAAATAAAGTTTTATGAACAATAAACAAGAAAAAAAATATATAAATATATAAATAAGGTGCTTTGAGAGATAAATTAATAAGTGAATCTCGGATATCTCACTTGGCTTGTAAATAACTATTCATTTTGTAAATCCCTATACACTTGTAATGTTGGTAAGCTTCGCGGTGAAGCTGAGGAATGTGAAAGTAAAGGGTTACCTTGGAACCTCATGTTCGGGTGGTGCTGGTGAGTGAAGGTGGTGAGATAAGGGGTGGAGACGATGGGTAGGTTCTCCAGGGACCGACCTGATCCCACAATTCCGTCACGATTCTGCTGGAAGAAAGTGGTGACGGGAGCTTCGTGTCAAAGAGGGCCCCACACTCGTTAACTCCGAGGAATCTTGGGTGCCTTTGTGGGGTGGGGGAGGGGGAAGTGACCTATCTTTTTGTATGGTCACGGAGAAATGCCGAGATGTAGTTTTCTCGCATAGGGAACCAGAGTGAGGCCGTTTGTAGCTTTAGCTCTAGAAACGTGAGTACGAGCCTGGGTCTGCACTGACTTGCAGACCAACGAGATAAGGAGCCTCCCTAACTGCGACGGATCTCCTCTCTGAATACTTGATGCTTCGACGAATTACCACAACACTGAGATAGGTGGCAATTCCTCCCCCGCCAGATGCTGTGCAAGCTCTATTACCGAGGGTTAAAAGAATTCATCTTTTATATTCGAAACTCGGGAGAGGTTCACATGGCCCTGGAAGTATATTTGATATCAAGCGCCCTTCTTCGGGTGAGAGAGGCTTGATTATCTCCTCAATTTCGTCCTTTTTAAACATCTTGGAACCACCGGAAGCCAAGATGGGCTCCCATCTACCGTAACCAGTGGAGGAAGGAACGCGGTGGTTAGCTAAAATGGCCTGCGAGTGCTTCCGGCGGGAGACCATCAGATATCGGGGCCGCAAGGGGAACGTTTGATAACCGGCCCGCTCGGAATGGAGGTCGGGAACGTGGGTGCCTTATACTATTCTCCTACACTGAAATTTGCCGAGAATAAATTTAAAAAGGTTTAGAGATTTTCTAATTTCTACAGGAAAGATTCCAATATTTTTAAAATAAAACCCTCTATGCAAAAATGCCCTAGGGGAAAGTGGAAATGCGAATGGCACGACATTTTATCTTGAATCGGTATATAATAAAGGAAAATGTTGTAAAAATAAGTAGAAGAAAATCGAGAGTTAAAGAGGGATATAAAGGAAATAGTTACAATATATATATATATATTTTTTGAGTATTTGAATAATAATTTAATATTAGTTTGGTTATGAATTATGTTTTTTTTAATCAACGTTCAGAAATAAATATAAGTATCGAAATTTTGTGAATTTTTAAAACCCAAAGAATTCAAAATGGTGAATTCCCAAAATTCATTTTTATCTAACTTATATAACTATATTTTAGCAAGGTGATATTTTGAAAGGGGGGAATTTAGTAAAGAGTTCTCTTTTAAAATTATAATAATTGGCGAAGTTCAGAAAATGTATACAAATTTATCCATGGCTGCTTTTTTTTAGATTTGAAATTTTAATCTTAGTAGCGAAGCTATTGCCTGTTATATATATATATATATATATATATATATATATATATATATATATATATATATATATATATATATATATATATATATATATATATATATATATAGGGTGCCTGAGTTTAGCGTATGACATTGAAACGGTGACCCGATTCCGACTCCATCAGTCAACTAAACGCATCTGATGTGACTTATCGGTGTTTCAATTCGGCTAAGTCGTAATCCATATACTAGTAAATGTATTTAAAGTTAAAATCTATGAGGGTGAATTTAGGCTAGATTTCAGCAAGGAGAGATGGGTTAATAAAGGATTGAATGTTGTTGAGGCCTCCTACAGTCATTGAAACCTAGGGGAGGATGAGACCAACTACCGGCACGGCTCCAGAGATGGCGTACCATGGAACCAGGTTTAACTTGTAGCAGGAGCATTAACTCTCACCCCACGCAAATTCCATCCACCTACTGAGAGGGGATTTGAAGAGGACTTAGGAAGAATAAATAAAGATAACTGGATAAATGGATGTAAATGAGGAACCGAGATAGAACTCCAATTTCTCTTGAAGTCCTGGGTTTAGGAGGGCCTGCGTTCTCTCAGGTTTCAGGTATGTCATGGGTCCTCCTTTAACCTCAAAATGGAGTTGGCACTTTTGACAATGCAGAAGGACCAGGGATGAAACAGGTTCATCCAACCTCAATTATGGATAGGAATTTATTCCTTTCTTAATCCTTAAATGGAGATATTTTCCTTCTTGAGTGATTCTTGAGAACAATCTCGTTAATGGTGCGGAAAGCTAAGCTTCTATAGAAAGATTTCAATCCAACATAAATTTGAACAGCGAAAAATACGAAAAAAACCTGCAGGAAGATGAACACAGTAAATAATAGGATAAATGAAAGATATAAAACCAAAAGGTCATACTCGCACCAATAACTACTACTTCAAGCTTTCTGGTTGTTTTGGTAATGATCAAATTAATGACCAACTACAAACATAAGTAATGCAAAGCTCAAAATCTTATCTCAAGAAATGTCATTTAATTGTTAATGATAAGGTACCATTTACATATATTTTCCTTATAAGGTCATAATATTTCCTATTGTACATATCATTAAGTAGTCAGCGTTTTGAGCTCCCTAAACCGTATAACACATGCCTGTTTGGCCTGCTAGACTCGCTCTTTTGCTTGTGGTTATATCCACATCTCTTCTACAAATGAGGAACTATTCTAATTATATAGTAAAAGAGAGAAGAAAAATATTGATTTTTGTACAGGTGAGCGAAACGCCATTGGTCATTTTAAAAGATAACTTAATGACCGCCGTCTCATTGATGTGTGGAGAAGGTGGCACGCAAGACATTTGGATAGAATCTCATGTCTCTATTAGACCCGACTTCCGATCACAATTTATATTATTTAATCAAATCAATATTCTGATGGCAGTGTGAAACATGTCAATGTGTAGATGCCTTGACTGGGTGCCGCCATAAATGTATCATAAATTATAAAGAAAAATACATAATGCTTAGTCATCAACCTCTTCTCCTACTCCTTTTTAGCTGTGAGATATACCTTTGATTGTAGTTTAGGATGAATTGCAGATAAACATATGTAAGCCGTAATACGAAGGAAGAAAATAAAGGGTCTTTCAACAAGGACGCTCGAGCTTTGTCAGGCGATAGTGGCCATGTTGTTAAAGTGACATCTGGCATGCTTACCATGAAATGTTCAATACTACTAGGCAAGTCACGATGGAAGGTTATAGCGTTGACAGCGTGTGCAAATCATCAAATATTATTATCAAAATCAGTGCTCCGTTGGACAAACGTTCCGCGCATTACGTGATTTCTATCCTCGCTAGAATCGTCCTTCCAAGTCCACTGTTCGACGCTTGGTGGACAAATTCGAGGCAAAAGGGTCGATCAACAATCAGCCAACACCTGTACATCGCCTAAATGCAAGGTCTGCTGAAAACATCGCTGCCGTAAATGAGAGTGTACGGAAAGATCCGAGGCAATCAATTTCTCGTCGTTCACAAGAACTTGGCCTTCCTGCGACATCAGTTTGGCGAATTATACGTAAAGTCTTAGGTTTGTACCAGTACAAAATCCATCTTACCCAGGAACTTAAGGTAAACTACTATAGACAACGCCGTGTGTTCACTGATTTGGCTCTAGTGCAGTTGGAAGTTGCCCCAAATTTTCCCCCCAAAATCATGTTTAGCGACGAGGCCCATTTATGGATGAATGGATTTGTGAACAAGCAAAATTGTCGGATTTGGGACGAAAACAATACACATGAGATACACCAGCACCAATTCCATCCCATCAAAGTCACTGTTTGGTACGGATTTTCGTCTAACGGAATCATCAGTCCGTATATTTTTGAGAACAAGGATGGGATTGCCATAACCGTCAACGGCAAGACCTACAGATCGATGATAGGCAACTTCTTGTGGCCTCAACTATATTATATGCCTGATATGGATACTGATGACTTGTGGTTCGAACAGGACGACGCTACGTGCCGCACTGCGCATGCCACGATAGACAGTTTACACCAGCGATTTCTTGGCAGGGTCATCTCGCGTGGCAGGGACTTCCAATGCCCACCGAGATCATGCGATTTAACGCCATTAGACTAATTTCTTTGGTGCTACCTTAAATCGCTGGTCTATGCGAATAATCCGCAAACAGTTGATGTCCTCGAAGTCAACATAACGAACACCGTTTGGCAAATTCAGCCCGATTTATGCGACAAAGTGTACTTTAAAATTCAAAGTAAATATAAGCACTTACCATTAAATGGCGATTACACTACACGTGAATATGCATTTTATTCTAATGGATGGTGGATAATTTAAATGATTAGCGACATCTTTCCGAGGAGAAACGGAAGTGGGAAGTAGGCGGGCTTTTTGTGATTGCTCTTCTTCTTCTACATATTCTACTCATTCTTCTCTAAACTCATTTATAAGTATATCCTTCGCACACTTCAGATCATTCTCACAGCTTTCTTGTTCTTCTCATTATTTCTTTTAGGGTTACTAAAAAAATTTTCCCCCCTCCCTTACTTTCTTGATTATGTTAATTCAACTTTGACATTGGCATAAATGTTGATTAAAGTTCTTTATTTTCCGCTATGAGAATTAACCCAACTTGAGATAAATCTATTAACAATTTCTTACAACTAGTACAAATACCTTGTTGGTTTGAAGTTAGACCTAGCTGCTATTGGTAGATACAGTATATGGATTAAGTGACTATTATCTCGTTCCAAGCACGGAGGGCTGGAAATATTAGACCATGCGCTTACGTTGGTACCATTGCATCAGTTGTCATATTTAAAAATTAATTAGTTAATATTTGTTAGGGATTTTTTTCTCTAGTAAATTTGAATTGATATTCTGACTCCCTTTAGTGCCTTATTGTTTTGATAATGAATATATGAGCAACATAATGATGCTATTTTGTAGCTAGTTAACTAAAGTTTTGTCTGAGGGAGCGACTATAAAGAGCAATAACCACGAGGCCATATTAAGCAAAAAAAATAAATAAATATGTGAATCTAGATGTGAAAATCGGTGAAAGTTGATGTCAGGGAACCCCAAGTGGAATCTCTTAAGCAGACGGAACTTCCATGCACTGCAGTGGGCCCGGTTAGGCCTAAATTGGTAAGACTAACCCTCCCCGCCCCCTTCCACAAGCGGTAGCCTTGAACCATGTCCACCACGATTCACTTTTACATGGGCAGAATAGCCTGTGCAAGAAGATTCGAGGCCATTCGAGAGTAGAGCTGTTTCCCGCTTACCGCCTTCTAACCCCGGGGAGAGCCTCGGACATAAATAGCGCTTGACTCCCATGAAGAGACACAGAGTTGAGAAGTCTCGCCCGGATCCCAGAAGATTTCCCATAGTTTCAAGTCAGGTGCTAGCAACAAAGCAAAGTGACAGCTGAACTATTTTGTGTATTTGTAATTAGCCCCAGCCAGTGAGGTAATTCCACTTAACGATCGCCACCGAGTAATTTTATGGACTTCTCTTACCAACTCCTGTCAAAGCCCTCCTTCGTTTGCTCCTCATTTCAGGGTGGCTGAAATACTCTTCCCTGGACCGGAAGTTCCCCCTGCCCCCTCCCCTGTTTTTGGAGAACCGTCATCACTTCAAGTTCCCGCTCAGAAGTTCCGAGCGGCCTCACCTCACGTACAGAAGACATCCATAAGCCAACCCCTCTCCCCATTTCAGTAACCCAATTGAGTTAATTCACCCCGCCCCATTTGAATAGTCTCTTCCTGTAATACTTTAAGTTCTAACTTTATAGTCTGATTTATAACTACAATCCCCCCCCTTCGTTTACTGATGTGATTTTGCCCGTTAATTCTCTAAGTTAATTTTACCCATCAATCCTCTCATTATTTTTATGTAAATATAGTTATATTTTTGTACATGCCTCTTTAAATAGCCTTGAGCTTCTCCATTGCCCATTTGTTACCCGACCTCGTTGCACTCTCATCTCGCATTTCAGCCCGTCTAAACTAGCGGTGTTCCGTCCCTTCGTCAGTTCACCTGTAAGTTATCGGTCCCTTCCCCATAGATATAATATGGAATTGATGTAATATAGTGTCATAATACGACATATATATTTATTAATATACATATTATATAAATCTAGTGTCAAGTGTGTTTGGTGTTTTTACGAACTTGTGTCATTTTAATTTCGTCATTAGAAGATCCCTTGTTATTCACGTACATCCCTTTCATTTTATTTTTGTATTGTACAGGCAGAAGGCAAGTTCAAGTTAATTGAAGAGCAGTGGAACGTAATCTATTTAGATTTTGTGTTGGTTCCCAGGTAATTAATTTTCTTTTATTGTGTTCCAATTTTGGAGACTCTCCTGGTTATTAATATAAAAGAGTTAAGGTCTTTGGTGTCCTAATTCGAGTAGGACCATTTTAATTTTTTTCCCGCTTAGAAAGAGCAGAGGTAGGTAGCTGTATCTTATTTTTTTTTGTGTTCAAGGCCTTCGCGAATATTCAAGTATTCGTTTCGCGTGGGTAGTGTCCTAGCTCGTTCGCGTATCAGTGTTCCCTCAGTTAACTGCGTAAAAATGTCATCCTTCGAAAAATTCAAGAGTCAGGGTGAAATGTTACGTCTTTCGGGCAAAGACCTGCTAAATTACGTACAGGAAGAAGATAGGAACGAGATGGCAGAGCGAAGGGAAATGGAGATGGAAAAGAACAAGATGGAGGAGAAAAAACTGAAAATGGAGAAGAACAAAATGGAGATGGAGAAGAAAAAATTGGAGATAGAAGAACGTGAATAAATTAGGCAGCATGAGCTGGAAATGAGCCGAAATCGAATGAACTCTCAGTCCATCGGTTCCCGGGCTTAAATTCCCCAAACTGCTTCAGTCTACCTTCCGGCTTTAAATGATGGAGAGGATTTTAGGTCCTTTTTGGCCCATTTTGAGAGAATATTTCAGATCAATAGGTGGGATCTCGAAAATGATGGCATCGCTCGCTTACTTCCCCTTCTAAATGCCAAGTTAAGGGATATTTTCGCATCCCTTCTTCCGGAAGCAACTTTGGACTATTCCACGTTAAAGTCCAAAATTCTAGCCACTGTTCATATGAATAGTGAATTCTAACGCTCCCGATTCCGCCAGAAAAGGATCCGCCCTGGCCAAACATTTCGACAACACGGGTACATCCTCCAAAGACCAATTTAGTGTTGGCTGGATGCGCGCAAGATTCCCCAGGTCTACGAGTGCATTCTGGACTTCTTCATTAGGGATCAGCTTTTAGCTAACGTGGCTCCCAAAATTCGCGCCTTCATTAACGATAAACGTTTCGCCACTTTCAAGGAGTGCTTGCAGGAGGTTGATTTTTACGCGGGTAGTCACGATTTATAACCTAAGGATGTTAAAAAGGCTCCCGAATTACCCCCAAATTAAATTTTATGGCCATAAGACCACTCCTAAATTGGTTCCAAGATTTACGAAAGTTCCTAGTCCCTCAAAGCCAAGAAACTTCCATCCATCAGAATACCGAGACGTTAAGCCTCTAGTTTCTTCCCCCCCAGTGGTGCCGTACTAAAAGAACCCGATCGTCTGCTACACCCGTGGAGTTCCCAGGCCATTACCGCATGAGCTGTTCTAAACTCCCGATTCGCAAACCCTCATTCCCACCAAGTGCACCAAATCTGGGCCGCCCGTGATCCTCCTCCGTCGCCTTTGGAGACTCCCGAGCCTCCCTCGCCCGCCAAAGACCCGGTCCATCAGGTAAACTTTCTCTTTAATGAGAACAACCCTGGTGGATTGAAGTTTGAGAACGGAACTGTGAACGGTCGCCGAGTATCCACCCTCGTCTGTGACACCGGCTGCACCTGTATTATAGTGTCTGAAGACCTACTCCCCCCTGTTGGGCCCGACCACAAGAAATTTGCGGTAGTCCACGACTACCTTGGCTAGGCCAGTCGTTTCCCAGTAATTCGTTGTCACATCGAGTGTGACTATATGTCCAGTTGGGCCGAAGTGGTAGCGGCCCCAATCCAGTTTTACTCCGTTTTATTCGGTCAGAACTCCGTAATTCACGAACATCCCATGGCCCAGCTCGTGATTACCCGTACACAGGCACCCTGAAATCCCGTGCACCTGTTCCTTTGAAAACCCCTATTGACCCGGAGCTCCAAACCCTCCGGAGCGATAGGTTTTCCCACGCCCAGAAGGAGTGTAAAACTCCCCCCTCCCCCATTTGGGAGAAAACTAAAGCCCTCGAGCGTGAGTCTACCCGAGGAAACAAGCGAGTCTCGTATCCCGTGAAGAAGGACTTATTGAGAGGTTTGAGACCTAATTGGACCTTAAGTCCCAAGAACGAAAATTCAAGCCTAGCGCGAACGTGCTGGTGCTACTTCCCACGGGAAGCAACAAAATCTTTAGCCAGCGAAAGGGACCACACCCCGTCCTTGAGGCTAGAGGATGCGTCGATTACCTCACCCATACTCTGGCAGGAGCGAAGGTTTTCCACGTGAATTGTATATATATATATATATTATATCTTCAATGTTCCTAATTATGTTTTTTTTTGGTCCACTAAATTGTTTAGTCTTTAGTCCCATATTTTTGCCTACATTTAATAATATTTTTCTTTGGTTCGACTGAAATTTCGCCAATGTTCTCCTGTGAATTTTCTGTTGTTTAAAATTGTATTAGTTAAGTTCTCTAAAATCAACCTTTTTAAGTCTTATGTCCGTAAATTCTCTGCTGAGCTCAGATATACGATTTTTTTTGGTGTGTACACCTGTCGAAGAAGGTCAGAATTTCCCTAGACCTTTGATCATTCCAATTTGACGGGTTGGAATGATCCTTTCCTACGCAACTGCTCTATAAAGCTTCCTCTTTCATTTGGGAGATGTGTGAGGGAGCACCACGGAGAATCTCTTGAGCATACGCAACGTCCATGCGCTGCAAAAGGCCCGGTTAGGCCTAAATTGGTAAGCCAACCCCCCCACCCCCTTCCACAGGCGGTTGCCTCGAACCGTGTCCACCACGAGGCCATTCGAGAGTAGAGCTGTTATCCGCTTACCGCCCTCAAACCCCGAGGAGAGTCTCGGACATAAATAGTGCTTGACTCCCATGAAGAGATACAGAGTTGAGAAGTCTCGCCCGGACCCCAGAAGATTTTCCATAGTTTCAAGTCAGGTGCTAGCAACAAAGCAAAGTGATAGCTAAACTATTTTGTGTATTTGTAATTAGCCCGAGCTAGTGAGGTAATTCCACTTAACCATCACCACCGAGTGATTTTACGCACTTCTCTCACCACTCCTGTCAAAGCCCTCCTTCATTTTCCCCTTATTTCGGGTGGCCCAAATACTCTCCCCTGGACCGGAAGTTACCGCCCCCCGTCACCTTTATTTGGAGAACCGTCATCACTTCAACTTCCCGTTCAGAAGTTCCGAGCGGCCTCATCTCACGTGCAGAAGACAACCGTAAGCCAACCCCTCTCCTCCTTTCAGTAACCCAATTAAGTTCATTCGCCCCCCTCCTGTAATACCTTAAGTTCTAACTTCATAGCCTGATTTATAACTACAATTCTTCCTTTGTTTACTGATGTGATTTTGTCCGTTAATTCTCTGAGGTAATTTTACCCATCAATCCTCTCATTATTTTTATGTAAATAAAATTATATCTTTGTAATGCCTATTTAAATAACCTTGAGCTTTGCCATTGCCAATTTGTTAGCTGACCTTGTTGCCCTCTCATCTCGCATTTCAGCCCGTCTAAACTAGCGGTGTTCCGTCCCTTCGTCGGTTCATCTGTAAGCTATTGGTTCCTCCCCCATATATATACATGGTATTGATGTAATATAATGTCATACCACGACAGTTGACAATTTGAAAATAATGGAAAATATCTCGATAGTTGAAATCTTCCTGCAAGCTTTGAGGAAGAGTTGTACAACTGTATGTACTGGCGCCGAAAGTTAGTGCCATTCACACAGGTTTAACTTTAGCATCGGTATTATTCATCCCCATGCTCCCCTACCTATCTCATTTTAAAAATAGAAGAGAAGCAGAGAGAATTAAAAAGAAAGACGGAGATTTGAAATACTCATTAAGGACGCCGAAAGAAAGAGCAGCAGTTTCTCTTATTTCAGTGAGGTCGGAGGGCGAGCCACTAATACAGGTTTCAGGTGTAGGAGGACCATTATCCCTGATACGCAATCCATTTCCTTTTGGAATTTGACTGATGTGCTTTAATTGTGATTTCAAATATTTCCATAATTCAAGTAATATTGTACGAGAAAAAAGCGAGACGGCCGCCTTTTCCATCAGTTCAAGACTCCCAAGAGGCCTCATTCTTGCTTTATTTTACACAGGACAGATTCTACGTTAACAAACATCTAAGTCATAACTAACTGAGGTGGAACAAAATATGACTCATGACGTCATGAAACCCACATGACACACAGGAGTGAAAGAAATAATAATGATAACGGAGATTGGTCAGCTCATCCGACATCTTTAGAGAAGTTGAGATTACATCCCAGTAGAGCAGCAAGTAGAGAATAAATTGTAAAGGATGAATACTGGTCGTGGTTTGGATGCCAAGTTAATCAGTTGGTTCAAAGAGAATGGAACTATTCTAGTCTACCCTCCTATCCACAGCTAAAATAAAAGGTCACATGAGATCAACATCTCTCCAACTATACTTTCATTTTCACACACTCTTTCATCTCGTTCTCCTTATATCCTACCTCTTTGGCCCCTGACATTTCTTCTCTTTCCGGCTCACTAAACATAGTTGAACCTGGGAAAGAGAGGGCTGCCTGGTACCAGCAGCAGTCGAGTGGGCTGGAGGGCTAGAGGAACCTGCAGCCGAGATATCTATATTTTCCACGCTATTCTCATTTTTTTAAAACCTGAGCTGAAGGAAAAGTCAATAAATAATGTCTCTCGTGCTTGGGCGTTTTTCCTATCCTACACCTTCCTATCTGTGGCCGAAACACATTCATCAATACATATCTCATATTAAAGAACGCTTTAGGTATTTTAGAGAATTGCTTGAAATTAATTCGCCAAAGGCGATCTTCAAGTGAATACGAATTACGAACTCTCAGCCTGAGTTCCTTGGATTTATTTTTAATTTTAAGAGACAATGTAGCCTCTCATTGATTAACGCTTTCTACTGTTAAGATGTGATTTCGCATAAGAGGAGACGAATTATTGTAAAGAACTTCTGTCTGCATAAGATATAATTCAAAAAGGGATTTAACTTCGCACATTAGAAGTGGAACTATGGCACACTTGATTGCTTTTGAGGCGTAAATACTTAAGTTAAACTAGATTGTGTTTTGAATTCCATTTTATCAACGTCTAAATACTCTTTTACAGAACAAAAGCTTCGACACGCGTGGTAGAAAAGGAGTTTGTATGCACTTGAAAACATACGAAATCTTTTATATATGAACTTATATAAAATGTTCGTGGCCTTGGAGCAAAGCTTAATTTCAAACTTAAATTTCTAAGTAATTTTTTAATTAATAGGTCTTCATTTAATTCATTAGTCTTTCCTAAAATCTATTTCCCTCCCACGTAGTTTCCTCTTTAAACCAATTACTTTACCAATCTCAACGAACGCTGTTCATAAGCTTACTAAGCAGCATGTTGAGATTGCTTTCCCTTTCTTAATATAAAAAATACTGATAATAAAAGCTACATCTGAATACATTTTACCTCTCTTTAAAAACAAAAACGTACGATCAATAATTGTCAACAAACTGAAATGTAAATGATTTCTTTCACCCCAAAATTCGCGTCGAAGATTTTCTTACATTGAATATTCGATTGATGGAGTTCGTCTGACAACTCGCTCATAGAAACTATCAAGGAAATAGCCATATAATATTTAAAGTTAAAGAAGAAAATATTTATCTATGTTTGCACGAGATGATTCCGCAGAACAAAATGAGAAGGAAGTTATGGGATTTAGATGTGTTCGTGAGTTATGTGTCTTTGAGTTAAGGCTTTGTCGTAGCAATATAGTAAAAATCAGACACAACTACCCTTTCAACAACAAAACAAAAGTGTTCATAACCTATTGCTGAATCAATGGAGCTCATCCTTTTATCTCCCCCCCTCAAATTTTTGTGTAATCAATTTTTTGAATCATTGTAATTAATTCTCTCCGAATTCATCACATAATTTAGGGGGTTTCGATTCATTAGGTCTTGTAAAGACTTAATTAGTCAAGCAGATGCCTAGGTCAGATTTTTCTTGTTAATTATAAACTCGTAGAAATGGATGTTAATTAAAGAGCGTGGTGATGAGGGAGAAAAGAAAAATATGTTCATGATATATAGGCACATATACGCCTGCTGCTATTTAGGTATATAGGGGAAAAAAAGTCCATATGTTAGAGGCAAACTCGTTAGCTATGTTCTACCTAACATCCCTGCAAGGGGTTCCCCACTTTAGATTGGTACACATGGCACTCTGTGGAGTAGCACCTCGTCTAGACCCCAGTAGAAAAAGGAAAAGGCCTCGCCCACTAGGTTGACTTGAACTTTTTGATTGGGTCTGAGGAAGCTGGTGCGTTCTAACTTATCTCTCTATACACTCGCAAATCTAGGATTATCCGCAAACTATTCTCTCAATATGAAAATAGATGGATGGTTTAGCCGTGTTAAATCACCTGCTACAAATCAGACATAAGTGATCAGCAAGGGCTGTCGACCCGACTGCCCATAAGGAGAGAGGGCCATATGTAATGAGTAAAACCCGCTATCAGAGAATTTACACTTCTTCATCGTCTGAGGTAAAATAGAAAAGGCCTGGCTCAGTTGCTGGGGAGGCTGGATAGTTAACCATTGTCCATCTATGGACCCACCTTCTACGAGTATCCTTCTTTAGTTTCTATACATACAAGTAGGTGTATTATGGTGTACATTGAAGAGAAACACACTGATAAATCTAAAACATGGAGGACAAAGACGGACAGCCGCTTTCTACTGCGGAGCAGGGAGGCATCCTATTTGGTGTGCTGCACTTGGTACCCGCAGGAGCAACACCTCCTCCTGGCCCGCTCGTCTGCATAGAAGGACTGGACCATATAATGAACCAACACTCTGGGTCTGCCATTTTCCTTCCAGTTCTATTTTTTATTTTTCTTCTATTGGATGTTAGGTGTGGTTTCCAAGAATGGTTCTCCGATGTACCTATAAGCCTTAGGAGGAATTTAGCATGTGGACCCAAGGTAATAGTAGCAAAAGCGTATAGTGCCCATCCCATTTGCATCAGACTGGGGACTAATGAAAATCCACACTTAGCAGATCCTTTGTTCTGGTCAGATTAGTGTCGCCGAGGCCAGGGACCATGATTTATTTTCTAAAAGCCAATGGGAGGATGTGCTCTTTTTCTATGCTCTGTCAGCCTCACACCCAACATTCTTGTGATGGAAAGGTGTATTCTCCTCTCCTATTCCTATTGCTGTGGCTGATTTCTCCTCAACTCCTTTATTTGGTTCGTTCTTGGATGACTCCACTCTTGCGACGGAACATCCCATATTTTCCATTCACAAAGGCACTTTAAGTTAGGTGCAATCAGGCAACTCAAAATGATCGGCTACGGTTGGAGTGGCTTGATACATTGAATCACCTTAGATGGACTGAAGTTTGAAAGGTGTTTCAGGCCGTGGCCTCAAATGTAGGGGACAGTTTTATTTTGCCCTTATAGGGGCTGACATAGCTGCCTTCCTAGGCTTGCCAGCCTTATGATGGTTACGACTGGGCATTGGCCATTTGGGTCCCGGATCAAGTTTCAGGACATCTATTGAGATCGAAAATCTTAAGGCGCCTCTTGGGTTCGAATTTTTCCCTAGGTACACTTGACCAAGAAACTTGGCTCTTTCTTTTTAGCAAAACAAGAGCAAAACAAGTCCGCCCATATGCAAAAGCATCCTGAAGTGACACATGACAAAATGACTGAATAGAAGAGAATTGAGCTTCTCCGTAAGGGTTTGTTTCCCCTTGTCAGCCATGGAATTGCCTATTTCGAGAACACGGGACCCATTCCGGGGGTTAAAAAAAAGAGTGACGATTTGCCGTCCTCTTCTTATAAAAAAATAAAAGGTAAAAGGCTGAAGAAGATTTGTGGTTCCTCTTATTCACAGATGATTCGCAGAGAGACGGTTCCCCTACCCTTTTGGCAGGTGACACGACCATTAGTGGGACCTTCGGCCGTGAAAGTCCGTTGGGCGTAGAGTCTCAGACATATAATAAATTGCAGATATGGCAAATAGAGCCTCGATGTGGTACGTCTACTCGTCGAGAGATTACTTACCTTTTATTAGTCCGCAGATTTCAATCGCTTTCTAGTTATACGTTTTGATGATGACATATATTTTGAAGAATGTCACCTATTCAATTAGAGGATAACTTTAGCTACGTTAATTTTCAGAGTGAAAAAGTTTACACATTTATCGAGCAGGACCCTTCGATTGAATACGGCACACCCTGCGTTGACGGAAATTAATTTTACGCTTTGCAAACTTACTGTGTCGCAACTTGAGAATGAGTTCGCATTTTACCGTCAATTGGTCCACAAGTACCCTACCATATACACCCTTTTGGAGCACTTCTGCGGAATTTAACCTTAATCATTTGTGTCTACGTTAGATAAGCATTTCCGTAGGTTTAGCTCTCATCCAGGTTAAATTTAGTGTCCAGAGCATCAGGCATTCTTTATTTCCCCATAAATACACAAGGAAACAATTTTAAATACATTTTATGTTTACTTAGATTTATCTGCCTATTTTAATTTGTCTGTTAATGCTGATTTCAAATATATAATCCATTTTTCCCTACATTTTATAGTTATTCTGTAATTTTTATTTTCTTATTTCCCCGAAAACTGCCCTCCCGACTAACAGAGAGGGTGCTTTTAGAAAGAAAATACTTCACAGTACATAGTAGTAAGATAGTATTAAGTTTTATTGTTCAAAATATTGATATTATTGTTTCTATTTTCAGGTCTCATGTTAGAGTGATGGGTTCGAGAAGAGGAAATTGTGTTAATGATCCAGACATATTCTGCTACATATGTGGCTATTACATGCTAGTTCGTCAGAGGCGCAATATATAAACTTCGTGATCCGCACTTATAAGGCATATTTTGATCTTCCTCTTAGCAATCAAGATAAGAAATTGGCCCACATGCTGTTTGCCATAGTTGTGTGGAACATCTTCGTTCGTGAACGAAAGGAAAAAGAAAGGATCTTCCTTTTGGAATCCCCATAGTGTGGCGAGATCCAAAGGATCATGTATCGGACTGTTATTTTGGTCTGGTGAATACCAAAGGGATTGGCCAGAAAAATCGGCACAAGATCGACTACCCCAACATTCCCTCGGCGATCCGGCCAGTAGCTCATTCTGAGTCTTTACCAGTTCCGATTTTCAGTGGATATGCTTCCTCCGAAGATGAAAATGATGTACCTGTTATGGACGTCCATGGAATGGATTCAGAGTCTGCAGATTCATCATCAGATGATGAACAGTCATTAGCTCCTCACTGTTTCAATCAATAGTATTTGAAAAACTAGATACGTGATTTGGCGCTCTCCAAGCAAGCTGCAGAACCTTTTAGCTTCCAGGTTGAGTGAAAGACATGCTTGACATGTCGGTACGGGTGTCATATTACCAAACAGGGGAGAGTACATTTGGTAAGTATTTCTCTGAGGACAAACAATTTGTATACTGTGACGATGTTTCTGGTCTGTTTACTGAGTTGGAACTTGGCACCTATAGCCCTGCTGAGTGGAAACTGTTTTTGGATCGCTACTAGCGTAGCTTCCGGTGTGTCCTTTTGCACAGTGGCAATGACTTTGGTGCAGTTCTTCTCGCCCACTCTGTCCATCTGCGAGAAATTTACGATGACATAAGAATGGTCATGGATTTACTTAAGTACCATGAACACAATTGGATCATATATGTAGAGCTTAAGATGGTCAACTTCCACCTTGGCAAGCAGAAGGGATATAAAAAGTTTCCATACTATATCTTTATGTCGGACAGTCGAGCCAGTGACAAACCCTGGTACCGAAAGTATTGGCCAGTTTGAGAAACTTTGAAAGCAGGAATGCCAAACATTGTTAATGAGCGAATCGTAAGTCAAGAGAAGATAGTTTTCCCTCCACTTCATCTCAAACTGGGGTTGATGAAGCAGTATGTCATGGCGTTGCGCACTGACAGTTATTGTTTTCAGTACATAGTATCGGCGTTTCCTGCTTTGTCACCATTAATGAAAAAGAGAAGGCGGCTGGCTCTCATTTTCTGCGGTTGTTCGTAGCTTCTTAGGAAACAAAAAAGCGCATAATTACGAAGATCTGGTTACTAATATGATTTTAGCATATCGTGATCTGGGATGCACCATGAGTGTAAAGCTGCATTTACTAATTAGTCACCTAAACCGATTCCCAGAGAGTCTGGAAGCCGTGAGGGACGAACAAGTGGGACGCTTCCATCAGGATTTGATCACGATAGAAGAGCGCTACCAGAGTCACTTTGTAATCCTAATGTGTAATTCAAGTTTCTTCTCATATGAAATAAAATTTTTGTACAAAAAAACCTGCTTTACTATAAATAACGCCAAAGGATGATTCAAAATTACTTCAGGGCATGGTGATAGGCGTGATAAAATGAAAATTATTGTATAATATTAGTTATTGATATTACGAAAAGTCTGTAGCATTTAGAGAGAATCTGGTTTCAGATTTTATTTTGGTGTGCTCGTTTTAAGTAGGAAAATGTACTTTTGTCAATTCACTAAAAACTTTGTTCCCGATATATTATCTATCCAAGAGAGAATAATTGGCCAGGTGGTCCTTGCCCTGCTTCCCTGGTATTCGATCTTTCTCGTACTAATTTATAAGTTTATGAAATTAAAAAAAGCTGAAACAGAACCTAAGTTATCCAGGGCTCGCTAAGGAACAAAGGCATCGTAAATTAAAAAGGAAAACCTTCTTTCCCTCTATTCATTAATCATTGTGAGCCAAATTCATAGAAAATAGGCCGAATATATGTTAACGAACAAATCCTGATTATGACTATTGGCACCAAACACCATACATTCTTTACTAATATGGGTTTTCACCTTCCTTAACCATCTCTGGTGTTATTTTTGCTAATCTATTTATTTTCAATTAGAATTTTGCGCAGTTGCCACAAGGTGGTGTTAAAATATATAGGTGATGGATTATGGTTAATTCTTGTTTAATTCCTTGGTGTAAATCATTGCCGAAAATTTCGGGCTTATACACCCTCTCTTTTCCTACCATGAAATGATAATACTTCTATAATTGGGATTCTGTCCAGTTCTATACTTTTGCCTTCATTTATTGAATTCATTTACATTTATTTCTTTGTAAATATATATTGTTTAGATAGCCTTGTTCATATTTAGTTTAATTATTTTGTTGTATTTTATACGCCTTTGTAATGAGTCTGATAATTTTTCATCCAGAAAAAGGGTTAAATTTACATATATTAAATTATACGTAGTTATTGCTATTCCTTGTGTGATTTTGACATTCATTCATTTGTATTCCTGTGAAATTTGGCTGAACCTACCTGATTAAATAGTGTATACATGTGATTTTATTGTAGTATTTATTATCTCTCCGTCCTTAAATCCGTCTCTTCTATTTTTCATTCCTCTCTTTCCACTTATTTATGTCTACTGTTAAGATATAAATAAAAAATCAATGCTTTAACCCAGCTATCATGCAGTAATCATCACTCTATAACCAAGCAAACTATAGCTATTATATTTCAATGCCATATCCAATGCCAACATTCTTTACCAAAATATATGACATAACAATTTAATGATCATGATAGAACCTTCACTCGAGAAACGTAATATAAATTAAATATTTTAAAAATGTAATGCCTTCCAAGATGTAAGTATGGAATAACTAAATTTAGTGCTATAATCACCCTGCTACTAAACTAATATATATATATATATATATTGTTTGAAATTTGTTGTTTTTTCACATTTAAATAACACACGAACAGGTAGCGATATTTGGATAAAATTTAAGAGACAGAAATTTCATTTTCTGTTAAATCTAAGGCCTTTAGTTCCCGAGGTATGATTACTTCTACTCCCTTTTCACTCCTCTGCGGATATGACAGTAAGTGGTTTAAACTCCTTTGGGACATTTATTCCCTTATGAAGTAGAAAATTTATGTTTCCACTGATAATATTTAGCTATAATTTGGCTTATAATTTGACTAATACAAAATATAGAAAATTATAACCAGTAACTACTTCGCATTGTCTAAATTACTAACTCTCTCCTTTTCGATGACAAGATTAATCATTACTGAGATAAATAAAGAAAGAACAGCTATGCAAGAAAGGAATAGTTATTTCTTTGGAAGAAAAACCTGGATAGACTAGTAATTATGGGTGAAAGGAAGGCTAGCCTTACCGTCAAACTTGATTTTAGTATACATATGTGGAATAAGTGTAACATTGTGTTCGTTACAATTATTTCTCATACAAAAGGGATTATAATGCAATTATTTATGGAATATATGTTAATCTTTTCCTCATGATGTAATATTTAATACTTGAGTATTGATGAAACTAGGCCATGAAGTTGGATTCGTTGGGAAAGGGGAGTTTTGTACTTAATTAGCTATGGATTATTAATTAATGTCTAATTTGCATGTGGGAGATATGTTGTTTTGTATTTCCCTGATTAATGAGGAATTTATTATTTATTACATCTTATTTTGTTTATGCAGTAGGTATATGTATTTTAATTGGCTTGATGCTAGGGCATAATGTTAGGTTCAAATTAATGTTATACCTGACACAAAATAGAATTCGTCTATGTGTGTGTGATGTACAACCACTTTACGAGTATAAAACGTATTATTGGATACACTCTTCTTATTTGTATATTTTTCCATCTAATGAAAAAGGAGGAGCTAAACTTTAATTAAACAGTACGACGAGGCCGTACACACAGATAAAGAGGCTATTTTTATTCATTATTTCCAGAATACAAATACTTTCAAGTCATTAAATTGTCGGTGACTAATGAAATTCAATTAAAAAATATTAGAATGTGCATAAAAGCGTAGGATGTAGTTTTATTATTATAAGAGTTTTTTTCCCACAACCCTGGTTAGAAATTGGTTAAATAGAAAATATGAAACCTTTAAATATATGTAGTAGATTTGTTAGAATAACTGAAAGCTATGAATATTTACATTCTTTATAACACCTAAACACGGTTAATGCTGTTTCCTGAGAGATAAACTTCAATCTTTTATAGTTAATTATTAATATATATGCAACCAAAGATATTGTGGTGTGCATCAGATGAGGCTCATTAACCCAACCAAGGATTTAATCCACAAATAGCATAACCCTCAAAGCAATAACTAAAGCTCTTTACTATAATTTCCACTTAGAGCCAAAATCATATTAATCACAATCGTTTGATACAAATATTATCTATTACTCTGTGTCTATCTGCGACGTGTGATGTAAAGAATATCTAAGTCTGCGCTCAAATAGTTGAATATCATTCTTTTCATAAATAATTGTTAATATGTAGGATTAAGTACGAATGATAATGATTTTATTTTTAATGGCGATAGCTTCCTAATTATGGAGATTGAAGCTGAAATTACAGGCACTTCCGATTTTAAATACTATATTTCTTCGACCTCAGATAGATAGAAAGGCAATGATCACCTATCTTCGACGACTCGTCACTGGCTAATACACCTCTTAGACAACTGCTCCTGGATCTGAACTTTAAATGGTTTTCTTTTAAAAGATAATTGTATGGTTCAGGTAACAATAGGTTAGGTTATATTTGATTAAATTAAATTAAATTAGATTGGATTACATTACTTCAGAATAAAATAACTTAGTTTATATTAAGTAATGCTAGATAAAGTTTGATTTTTTTTAAATTGATTAGATTGGGTTAGATTAGTTTAGTTTAGCTGAGTTTAGATTATTTGGGGCTGGTTTGAATTGGATTCAGTCCGTTTTAGTTTGATTATATTAGATTTGAATGGATATTTTAAGCTAAAGTTTAGTTTAGTAAATATTTTTTTAGGATAGATTAGATCATTATGTATATAACTGTAGCTAAATTACTACAGAGTGCAAACTTATAAAAATCTAAAAAGGCCGAAACATCAAAACTGATAAAAAAATATTATTTAGGAAATATTTGCTGCTTAAAATTAATGGAGATCATTTTCCCGCTGATTTACGTCTCCACAAAGTTAAAGATCAACCGAGATCTTTAGGCATTCTGGGTAATGTTTGGTAGACGAGAAATTTAGAGGTTAATTAATACATGCCCTGGTGTGTATTTGTAAATATATTTGTATTTTTCACCAAATTGTGTATTTGTTGGAACTGAATGGAGTGGAAATATCTTAGAAAACCAGGTTTTACTTTCAGAGTCCTAAACGGGCTATTTATTTCACATATTTAATGTCTCTCTAACTTTAGTATTTTAACAGAATTCTTTTATATTATCTTCTACAGGGTGTTGCGGATTTTACTTATTTTTTGGTCATTAATAAAATCACAGCCATAAGATTTTCTCTTCACTATAATACTCTCTTTTCTCATCAATCTTCTCGTGGTGTTGCTATGAACATAAACCTGCTAAAAAAACTATAAATATAATAAACATAACCATGTAATCATTTTTATAACTATATCATAAAATTATAAGAAGAGCAACAAATTGAAAAAAGTAAACATAAAATTTAATAATAAGCACAATGTAATTACTATAAAATCATAACTACAAATATACCAACCCCTTACTTAGCTTTAACTATACAAATCATAAAACTTATAATTATAAACATGACCATGAAATTTAAAACTTGGCAGAAAGATCATTACCATAAAATTCATACTAACAACCCTAAATTCATGTTAAAAACAAAATTTGTATCTATTAAAATAAAGGGATATCTATATTCATGAAAATCATAGCAGTTTCTACAAAACTGGCAAGTATTAAAATAAACTCATAACTACACGATAAAATAAAAACTTTAACCATACAAATCACGTCCAGTTTCGTTAGTTCATATTTATTTGTGCTAAAATTCACTTTCAATCATTAATTTAATTACCTTGCCATCAGAAGCCGACAATTAGACTCAAAGACTTCATAAATGAGTAATTCTCTTAGAATTAGAATTAGAATATGCGGTCTACATTATGTGTCCTACATAATGCATTCAACGCGTTCAACAGAAAGTAAAGAAATTAGTACTGGAACTTTTAAATTAATCATATGAAGTTAGACAGAATTTTTTTTACTAAAGAGACTGTTGTAAGTCGTTAATTAGAATAACATTTATCCACTAAACGCGTTCAATGTAAAGGGAAAATATTAATCCGAGAATGATTATGATGAAGACAGAATGAAAGATCATAATTTAATTCCAATAGAAAATTGTCTTTTTCGCACTCAGTTCATCGAAGTCTAGAAAATACTAAGCAGTTTCACTTTTTTATGTATGATCAGTTGAGTTGTTAGATAACAGAGTGACTGACTAAAATACAATACAGAATAGATCTTAACATAGGACCTTTTACTTGTACAAAATTAACCAGATTTCGAATAAATTATCGCCCTTGTATGGGGTAGAAATCATCACAGTCAAAAAGGTTATCAATAGAATTGAAGAATATTATTAAAGATTACTTTGTAGGAGCAATAATTGGTTATAATATTAGTCGATTTACAGTGAAGTGCCAAAAGTCATTGAATAGCACCAAGAAAGTATAGGGGGGGGGGCACTTACAGGTAACATCATGTGAATTTCAAGACCTTTATAAGTTGTGTTCTGACATCTCGTGGTCGGTGTAAATACCGTCTAGGCTTCCTATATCAAAGCGGCGTGAATTTTCCGATTTCAAAAATGACGTGTCAGAGGCCGCCATATGAATTGGATATTTAAAGCTGGAAGGAGGGGAATATTCAGCATATCTTGATTTCTTGCTTTATGGTGTAACCTATTTAACAAAAATACCTCATATAAGGCATTAGTGCACAGCGTGGACAGCACAGCAGCAGTTTGTGGGATCTTACGGATCGTGTAGTTAAAATTGCATATTGCATAGACAAACACAACCGGCTCATTCAATATAGGAGGTACCAGACGCATATGCATCTTTAAGTGCAGCTATCTTTATAGTTCATTAGATACGGGAGCAGGAAACTAATCAGTGCCCCTGTTTTCACCACTATATGGATAAAGCGCCGCACCTGGAATTGTGATATCGTCAATTGGACTATAGGAATCTGTCAATAAGTGGCGTGGTCCGACTCATCAAGATTAGAGTTGTGGTAGAGTTTGAGTGTGGCGCGAATCCCAGGAAGCCATGGAACCTACTTATCAACAAAGTGCCCCGCAGGTTGATGGTATTTCCATATTGTTTTAAGTTGTTTTCACGTGGCATTAGTTTAGTTCGGTCCCACTTTGTGCCTCACACGTCATTAAGCGGTGATCGCTAGATTGTAGAACTTGGTAACGATTTCTGTCCATTCATGAATTCCATATATGCGTACAATTTAGGGTCATTCCAGTGGTAATGCACCGTGTCTAGTACTCAAACTGCCCAGAAAAAGGTTTCTCCCGACAAGAGAATAATAGAACATATTGTGCACCAGCTGGCTATTGTTGGTAGAAAGTAGCTTAGTGCAGTTACGAACACTTTTCTGTGTCGCAAAACCACTATTGGCAACTGGCAAATTCACTGCGCCATCCTGAGTCTAAAAAAGGACTCATTTAAGCCAAACTTTTAAACCGCTCACTTGCACTTTTTCCACTCTATGCCATGTCTTCCCACACCAAAGATCAGTTCACTACAATTATCATCGAAATATGGATAGAAATTAAGCCGTTATCGATCAACATCTCCTCAGATGTCTTCCTTCCATTTTTGAATCGTTTCCACATCGTGTTGCTGAATTTAACGCGCAAGATTAGGTTCTGCACGATATTCTGCAACTATCTGATTTTGGACACAAGTCTATATGCCATTTTATTTTCATCTTTCGACTACTCTAAATTTATATCTTTACTCCTTATTCACTCTCTACTGACATCACAAATATTATATTGTGTACGAAGATTTATAATTCTAATAAATGAGTATTATTTCGTTCAAGAGGTTCAATATAACAATGCAACCACCTTGCTTGTTTAAAGGATGGAAATTTAAGAAAATAATGTTGTTCCATTTACGCTCCTTATCCACCGAACTCCTTCGTTCTCTATCTTCAAACATGCATTGATGTGAGGTCTCCTGTTTTCCTGTCTACTAATTAAATCAAATTAAATTACAACTTTTATTTAACTCTCCACTTCTCTTATTTTTTTGTGCTTCTTCTTACTCTTTTTTTATATCTCCTGGATTACTTTTTTCGTTTCCGCCAGCTTGTCAATTTGTCAAGCTTAGAACTTCAATTCAAATACTTCACCTCCATTTTAATGAATTTTCGAAAGTTACTGGGTAACCTTTGGGGACACCGAAAGTTTTAAGATTTATAAAATGTTGCATCTCAACTAAATCCAATATCTTCGTCGAGGCGATGCATGGAATAATGGACGAGGCGACATCGTATAGAATTCATGCCTATATAAAATAAAGAAGCCGCTTGTCCCGAGCATCTGTAGTGATGTGAAAAGCATAAATAACACCGCATAATTCTTTTTAAAGCTAATTGGAAAAATGAAATATTATTAAGTGAAGATGATAGGCAAATTAATTGAGTTTACTATAAAAATAAGAAAGGTGATTGAAAATTTGGTAGGTAAACAGATTCGGGAATCTTGCCAACGTCTGCTTTCTAAAACTATTTTGAGCTTGGAAAATTTTTATCTTTATGTCTTTTTCCAAATTAAAATGAAAACTATCTGTGAAATCTTTTACAAAAAAATATTAAAAAAATGTAAAGAAAATTACGCAATGAAAGAGATGAGAATATAATCACAAGCCTTTGCATGTCTCTGTTCGCTGGCTGAGACTATGAGTGCTTCTAAATTTCCTGAACGTACCCATGATCTTCAAGGCAGAACGATACTAGATGTAGAGCTTCATTACCATTAGATATTCTCTTTTGCAGAAAAATTCTTTAAATTAAAATTCCTGCAAAGCGATTTATTTTTCCAATCCTTAAATGTCGTCATGGTAGCAAAAGCACGAGGAAGAACTCTGTGGAAAGGAGTGCTAATAATCTGGAGCAGTTTTTATTTTCATCTATATATATATATATCGAATAAAATTTGAACACAAATTAATTTCTTGCCAAACATTTTGAAAACAAAGCTGGTAAGGAAATTAGGGAAATTTGTGGAGATGATAATATGTGAAAAGCCGCTCTACGCATGTTCGACCAAATAAGCCAAACATCATATTTTTCTATTGCCATATTACTCTTACAGATTCTAATCATCCACCAAATCCTAAGGATAATACTTAGGTGATTTTTTTCAGAAGCATAAAGCCCTTTTCCAAGAAATAGCGATATACACCGCTAAATTTGATAAAGTCTGTTCAGGGTGCAATAATCTCTAGGTGGTTTCATGAATTCTCCCTAGATAGTGCCGGATAGGAGCATGATCTAACATCTGTGACTTGAAGCAAGGGATGGAGAACCTCTTTCCTCACTAGATGAGAGAATTGCAAAAGTCTTTGCTTTAAAAAAGAATCAAAATTTAGTAGCCATTGTCAAAAAGATCTATAATTCACTTTTTCGATGAATTCAAGAAATCGGTGTTGTCAAAGGAGGAGCAACTACATATTAAATAATAAAAATAGCATTTAACTGTTTTTATTATTTTTTCTACTTCATGGATGTAAATAAGATTAAATATAACTAGTAAAGTAATAGTAACTAGTATGACACTAAGGTTTCTTGACCCTGTAGTCCTGCAGCTTGAAACCAAGAGAATGAGAGTATGTCAGAAATAAGAGTCATTATAAATTGAGGGATAGTGTCTACTCTAGAGTTATATGGAGTGAGATTTGGTCGAAGCCACCCTATCTTTGTTTTCTCTTTCGCCTCCAGAAAATGAACCTCTTTTTGTGCATTCATCGTGTAAGGGACGCCATAAATGACAACAAGTTATGGGAGTAGAGGAGCCCTCAAACCTGAGATCTTTTTAAGTTAGAATCCTCTACTCCCCTTATTGGAAAGATTGGAAATAACATCACTCCAAACTACATTGCAACTTAACAATACTTGCGGATTTTTAAATAAATAATTATCCACACAAAAATTTAGATTATACCAGTCAATAGCATATTTTTACTTGTTCAAATGTAATTTGCATTATCTTTTTATAATTTAATTCATTTAAAGCGAATACCAACGAGGGCTACTCCAGCAAAGAGCTAATAAGGAGAGAAACCTAAAGAAAGTAGTGAGAAGTGAGAAAATCAAAATATGTGGTTGCTGTTTTTCTCGCGTTTAATAGATCCCGGAATTCATGAAACTGAGAGCTTTGGGGCTTGAAGGACAGACAAGCCCAAAAGTCACATCTGTAGCATCGTTTTCCATAATACCCCTATCAATCACTTGCGGGATTTTCCGTCAAACAATCCTTTATGGGTGTACTAGACACCCATATCAAAACTTCTTCGTAAGCCTTTTTTTACAATAAAACTCATTTTGTGAATAAATACTTTATCGCGCCAATGTGATTGTGACAGAAGTTTGCAAAAATGAATCAAACCCACACATGAGTTTCGTAAACTTCATCCTTATCTATGCGAAGTGCGAATGCAATTCAAACCACTTCTTTGTTTCCCGTGACATAACTTTCCTATTTCGAATGTCGAACTGCCAAGTAAAGATATCGCGTGAATCTGCTGCACATCCTTTTCATTCTCACGCTGTCTTACTCGGTCGATGTCAATTTCAAGCAACTTGGCCTCAAGATATCATAACTAGCGCGAGTGAGTGCAGGGAAGTGGCAACGCAGCATAAGGATTTCGCTCTGCAAAAGGACTAAGATCCTTTAGAAGAGGATACTGAAATGTAAACAAGAAAGAAAGACAAAAGAGAAGAGTAGAGGGAAGGGAAAAGGCTAAATGGAATATGAAGTACTACGCATTACGGACTATTGATAAAAGTTTTTATGTCCATCAATATAATTTATCAATTGTCTTCTTAAATATTTTGCCCCATATGTTCTT
This sequence comes from Ceratothoa steindachneri, assembly GCA_963969495.1. Classification (NCBI taxonomy): domain Eukaryota; kingdom Metazoa; phylum Arthropoda; class Malacostraca; order Isopoda; family Cymothoidae; genus Ceratothoa; species Ceratothoa steindachneri. Next base: position 204,642,208 of record OZ018320.1, on the reverse strand, counting down.
AAATATTTTACCTTTATTCATAGTGGAAGCTCGGTTATCGAAATTATCTTTTATATTAGTGATTTTTTTATGATTTTAAAGAGTTCGCTCAACCAATCGCACAAAGAACGACGATTTCCAAGTACCAATAAAATATGATTTATCGATCAGGGACTACAGGATTTATTACGAGCGATTCATTGAGCCTCATATGTCAATTTAAGAGCTCTCTTCGTGATGGTTCTAACCTTACCAGAGAGGTGGAAGTAAACGGAAAGACTTTGCTGCAATTTTTCTAACATGCACTAGATAATAACTTGTCCTTAACATTTTTATTCTCCTCTCTGAATTTTATTTATTATTTTTAACAACCCTCTATTTTAATTGTTCCTAAAGAGTTTCAGAGATTGAAACAAAAAGTCGGTTTCCCGCCAGGTTCCTTTATCTTCTATGTATCGGTTCTTTCTATTATCAAATAATTGGTGTTTATCATGGCATATTGTTTTCGTTGTTTCACGTGGGAGGGATTCAGAGGTTCTTGGAGAAATAGGGACTCTCTCCTGTCAAAAAAAACCCAGATAGTGTCCATCTAAATCCAGGTAAGGGGGTTGACCTATATTAATTTTCACCTTGCCCAACCTTACCATGAAATATAGTCATTAAATATCGAATCAAATCTAACCGTGAAATCAAAGGTAAAATCTACCCATGTAGTCTACCACGAAATCCATATTGAATATGAAAAATAAATTTATATTTGAATCTGAATTCCAACCATAAAACCATGATGAAATCCAACATGAAATCGACCATGAAATTCACTCATGAAATCCTGACAGAAATCCATCCATGAAAACCTGACTGAATTCCAGCCGTAAATGCCTGACTGAAATTCAGCATGAAATCCACCATGAATTCCAGCTATGAAATCCTGACTGAAATCAAGCCAAGAAATCATGATTGAAACCCAGCCATGATTTCCTGACAGAAATACTCAAGAAATCCACCTTGAAATCTAGCCATGAAACCTAGACTGAAATCTAGTCATGAAATCCTGACTGAAATCCAGCAATGAAATCCTTCAGCATGAAGCGTCTAATCAGACTCATCCGCCTTCCGAAATCGACAGTAAGGAAATAATGACTTCTCACATTGCCTTTCAATCCTCCTAGTGCGCTCAGGTCCGAGTGGTCGTTTTGTAATGATCCCTGGACGTCAAAATAAGGACCACCAAGAGACAAACGTGGATTGACTTGAGCGAGGGCAGTAGTATCAGTAGTTTGGACGTGGTGGTATAATCCATCTACACATTTGTGGGTCTTTTCACAACATTGAATAAAAATAAAGATTTTTTAAATTTTCTGCATCATGTTTGAGTGATCAACAAAGGCAAAACTTCCAATGTGTTTTATATGAAATGGTGGAAGAGAATTAATTGATGGGACTTATAATGGGCAGGAATTTGTTGGGGTTTTATTAAAAAGGAAAACCAACGAGAGTAACTCTAGGCTGAAAGTTTGTAAGAAAAAATTGAAGCTAGATGAATGGAAAATGTGTGGAAGAGATATGGCCGCACATCCTCATTCCGGTGACTTTGGACCTGAGGCGAACGCTTTCTTCCAAATGTCACCTGCAGCATGGTTGCTTATATTACAGTTGAGACACACTTACGGGTTGAAATAATAATAATTGCCGTATTGTGTCAACCCGGCTGATTAGCGAGGTTCAAGTGACTTGCTTACCACTCGTAGTATTTATTCATTTTATTTGGGTACCTAGGGGGTATTTACACCCTCATTGCCCCAGTTCCCCCGGGATTAGGTGAGGGGTAGGTGGTTTCTCCCTATTTCTTAGTGGACCAGCATATATCTTTTCCTACTTATTTACTTCCTACTCTAATCTAAATCTCCCAACTTTTCTCTTCCTATTTAGAGAGAGTACGAGGGTTGGTGGAACTTCTAGCCATGTATCTGAACACAATCCAGGGCTCAGTTACACCCAGACGTCTCTACTTACGTGGACGGCCGAAATCGTGGATGACTGGGAAAATGTAAGGGGGAGCAAGAGTATTTACACGTTGATTTTCTTTACGGCTTTCAGTGAACATACAGGGTGATTGCACCGGACCCACTTTTATGTGATAAAGAATGTAAAGATTTCGCCACTCTTGTGCAAAACTAAATAAAAATAGGAGCAGGGGCTGTCTTCTTTGCGGAAAGGAGGGACCAGACCTAATCTGAAACATCCGGCCTCCTGGAGAAGAGGACCATGCCCCAAGACTATAAATCCCGTCACAAAAAACAATGATGAATGCAACCACTGGGACCTCGCGACCTCTAAACATCGGTACCTCGGGATCTCAACACCCAGTATCAACAACCTAATGTGGTTTCCGAACCCGCCGATTCCAAACGCTCTTCACCAATTTCACGACTGATGCAGTAAGAATGTCCGACGAAGAGATGCCTCATCAGCGTCAGGCTTTCGATCGCTTTCTTAGTAAAGAACCGAAGCTCTCCCAATTATTTGATGGAAGGCATCTGTTTAACGCCGCTGATTATGCCCAGGTGGTTAAACTGAACGCTGATAACTGTTCGAAAGCATACTTGTGCAGGTAAAGTTACACTATTCAATGGGTTTCGTCGAACCCGTAATCTATGCAAGAGGATTGATAGATTACAACTACGAATTAATAAAAGAATATTTGGCCGACCAGGATGCGATCAAGTTCAAGCGTCTGCTGAGGAAACAAGGCAAAGTCTCATTACTCACTCATACACTTTTGGTCGCACTCAATTGTCATAGGCGTTGGATGTTATCGCTACCAAGTGAAAGCATTTGTACCGTTACCACGGAGCGGTACCACTGGTAACTCTTTGGCCATACAAAATAAGAATTCTACTGCAAACATAGTTATCACCCCAGCAGCCCTGTTGCTAAATAAAGCTCACCAAGTAGTTGAATATTCACATCGTTTCCTTGGCCTTGTGTTTCGACCAATGCCTCAAATTGGAGGCGCTTATTCGCAGCTTTATGTTCTTTTCTCTCTGCACTATGTATAAATTCTGCTTACTAGCATTCAGTAGGTTGTGTTGTGAGGAGGCTGATTTTGTAACCTTCTCCCTAACGCCCCTTTTTCAAGCTCCAATCTAGATTACAGATGCGCGTTTTATTCTTTCGAATCTGTAAGTCTATTATCGAAGATGGATTTGATTCACCTAACATATTTTGCCATAGGGGCCGTCTCCTTGCGCACCTTCCCTAAAGAGCATCTTTTTTTCGGTGCAATATGAGTTTTAACCCGCCTGTTTAGTGTCTTCTTTCGTCTTCCCGGCTCTCATTTCGTAAACAGTTTACCGCGATGGTGCCACTGCCGATGTGATACACCCATCATGTCTTAAGCCCCTGTGGATTAGGGCCAAGAAGCTCTATTAAGTGTTCAGCCTAACGCTAGGGCCAAGAGCGCCTACCTTGTTGTTCGACTACTTGCCATATAGACTATGCCAGTCAAGATAGTCAATAGTTCCAGAGTTGATCTTTTTAAAGATAGTATCGACATATTTGATTTTATTACAAAATGATTTCATAGTGAATGCTACTTTCTTAGTCTTGAGGCCGGAAGCTAGTGTCAGAAAGATGTAGGACTTATAAATGTTAAAAGTAGACTCTGAGGTTTACCTTAAAATGCCCAGATGTGCTATTTCCCCAAGCACAACCTCTTTGGCGTTTCCACCTACCTTCATACGAGGGACGAGAGAAAAGGGTTAGAGTCTGCATCTGTACAATACTTTTTCTTAAACTCATCCCATCTTAGAGGTGAGGCTAAAGAGAAACTTCTCTGTATTCATGTCATTGTCGTCTCAGATACCCTTCATGTGAAGTGTGATGGCATATTTAAAGAATATTGTAGATAAACATTATTTTTAAAAAAATTGAATCTAAGAATAAAAAATATTTGAATGGTCATTTTCTTATATTTTGTATTAATCTGGATTTGTTGTTTTGTTTCTCTCTAGCTTAACATTCTTGTTGATAGATCTTGTAGGTATGACGTCCATTGCAGACATTAAGGGCTGGTTAAAGCCGAGAAGTATAAAATCTATTCAACCATTTCATCCAAAATAAAATAAGATAAATTTCAAAAAAATTATGTAATTTTAAAAGATTTATTACGTAATAATCATGAATAACAAACATCTCAGAAATGGTGAGCTCTAATCCTATTTATCCAAGGTTGTTATTACGTAATAATCATGGATAACAAACATCTTAGAAATGGTGAGCTATTATTCTATTTATCCAAGGTTGTTATTAAGTAATAATCGTGAATAACAAACATCTCAGAAAGGGTGAGCTCTAATCCTATTTACTCAAGGTCTTTAAGCAGTTTAGCGATAATCTCATTGGCAAGAGTGTTATTGATCCCAGGGTAATCCTTCTATCAACCTGAAATATTTATTTATCCCTATTTTGTGTTTCAGAATAGAAAGCTATATATATATTTATAAATTATCCGGCCTAAATTTGACAGTTTACATCAAGGCAAAGGAACACAATATCTCAGCCAAAGAAAATGAATTTTGAAAATAGAAAAATGTAGTGTGCGGACGTTATTCGTTCGCATGGGGATTGTCTCATGAAAAAATAAAACAGTATTATTATTTTTTGTGATATATTCATTAAATTTGGGTCATTTTATCGACATGAGTGGATTTATCGATTTCCTTCGGTGATGGCCCCTTGAACTCGATGACGCCTGCAGGCGACCTCGAAATCGGCCTCAGGGCTTTGTCCCCATCGATTAATTAGGTAACTGGATTGCCTCATATCCTCTCTCAGAGCGCATCCTTTGTATTTCACCTCGTTTGTTGGCCTCTTGTTTTACCGCGTCTCATACAAAGTAGTCTAGGAGTGGCACTAAGACGAGTTGGGACACCAAATGTGAGCTGAGGTGTGATCGAAGAAATTCGCTTATATCAAAGCCTGGTCTTGCTCTCATACAACGGGGCTATCTGCAGCCTTCCGGTCGAGCCAGGGATTAACCACCTCACTCAGAACAAAGATTGATCCGTTGTTGTTCAGCCTTAGGCCTTCAGGGAAGAAGTGAGGTAGCATGATGTCCCTTCCCTACTGACGATCCCAAAACCTTCTGCATGAGCATGGGCACGTGTTTAGCTCTGACAGCATTCCATAATATGTTCTTGGAGTTGATAATCTGTTCTTGGCAGAAATTTTTATCTTCGGAGAAGAATCATGTTATATATGGCTCTAAGGAATGTTTCAAATTATTGATCAGTTTTTGGCTATGGTTGATTTGCTTTTACTGGATAACCTTGAAAGTGAATTATCCCATTCTCATCTTCTATGAGAATTAGTAAATGTTTTTATGTGCCACCAGCTTGATGAAAATTTCATCCAAACTGGATTTCAACGACGAATTCCGAGTTTTCGGTTGCGTCCGATCGTTGACCATGGTATTCCTTTCTGCTATCGCCATGTAGTCGAATCTAGAATCCTCTATCTTTTTTTCTGACCTTTTATACCATGCCTTTGCTGACGTTTTCGAAGTCTAAAGTTTGAGGCGCAAATTCCAAGGAGGACTGCATGACTCTTCCCCAAATTAGGTGATTTAAAATTTTCCATAGCTAATTATTATGTAAATTATTTTTTAAAAATATTGTTTTTAAGAAGAAAAAGAACAATAAGGAAGGTAATAAAATATGCTTAAAATCAGCATTTTTAAATTGCAAATAAATACTATGCGCGTTCTTTATCAACTAGCTTATAAGTGCGAGATAAAATTTACTCAAATTAGCTGCCCTAGCTTCGACCGCACCGCTGCTTCAAGAAGGCTCTAAATCTTGTCGCATGAGTTTCTTACTCTGTCCTTGATAAGATCTTCGAACACCTCCAGGATCTTGGCTCCCAGCTTTTTTTGATGCTGCAGGAACAGCGGTTGCTACGTTTCTTGATTAAGTCCCACACATAGTAATCCATGGGATTAAAATCAGGAGAATCGGAGGCCGAAAGTGGCCCTAGTGAAAAGAAAAAAATTCTCTGCCAAACAATTTTGAATCTTTCCAGAGGTATGGCCTTCCAGCAGCAACTCTCACAGCCAGGTTTAACTCGTGTCCCCAGTAGCTATACATTGCATTCTGAAATGTGCCTAAAAACTCACACAAAGATGTTGGGTAGCATGAGGTCAGCCTGACTGCAGACACACCCAATGACCATCAGATTTGGAGTAAACTTGGTTTCGTGATACATGGTACGCCACTTGAATTGTGGGCTGTATAACTGGTCCTGGAAATTTCTTTAGTCTGATAAAAAACACATAGTCGCATTCTTGTCTTTGTCTGGCAGAACTTTTACCATGCATTTCTTATATGAATGATAGTAAAGCTTCTCATTCAGTAATAGATTTAGGGAATCAACTAAAACATCCATCTTTCTCTCCAAAGCCAATATTCCTTTGTTCGGGGCTTTCATCACCTAATCTTGCAGCTGTTGGATAAATTCCATCAGGCAGGTACAGTCAAAACGCCAGGTATGCCCCTTTCTACTGTCTCCAGCTTCGCATTCTCCGTTGCACTATCCATGTCACATCTTACAGCTTGTCAGAGAGAGAGAGAAAGAGACGCGTAGGACGGTAAAACCCCACGATCGGCTTCTTTTGATGTAACTTCCGTTAGGTAACACGTCCTAAAGCGAGCCTGATCGCAACAACGAGAGGTTCAGCGAGATGGCGTGTATTTTTAAATTTACTTCCAGCGCCCCTCTATATAGATAAAGCAAAATACACCTTCCGGCGCCTCTGTGACTTTCCCTTCCGGGGCTCCGTATAAATAGTAAAGCATTGGCCTGGGTAAATCAGTATTCTGCTAAGAGGAGTAGTCAAATAAGGTAGGGCCTGTAGGCTCTGATTACTGGCCAAGCGTAGACGGAAATTAAGTTGTGATGATTGTTAAACATTAAATAAAACATTCATTGCCCCCTGAATAATTCTGTACTTAAACAATACCCGGCCATAATTTTTGTAATACGTCCCAGTGCCCTATGTGATCGCTTGCGTTGTACTGAGGAGTGTATATTTTCTCTCTATTTAAAGCTTCTTTCACTCGGCCTCCCATAGCCCAAGAAAAGAGGAAAAAAGAAACAAACTAGTAAAGATCTCTCGAGTTCAGCTTTCTCTCCGCCAATACTCCCTCGATCTCTACTTTTGAGTCTGACTGTGGTTACTGGAATACGGGTTGTATTTTCTAGTCATAACTTCGAAAAGGCCGAGTATGAATCGGCCTTAAGTGCAAACCCAACCCGTGTTGTTGGAAAGTCCGCATGCTCAGTGCCCCTCCCCCTCGTGCTCCTCTCGAGCAACCGAATCTTTGGGTGTTAGATCGACCCGGAATTGTCGTCGCTCGTGTGCCGCCGTGTCTGTATACTTTGATTTATCTTCCATGCCTATTATTTTATGTGTTTCTACAGTAGTTAAGTTTATTTGGGGTCTTAAGTTTGATATACCGGCCCCTATAGATAGTTAAATTAATTCTGACAAGTATAATTAGTCACTCTTAGAGATTTATTGGTACCCAAAATTCAGTTGCATTATTCGAGGCAAGGCTCAACTACAAATTTGCCCTGCGTGCTATCAGCCAACCTTCCTGAGACACGGAAAGCAAAAATAGGTCAGAAGATCTAACGTGACCTGCGAAACAGCCGTTATTTAGTTTACAGATCATTAAGAATGGTGTCATAAGTTCGGAATTTTGATAACGGTCATGAATCATCATGACACAGTTAAATCTTTTATAATATTGATTTGGCTTCGAGTCCTCTATGTCAGCTTATATCTTCACAACTGAGACTACACTCTATTTGTTCTCCAACGCTGTTGACTGTTCACAGAGAGCTCCACTAATTTAGTCCGAAAACAATATTATCGTAGGCCACGTAGATTCCACTGACCTTCGCTTGCCCTTCCTATACCTGGGTGGGAAGTCCCGTTTAAGTATGGGGATATTCAAGTGCGTTTATTCCGTGGGTTGACTTAGAAAATAGATCAATGTCTTTTTATGATGTTCTGGGATTGAAACAAGAGAAACAAAAATACTCCTTACTATAATACAAATAAATAACAGAATTTAACAATAATTTAGACACTTTTGGAAAACTTAACGTTCAGCATAGTAAATTAATTTACAATGAAATACTTCGGCACGAGCTATGAGTAGCACAATATTTACCATAAAGAAAATAGGAGGAGAGGAGGAGGTGAAGCCTCGCAGTCGAAAAGCGTCACGCCTCTTCGACGGTGATAGAAAAAAAGGTAATAGGCTCACGACTTTTCAAGAAGGGGGAAGGGGGTCTCGAATGGTTGTTTCAGGGACTATCCTTGCAAATCGCGGAGCAAACCGCGTATTCCAGAATGAGTCCTTACGTGCTTGATTGCCGTAGTTCTGAACAACTGGTTTCTTGCCTGCGAGTCTTTAGGGTAACAGTGAGTCGCTTATGAAGGGGCGCGTTGGGTCATTTGGCTGGTTCCCATTAATCTGCATGATTACTATTTAGATACTGAGTGAGCAGTCCTTGCCTCTGGTTGAATACTAATTTGCTCGTTTCTACGCTGAAAAATATATATGGCTGCGCCAGAAGCGATTTTGTTTGCCGACGGAAATGGGCCCCACTACGATTCAAGAGGTGGCGAGTAAAGGCTTAGCGCCCTCTTAAAGATTAGGGTTCCCAAATCCAGTTTGACTCGTCTTGCTTCGTTATCGCCCTCGAATATCACCGAAAGAGGCCGGTTGAAGATCCGTTCGTCCATGAGATTCCCCCTTAGGATTCTATATCCGCGTAAACCTCTCTCTCTCTGAGACTTATATACATATATGGAGAGGGAGAATAGTATGAACTACAAGTTGGAGAAATTTTTTTATTACTAACGTTTCGCTCTTCTGGAGATTTCTCAGAGTAACCAGAAACTAAGAGAAGAAATGAACGGGACCGCCGTCTTATATACGCATGGGACTTACTTAAACCTGCCCATAGTCCTAGCGCGTCGCTGATTCGTCGGTTCTCTGGAGAGCCAGGGCCAATGTTTTGGTGTCCATCGCGGTGAAGTTGTTCTTCTGCAGCTTTTCACAGTAAAGGAGACAAAGGAAAAAGGAAAACCACTTGCTTGGCCACATTCCGATCTATGTTGAGGAAGCCGGTGTTCAAACATTTTGACATGGCTATGAATGCCGCTTCGAATGCCTTCCTCTTACTTCTGTTGGAGGGATATGCGACTGCTTTTGCCTCCCTCCAGCTGATGCGGTGGTCGGCATCTCGCAGGTGTTCGGTTAGAGCGTTGCTCACCTGCCCTGCTCGAATATCCTGCTTGTGCTTCCTCACTCTCCTGTCCATGCCCCTGTTTGTATTACCAAAGTAAGCGTAGGGGAAGTCGCTATTGGCTACCTTGTATACTATGGAGTTCTTATTGATTTCCTTCGGTGGTTTGGAGCGTCAGAAATTTCCGACTTTTAGGCCAGCTGAAAGTACGACTCTAGTGGAGGGTAACAGCTTTCTTCTTAATATATATATATATATATATATATATATATATATATATATATATATATATATATATTAGAGAGATTGAGATACAAATAAAGGGAGGGGCGAAGGGGGAGAGGAGAATGAGGAAACTATAGAGGGAGGGGGAGAGTGAGGGAGAAAAATGGTAAGGAAAAATCTTGAGTTTATATGAAGTTTGGCAGTTCTTATCCGCCACACCAATCCGCCCTCCCCAGATATATTTTTAATTTTCTTCACTCATTTCTTTTGCCAATTTGTGTTTCTGCTTATGCAGTTGGCATGCCTAATAATTAAACTGAAACTTACCACACCTTCAATTTCTACACCCTTAACTTAATCACATGAGGCACATTTGCATCTTCCGATAGTTATATGCACTTTAGTTGTAGCCTCTTAGAAAATAATAAAATGGAGAGTCGTTTAAAACCCTGAAAAGAACAAAAAAATAGTTCTATACATACACAGGCCCGTAAAAGCCATGTAGAAAGCTTTGATGTCCTTAGTTTGTGTTGCAAGCGCTGCAATAGCGAAGCCATACTTTGAGCTGGTATTCCCTAAGCCCACTCGCCACCTCTAAAGTATAGTGGTACGTCAGGGCTTGTATTTTTGAGTTGTCTTAAGTTGATTCTAGTGCATCGTCAGCAATAGATAATGTGTCAAAAATATGTAAAATCAGGCAAAATACCATTGAAAAAGAATCTTATTTTTTATCATTTTTTTTTAATTTACAGTCAAACATGGATATTCCAAGAATGTATTCATTAGATTTATATACATATTCAGGTAATTTTACTTACCAGAAATGTATAAATCAGAAATATATCCTCCTGCAAATCATAAATGTACATGAGCAATTGTTGTTCAAAATATTTTTTCTTAGTTTGGACTCTTGTTTGTGTGGAGACACTGACGGTTTTCACACTGGATTTTGCCATTTTCCAAAATTAAAAACTGTCCTACGGAGCCTGCCATCCTTCTTGCACTCAAACGAAATCATTGGCCGCATCCACCGAACTGATAGCGTCCACTCTGTCTTTATGTACATTTAACATCATATGTTTAATCTTGATTGTGATATGGTAGCTCGGAGATAGGTTAAGCTCCACTCACTGACCGCAATTATGGCAAGCATGACTAAAATGAGTTTGATCAGTGTTGAGACTTAGGTCAGAAGTGTTCTCTGTGCATGTGATAAAGATTCCACGTGGCCGATGGCATCATGTAATATAAGCACCCCATTGTATATAAAAGTGCACGATAGGATTTTGAGTTGAGCTTTGAACAATTATCTGTCGTACTCAGAACCATAAGACTTTGTTACTTGTTCTAGTAAAGCATCAACTTCTTTACCTTTGATATCTGCATATTAAAATTGTTGGTGGGATTCGTACATATTATGGTCTAGTTGATCGAAACGGCCATTTATACAGTTAATGTTCAAGTTGAAACATTCAAAATATATTTTTCGATGGTGATCTTTTATTGATGCTAGATAATCAGGCTCACACTTCCACATTCATACCGAGGTTTTATGCGTATCTTGCGTGAAATATTTGCCTCATCCACTATATCATTCAACCTTTAAGCTTTTTCATTGACAATTTTACAGAACGATTTAAAAGTCTTGTCATGTCGAATTTGTTCCAGGGTTTATTGCCTCTGTAGAGCCTTACTTAAGTTGTCTGTTATTTGAAAAATAAGGAGTATTTTGTAGCTATTGCGCAATTCCACGTAATACCTTTTAAGCCATAATTTTCACCTGTTTATATTTTATTTCACCTGAAGTGCATTTTAAGCCTTTGCTATCCAAACATTTGAGGTCATTAGACTTGTTTTAAGTTCTCAAATGGTACAGTTGCATATATTTGAGTCCCTTTCATACCCTTCACCTTGCAGTGGTAAATCTTGTCTGGCCGAGAAGCGTATATTTGAAAGTACTATGAGAAGTTTTTTCCCGTTTAGGCATTTACTTTGGTCATGTGATAAGGAGAAACTTTCACCAACATCAATGATGCAATGCAAGAAGTTTGAGAACACGTTCATTAGCTCCTTTGTGTTAATTGCTTTGCTCGTGTTTCAGAAGCTTTACACAAGTATAATTCCATTTATGGTAACCAGATCTTATGAATGCCTCATCAAGGCTAGATGCAGATAGCTTTACTTCTTTGTATGCTTTGGTGGGATTATGACAGTAAACCTTATCACAGATTTCTGCATAGTGAAACCAGGCACATGGCTGGAATCACTCTGATTGAAAGATCTACTTAACTACCCTATTTTTTTCCAAATTCTAGCATTAAGTATTTGAAATTTATCGGTTGATATGGAATCAAATGCAGGTTAAACATGTTAATAAAATACAGAGAGTAATCATTTTACATAACTTGAAAATAAGTTATTAAATATTTATCATATTTTATTAATATAATTATTGTGTTTTTCATCTTTATGCCTCAGAAGTCTCTCTCGTCGCTTTTTGGAAAATCTGAAGGTAAAACCTAGAGAGGATAACCGCCCCTTATCATTTTGTGCCCATATTATGCGGAATGAAATGCTGGCTACTAAAAGCCACACGCATTATGCCTTCGACAACCCTTCTCCTAATGATAAATAGGGCTCTGCAAGGGTTCGGGACTTTCATAGGCAACATATAAATGCATTTTCTTCTTCTTTTTGATCAGATCTGGGTAGATCAAATACGAGTATATGGGCCATAAACAAAACACAAGGTGTCCTCTATTCCGCTTTGGGCTAAATTATGACCGAATTATTTTAAAAAAAAGAAAGCGAACGAGTTCTTCTGGCCAGAAAGATCTCTAAAAGTAGAGAAGTAGGGTAAAATTTCCCCCTTTAAATGCCCTCTTGATTCAATTTTTTATCGGAGAAGTACCAGAATAAGCAGTTCATTAAGACTCAAGTCCAATCCTTCGTTTCTTTAATGTCCTTGTGATTGGATTCCAACCAGACACGTCGGTACCAAGAAAATAATTTTCCTAGATGGAAATCAAAAATATTGCCTTATTGTTTCAGCTGCGTTATTGGTTTTCTCTAGGTGTAATCCATTGTCTAGCACTTTTACTATTTTAGAACTCTTATTAATCAAAAACAAACGATGTTAGAGCAATCATGGTTTTAATAAGTTAGTAGAAAGATGGAGAGGCATACTCTAACTCTGAAGCTACAACCTGACAAAGACAAAAGTAGGACAAATCAGAGAGACCAGGAACGCATTATAAATGTGACAACTTGAAAACAACTAACTGAAAATTTGAACAGACTAAAATTCAAAGTATACTAGCATGAATACAGGAAATAAACTCCGCCTGGTTTGTCAGGTAGCAGAATTTTATGAAAAAATACAAAACCGAAAGATTAGATTGTAAACGCCACTTAATAAAACAAGGCCCTAAATAGGTCCAATAACAAAATGAAGAGATCAACTTTTAAAATACATAGAGAAAGTAGAATCAAATTGTTCAAATTGGGAGAACTTGCGAGATACGAGGTCTTATTCTTTGCGGCTGAATTCATATAATAGAAATGATGTTTTGATAAATAATCTTCGTCCCATAGGATTATTATACTGAACTAAATCCCTTTTTATCTTAAGAGGTATTCAAAGCCTCTTGTAAAAGATGAATTTAAGATGTAGAAGAGTAATATAACTTTCGATTTCTCACTCGATTTTGTTCTGTCCTCTGCTTCGGTTCTTTTCTTGAATCTTGCCCTCAGTTTGCCACATAAGCATTAATTCGACCGCTTTCGTCTATATTTAAAATGTTATTCTTCAAGGTACGATTATTCGCGGGGCCCATAAATTGGCATGTAGTAAATAAAAGGAAAGCACTTGAAATTACATCTTTTCTGGTTAATAATCTACTCCCCTAAATGAATGTTGGTGCTTTCTTTACATATTTACCTTTAACTATTTCCTTTTATTTACTTAGAAATTTTATCGTCCTGCTTCTAGAGAAAGAGATTTCGTTTCTTACTGAAGTAAAGCCATCTTGCTCCCGCTAAAATCTTGTCTCTTGTGTCATTAGCGCGTCTTAGCGGTAGGTTAGGGTTAAACGCTTCCCATTCAGGCCCTCATATGTTAATGTAAGGAATTAGAAATGGTATACCACCCAACTTTTTGCTTCATCGTCGAATTATTTACTTTCGAGCCGAATATGTCGAGTGACCTTCCATAATCACTGGTCAACAAATTTTAACTTTTTTTTCTGCTGACTCAAGTTTAAGACCTGTTCTTGGAAAATTTAGGATCCCTGAGTTTAGAAATGGCAATAGTTTTCTTCTATCACGTCAAGTTTTATATTTATGGAGTGGTAAATATTGCTCCCACTCATAGTATGTAGTAGGCTATCTTACGACCAAGTGAACGGAAGTGGAGGCGTTTGGTATTCTTCTTATTTTATTTTATCTATGTATTTCGACTTCTCTTTATGCACACCTAGATATATAAAGTAATTGTGTATAATATAATTTTGTGCTTAATCAGATTTGTTTCATGAAATAACATTCAGTAGTATGGCCTCATTAGAAGGAAATGTTCAAAATCCCCTGACTCCATTTGCTATATATGTTGTTATTTTACTGCACCATCTTGAAGAATGAACATAATAGCTTTATGAAAAGAACATATTTGGCTTACTTTAAGATAAAATTTGGTGATTAGGATGAATAAGGGGTACCACACAATGTTTGTAAGCCAAGTGTCCAAAATTTATGCCAATGGACATAGCACACGGGGAAACAACTAGGATTTGGCATTCCTATGGTGTGGCGGGCGCTACAAAACCATGTAAGCGATTGCTATTTTTGTCTCACAAAGATTCTGCTTATAACAAGAAAACGAGACATAAAATAAGTTTCCCAAATCTTGATTCATCAATTCGCCCAGTGCTTTATTCAGATGATATTACAGTACCTGTATTCAAGGAACTTCCTTCACTTGACGATGTAAGTGATATACGTGAATCTGATATAAGCTGTCGGGAAATGGTCACTTCCCCCCCCCCTCCGTTCACTCGTGATGCAGTCCCAAGGCGGTTACCGCAACGACATCCGTCGAAGGCATCGGCGGGTCAGTGCTTAACCACAACGTGGCACAACCCAGTGCCATGAAAGACCCTAAAGGTCAAAAAGGTAAGATCTCCCCCAGGAGAGTGAGATCCAGTTTCACGTCGAACAAGAAATTGGAGACGGGTTTCTCCCAATCTCGATGGCTAACGAGGAGCCGATGTTTGACTTCGTGGGAAAGACCATTTGGAAAAAGAACTCTCCTTGGGCCGTCCTCGAAGCCCCTCTCCCCCTTACCACTCCCCCAGTGGGGGGTGCGAGGTATAAATGAGGAACTCTGAGGAAAATCGTGGCAGTATACGTCAGTCTCTAGGTGACGAAGTCTTCGGATCAAACCGAACTACCTAGACTAGAGAGGTAGTTTACTTGGGTCGCCAGACCAAGAAGTACCCTGCAAGAGAGGCAGGGCTACCTACCTTAAGGGGCTAAGAAAAAGCTCATCCTTGAGCTAAGTCCCTGGTTATCAAACCAAACGATAAGTGAACTTTGGTAAGTTTGACTTACTCTCGCCAGAGAGACTCCTCATATCCTGGTGCACCTTAAACACCAGGGGTATTCCTCGTCCTTGAGGAATTAAGAAAAGAAGAAGAGGTAGTATACGTCAGGCCAGGTGACGAAGTCCTCGATTAAAACCGAGCTACCTAGACTGGATTGGTAGTATACGTCAGGCCAGGTGACGAAGTCCTCGATTAAAACCGAGCTACCTAGACTGGATTGGTAGTATACGTCAGTCTCTAGGTGACGAAGTCCTCGGATCCACAACCGAGCTACCGAGACTGGAGAGGTAGTGTACTTGGCTCGCCAGACCAAGAAGTACCCTGCAAGAGAGGCAGGGCTACCTACCTTAAGGGGCTAAGAAAAAGCTCATCCTTGAGCTAAGTCCCTGGTTATCAATCCAAACGATAAGGGAACTTTGGTAAGTTCGACTTACTCTCGCCAGAGAGACTCCTCATATCCTGGTGCACCTTAAACACCAGAGGTATTCCTCGTCCTTGAGGAATTAAGAAGAAGAAGGAAAAGGCTCCCCCTCGAGCCCGTTATTCGGTGTCCAAACCAAACTTTAAGTAACTTATTCTCGCTAGAGAAACCTCCCTCCGTTATCCTCGCCCTTGAAGAAGGCCCTCCCCGAGTTCAGTCCTCGTCCATAAGGAAATAAGTAACGAAGGAGAAAAGCTCCTCCTCGAGCTCGTTACTCGGTGATCACACCGCACTCCAAGTTAACTTGATTTAAGAAACAAGTTCGACTCACTCTCGCCAGAGAGACCACGACTGCCTAGGTGTTGCATAAAGCACCGTCTTGGTTCTCGTCCTTAAAGAACGCTTCCCCCCCGGAAGATCGTGTGGACCCCCCAGCTGCTACCCTCGCCAAAACGACCGTGGAATTTCGCCCATCTACAACTGGACATCCGGCACGCGTCGTGAGTCAATAACATTTCTGAGGCCTTTAAACTCCACATGAGTCCGTAAGCCTAATTCTTATATTATTGTTTTGTGTAGAGAAAACGTTAACCAATTTTTGTGGGGAAACTAATTTAATTAATTCTTGTTTATAATAATATATAGAGTATTGCTGTAGTTAATGTATAAAGGTTGTGTATTCAATGGTTAAAGATAAAATATAAGTTTATTTTGTGAATTAGTGGGCGTTTCTTTTATATCCTTACGTGTTTGGTAACGGCTCTGTTCTTTAAGATATTCTTATAATATCAATATATATTAGACGCTCTTAGCACTCTTAGAGATAGAACAAAAAGGAGGGGCATTCTACGACACTAAATAAAAGTGGTGTCAGGTAAGTAGGGTTTTTATCAGAAAGAATTCTACGACATAAGCAATGAATTTGACAGTGATCCAGACTTTGTAAATACATCGACCAAGAACGTGGAAACTATACGTAACTAGAATTGAATAATTAAGTTAGAGACCTAAGCCTTTCAAAAGAGCTAGCAGAAGTGTTAGCTTCTAGACTTAAAGAGAAGTATTTGTTGCAGGAAAAAATAAATGTAACTTTTTATTGGAACAGGAAGAGAGATCTCTTGGCATTCTAAACTGAAGAAGATTTTGTTTACTGTTGTGACGTGGTGGGACCGTTAACGCGATGGGTGTTTCAGAGTCTGATCCAAGTGAAAGGAGTCTTTTTATATAGTTCAAAGAAGAGTCTAAAATGTGTGTTACTCAATAATGGAAACTTGTTCGGTGCGATTCCTATTGGTCACTCTGTGGATTTAAACGAAGAGCATGAACACATGATATCTGTATCAGATTTACTCAAATATGATGAACACAAATGGATCATATGTGTACATCTGAAAATATCAAATATTTTATTGCCCAACAAGAAAGTTATACAAAATATCCGTGTTTCCTGGGTTTATAGGACAGCGGAGCCAGGGAAAAATATTGGGAACAGAAACTCTGGCCAGTTAGAGAAAGTTTGATTGTTGGGGAGAAGAATGTTTACACCAACCACTTGTTGAGCGAGAGAAAATCATATGCCCACCCTTCATATTAAACTAGGGCCGAATAAACAATTTGTGAAAGCTCTTAATGTGGAGGGTTACTGTTTCAAATTCATATGCACAATATTTCGTGGCTTACGTTATGATAAAATAAAGGCTGGGGTTTTTGATAGGCCACAAATCAGAAAGTTAATGGAAAACCAAAGCTTATCGAGTTCGATGACTGACATAGAAAAAGGAGCATGGGATTTATTTGTGACTGTTGTGAAATGATTTCTTGGAAACAAAAGGGCTGCTAACTACAAGGATTTTGTAGAGACATTGCTTGATATCTTTCATCGTTTAGGCTGAACAATGAGCATAAAGGTTCATTTCCTCAAGAGCCATCTTGATGAATATCCCAGTAATCATGGCAACTTGAATGATAAACACGGAGAGCGTTTTCATCAAGATATCAAGATTATGGAGGAGAGATATCAAGGCCAATAGAACACAAACAGACTAATGTTGTAGTATTCAACAAAACTGTGAAGGCATCAAACACTCCAGACCCTCTCGCAAGCAAAAATTTCCTCCATTATTGTATAGGTATGTGTAAGATTGGTTGTGTTTTTTTCCATTATATTAAAAAACAACCTGTACGTATTTAGTATTAGGTGATATTATCTTACAATGCATTTATCGTTTCAAATTCTCTTGACATTTCAACACTAGAATGACCAGACTTTTTAACTACCTCTAAGGACTGTGTCGCATCAATTGACGCAGATTATTTTTAATTATAAAGGAGAAAAAAAGAAAGCTTTGGAAAAACATTTATTTAAGGAGGAAAATAAACATATTTTCTTGATATTTAGATGAAGCCATTAATTATTTGCATTATAAAAAGAAACGTAGTCTTTATATATCCCCAATAAATGAGATTTAAAATATATGAACAACATTCCTCACATAATCTTATTGCACACTTGCCACATAATTTTTTTTGAAGACTCCACACATTTCTCTGGTTCTGTTTCAACACTTAGCTATGGCACATGTACGTCTAAATTTATTTGTAGAAGTGCTAGTGTTATCAACTGGCAATTTCCTAGTATTTGAGCGACTATGCAAGGAATCACCACAAAGCTTCTCAGCAACATTTTGAGCATAGTCCCTCCAGCTAATGTCTTATTTACAAACAGTATTATAAATTACCCAACTGTTTATAAAAGCCAGATCCAAAATATTATAAAAAAACATACATGGGCTATCGCCTCCTGCCGGCTCTGACCGAATAATGCCTTGCCATTTGGTCAATCACATCCATCCAACCTTATTTTTGTTATAAAACGTATAGTTTCAGGCTTCTTTTGGGGGTTATTTTCAGAAGGAATTTCTACATCTTGATGAAATGTGCTCAGAATAACCAAAAACTTTGATCTTTTGCACTGGTATGAGGATAGTATGACCATAGGCTTCTCTATAGATTTCAAAACCATAATTTCATGGATTGGTTTTGCCTTTCTTACTACTTCTGGTAAATCTCTTCTGTTCTGGCGAATTTTGTTTTGTCAGCTGCAAAAAATGGGCCTAAAGCAGTAAGATAATTATAACAAGTGACATTGTAACCTTTTTTGAATAGAGTAGTCATCATTTTTATGACTACAATATTAAGCACACTAACATCGTTACTTCTTCCATCATCTCTTCCCACATATGGAATTCTGTTGAACAAATACTTTTTCTCAACATCGACGGCCATCCAGAATTTCAAGCCAAATTTGTCTGGTTCATTTGGCATATACTGTATGAATTTGCAACGTGCTTTGTATAGTAGTAATTGTTCATCAACTGTCATATATGATGCAGGAATAAATGCTTTCTGACAGTTTTGAATGAATCGATCCCATATTGGTAAAGTTAATCAAAACTTATCTTGAACCAGATTATTTTTCCTCTCACATTTCTTTTTATCAGAGCAAATATATATCATTATTTCCAGAAATCTATTGCGGGGCATAGTTTTAATAAACAAAGGGCATCCCCAAAAGCAATTTCACATACTTTAAATAGATAAGTTTCTTCCCCCAATAACGCCACGAACAATTATGACACCAATAAATTTTTCTAATTCATCTAAACTAACAGAACAGTCTTTTTTGTTAGAAACGCAACGACCCTCATCAATTGTGCTGTTCTGAATATTTCTTAGTATTGACTCATTGAACAAAGTTCTAAAGGAAGAAAGATGGCTATCTCTGATTACTCGTGTTGTAGCGTATGTGGTAGGGTCTGACTGAAATTTTAGCACATTATGTTGCGAGAAACGGCCACATGCATGCTGAGATGGAACATAAAACTGCTAAAAAGAACCATCCTCACCTTTCAAACATTGAGAAACATTTGCTATCCCTATCATTGCTGCTATGTTGTTTATTGTTTAGAAGTGCAGTAGCTATGTTGTTTGATTCTTCATTACTCGAATCCGATGAGGAAGATGAGGATTCATCAATAATATTATATTCATTTTCTGAAAGCACCTCATCAGTACCAGAAAGCTCGGCATCTGATGAATCATATGGTATATTTCTAAGCTATTCTAATATTTGTTCATTAGTTTGTTCTTTAGCCATGTGAATTACGATGGAGGGTTTTCAAAAGTAAATTTTATTACAAATTGATTATAAAAGCTGAAAATAAAAGAAATAGTAAGTATTATTCATTTATATAACAGAGAATAATTTATAGCTTTACACACAAATAAAAAAATGTACAACAGTGTCTAAAACCACAACGCATTTGTCTCACTAATGTCAATTGACAAAATTATGAGAGACAATGAGCGAGATTGAGAGGTAAAAACAAACGTTCCCAGATGTCTTTATACCTGAAAGTGTGGACGAATGACGAAGACTTGCCATGCGTCAATTGACGCAGCCAGTCCTTTTAGGTAGTAGGACATGTACTTTTTTTTCGGTTGCTACAATATATGTATAATAAATAGAAACATGAAAAATCATACATCCCAAAATAAAAAACAATAAATGTTTTTAAATTATGAGCATTTCAAAAAGGAAAATGCGTCAATTGACGTCGTTGGTCTTTCTATTGTTAAGTTACGGTTTGAAGCTATAACACTTAGGAAACGATCCTTACCGAGTAAATACATGCAGGACGTCATAAAATAGGAATATGCCGTAGAATGAAAACCTGATGTTTACAAAAAAATGGATGCCATGTTTGAAATAAGCACGTCCAAATTAATTGAAAACAACCACAAAATATAAGTCAGCAAAATGTGTGTTGAACAGTGTAATCTTTACAGTTGAGTTACAGTGGCTGAATTTGAACATCATGCTTAAATATTTTCACACTCATTCGTCCTTACCAACCGTTGGCAAATTATATCCTATCGCCTTCATTTCTTGTTAGAATTTGATCGAATTGTCTTAATCAAATTTTTGTATTTCAAATAATTCTCTATTCAAACGAATTCTACAAAAGCTTTCGCCTCTCACCCATTAACCAAATCATTTGATTCGGTTTCAGCCAAGGTCTTTTGCAACTAGTTCCCACCCCACCCCATGCTTGCTTCTCTCTGTTCGATTATTTCAAGAAATGAGGATCTTTATTTTTATCTTGACTTGACTTAAGGGCGCAGGTCATTACAGCCCCTTGTTTTGCGTCCGCCTGCTGCCTCTCCTCCCCCCATCCAGTCGACTCTGTCCGAACCAGCTGTTTACACTCGTTCAAAGGCAGTCCAACATACACAAAATACTAGTCCTTACATCTCTTGGTTGGTCTGCGCCTAGGTCTCCTTTCTTGAAAGCTGTCGATATAGACTTGTCGTGCATAGCATTTGGCAGTCTTCTAAAAACATCAGTATTTTTTATCTTCGTCTCAAAAGGTTTGAATACAAAGTTTCTGACTCAGAGATTTCCAAATTCTTTTGCAGCTCTCGATTTCTTTTAAAGGAAATGGAAATTATTTTGCTAATTTTTAAATTCTAAGAATTTCACACAACTTTTACTTATATGCGAATAAGTAGTGTTTCTCCGGATCTCAAATTCAATTGGTTATGTACAGACGATGAATTAAAATTAGCCCTATAAAGATTTTAGGGTATTTGTGGAAACCTTTTTCTAAAGACATAATTTTGAAAAGAAAATTATATTTATAAAAAGCTTACCTCATTTGGGCCCACATCATTACTTGGGATGCTGTGTGTTGCTCAATTATTTATACGAGGGGCGGTCAATAAGTTTTGCGAATCGGTAGGGTAAAACAGAGGAAGGGGGATGGCTGTTTGTGGGGGTGTTAAAACAAGTTATGATAAGTCAGGACCTGCAGCCGCACGCTCCTGCTTCATCTATTTAAGAAGCAGTAGCTGATCGCAGATGATCAGCCACAAATTTTTCAATAATGGAGAAGGTTGAGCACCGCGCAGTGATCAAATATTTGACCAAGGAAGGCAAGAATGCAAAAGAGATCCATGAACACATGGTTGCAGTGTACACCGACATCGCCCCTTCCTATGCAACAATTGCTCGCTAGAATAGGGAGTTCCGCCATGGTCGTGAGTCCCCTAAAGATGACTCTCGTCCAAGACGCTTGTCAGACGTGACCAACGAGTAAATGTGGCCCGTGTTGAGAGGATGATCCTCGAAAATCGACGAGGAAACGTCGAAGAAATCGAGCGAGAACTTGGAATATCACATGGAAGTATTATCAACATCATCTACGACAATTTGGCCATCACCAAGGTCTCTGCCCGTTGGGTCCCTAGAAACCTCACGCCCCATGATCGACTTCAACTTTGTCAAAGTCCACAAGGCCAGAGTTGCACAAGCTTCCCTTCGTGAGTGACGATTCGAGGATCTCAACCATCCTCCCTACAGTCCAGATGTGGCCCCTAGCGACTACATTTTATTCCGCCAGCTCAAGGCTGCACTGCGTGGAGGCCGGTTTGGGGACGATGAAGATGACCAGCTCGCCGTCCAGGAGTGGATTGAACAGCAATCGGGAGATTTCTGGTTGTCGGGAATTCGAAGCCTAAGTGAGAAGTGGCACAAGTGCATTAAAGTCAAGGGTAGTTATATTTTAAAATAATAAAAACTTTTCCTCATATCTTGTTATCTTATATCCGAGTTGCAAAACTTATTGACCGCCCCTCGTATGTGTTTGAAGAATCCCCGGGTCATTAATTTGTCATGCACAGGTTGCAACAAAAGTAAAACAATGGGGCCTTATTTGTTATAGTGTGATGAGGAACTTAGTAAGTGTGTGGGCAATATCAACTCAAAATTAAATTTCCACTCTTAATGACGGACTTCTACTAGCGTACAAATGGTTAACTTGAAAAATAAAGTTCATTATTTAAAGAACATATAGCTCCCTCTCTATACTGCTAAAATGACAAAATAATTGCAGAGGAAAAATGGCATCAAACGACTTCTTTAGCTGTCAGTCTCCTGATATGCACTCAAAAGAAAGTCTGTGGGTAAATAGTAAAAAACCCTTCACGGTGAGATTGCTGAATCACCCCCCGTACACTTTAGTCCACTGTCTACAAATTGACGAAACTTTGATTCGTCAATAAAAATTTTACCTTGGCAAATTTACAAATGCTTGTCGCTCATTTATTCAGCTCAGTCATTCCTCTTCTTAATATTAGTCATAGTTAAAACAGGCTTCCTACTCACTCCACTTCCATAATATTAAACATTACATGTAATTTACCGCTATTCTTGGGATGATTTGAATAATTTGGGACGATTAAGTTGATTTTAACGTAGAATTGTTCTCAAGGGATGTTAAAACAGCAAGAACATATCTTTAAGAAGGTACAAGACCAGCAGGTCGTGAATCCTATGTTTACTTTACCATTTTCTTTAAATTTAACTGAAATTGTGTTAATAGAAGAAAGAGGTATTCTAAGATTCCTAGCAATGTGTCCTTGGGATAGTCCACACTCAAATTTACTATCAAACCTGCTTCTTTGCAAATCTGAAATTTAATTCAAATTTTGATTTCTTTGTGTTTTATAATTACAAATATTAAAAATAATAATCAGAAGAATGGCAAAAAATTGGAATAAAACATTTTCTCATAAAACAGTGTGGCTATTTGCTTCTTGCCTGCCTTGGTAGATACATATAGTATGTAAAATCTAATTTAACAATTTCTCTTGAAATATATATTTTTTTATTAACCGAATATTTTACCTTAACTTATAATTTATTAGGAAATATTTGGCGTTCCATGTGCGCCTGGATTTACTAGTATTTTGTATTTATATATACCATTTCATGTCCTTTCCTAAAAACTTCCAAGAAAATGCTTTTAGCAGTTCTATCAGTAATTGAAGACAATTTATCAGTAATACAAATTGCTGAATTCTTTACTTCACCCAAAGGGTCGTCCTCACTCTAGTGTAAAAAAAAATGAGAGAATCTTTATTTAATCAGGTTTCCTTTTATATTGTTATCACATACTCTAATTCTACTATAATATTTAGCTATTCGAGACTTCATTTGATAGGACACCGGCGCCTAAGGGTCAAGTCATATCATATTTTAAACAATTATTCGGTTCTTTCATTCGCACAAGCGTTAAATAGGAATGCCACCTTTAAGGCGTTTTTGAAAGGGGGGGGTAAAGTTTGGATGACGATTGAACTCGTTAAATAAAGACTTTTCAACACTCCAACATTCGTGTTTAACAAGGCTTATAAGAGGTTGAGAGAAATTTATTGTGTCATAGAGTCTTAGACCAGAAAGATGAATTTATGTGTTTTTTTGGTGGTCATTTACGGATGACGAGGTTTCTGGTATTGGTGTTTCCTGGGAAATAACTGGATGAAATATTATCTATCAAGGAGAGACAGGCAAAGAATAAAAGCACTAGTGTGGTGAATGGAGCCGCGATGATGTCGGGACCCGTCATTGAGAGAGTACTTTGCGGTTTTGAGGACGCTGGCTTCTAGCACTTATAATTTATTCAATCTACTGTCGACAACATGTTGGTCAAAGGCCACATGTTCAATCAGGGGGTATTCCTACCTAGGCTCTCTCTTAGAGAGCAGAAAGTCACCAGCTTCTTGGAGGAAAGCCTTCTGGCGAATGTGGCAGACTACTCTAAGATGGCTCATTGGTTTGCATGTGCATGTGGCACTGTAATTTATCAAGAATTGCATCTCTTGCATTCGTGCTTACTGCTTGGTCTCACTAATATTTAATGGAATTTCCGCCACTCGTGCAGAGGTTCTAATACTATCACCGCTTCAACTACACGAATAGCTCAATCAATATTGCGACAAATACTGGTTTAGCCAAAGTCTATGTTAATTGCTCCAAGGCACTAAAAGATAAATACTTATTTTGTAGGGTCAAGTGTGTAAATTGCAACAAAACACACAACAATAGAGTTTTGCTCCCACACCCTAACCCAAGGCTAAAGCGGTTGACTTGGAGATACGGGAAACTCTAAAGAATGCACCTTGTTTCGAGTCAGAGGGATAAAAAGTTTTGCATGGTGATCCTAACATCATCAGATAAGTCCTCATATGAAACAGCGCCTTCAGTGCCTTGTTCGGCCCCAAAATCCTAAGTTCTTGCCCAGGAAATTACTCGGCTATTTTCGTGAGGGTCTTATTATCTTCTCGGAGCAAGATCTGGAAAGCAGATTCTATAATGCAATTGCCGCGGGTTCTGGGCTAACGGGTAGGCACTCCAGAGGCTCGTATCTTCCCGTTCCCCGTTAACTATTTATTTCCAGGAGACAATGCTGAGCGCGTACCCAATGCACTCCCTCCAGGGGTATTAGTATTTTATGAGGTCTTCCAAGAGAAAGGAGCCGGGCAGTAGGATGAGCTATTTATATCCCTGATGATGTCTATGTTCTTCTCTTTCCTAAAAATACATCTTTTAAGGTAAGGAATTAGAAGAGAAGCTACAGCTGGATAGGAAGTATAATATCTGCGTGCATTACACCATCAGCCCACTTAAACACAAGAGACCTCTGCTGCGTCATGTCACTGGTGCCAAGGCGCTTTATTCTTATTGGAGATTTTAACGGTAGGTATTTCCTCTGTGCTGACTACACGATCAATTCCCTGGGTTAGTTACTTGCCAACGTGATCGAACTAATGGAGACAGGTGCCCTAAATGTGGCTGATTCTCCGCAAAACTGACCGAGAACCGATTTATTTTCTTGTTATGTACTGTCCCTGTGGTCTATGGATGCTGATCTTTATTTTTTTGGGGGGGTGATCGAGGCCCTTTATGGTAATAACCAATTTCCTATATTGATATCATTTTGTGGGATTCAGCCACGCGAGAAAAAACCTAGATGGTATTTGAAGAGCGCGCGGTGGTCTTTATTTCAGGAAATGCCTGATTTATCTGTCAGTCATCGAATTTACCTGTCACTGTCAATGAGTTTCTTCGAGCTTGAGCTAGTTTTCGATATTTGTCGAGGAACGCCCACCATTCCTTTTGGCAAGCAAACGTGTCCTAACTTAGCGACAAGACCCTTCTTGCATTAGTGTGAAAGTGATTCAAAAGGTTCTAGCGAGTTCTCACAAGAGCCTCCTTCCCTCCATCCATTATGACAAGAAGACAGGAGAGGAAATACAGTACGTTGTGAGCTCGCTGAAGGCCGCCGATCCTACTTTACGATCACAATAACCAAAACCTTCTTTGATAGATCTGGCGATCTTATTTGTATTTTCATGTGCCCCTCATCTGGTGCATCACGCTTCAAACACCAACAGTAGTCAGCAAGCATGTTTACGTCTTATTTACCCTGGTACCTGGATTCATTGTTTTTATCTCGTAGTAGAATCTTTTCCCTTATCCTTCACTGTAATCCCCGCAGTTGTCGAGAAAATAATCCAGATGGAACTGTAAAAAGTGTATCTTTATAGACATTCGAGCTCTCATATGCTTGAGACTTGTTAAGAGCTGATTGACCAGGGCAACATATTCTAGGCTTCTTTTATTGTCTAGAAAATTGTTAGCTAGAGATTTGAAAGCTTTCCAGGGATCTTTTTCTATGTCCGTTATTGATGCCTCAAACTGCTGATCTCTCATCAAGTTCCTGATCTGAGGTCCATCAAAAATTCACGCATGGAGCTTAGCGTCATTGATTTGCGAAAATCTTTGAAGAAAAAATTTAAAAGCTTGGCCTTCTTTATTAAGGGTTCTGACATAATTTTCCATTATGCCTAGCTTTATATGCAGTGGAGAGAGTAGTATTTTGTAAGGAGGCACTAAAGGTTCAGCTATCACATTATTTGATCCAATTCTAAATGCTTCTTGTGGAGGCCAAACCTTCTTCTCATAGTGCATACTATCTGCACTACTGTCCCATAAACATAGGAAAGAGGGATGCTTCGTGTAGCCTGTTTGACTCCTAAGTATAAGAGAAACTATCTGAAAAAAAATTTAGCAGGGCATATAAATTCTAAAAACAAATTCAAAGTAATATTTCTTAAAACAATAAGAATATGAATATGTACTGGAAAATCCTGTATGCCGATGCATTACATCATTGTATTAGAACTAATTGGATATATATATACATCTTACTTTGAGTTTATTTAGTTATGTTGCATACCTTCTCAATTAAGATAAGTTCCCCATTAACCCAAAAGGATTCATTAACCTATAGGGTCACACTTCAACAAAAGTATATAACTTGAAAATGCCTCATGATTTCCAGATTTGCAAAATGTAAGTTGACCAAAAGGTGTATACAATTATTACCAATTAAAGATGATAATGTCAATATCAAAAACTTAGAAACGCTAAGTGTAAAATGATCTTACATTTAAGTCTCCACATATCCTCTAATTGTGGTTAGAGTAATTTATGGCACCCAGCAGTTCTTTTTATATTTTCATAACTTTGAGTAAGTTGGATTGAATGGCCTATAGGAAAGGAAGCTATCTTGTTACCAATATTCAGTAACACAGCTGGAGGAATCTATAAAAAGACTCCATTCTAATGGGTTGTAGGGAATTCCAAGGGCCTCAACAAGTCCTTTAATATTGGCACAGTATACAAAAGAGCTGGAAGAATGCTGTAAAAAATAGCTTCGAAACTTTTGTTCTCTATTTCTGTATCAAAAAATATGTTGTTTCTTTAGGAAGAAGATTACTTTCACAAAGTCGAGAGCCAAGAAGTTGTGCATTCTCCTTTGAAACCCCCAGATCCCTGATCAGGTAATTTAACTGAACTAAAGTGAATGGTCTTGCGACCATATCATGTGTGGAAACCTGATAAGACTCAAATATGTCATAATCTTGATCAACTTCCATATTTATCTCTTCATGGATCTCTATATGTTCAAGGGAAGAAGGTATAGGAATTCATGGACCATTGGGTAGGGGTTTGATGGCAGAAAGAAACATCCGGATATGCTACACTATGTTTATTCCTTTTATTTCAATCTGTAGAAAATATATTCGCATATTACATAGAGGAATTGATTTGGAGTTGCAGATAGTACATAAATGTTAACTAAAAGATATGTTCATACTGAACTGAACTATGTTAGTTTTAATTTTATGGTAAGTATATACATAATAATGACATTTTCAGGGGCTAGTATATTAGAGGAAGCTAAGGTACTTGATACAATGCTCACCTTTAAGATTTGTCATGCAAAAATAGCAGTCCGTATTGTGGTCCTTGCCCTCTCTCCACACCATAGGAACACCAAAAGAGAGAGACTTCTGTTTGCCCTGACTCCAGCCTCTTAAACTTATGTTGCATCCCATGCAGCAGATATGTGGTGCAAAACTTTTATCTTGATCTCGTAGCCTAACTCCAAATTATGCATGATATAAAGATTTAATTGCAGGAGCGATTGTACATTGCTGCTCGGAAAAGTCACTTTGCCGCAAACATAGCAATATCTTTCGGAACTATTCTTAAATTTTCTGTTCACTTTTAACTCAATAACTATTATTATTATTATTTTTATTATTATTATAATGCTAAGCAATTTCTAACCTGCAAAAATATAAACTTATTGACATAATTACTGAAAATGTACACAAAATTTACTGCGAATACAGTATTGCAAAAACTATTGAAATTTTGACGTAATATAGGACATGTATAAACTATAAAATTATTATCACCCCCTGTATCACAAAGAAAAGACCTGACACAGAAAAACGGATGCCAGATTCAGATTTAGGATGTCAATTTTATTAAGAAACTACCGAAAACTTAAGGTACATTTTTTGACGCAGACCAGTGTTATGATCAATTTCGTATAACTATAAACATATATTAATGGCGTTCCTACTTAGAATATAAATAATATAGCTCAATATATTTATATAAAAAATACCATCAAGATAAAATATATTGTGGTGCACCATCAAACACGTTAGTCTACATAACTGAATCACTTGTCCTCTCCTCAAATTAACGCGGAAGGAGAGCAACTTGACTTTGTAGAACTCTTCCAGTACCTTGGTTGTCACCTCTCGGCAAAGGCAAACATCGACAAGGAAGTGTACATCGCCCCCACAACGCTGGAGCAGACTTCCAGAAACTAAATTCAAAGATCTTTGACAATCGCGGCCTGAGAACAAAGACAAAGCTCATGGTATAGAATGCTGTAAGGCAGAGTCCACGAACATCGAAGCCCTCCTAATGAAACATCAACTCAGAGGGGTGGGGCCCTGCGCTCGGATGAATCCAGCGCTCCGTCCGGCCACAAATTAGCCTCTATTCCTTCCTTCAGATAGCCTGTATTTCTCCTCTACTTCGTCGCTTTTCATACAACCTCTCCCACAACTTTCAATGGTCAGCCTCTAATTTCACAGGGTAGATGCTGACCTTCTTCTCAAGCCAACCGTCCCAGCTAGGCCTGGAGGGCATATTCCTTCAATGGAATTGCCGTGGACCTCGGGCCAACTGGGAGGAGCTGCGGAGGCTCGTCTCGTCCCGTTCCCACTTAGTTATCTTTTTGCAGGAGACCATGCTAGGAGCGTGCCCCCTGCCCTCTATCCCGGGTTATAAGAAGCTTGCGACCCCACCACCACGGGAAGGCCGGGCTGGGGGATGCGCGGTTTACACCCGGCATGATGTCCCTGTTATTCCTTTCTCTTTAGATACCTCCGTTCAGGCAGTGGCTTTCCAGCTGCCTCTGGATAAAAGGTATACTATCATTTCTGCGTACATTCCACCGTCAGCTGACTTCGACGCGGGGGACTTCCGTCGCGTCGTTGCACGGTTGACGAGGCCCTTTCTTTTGCTTGGAGCTCTGAAAGGCAGGGATCCTCTCGGGGGAGATAACTAAAAAAATCCCAGGGGGCAGAACCTTGTCGATCTGATTGAAGAGCTTGAGATAGGCGTCCTAAACGTGGATGAGTTTACGCATCACTGTCTGAGAACCGCTTCATTTTCTTGCCTTGATCTATCTTCGTGCTCTTCGGATGCACAACCTGATTTTGATTGGCGGGTAGTCGATGACGTCCATGGTAGTGATCACTTTCCCATTCAAATATCATTTTAAGGGAAACTGCCATATAAAAGCCCACCTCGGTGGTGCTTGGCGCGGGCACGGTGGCCTGCATTTCAGGAAATGACTGAATTCTCTATCTTAGTCGAGGAGTTTAGGTTGGTAGATGAGGCCGTTGAGTTCTTATCCGGCAACCTCATCGCCCTGGTCCTGACTACTATTCCTAGGACGCCTGGCTATTTTGCCCGACGACTACTCCCATGGTGGTCGGCCGAGTGTGAGACGGCCCTCAAACAGAAGCGTTATGCCTACATGCGCTATAAGCGCCGCCCGAACGATTTCACTGTTGCGGAATTTCGTCAGGCTAGGGCTAGGTTTCGGTATATTTCAAAGCACGCCCGCCGCTCTTTTTGGCGGGCATACGTGTCTTCACTTAACTGGAAGACCCCTTTAGCAGAGGTGTGGAAGCGAGTCAAAAGGATTCGGGGCAAGTTCTCGCAGGACTCCCCTCCCGTTCTCCAGGAGAATGGGACCGCAATCTCGGACCCCGCGTCCGTGGTGGAATCCTTAGCGACCGCTTTTTTCGCATTGTCTAGCCGGGATGCTGCTCCGCCAGCATTCAATGCACGTCGTGATGTCGCGGAAGGCCGCCGGCTGGACTTTACCTCCAGAGGCTGAGAACCCTTCAACGACAAGTTTACTGTGAGTGAGTTGCGCTCCACTCTCGCTTCGTGCGCGGACACCGCCCATGGCCCGGACGATGTCCCGTACCGTATGCTTCGACGCCTGGGAGACCGAGGCATGGCCTTTCTCTTAGATTTGTTTTACAGGATCTAAGGGAAGGGTCTTCTCCTAGACTCCTGGCGAGTCGCTACTGTGCTCGCCTTTCGCAAACCAGGAAGGGATCACTCTACTCCGACCGGTTTCCGACCAATCTCTCTAACCTCTTGCGTGTGCAAGTTGATGGAGAAATTGGTAAATGTTAGATTAGCCTTTTTCCTGGACAGCAGAGGCCATCTGTCTTTTGCCCAGTGTGGCTTCCGCAAGTTCCACTCCACGTCGGATGCTCTGCTTCGACTGTAAAATGCCGTCTGCGAGACTTTCTTTCGTAGGCAGCACTCTGCCATGGTGTTTTTCGATCTGGAGAAGGCCTATGATACCGCATGGCGATACGGGATAATGGAGACTCTCCACACGATGAGGGCGAGGGGACGCCGCCCAATGTTTATATCTGAATTTTTGCGAGATCGTCGATTCCGCGTACGGGGGGGGGGAGCCCTTTCCTACCCGAAGGAGCAGGAACAGGGTGTCCCGCAGAGAAGTGTCCTCAGTGTCACACTCTTTGCTTCAAGTATCAACGGCATCACCTTGGTGCTGCCGAAAGATGTTCTTGCTACGCTCTACGTGGACGTCCTTTCGATCTCTTTTGGCGCGGCCCAGATGCCAACTGTGGAGCGTCGACTCCAACAGGCTGGTTTTGATTTACATTTGAAAAAAAAAAACTTGAGGAACGTTTGCATTCTTTCCATTGGGGCCCAAGACGTCCACTTCAAAGTAATCTGATGAGGCCAGGTCGATACATTTTCACTTTCCCTAACATCACCATTTTTTGACACAACTCTTTTTATCAAACCTCTCAGGGATAAATGCCCTTGTTAGTTTTGGGGTGTTTCATTTGAAGTTTTGGGGTCATAATATCAATAATTAAAGAAATTGTAATATTCTTCATCATAATAAGAGTAATAATAACGGTAATAGGCTCAATAATAGCACTAATCATAATAATAATCTTAATAATAGTAATAATAATGGCAATAAGCTAAAAATATGGATCCCATTTGCGAATGAAGTAAGAAGAAAAAGAAATTAAAAAATAGAGAATCAAAATGAGGACAAAAATTTGTAAAACTTCTTCCGTACTCTTTGGACACGAAGAGGAAGGGGTTAAGCCGAGGGATCTCAAAAAAGGAGTCAGAAGAATTGGCGTCGGGCTGCTTTGAAAATTAGACTAAGCAACAAATATTCTTCGTGACTCGGATTTCAGAACTTCTTCTGAGTAGTTTCCCGCCACTGATTCAGAAAATACAATCAATTTTATTCTAGATTTTGATTTTTTCATAGCTATGATTTTGAGGTAGATTTTTTGATGTTGTTTTTTTGCGCATCACGAAGAAAGTGTTTTTTTTTGCGAAGAGTAAACAGTCCTTGTACTGAGAACCATTAGGGATTTTGTGAAAAAGAAGTTATTTTGCCGATTTTAAAGTATAACTAGGTGACTAAAATAAGCCATTGGCCCCCATGTTATGACCTTTGCATAGCATCTTCGGCAATAATTCAACGGAAAGAGGAGGTGTCTTAAATTTTTGTATGCTAATGGTATGGAGACAAACGAAAACCACAGTGATGGATATTACTTTCTTTTGATAATATATTGGGCATCAATGGACTTAAAAGGAGGAAATGGATACATTTCACATTATTCCGCTATCATCCAGAGCTCGTTCAAGAGGAGTATGGATTAACAACTGACTAAGAATGTATTGGCGACGAAATGCCAGTGATTATTAAGGACCATCATGAGTTCTAGAACATTTTAGTATACACGTATTCAACGACTGTATAGGCACTTATGTCTATCGAGGAAATCATCGTAATTGTTATCTTCCAGGTGGTGAAAAAAAATTACTGCTACCGCATTCATGAGACCCGTTACAAGAGACCAAGGAAGACTCTTTTTTATTCATGTGGTGAGAGACTGAGATAATTACTATTATGGTGAAAGCTTCCCTTCGTGGTAGACAAGTAAATGTGAATGCTTCATTAGCTTATAGGGCAAAACAAATGAAGTTTGAACTCTGGTTTTATATAATAATCCTAATAATGAGACAAAATCTCAGATCAGATTGAGAGACTCTCCGTTCTTAATGGTTTAAGAAGTAATTATGAATATGGCGATGATGGTGGCGGTGCTGCTAAGTAGAATGGGGTTAGCAAGGTGAAAGGTGGTGGTACTGTTATTATTGATAATGACGGCTGATGAAACAGAGAATGGTGGTGATTAGCAAACTTACTTAAAACTACAAGCAATAAGCACTTATCGAGGGAAAGCTTAAAACCCTACACCCAAAATATTTTCCCTAGCTCAGACAACTCATGAAGATCAGGTATAATCTCAAACAAAACAAGAATCCTAGATAAAATAGATATATAAAACAGTACAGAACATTTAAAAAGTGATCCACCAGCAACATAAATGTAGCTAGCCTCTTATTTTAAATAATCTAAACCACAAAAAGACAACAAGAACTCCTAGAAAACGAACAGGAGACTCTCCATTTCAAACAACACGGAATAAAGTAAACACTTTACCCAAATTAGATCAATTTCACTCAAAAAGCAAACACCTTTAACAGCGAAAGTTTGTAACAGGAAACCTGACCACACAGAAGGAAACACAACCAAACTACACTCACATGTAGTAGACTACGAAATAGAAACATAATTAACCACACAAAAGGTATCTTAGGTTATATAGTCCGGTCTAAATTTGACTAAAATTTAGGCCCTGAAAATGTATCTAATATAGCCATAAAGAACATAGGTCCAAGAAACATTAACGCCCTCGCATAAATTGTTAATCAGGCTATATTCCAAAAGCCTATCCAAATTGTTAATCAATTTATCTCTCAAAAGCCTTTCCAATATATTAATAATCAGACTATCTCTCAAATGCCTATCCAAATTTTTAATCGGTTTATCTCACATAAGCCTATCCAAATTTTTAATAAGTCTAACTTTCAAAACCTATCTAAAGTATCAATAAATATATCTTCTCGAAGCCTATCCCTATTTTTCGATAGGATTTATCCCTTTGCTCTACCACATAGACTAATTAGTATTCATCTTCTAGCCATTATTATTATTATTAATATTATTATTATCCTTTACTTGCCTTTTTTTATTCTTGCTCTTTTTGTCAAGAGCTGACATTGGGAATTATGTCATATCAAACACGGTCCAATCACCCATTCTAATTTTCTATCCATTTTTAGTCGCGTGCAAGTCTAGTCGCGAGCGACTCTACATCTTACTAAGTCTGTCAGTCGGTTCCCGTTTTTTTTGTAATAACATCATAACTATTCTTCCGATTATAACGAAATTTTAAAACCTTATTTGTTTTACATTCTATTTCAAATGCTATAATTGCCAAAGTCCTACTCAGGTTAGCCCGGGAATTATTTTGTTTTGGCAATAATATCATAACTATCAGGTTGATTCTAGCGAAATGTGCAACCATTATGTTGTTTTACATTTTCTTTCGAATAATAAATTTGCCAAAGTCTTCCCATGTTAGCCTGGGAATTATTTTGTTTTGGCAATAACATCATAACTATTTGACCGATATCTGCTTTGCAAGAATAGAATAGGCTAAAATAGGCTAGTATAGGCTAGGCTATACTATGCTAAGCTATGCTAAGATATAATGTACAACAGTAAGATATACTACGCTAATTTAGGCTATAAAATGCTATGAGAGCTTAGATTATGTTAGGCTAGACAATACTAAGCTATGATTAACTAGGGTATAATAGGATAGTATAGGTTATACTTGTCGAGGATAGTTAACGCTAGGCTAGGTTATACTATATTGGCTAGGCTAAGCTATGCTAAGTTATATTAGGCTAGATAGGGCTATATTCTGCTATGCTAGATTAGGCTAAAGTATAATAGGCTAGGGAGGGCTATGCTCTGCTATGCTAGGCTATGTTAGGCTATGCTAGGTAATACTATATTAAGCTACGATAGGCTAGCTAACCAAGGATAAAATAGGCTAAGCTATGCAAGTTTATTCTAGTCTAGGCTATGGTATGCTATACTAGACTAGGATATACTAGGCTAGGTTATAATATGATACTATTGGCTATATTATGTTAGGTGTGTTTATGCTATGATAGAAAATACTAAGCTAGCCTATAGTATGCTAAGCTAGGCTATCGTATGCAAGGACATATTGGCTAGGCTATAGTAGGCTATTCTAGCTTGGCTTTACTAGGCTAGGATACTCTAGGCGACGCTAGGCTCTAGCATGCAATGATAAGCCATACCTGGTTAGACTAGCTAGGCTATAGTAAGCTAAGCTACACTAGGTAAGGCTATACTAGGCAAGGCTAAGCTAGGCTATATTATAATATGCTAAGGGAAGGTAGGATCAAGTATGCTATACTATGCTAGGTTATACTAGGCTTGCTAGATTATACTAAGGTAGTTTAGGTTAGGTCCGGCACAGCTAGGCTATTCTATTTTAAACTAGGCTTGGCTATACTAGGCTAAAACACGGTAGGTTATGCTATGTTCTGCTTAGCTATGATATGCTATCCTATACTAGGCAAGTTTAGGGTAGGCTATTATAGACTATACTAGGCTATGCTATGCTAGACAATACTACGCCATGCTAAGCTAGGCTATTCTCTACTATGCTCGGCCAAAGTATGTAGCTATACTATGCTAGACTATGCTATACTATTCTGTGCTATGCTATGCTATAATATACTATGCTATGTTATACTATGTTCTGTTATACTATGATATGCAATAATATTCTATAATATACTATGCTCTAATCTCCTATGGTATATTATGCGATACTATGGAATACTCTGCTATTAGTGTGTGTCAATCTTTTCAACGTTCTAAATATATAAATGAGGGGTGCTCAAAATTTGCATCCCTACCTATGAATTCTGAAGATTTTGGTATTTTAATATAACTTCTGTTCTACTTGGTTAGCTATTTAAAAGTTTTGACTTATTTTTATCATCTTGGGGAATTAAATGACTATTATTATATTACTAATTATATGTATTTGACCTTTTTTCTTATTTCGCCATTTGAATCATATCCACCAGTGTGCTGAAGATTACGTGGCCTTCAGTACTACCATCCTCCGAGTGGGATTTAACCTACAATTACTTTTAAAATTATGACAAGATGGAGGACATTCACACATTTGTACACCTAAATTGAAAAAAGCAGAGTTATTGCCATCTTATTTCCAAACTTTGGTTGACGTTCTGAAATGTGGATGTAAGAAACTACCCAGCCGCCAATCTTGCAAAGTATATTTACCCTAAAGTGCTTGAAAAGTAGAACGAGGGAACAGTTCTTTTCTAGTCCCCGTTTTAAATTCAATCGTCACAATCTTAAACAGAACCAAACGAACTGTAAGCAAGCTAAAAACATATCCCTTGGAAGAGGAGAGCTACAGGCCTAAAACACCTTCATTGCAAAACTTGACAACCTGTTAATATCCTCAGGCGAAAGTCTAAAATTGTGTTTTGCTTTGAATTCCATTCAAAATCAACCAGGGAATTATTTTGTTTGTCAATAACATCATAACTATTCGGCTGATTCTAACGAAATTTGAAAATCTAATATTGTTTTACATTAAACATCAAATAAAATAATTACTAAAGTCCTCCCAAAGCTAGCCCTGGAATTATTTTGTTTTGGCAATAGCAACATAACTATTCAGCCGATTCTAACCAAATTTGAAACCCTTCGAATAAGATTGCCAAGGTCCTCATAAGATTACTCCGGGAATTTTTAAAAGTTTTGTAGGTCGTAAGGTCATAAATCAGAATAATTGATGGCAAGCGATTTTTGGTCAGCAGATCTTATTAATTATCTTCTTAATAATGCACATTGTAGAAATATTTTGTCTCACTGTCTAGAAACTCAATTTTCAAACTCCATTTTCCAGGAGATCAAAATTCCCCAAATAAAAAAATTGAATTCGTAAAAACTTCCATTTTTCTTGTTTCATTAAAACGTAATTTTTTAAAATGTGTGTATTTTGTCACTTCTCTTTAATAACTTTAATCAAATTTTGTTTACATAGCTATTTTCTAAGAGACACTAATGAATGCACAGACACGAGCAAAACCATTTCAATGCACATTATTCATCTTTGTGATAATTGATATTCAGCGATGGAAATGAAGATGGAACCAATAATAAAACTGGTAAAATGAGAAAGTATTTGCAAAAGAGGCAAAAGATAAAAATTGGATATTGAAGGAACCCACTGGGACGAACAATGAGATCCCCTACATACTCGTGACCAGGGAAAATTTCATTAAAGACGTATCCATTATAAGTTCCTTCAGGGCAGTAAACGACCACAAAAAACACTGAAGCAAGATCAAGAGAAATCTAAAAAAAGAAAGAGCCAAATTCATCACAAGAGAAATAAATACAATGAAATTTTCATTATGAACTGCCAACAAAACAACAGGTTGGAAGATATATTCAGGCTGTAAAAGACAATAAATACAAAGAGGAACAAGGATGTTATTCCTGAAGTATCCGAGGCCATTTGGAGCCGATCAAGAATGTTAAAACCAAATTGCTCTAATTATTGGAACAAGCGTCTGTGGTATCAAAACAAGGAATGAATGCCACTAAGAGTAACAAGTTTTTCTCATCACTGGGTCAACTTTTTGAAATAGCAGGCTGCCAATGTGCTGATCTCTTTTATTGCAACTGTTAAGAGAACATGAAAGTGCCACGTAAGCAGCATGAATTTCTTATTGCTCTAGAACTTTGCGTCACATGAGAATTGGAGGAGTGGATGTAAAAACAAGTCAAATGATTTAAAAAAAGGTAAAGCAGATAAGAAGAAGTCGCAAAGAGAGAAAGGGGGAGAGAAAACTACAATTTCAGAGGAAGCTTTGAATGAAAAAACCTCATCTTCTGACATTTTTGATGATGAATGAAAGAAAGTCTTTGCGAGAAGAGAAAATAACATCATACCAATACCGACAATTGCCATGGAAGCAGATTGGTAGTCTGTAACAAATAGAGCTGCTGCTATTAGTAGTGCAGCCCTATTCGACTATCGTTTAATAAATTCAGAAGACCGCTCCCATGTAATTGATCATCACAAAGTCTGTAGGGCATACCCGAGGTTAAGGGGGAATTTCACCGAATCTGAATGTTTGGGAGATAAGAAAATTACTGCTTTGTCTTTTAATGGGAGGAGAGACACAACACTAACTAAAAAGAAGAAAGGGAACAAATGGTATGGGGGAAAAGAAATTCTAGATCACTATGTGCTTGTAGGAGAACCTGGTACTGTCTATTTAGATCATCTGACTATTGAACGAGGAACAGGTGCAGGTATTGCAAACGGACTGATGGAATGGTTTGTTGAAAATAATATTAAAGATGAGATAAAAGCAGTGGGAGCTGACAGCACAGCAACTAATAATGTCTACAAGAATGGAGCCATAAGAGGGCTGGAATATCAATTACATCGTCCTTTACAGTGGATCATCTGCAACTTACAGCTAAATGAGCTTCCTTTGAGGCACCTGTACAAGAAATATATTAGTCCAACAAAAAGCGGAACTCAATGGAAAGGACCACTTGGTAAAGCCTTAACCTCCTGTGAAACTCTACCAGTATTACTAAATGGCGTTCAATATATTGCTAGAGTAGCTCTTCTTCCAGATTTAAATGTGAATCAGTTTAGCGAGACCATGCTTACCTGTACAGAATTATCAGTGCTATTATAAGTGGTATAATTGACGATGATCTCCTACATATAAAATTGTGGCAAATATCTAATGCAAAATGGCTGACCACTGCCAAAAGAATATGTCGACTTTATGTGGTAACAGATAAATCCAATAACGACTTGTATGTGATTCAGAGAGTTTGTCGTGTGCTATTATGGGCCTATCTGGTTTCACATCAAATTCTCTCCGAAATACACGGAGGGGTCTAAACACCTTTTTCAACAGATCAATTTTCTGTAAATATTCCAACTTGCCAGTGAAGCCATAGCATTGCGAAGAATCTAAAGGAATTCCTCCGGGGCCATCTTGAGAAAGTCATTTTGCCAATGTTAGCAGATGTTGATCAAAGAATAGGAAATTAGCTATTGACGGAATCAAGAAGATCCGAGAAGTTACTGTGTATGAGGAAGAGATACGTGATTTCAGCCCACAAAAAAATAGATAAGACTGCAAGGAACCTAACACATCTACTTCCCCCTGAAGAGGAGTGCAGGTTTGAGCACTACTTACAGTGCATCTAACTTATGCGGACCTGCAAAATATTGTCGACGAGCCACGCTTTATTTACATTCCATGGCATTCTCAAGGTGTGGAGCGGTGCGTACGAATGGTGATGAAAGCTTCTGGTGAAGCTTATGTAAAAGAAGCAAGAGATGGCTACATTCGAGCGGTACTAAAATCCCAAGACTTTATGCCATCGTTTGAGACAAAACACGATCTTAATGTATCAGTTGACAAATAGTATGTATCAGTTAGCTGTTAGATAATAAAAGCTGAACTCTTCACTTGTTTGTCATTATCCTTCAGTTTATACTTACCTCTAATATATTTAGAAGCACTTATAACAACAAACCACCAACTCTGATGGTGTATATCTTTCTAAGGCGAGAATTAAAATAAACGAAATTTTGAGCTCCAAAAAGCGGGTGTTCTAAATATTTAACCAAAAAACCCTTTTCCGCCCTTGAAATATCTGTACTTAAGTGTACAAAACCTGAAATGTGCATTTTTATTTGTTTCTCAATGCTATGGCCAATATATATATATATATATATATATATATATATATATATATATATATATATATATATATATAAATGGAAAAGCACGACATCCCTCCTTTTGAGCGACCGAAAGCTATCGGCCCGTGTGGTTGGCGCGCAAACTAGCACGCGTCCTCCCAAGCTTAAACTCAGTATGTGTGGAGAAGTGATACACAGAAACAAGAAGGAAGAATCCTATTAGAGATGACCACGGTTTCATTTGAGCGGTGGTCACTGGAGGTGCGAACGAAAAAGTTAATTTGATGAAATCTGTTGTCATGGCTTACGTGTCCCGTTAGCTCAGTCGGTAGAGCACTGGTCTAGATAACCAGAGTTCTGAGGTTCCCTGTATATCCTCCTCAGAATATTCTGAGCTTCCTAATTAATATGTCTCTATAAACGATTATCTTATCCTAACTATCCTCTACGGCAGTGCATTACTCCTCAATCCTCGGTGATTAATCTTTAGGAGATAGAATTCCAAGCGGCCGAAGTCCCATCTTAGTTAATTTTAAATCCGCTCTATTAATCAAGGTCGCCGGGCGAGCACAAGCTTGCTTATACGATATTAGCCCGTCTCGGAACGAGATTTGTTAAACGTAAGCTGTATTCCTCTATCCCATGGGATTTATTCGAACTCAAATCTATAAATTCTAGCCTTTGTAGATGATTAATAAACATAACTGAATTATTTCTTTTATAGTTATTTTAGAAAAATTAAGGAATAGTTACCCAAACCATTTAAGTTCACTATTCTTCGAATTAAAGTTTTAAAATTCGCAAATCTTGACGTGGATAATTAGGATAATGAGTAGTACAGGTAAGGTTAAAGTAAATTAAATCCAACAATGTTTCCTTTCCCTGCTTCTTATAGCGCCATTATTCTAATTGTTATTCTTAATACACGCCTTGAGCAACCTTTCTGGTCTCGTGGGCCCCCACTCCCCCCAAAAGGTTCATCATCGCTTTCTGGGTCACAGTTCGCTTCCACAATGTAAATGTTTAGTTCTCGGCAGTGTATGGAACGAGGTTAGCGCGGGTGTATTGTATGTGAAGAGAGAGTGAATATGTTGCGGGACCGAGGAGTGAAGAGCAACTTAATACCGCAAGTAAGGGTTTGGGTACACGAGTCTGAGCAGTAATGATGGAGCGGAACGTTTGCTTAATGGGTTTGACTTGGTGGAATGACAAAGAGGGAGTGTTGTGTGTCCTTTCCTGGAAGATGATGTTTGAATGTGTGATGGTCGGAAGCAAACTGCGGTGGATATTCATGGTTGACTGCAGGGAAGGTTATGTATGCGTAAGGGTAGAGTTACCTGAATGTTTTATGCTAGACGATGCGGTTATGTTGCGAGAAACGATCGTGATATTATGCGTGTTATAGTAGAAATCAAGCAGGGGTGCACGAACTCGAGGCAAAGGGGTGCTGGATTTGATGAAATAGAGATAGATAAAGTTTGCAGTGAACGGCGCCGAGTTCGCCTTCGCCACGGCTCAAATCGGTTTGGTGATTGAATGAAGCAAAGGGAGAGAAGAGAGACAAGATAAAGAGGCATTGGACACAAAAGGAGGAATCTTTCCTTCCTACACTTTTGTACATCGATGAAGGCAAATGTTCCATTTGAGGTTTCCATTTTTCCATTGAGCTCAAGATGGAAATTGGAGCATTTGAGGCTCACACATTTCTGTGACGGGTTTCGGAGACGCCACCATTAAAGGGGGTTCGTTTCCTTTTATTTATTCTTCCTTTGTTTTACTTTCCATAATTTTATCACTTCCGTTAGGAAATAAAAACCAACCAACGATGTGATAATTTTCCGAGAGTTTGTGAAAAAATGTTCTGAAAAAGTCGTGTAGTTAACGAAAGTGCAAAAGCGGTAAGCAAAATTTCCCAATAAATCTCAAAATGTGACTAGTTAGACTGTTAAGGACAGGAGGGCACGAAATTTTCTGTATTTAAACTACAGCATGGCTGCCCCGGCTACCTCACACCCCCCTCCTGCCCTGGAATAAGACTTGCAGGTATTTTTTACTCTAAACATATTATCACTCGGTGAAATTTTACCACCAAATTTTATGCGCTCACAAGGACATTGGCGGCTGACCTTTAGAAAATCACTGCGGTAACCAACGAGAGCATTCTTTTTTCTTTTCTACATCCAAATTTGCTATAATAATTTCCACGCCAAAATTTTGATAAATTTTCTGAACTTCACCATTTGTAATTGTTTTAGTTTTAAAAAAAGTCACAAAAATTCAATACTTATATTTATTTCTGAACTTTACTATTTTTTTTTTTTTATATATTATAAAGGAATTATTAGAAATAACTTTGCTAAAAAAAATTAAATCTACTTAGGTGACAACCGAACTAAAAGAAAAAATCTTATTCAAACCTTCAAAAAATCTCGTTCTTAAAATATAGGGTTATGGATATTGTGACAACAAATTAGAACAGACAAAATTATTTCCTAATCACTATTTAAAATCCCTCAAATTTTATTAAATGAATAAAGACCCTTTGTTGTTCATACTGTTTTTTTCATTTCCGAATTCTGCTTTCATATTTTTAAACAAGCAATTGCTTAATTCCCTCCCCTTGTTAGAAAAAATTATATCTCATTGGTGATTTAATTGAAGATCAATACACACTTGTGATAATGATATGCTAGTAAATTAAATTTCAGGAGAATGATGGAAACTCTGAAAATTAAGAAGTATAGTTTGCATGCAAAGATTAGGGCAACAAAAATCGCCCAAGATACAAGTGAGAAGCTAGGTTTTAAGAGGAATAAACTTTCTATATAATAACCAGTATTTGGGGCCCAGCAGACTTATCCTTGACTCTATAATTTAACTTGGTGAATTCTGAAAATTTTTGAAAATGTTATTTTTGCTTAGTGGACAAGTAACCATGTTTTTTGAGTTTAGGTTTATTTGAAACTTTTATTCGCAGGGCTGTTTTTTGTATGTTTCAAACTTTTATCAAAGTTCTTTCTAAGAATTCAGAAAAAAATAAATATAATTATCGAATGATTTGGAATGAAAAAACATACAAATCGTAAAGTTAAAAAAATGTATTAAAATTAGGGCTTTGGTGCGTTTTACTATCATTTCGTATATAAAAAAAATTTAGATGAAAATAGAGATATGACGAAGATTTTTCTATATATCAAACCGGGTGAAATAACTTAAAAAATAGGTTTCAGGGTGTCTATGTTGAAAAAAGTGTTTGGAAAATTCTCAACTGTATATAAATCTTAATATAATAATAAAAGGTGAAATAACTTTAAAAAAAATGTTTCAGAGTATCTATGTTGAAAAAGGTGTTCAGGGTGTTAAAATAAAGAGTCTATAAAGGGAATTAAAAAAAGCGGTTTAGAATAGCAAATAGGCCGTAGGCCACACGCCGAAGGAGTGCCTGTGGAACCAGGTTCTTTCTGTAAGAAAGATTACGAACTATGGCTTGTAACTACATTCCATAACAATAAGTCTACATTTCAAGAGGAATAATAGGGAGTAGGAAAATTGCCTTGATGATTCTAGGAACTAGTTTAGCTAGAATAGCATTGGCGGATGGTTACTTAGGGCTAGGAATTAATAGACCAATATTTTGCCTCCATGAAGGGGAGACGTCGCTCATTGCTGTTGAGCGAGTTTCTGTATCTGTAGTGGTCGGATTACGCAGTAGGTAGGCATGTCGTAATCGGCCTACGCCAGAAGTAGGCTTCTGGCACCCAAATTGTTGGTTTCAATAGGTCCAAAAGATACTTGCGCAGAGTGGACGCGAATTGGTCTTATTAAATCTAAGCATGCCTTACTAATATATAATATGTAAATATTCAATATTGTATGAGAAATATTATGGGATTTGTAAATGTACATATATATTTTATTATAAAGCGAACGGCCGTGAGACACAAGAAGGAAGGAAGGAAATGGTTGAATTATCGAAGACGGATGTTTAATGAGGAACCCGGGTAAACACATCTGTTGACCGTAAGAGGTGGTGCAGCGACATTCTTATCAAATATCCACGAATAAGAGTTTAATCAGGTAAACGTACACACAGTGCCGAAACGTCCTAGCTCCCACCAGGGAGTGTGTAGAGGAATAAATATAACGAGGACAAGCAGACGATAGTTTTTTTAAATATATAGTGTAACTGTTACGCTCTGCATGGGCCAAGACTCCCCACCCCTTTGCCTGCTGCCCCAAGGCCCTTCGAAGTCGCGCGCAAAGACGTATTTCGGTCAGCAGATTTCCTAATTTACGAGACTAGTGGCGTAAAATTTCATCCCGGAGTCAAGCAACCAAGATCTGCTCCCTTCGTCCGTTAATATAAAGATAGAAGAGTTTGAGAGCCTTTAGAATGAAAATATTGCTGCCCTAAGGCTTCGTCGGCATAAAATCTAGGTCCAGGCTTACTGTCCCATCCAATTGTTTATGTCTATTTTCGACAAATAGCTGAAATTTGACTTTCCCCGTGTGTAAACTTGAAGAGACGAAGTGTCACAGCGTTAAAAATTAATGCCCGAGGAGAGGGGCTTTAATCTGGGCTAGTGAGGGTTAGCCCCTACTAAACTCCTTCGTCTCTTCTCCCCCCAGAGGATAATCGAGGTATATATTTTGATCTTGAGAAATTTGGAGGAGAATTCGCGTAGCCATCGAGAGAAGAAGACGAGACCCTGAGTCAAACAGGTAATAAAGAAAATAGTTGGAACCAAACGGGCCTTACCCTCCCGAGGTTGTTCCTTTGGTCGCTTTGAAGAGAAGACCAGTGATATCGCTACCAACTCTCCTACCATTCTCGTTAAGAGAAAATCACGTATCTCATTTTGCTGAAAAAGCAGAGATACCCCTCACCATTGAGGAAGACCAAAGTGAAGCCCCATTAGAGAAGAGAGTCACATCTTGGTTAAGTCTCATCGTCGATAAGCCATAATTGGTAACACAGGGATCGGGATAATTTCCATTCATCCAAGATCCCCTCACTTACATCTTTAAGTCGAGAAAAGCACCGTTACCCGCCACAACCGCCCCGGTAGAAGCATCAGCTCTTTTCCAGAATCACCCCACCATGCTGGCCTCACCTCATCGAGGACGTCCGCAGTCAAACTCGCCCAATCCAACTCATCGAGGCGTCTCACTTTCAAGGTCACCCAACTATCGACACGCTCTGAGTTAAAAGTAAAATGAATAGCAAAATTATTAAATTTTGTTATTTCTCATTCCGTGCGGAAGTGTATTCTTAACAAAACCATTTCAATCTGATAGTCGTAACCAAACTATTTCAATTTCAAATAACTTAAAAACTCGCATTAATTGGACTAAAATCTCGTGATCTCGTAGTACTCATTT
Source organism: Ceratothoa steindachneri (assembly GCA_963969495.1). Taxonomy (NCBI): domain Eukaryota; kingdom Metazoa; phylum Arthropoda; class Malacostraca; order Isopoda; family Cymothoidae; genus Ceratothoa; species Ceratothoa steindachneri. The sequence goes on along the minus strand of OZ018320.1, from coordinate 204,597,670 downwards.
ATAGTGTTAATTTTTATTAGACCGTCTTACTATAGAATAAGTGCATTTAAAGATTTAATATTTCGTTCTGTTATGTGATTGAAAGTATATTTTGTCGGAGTTTTTTAATTAGATCATCGAACGCAGCACTGGAATTAGATATATCATGATACGAAGCCTCCCTGGTTAAAAAATAAAATTAGAGCACTCTCGAAGAAAAGTGGAACGGATTTACTCATGTACGAAACAAACATTCATCCGTACTCAGCCGTAAACCACTACATAAAATTGGTGACAGGTTTTGGAGTATTTAGAAGAACTTAATAAGAGTTGATTGTGTTGCATCCCCAGGATTAGTAGTAAATTTGTGCCTAAGTGTTCGGCTTTTGAGGAAAATTAAACATAATTAGAGGATGAAGTCGGTCTATAATTTTTTTTTAATTGATTGTGCTTAGCCCGTTAATGGTGTTAATTATTTTTTCGGGGTAGTGGTATTCCAATTAATAGAAAGTGTGGGTGATAAGGCTGGATTAGGCAGAGCGCTACTTGTTTCTTGGTTGCATAAGTCCCATCAGCGTACATTGGTGGGTTTTTGACGGTCATTGGTAAAATGTCGTTTTTTGAAATGTTCACCAACAAGGACAAATTCTTGGACTAGCAGGCAAAGAACTAATTGCCTACGTCCAGGAACAAAAAAGAACCGAAAGAGAGAAAAATAGAGGACAGGCACAAGCGGAAAGGAAGCGGAAAAAATAATATATATGGAGAGAGAACTGGCGCAAGCGGAAAAAGAAGCAGAAGAAAGAAGAATACAGATGGAAAGAGAACAAGCGCAAGCGGAAAGAGAGGAGAGAGAGAACGAATATGCGCACATGAAAGGGCATTGAGCAAGAATCAGGTGGATGTCAATTCCGTTGGATCCCTGCCTGGAGCTACGCAAGTATCTACGACGAAAATCGCAGAATATAAAGATAACGAAGACCTGTGCTCGTACCTGAGACACTTCGAGAAAATCTTTGAGGTGAATCATTGAAATATAAAAACAAATGAAATCGCCAGATTACTGCTCCTGGTTAACACCTGTCTCCGTCATATATTTTTCTCGCTCCCATCAGGTGCATCTGTGGATTATTCTACCCTTAAGTTTGAGCTACTGGCTGCTATTACTTTAAATCCCGAGGAGTATATGATGAAATTCAGACATACAAGGATTCAGCCTGGTCAAACATACCATCAATTTGGCTATATCCTTCAGAGACATCTCCAATTCTAGCTGGATTCAGCACAAGTGGGGAATGAGTTAGACTCTCTCGTCGATTTAATTCTTGCTTAGGACCAATTACTGTGCACCCTGCCCACAGAGATACGAGCATTCGTCAAGGACAGGCGAGCCGCTACGTTCAATAAGTGCGTGGAGAAAGCGCATCTACATGCTTCCAATCATAATCTATTTCCTCGAGAGGTTAAAAGAAATCAGCCCTCATCTCCAAAGAAAGGTGGGTATCCCCAGAAACCCCAGTAAAGCAGCCCCCTAAATTTTTCAAGACCTCCAAACCCTCCAAACCCAAATTCTGTGGATTATTCTATCCTTAAGTTGGAGCTACTGGCCGCCATTACTCTAAATCCCCAGGAGTATATGATGAAATTCAGACATGCTAGAATTCAGCCTGTTCAAACTTACCGTCAATTTGGCTTTATCCTTCGGAGACATCTCCAATTCTGGCTGGATTCAGCACAAGTGAGGAATGAGTTCGACTCTCTCGTCGATTTCATTCTTAAGGAAAACTTACTGTGTACCCTGCTCACAGAGATACGAGCATTCGTCAAGGACAGGCGAGCCGCTACGTTCAATGAGTGCGTGGAGGAAGCGGATCTACATGCTTCCAATCATAATCTATTTCCCCGAGAGGTTAAAAGAAATCAGCCCTCATCTCCGAAGAAAGGTGGATCTCCCCAGAAACCGCAGCAAAAGAACCCCCTCATATTTGTCAAGACCTCCGAATCCTCCAAACCCAAATTCTTTCCATCTAAGGATCAGAGAGTAATTAAGCCCCTAAGTAATCTAACCCCGTCGTCTTCGTCATACGCTAGAAACCCCGTTACGTTTTTTAATTGTGTCACCCAGGGTCACATTAGCTTCCATTGCCACCAATGTTTGAAGCTTAGGTCATCCTGGAGTTAACAAGTGCACAACATCACCTCATCTATTCCCCGAGAACAAACTCCTACTTCAGCGCCTCCTTCGTACACATCGAATTCCCCTGACCAACAGGTGAACTTTGTGTTTAATAAGAGTTCTCTCGGAGGACTAAAGTTCGAGACTAGATTAGTAAATGGTTGCCGAGTCTCGACATTGGTACGCGATACAGGGTGCACCTTTATCGTCGTATCGAATAAATTGATTCTCTCAGTCAGCCCCCAGCAAAAGACGTTCGTGGTCATCCAGGACTTCGTAGGTAGATCAAACAAGTTTCCCTTCGTTAGTTGCCATTTCCACTGTCTGTACTACACTGGCTGGACCGAGATAGTGGCAGTGCCTATCGAATTCTGTTCTGTCTTAATAGGCCAGAGAATGAGGCTCTCCTTAAATATGGTGGTTCAGCCAGTAGTCTCTCGGATTCAAGCAACTGAGAGGGCAGCGTCCCCGACCCCTTTATCTACTCTTGAGAACCTGGAATAGGATGAGCTTAATTCCCAAGCCTTTGCTATCACCCAGAAAGACTGTCTGGCTCTCCAACCATTGTGAGAGAAGGCAGCGAAAAACGAAATAGGATAGGTTCGCAGGAACAAACAAATAAGATACGTGGTAGAGAATTCACTACTATTCCGGACGACGGCTGAAGAATATTCCCCGTCGGATAAAGTTTGTGCATTTCTAGGTGTTACTCCCAACGGGTATTAAAAATCGCACATAATGGCTTAATGGCTTGGCACTTCAGTCACAACAAAACCTCTCTACGTATTTTTAAATACTTCTTTTATCCCGGCACCGCTAAAGAGATCGCAGTAAACTGCCAGTCATGCAAACTGTATCAGAAGGCCACCGCTAAAGGCCTGGAACCGCCGGCTCCTCTGCAGAAAACCCACGTCATTTCCGAACCCTTCTTCAGAGTGGCCATAGACTTGGTTGGGTCCATCCATGCCCCGTCTAGTGAAGGGCACTCATATCTTTACTTTGGTAGACTGCGCCTCTTGCTTCCCCGAAGTAGTTGCGCTCAGGAAAATTGACATTATTGCCTGTGCAAAGGCCCTCATCTCCATTTTTTCCCGAGTCGGCATCCCTAAAGAAATCCTTTCAGATCGAGTCCGTCAGTTCACGTCGGAACTGATGGACTACGTGGGCAAGCTATTCCTCATAAAACCCCCCTTTACGACCCCTTTGCACCCCTCTTAAAGCGGGATGTGTGAGAAATTAAATGATACCATAAAGACAGTGTTGAGAAAGCTCTGTCATTCTCATCCCTGAGAATGGCATCGGTACCTACCAGTCGCCGTGTTCGCGTGCCGAGAGATTCCTCACAGAACTCTGGGTTTCGCGCCCTTCACAGAATTTAAATCCTCTAACACATATGTAACGAGCTGCGCAAACGCTTGGAGAAATGTGCGGAGTTGGCCCGCGAAAACGCCGAGTGTAACCTAGAAAAATACAGAACTTATTTCGACTTAAAGCAAAAGCTCGAAAATTAAAAAGCTTGGCGACAAAGTGTTGTTATTAGGGCCTACAGAGACAAATAAGTTGCTCTCCCAATTGAAGGGTCCCTTTCTAATCATAGAAGCTCGTGGTCCCGTTGATTACTTGATTGAAGCTCCCTCAAGCCATATAATGTCTCACATAAACATGCTCAAGAAGTATCACCGCCGAACGTGCACTAATAATATTGTGATGCTGGATGAAGAAGGAACCATAGAAGCTTTATACCCATGTGAACCTATTCAGGTGGTAAATATGCTATGCGTAGTCTGAGAACGAATATCCTGTACCCCCATTATCCTCCCCCCAGGATGACCCGTCCATGGAGTTAGATTTGCACCCCCACCTTGCCCCACTTGAAATTCACAATTATCCGCCCTATTGAAGGAATTCCCCAATGTATTTTCCGAGAAACCAAAGTGCTCCAAACAGTTTTTCATGAGATCAGATTAAAGACACAAGAACCCATTTGATCTAAACCTTATCCTCTCCCAATTCATCTTTGATCCTCGTTTAACGCAGAAGCGAAGAATCTGCTAAGGTTGGATATTATCGAGCCTTCGTAATCCGATTATTGCTCGCCGATAGTGAAGGTCTGAAAATCTGACCCTACTTTTAAAATGTGTGTAGGTTTTAGGAAACTTAACTCGGTTACCGTTTTTGACGCCGAGCCTATTTCGCTAATTGACCAAATCCTACACGTGTTTGAAGACGCCAAATACATCTCCGAAATGGATTTGTGCAAGGCCTATCTCCAAATACCATTAGCCGGCTTGTCTAAGAGGCTAACCGCGTTTGCAACTGATAAAGGCCTGATGCAATTAACCCAATTGCAATTTGGCTGGGGCACGGCTGTGACCAATTATAATTGGATGATGCGTTAAATTGTGGATGGTTTGAGCGACGAGTCGTTTTATTTTAACAATGTGTACGTTGCTACACATAAATGGGAGCGATACATACACTCACTCCGAGCTTTGTTAGATAGGCTCCGCAAGCACGGATTAACCGTCGTATCATCAAAATGCCACTTCGCCTATGGGTCAATCTCGTATCTTGGATTTGAAATAGGTGAAACCGTTTAACCACTTAACAGGAAAAAGTAGACGCCACTGATAAGATGCCTCTACCACGGACAAAGAAGCAGTTGCGTTCTTTCTTGGGTGCTGCGTCGTTGTACAGAAGATTTTTTCCCCAATTCTCTTAAAGAAAAATTACTTGGAACCAGTTAAGTGAAATCCTAGCGCGATCTCCCAGTTTAAATTTCAGCACTCATCCTTCGACTACCTAATCCCCCAAAGAAATTTGGGATCCGCACAGAAGCCTGTGGTGAGGGAATCGGTTGTGTCCTGGTGCAATATGAAGACGATGGTAACCCTTTTCCCATGGCATTGCGGGCTGAAAACTATCTAGTCGAGAAAGAACTTATGCGACTATAGAACAGGGAGCACTAACCATGATTTGGGGCATACAGGAATTCCGGTTCTATTTAATAGGTCGTGAGAGAAACATTGAATCCGATCACCAGCTGCTGTCATATTTGCGTAAAGGCAAAAGCCAGAATGGCAGACTCATGCGATGGAGTCTATTGTTAATGGAGTACCAATTTACCATAACCTATATATAAGACTCCAAATAATTGTATAGCTGATAACTTGAGCTAAAACCCCACAGAGGGCTAATTAAACTATTCTAGTTTTAAGAACAATTTTTCTTTTGTATATATTAATGAGTTAAGTGTTTAGCTGATGTAAGGATCACTCGCCTAAGTGCAGATTAATAGTCAGTTTCTTTTTCTTTTTTGTAATTGATGTTTTTTTAAGGAGTTTAAATTGAGTTGTGTGTTTCAGACTACTTGGCCTCACGTGACAAGGTTAAAGGCCGCCTTTTACCTGTCTAGGTAAGTGCGCGCGTGTGCGTACAATTTCCTTATGTCTTATTTTGTATGATGGTTGACCACTGTATTTTCACTATAACAGTCGGACTTGTAATTGAGTTCCTAAGACATGTGTCTTTTTTGTGTGTGTTGTCGGTTATATTTCACTTGAGTTATTTCCCCCCCCCCCATTACCTTCTTTAGGAGGGAGAGAATGTGGAGTAATGAATATAACAAGAACAAGCAGACGCTAGTCTTTTTTTAGATATATACAGCGTCAACCATTACGCTCCGCATGGTCCAAGACTCCCCTATCCTTCTCCGCCGCCGCAAGACCCTTCGAATTCGCGCGCAAGGACGGATTTCGCTCAGCAGGTTTCCTAATTTACGAGACTGTTGGCGTAAACTTTATCCTGGAGTCAAGCAACCAAGATCTGCTCCTTTCGTCCGTTAATATAAAAATAGGAGGGTGTGAGAGCCTTTAGAATGAAAATATGGCTGCCGAAGGCTTTGTCAAGATAAAATACTGGTCCAGGCTTACTGTCCCATCCGATTTTTTATATATATTTTCGCTAAATAGACGAAATCTCATTTGCCCCGTGCATAAACATGAAGGTGTGAAGTGTCACAGCGTTGAAAATTTATCCTCTAGGAGATGGGTTTTACTGTGGGCTGGTGAGGGCTTGCCCCTCCTAAGCTCCCTCGTCTCCCCTTCCCCAGGGGATAATCGACGTATATATTTCGATCTTGAGAAATTTAGAGGAGGATTCGCGTAGCCATCGAGAGAAGAAGACTAGTCCCTAAGTCAAAAAGGGAATAAAGAAAATAGTCGTAACCAAGCGAGACTTACCCTCCCGAGGCTGTTCCTTTGGTCGCTTAGAACAAGGTTTCCCAACCGGGGGCCATGCCACATCTGAAGGGGCCACAGGGAAATTTTAAGCTTCAGAGGGGCCACAGATCCATGATGGCTGCCACAGGCCTCAACCTATTGAAACCTGAATTATAGTTAGGGTATTATCTAATTTTAATTTATGCAGTTGAATTACATTTTAAAAATATTAATACATATATTTTCCCTTTTGTCAATTATTTTATTAGCATAATAGGATTTGCATTAATTCGTACAAAATTGTTTTGAATGTTACAAGCTTATTCTGCGGCGCACTCCGTTGTGCGCTAGATCGTTATGCGCCTGGCACCGGTGTTGGCTACATGAAAATACTTCAGGTGGAACTTTAAATCCTTACAGTCTGTTTATCAAGTGGTTCGGCGTTGTAGTATGTGAGTAGATTTTATTTGTTTACCCTAATACTGCAAAGTTGTAGTAATTTTACTAGTTTTTAAAATTCTAATATATTGCCATAAGCACAATAATATAAGACTTTTCTAAGTAAATAACTGGCCACTTTTGTTTGTAAATAAAGTGTGCCATTGCTAGGCCTACACCAAATCAATATTTTACACTTTAGTTTCACTTAGAGCTTATTTACGAGATTAGCATTTAATCTTTAATTCTGATGATTGTACTTATCGTTTTGTATCTGCATTAATTTGAGTAATATATATGTATATATAATATATTACTAAAATTAATGCAGATCTAGCCCCTTGAGGGAGTACATTTCTGCTGTTTTGCATTTAGGTACAGGTACAGAGTAGTAGGATTGCAATCAACAACGAAAATTTTGGACATGTCCAATTAATAGAAACGCTCATAAAAATAGTTGCATTATTTTGCCGTTCTTTTTTTGGTATCATATGTTTACCATTAAGGGCAAGTATTTAGCACAAAAAAGGAAAACAAAAATTTCAATGCAGCTAATTTTAGGAGCGTTTGTATTTATCGGACATGTCTGAAATTTTCATGGCCGAATGTAATAAGAAATACTCATCCTTTTTCGCTGCTGATATAAGCGCCTTTCATTCTGTTTCGGTGAGCTACGGCTCTAAAATGTAATGTATATATCATTAATATATTAAATTTCTTCTGCACAGATTCCCCATGGCTACGGCGATGAAGAATAAATGTCGACAATACTCCAGTGAGTATTTACACATTTGATAGTATGCGACCAAGTAAGCTTAAAATATATTTGGAAAATAAGCACAAGGACAAAAAGACAAAATATTAGATTACTTTAAAAAGCTGCGGGATGATTTCCAAGCAAGGAGCACTATTAAAGATATATTTATCAAAACAGCGGCAAAACTAGAAAAAGGTTTAATTGCATCCTATGAGATTTCCAAGCTAATAGCGAAATCGGGAAAACCTCATACTATTGGCGAAGAATTGATTTTGCCTTTAGTATCTGTGGTTATTTCAACTGTCATGCAACACAATTTTCCCCAAATCACTAAAGTCATTTCGCTGGGCAACAATACAGTATCAAGATGTATTGACGAAATGGCCAAGGATGGAGAGGAAAAACTCGTTAAACATTTACAAGTAAAAACCTTTGCATTACAAATTTATGAAACGTTATTACGTGATAACGAAGCCCTTTTTATGGCGTATGTTAGGTTTTTGGATAAAGATCAACTCAAGGAAGAAAAATATTTTCCCACAGCCTTTTGACAGATACTAAAGGTGAAACAATTTTAAAAGAAGTAGTGACCTATTTCAAAGAAAGTGATATTTCACTGGGAATATTAAACTGGGGAACACAATTTTTGTTGAGTTAGGTCTGACAGCTGTTTTTAACTAATATTTCAGTGCTGAATCCAAAACTGATCTCCGTTTTTCTCTATCACGTCATGTTTTTGAACTTTTTCAAATATTGACATACAAGGAAATATGAAAGAAACAGGCATGATTGCAATGTTTATTTAACACTATTATTCTTTAACAAAGGATATGTCTACTGTAATTATATAATTATAATTATGTTCAAGTAGTTAAGGTAAAAATTTACGTTTATAGCTCTTTCTGGAGTGTTCAACTTGAAGACTATCACGTTTGATGCTCCAACAATAGTCAGCCATCATATGTACATCCCATCTACCCTGATAACGTTCTTCCATAACCTTCAAATCTTGGTGAAATCGTTCACCTTGCTCGTCACTAACAGCACCAATATCATCCGAATAGCTAGCAAGATGGCAATGCAGAAAATGTAGTTTAATACTTATGTTGCAACCAAGAGCCTTGTAGCTCTCCAATAGATTCTGAACAATTTATGTGTACTTAATTGCACGCGTATTTCCAAGAAAGTTCTTGACGACGTCTTTGAATGATAACCAAGCATTCTTCTCAAGATCTGACATAGTCCCGGTGAACTGTTCATCTTTGATGAGCTGTCAAATTTGTGGACCATACACACCGGCCTTGATTTTTTCAATTGACAGACCAGGATATGTCTAGATGATGTACATACTTAAAACAGTCGCCATCAGTTGGCAATGCCTTTACAAACTGCTTCATGAGACCTAGATTTATGTGCATAGGTGAGGATATTATATTCTTCCTGTCAACAAGTGGCTCATGTAGAATGTTGGGATCACCAGGTTTAAGATTAGATCTTTGAGGCCAATTCGTCTAAACCCAATGCCTCCCTCGAGCTCTGATATCCCACATGGAGAGAAAGCATGGATACTTTGTATACACACGTTGCTGACCAAGAAGGAAGCATACCATTTTAAGCTCAACAAAGATGATCCAATTGTGTTTGTCATACTGCAATAACTCAATGACCCTCTTTATATCTCCATGTTCTTCACGAAGACAGACATAATGACCAATAGAGACTGCAGCAAATAAATTGCCATTGTGTAGAAGGACATACTTCAAGCTCCGCTTTGAGCTGTCAATAAACATTCGCTATTCATTTGGATTGTAGATTGAAAGCCTTAATTCCTTCAGTAAACTAGGAATGTTATGGCAATACACAAAGCCGCTGTCCCTTCGAAAGTACTGCATAAATGTATTTTATCTGGTTCGAAAGTATGATACTTTCGCTCCTAGTTCAAGTAGGTTTTCCTCATTCAGTCTTGATGCTAGGATTTTTGAAGCTTTTTTGATAGGCCCAAATCATGTGCAAAATCATTCAACTCGTGGTGATCAAATCCCCTACGAACCAAATCCCTGTGAATTTTGAAATCTGCAGCATTGCTCTCACTGCGTTCGTCAACATCACTCAGATCTTATAGAGGAGCTAGTTGTTCGAAAACTGGCACTGGAATTTCAGCTGAATGAGGCATTGGCCTTATAGCTGATGGTAGATTAGAATATTCTATTTTACTTTTTTTCTTCTTGTTAAATCCTCATGTTTTCACTAAACAAAAGTAACAGTCTGTGCAATGCTTTTTTTGCTCTCGCCAAACCATGGGTTTACTAAATGGCAGGCAACTTTTCACGTATTCCTTTGGTCCACATCCGTAAACTCTTGGCACACTGCCTGCACACTTTATGGGGGGGCCCATGGCTTGTCTTAATCACCGAGTTTTTCTTTAAAATATGCTAAATATGATTGTTTGACAAATGCACTGATGTTTGCCCTCTAACTTGGAATGGTGAAACTGCCCGAAATGTAGCAGAAGGAGCCACGTAGCTGTAGATGAATTCAATCGTAATCAGCAGGCAAATCATATTACAGCTAAACAGTGCAATTCTACTTATCTGGGGTGCAAGTTGTGGAGAATTTATAGACGTGCTAGAAAAAAGCGGACTACAAATTTGAAATCAGCATGCTAATTTTAGTCTAAATCAGCACAAAAATCTAACTCAACGGAAATTTTTTTTAAAATTATTTCCTGGTGTTATGGCTTGTGCAACTGATGGAGCCGCAGCTATAGGAGGTAGATATAGGGGATTTATTGCACATCTAAAAGAGGCTGTACCTAAAGTTTTTTGCATACACTGTGTTTCCACCGTCAACATCTGATTGCAAAATTTCTAGGAAGACGTCTGAAAGATTCACATGATAGTGTAATCACGAAAGTAAACCTTATCAAGTCAAATCCACTTCAAAAGCGTCTTTTCCAACAACTCTGTGCTACCAATGAAGAAGGGTTTAAGTGCCTACTTTTGCACCCAGATGGCTTTCTGAGGGCAATTGTCTGAAATACTTCATTGCACTTTAGGATAGTGTTGTGTTATTTCTGGATGGTAAGCAGCTCGGAGTAATAATCATTGCTGCCAAATGTGACAGATTCTACTTTACAGATATATTTCCAAAGCTTAATATCTCGAACAAACAGTTAGAAGGTAAAAATGCAAATATTTTAACTTGCAAAGAGTCTATTTGTGCATTTATGGAAAAAATTGAGCTGTTCAAGACAAATATGGGGTGAAAATAGTTGATAAAGTTTCCAACCCTCCGCAGTATTGAGAGTGAGCTGAAAGAAGATTATATTTTAGTATACATTGATCATGTGGAGAAATTGAATAGTGATATGGAACTTAGGTTTAGAGATCTTCTACAACTGGACATTCTAGATTGGGTGGTAAACCCATTTGGAATTAGTGCAGCTGATGTTAATATCAGATTACAAGAAAGCCTCATTGAGTTACAGAGTAATCAAACTTCTCTGGCTAGATTTAAGCATGGTGTCAGGAACTTATCGACAAGTCATGAAATTGCTATAAAATACCCCTTGCTTTGGGATTAAGTAAAATTATATTTTATTGCTTTTCCTACTTCTTATCTGGTTGAGGCGGGTTATAGTAAAGTGTCACACCACCTACCAAAATCTCGCAGCCGCTTAGAAATAGTAAGAAGAGGTGATCTTCGTCTGTCTCTAACAACTATAGACCCTGATATTGAACAACTTGTGAAACTGCCTGAAACACAAAGATCGCATTGAATGAATAAAGAGTTGATGATATATTTATTTCATTTTGCTAAAGGATTTTATTTTTTGAAAGAATAATTATTTATTTTAAAAAAGTATTAAATTTTTTTAAACCACTGTTCAATTTTTGCTATGTTTATAGTTTGATATATGTGACAAATATAATTGTACGTGAATACAAATAGCTGTTTTAATATCTTTTATCCTTTAAAGTAGAGTTAAACTGCATATTATCTACTGAAAATAATGATTATGGGCCATAGGAAAAAATAAGGTTCCTAAGGGGGCCATAAGCTAAATTCGGTTGGGAACTATTGGCTTAGAAGAGCAGAACAGTGGTATTGAGAAAAACTCTCCTAACATTCTGGAGAGTCCGGCGAAAATCCCTTATCTCAGTTTGCTAAAAAAGCAGAGATACCCCTCACCATTGAGGAAGACCAAAATAAGGTCCCATTCGAGAAGAGATTCACATCTTGTTAATTCTTCCTGGTTAATTTCCCTGGTTAAATAATAAAATTAGAGCACTCTTAAGAAAGGTGGAATGGATTTACTCATGTATAAATCAAACGCAAATCCGTACTCAGCCGTAAACCAAGACAGGGTGGAAAAATACGACTACAACGAAAGTAGTTCATTCCACGGTCATTTCCAGACCACATCCTCTGCATTAGGACGGGATATATAAATATGAAAAAAAGAGAGTAAGAAAGACTCAAATTTCATTCATTGATAAATACAGTCAATCGTAACGAATTAATTCTTGTTCCTGCTCCCGTTTTAATTCACTGAGTCTTGTCTCGCCCTTAACTCGTACTTGCGTTGATAATATATAGACTACTAGTCTCCCCCCTAGTACGCTCCGTTTCGCGCCGCTTGCACCGTAATATTTCGATATTAGAATAATGTGTTTATTTTCGTATGCCATTTTGCCTTAAAACCTTCCGTAAGTCCAGTCAAGTAGAAGACCACCTTAAAATCATTTATCATATACCGAACACCCCATCACTGGCGGCCCCTCTATATATCCACTACGCCATTCTAACAGTGCTAAAAATGCTTGTTTTATGTTTCCCTTTAAAACACAGGTTGACAGAGTTAAGCCATTAAAAACCAAACGGTATTTAACATATTTAGTATTATATACGAGTAACAATACAAAGTCCTTTTCCAAAACCACATCGAAATAGCCAAAACTCTAAAATATAAAAAACTCCAAATTATAGAGAAAACAATGATACTATTTTTAATGATGAACACCTACACTCTTACCTTCTCTTCGTAGGGTTTTAATCAAATTAAAACCAAATATTATTTATTAAAATTAAATAGGTTTTTATTTATGAAAAATATGGAAATAACTAATACTAAAATATTAAGCAAATAAAAGATGAGGAGATATCAAAATATCAGTAAATGTGAATTACAGCTATTTATTGAATAAAGCGGTAAGGTTTGAGAGGTAACTAAATATTTTGGTAAAATTGCTATTTAAATGGTAAACATTTAAAATCTATTTTTACGGGTAATATTTTTACATGCCGCTACAACTTTGACCATCATATTAAACTGTAATTTACGAACCGCTGTGAGGCCACGCTTTATGTTAAGGTTGTCAGTTAAAATGTTAGATTGACCTAGTGGATAGAATCATAGTTTGGTCTGTGCCCATCAGCGCGCACAGAGAGGTGTACACCTTGTACAAAGTTCTCAATTCCAGAAGAACTTTTAAGAAACTTTATATCACCTAAATGAAAATTATGGATAGCCTCCACTTATGTAGTAAATATAACGAATATAATGTTGGAGACTGTGGCAAAGTGCTACTATCTCCCTTTCGCTTGTTTGCAGCTTCTTTGGGGAAAGAAAAGGTAGTGCTTTTACAAGTTGTGTGGCGTGCCCAAGCGGAATACTCTCGATGCTTGGGGATGCTTCTCATCTAAAAGAACTGGAACATTAACAATTTCCCCCAAGAACACTGCTATGAACTCAAAATGGTAGCAAAACATGCTTCATCAGCATTTGCTTATAACAGTTAATAAACCAAGTTGGGGTGATAGTTGTATTTTCCAGCATCCAGGCGGACATTTCACAAAACAAGAGCAATATTAAAATTCTTGGTGGAAAATAAATATCAAATTTTGGGGACCTTGACCCGGGAAGTCGCCAGATTTTAATCCAATAGAGAATTTGTGGACGATAACCAGACACGCAGTTGATAACCAGAAGCCATCCAATTTTTATCAGTTGCAGATGCTTATTGGACAAAAATCTAGCAATATGAGTCAGGATATCAACAAATTTGGTCTCCATTATTTTTATATACATATATTTCAACTTCAAACTTTGGTACAAACATAAAACATAATCCAAAGTTTGAATATATATATTAATTTTCTTACATACACAAATATAATATTCTGTAAACTTTTGGCCATTTCCGTAAGTCCAATTTATATTAAAGTGAGGAATTGCGACCGCAAATTACAGCTGAGTAAATTCCGATTTATGGGACGATTATTCAAGATTTTAATAACATGTATTAAGAACTTAGCGCCTTAATCAAGGAAAAACAAAACATTCCAATGTTTCGCATCACGTTTGACTTGAATCTTTTCATGAAATTTGTTGCCTCAACTTCTGAAATATTCGTAAATTACTCAGAGTAAAGAAACCAGCGGTGAAAACGTTATGGAAGAATAAAGTTCGCTCCTAGGTGAAGTGGCATCATTTTGTGCTCACTGTTAGTCAGTAATTATATTAAATAGCAAATAAGAGAACGATTTTCCTTTATTAAAATATTTTCCAACGTACGGTGAGTAGGTAAATGAAATTTCCATGGTATGAACATAAAGGCATGCATTTAATATATTGTATGAAGTAATCTGATGATACAATCGTATATATAAGAACTTATACTAAAAACAACTAACAAAATAAAATAATGACATGTGCAAAATAAGAGAACGATTTATTCATGAACATTCTAGAAGTTCTTGAAATTATTGGCACTATTTTGCGCAGTAGGTACAACAACCATTATTTTTGTAATCACTTTGCCGAGATGCCACCAGATGTGAAAGTGACTCCTGTGCTCCTCAGATTTTTGTTAGCTTTAAGACTTCGGTGAGGAGGACTCTTTTTGTGATTTCAAGAGAAGTAGGAAGGAACAGGAGTGTATTTTCACGCGTTCTAGAGTTATACAATAAGAAAAAAATAAAACTCCTGCAAAGGTTGGTCAAGCACCCATAATCACCGTCCAAGAAGACAGCTTTTAGGCGCTTCTCTAGAAGGATGCTTTCGAGACTACAGCAGGAATTTCTCGAAAAGTTAAGACAAATAATAGAAAAGAAGTGACCCGTTTCACATCGCCTGAATGCACCTGGTTGAAAAGCCCGTGCCCTTTTAGGGGAATCTGAGTATGATTACACATCGGTGAGATTCCTTGTAACTGAGAAATGGGTTTGTGTTGTGCTTTGGGATTTATTGGTTATGTCTCTCATGACCTGTGTAAGATCGACTTCTCGGGGCAGGGTTAAGCACGGCGCGTTGACTGAGTGGTACCCAAACCTCTAATTATGCAGATATTTGTATCAGCCCTCGCTTGGATTGAACCCCCTCTACTCTTCTGTAACTTGTAATATTAATTTTTAATTCCTAGAACCAAGAATGATTTCGGCAAATAATGATAAAATCTCTTTTAAAATTTATTATCGTTATTGGTTGGGATATTTTTTTTAGAAAATATTCAATAAATGAGATTAATAAAAATGACCTGTGAGAAACCTGAGTTTTCATTATGTAAATTTAAAATAAATATAAACTGTTGGTTTGAGAATTATTTATGCATTTGCATATTTTTTGGCATAAATCTTTAAACCTATTTATTATAAACCTTGCACATACATTTTCAAAAGCCTGGTTTTGCATTAGATATTACACATCAATTCCCATTCAAAAATGGTACTAGATTAAAATTAAAGCACAATAACAACTTGAATTTTATTTGTGGTCAACCCATTGTTATTGATGCCTGAATTTTTTATATTTTTACTACTTTGTTTATTCCTTATTCTTCCACGTCTAACCTTTGCTACTGTTTCATTGTTTAAATCCTTTTGAATATATTAATACAAACTTGGATTCAATTCTACTTTCCTTCATAAACTCGAAACATTGTTTTATTTGTGAATCACACAAGGGTCAATTGAGTCTTCATCGTAATTAGAAAGATTAAAATTTTGGTAAAATTTATAATGCAACCGATCATTAGATTAAGTTCGTGGACAAGCATAAGGGAGAAATTTAATGCCGTCTTTCCTTATTCATTATTGATATTCGAAGCCGAACAAAATGTGGTTTTAATTTCATTGAACCTTTTCGACGTGAGCGGCTTGTGCCCTTTTTGGTTGCTCTCGAAAAATAAAGCAGAAGTAATGGGGTTTCTAAATGATAGCAAATATTTTTACAATTAATGCCCTAACCAAGTGGACCCACCGTTTCCTGAATAAAGGAAGTTAAGCTACATTACGAATGTTCGGCTGCTAGGTGGGAGGCGCGATTTGACTTGAGTTTACGCCAGCAACCTTGTTGCTACCCATGGCAACGAGATCGGTATTTAAGGGCGGGAGGAGAAATGACCAACTGGACGTCGGTTCTGCCCTTTCTTGCACTGAATAGAAGGCATGTATCATGTCACCTGATACGGCTGAATGACAAATAAGTTGGGTGACGGCTCGCAGGAATTAAAGGCCATTTCATCTGCACCGACAATTCCCGTGAAATTATAACACAATGCCTCAGTGATATCAAGCCTTTTTTAGTCATCTCCTAATCGGACACATTCGCGGCAGCAGCGTCATCTGCGAAGAATCTCTTAGTGCTCAGAACTGGAACCTACGCTTTAGTTGGGTACCCTAACGATTTTAGCGCGCATTACTTGTCTCGCTAAGGGGACGGTGGAGGGCATTACCGTCTATCACTCGCTGCGGGTGGAAGGGGTGGGGATATCACTCTGAATCAGGGCTCCTCTACACTGCATATTATTAGAATAGTTGATCGCACACTTGGCTACCTGGGAGAAATCCGCCTCACCTGGTGCACCTGGGCATCCAAGGATTTCTTTTTCATTCTTTTCTCCCTTCATTTCTTGTTGTTTTTATTGAACTTTGTTTTATATACATATTTATTATTTTAAATTAGAGTTTTGTTGAGTTTCTCTTTTTTTTTTTACTGATGCCTGAATCTTGTACAGGGTTCCAGCAGAGGAGCACCCCCAACCCCCCAAAAAGTTAAAATGAAATTATAATTAATGTTATGGAAGACAATTAATAATTGAAATTAACTTCAAATTGGTAAATGACTTCGTACTCGAACTCAAGAAGGTCGGAAAAGCGCTTGAATATTTCTTTCAAATACCAAAATTAGACTGAATTGAACCAATTCTCCCTTGGAACCATCGCTGAAGAATAAAACCCACAACGCGGTGGGTCGTGTACGAGAACTTGGAGGAATAAAACACCCTCCTAGCATTTATATCGACCACACAATGGTGTTTCAAGTATAGCATGGGTCAGAATATGCAACTTGCATGTAAATGATTGCCTGTCCTCCTCGCGATAATGCTCACGGGAGGTTCTTCAGTTTTATCTTCCATTTATTTATATTTCATTAATCTTCACTTCCTTTCCTGATTTCTTCTTAGCAGCTGTTTACTAGAGTTGATGTTGTTGATTTTCGTTAAAAATCATACTTGAAAAACACGATAACTGAATCTGCGTCATTACGAATGGATTATATTGCAGCTACTCCCGAAATTATTGCGCATTAAAGTATGGTATCAAGAAAACGGGAGAATTACACATATACGCAATACAAAACAGCTTTGGGGTGATAATTGAAAAAAAATAAATTCGTTGTTAATGTTTTGTAGTTATCGATACGAATTATAGCGAAGATTTAGTGGCTTCTTATTTAAAACTAATATTTGGGTAAGGACGGATAAGATGTAAACAAACGAGAATTTCCTGTTTTTAAAATAATCTACCTATTTTTGTGAAATTCGAAGGAACCCAAACTCAATGTGAAGATTTACATAAAATAAAATTGACCTCTCATTCCTAAAAATATATAATGTATTGTAAAACTCCGTAAGTTAAAGGAACCCAAATTCAATGTAAAAATGTACATTTCTAGAAGTAGATAAATTATCTTATAACTTGTAACACTCCGTGACTCGGAGGGTAGCTTCTCTCTATTGCCCCAGTGCAGAGCGGAATAGGAATGACAATGAAGCCTCACAAATGAATGTCATATAAATCCTATGAAGGATAAGAAATTTTCCCCCACAAAATTATGCGCATGCAAAATATATAACATTTTGTCATTTAAAAAGTTAATATATATAACATTTTTGTCAGAGAAATAATAATATACACTATCTGATCATGTAAACAATAATATGTACCTACTATTTTTATAAAAAGCTACAGGCAGAACGAATTTTCACATGCATAAGCGCTCACACACTTATACACTCAAACGCATATACAATTACCACTTCTCGCGATCACCAAGGTTCTGGGAAACGCTACAGTTGTACTACGAACGTCAAAACAGGTGCAGTCATTGACAAGTTGAAGACTGGAAAGATACGGGCTTTGTTTACTGTCATGAGGCTGCAAAATGCAAGATTGTGATAAAGATTTTCTCTATCTTCGTGTACACACAAATAAACATCCTGTAGAGTATGCTCCGCCCAAACCGTGCCATTAGTCAACAGTGGACCACGCCTTCAGGTTTTCGATACAGTATATACAGCTCTGGGTAGCGCCTAGGGGTAATCAAGACAGGAGAGTCAAGTGAGTCAAGAGATAAGAAAGATAAAGGATAGTCGCCAGAGACACAGGTAATCACAAATAAACTCAAAATAGGCTTATACATTAGTAGCCCTGCCTCAAATACCCAACATAAGTTCAATCAAATTCTTTCTCCCTAAACCTACTGAGTCCTCCGCCCAATAAAGAGTCTTTTGATTCCTGAAAATAATCTAACCGGTCCTCTTACCCAACCTACTTCGCTAAAACCAAGTAAGAAGATAATCTGGCCCACAATTGGAGTCATCCCAAGGTCAGTACCCGTTAACCGAATACAGCGCTACGTCGAAGTTAAGCAACATTGGAAAAGGTCATTCTGCATCAAATAAAGAGTACGTCTTAACCGCCTAAGCCCGTCACTCATAACTTGGTAACCAGTTAATAGGTCATAATTCGATAACCTACAAACTTGCCCTAGGCTCTTTGGCATCGGGTGATCCACTAACCCGTAGCACCACTAGTACTCTCTTGCCAGCTTAGGATTTGTGTGTTTCTTCATCACTTTTTTCATTCACTTTCATTAACATACTGCCGTAAAGTCTTATTTGGTCTCCCCTTTACATGGGTTGGACAAAATAATTGGAACAGTAGAAATTTAACACTAATATTTTAATGAGCCATTATACTACGAATATCCATCAAAATTTCCTTGGGCGTGTTTTTTTATACGAAACTCTGCTCTTCAATGTTTGGAAATGACTTCTAAGGAGGCTTCTCCATTTCTCAGGTACTTTCGTAATCTCCCTAAAATGATAATAAAGTTTGAGTGAGATAATGGAAAAAGGAAATTAATAACTTCATTGGTTCAAGTTTTAAACATATTATATGTATTTAATTTTTTTCATTTACATACATAAACGTTTATTTGATGTTTAAGTAAGTCCTATCCATTGTTCAGATGGTAGCTGGGTAAAACTGCGTACGTGTGCAGCTTTGTAAGGTGCGCATTTAAACATAATTGTTCCCTAACTAATCGAACTGGGATTTTCATGAATTTAGAGCTAATAGCACCTTGAACTAAATAAAAAATTAATTAAGGCAGATATTTCCGACAAACTAGTGGTTTGGCCAATAGGAGATTAACTGTGATGGTTGTTCGTTTTGGTATGGTGTTAGGTACCAAATAGCAACACCCAATCACTATCCCTTTGATGACCGACAGATGGAACCGAATGGCGGTTCACTGCAAGATAATGAAGCCACCGCATCTGAGTTTCATCTTACAATTAGGCATACCTATTGTAGATTAACTTTGTTTACGTGATGTTTCTATTAATGTTTTTATTCAACGAGGTCATCCGAAAATAAGTGACGTTCTTCTTATATTATTGAATTATATGTATTATTTTGAATATATTTCTTTAATATATTATTTTATTAAATATAAGTTAGCCAAAATTCGCACATTGGATTTATGAAACTAAATGACTTCTTATATTTTCCCCATTTTTTATTCATTCTATGATCCTTCCTTGATCTAACAAGTGAGTAGGAAGCAGAATTTGAATGAGGGTTTCGCACACTCATTTTATCCTTGTCAGGTTTTTTTTGTGGTAATAGCTACATGTATTCTTTAATACTTTCTCTGCAGGTGAGTGCACACGGAAATAGAGGAGTAAAATATTTTTTAGGTCAATGCTGTGAATGAGACTATTAATGCTTCACCGTTTCTTTGCTCCATTTTACAATACAGTAGTAGACTATTATAAATTTGTCTGCGTAACACATATGGAACAAATTCGAGGTCAAGTTTGATTTTGTATCGGCATAAATGTCAAGGTTGATGATTACAATTAAAAATGTGCTTGGGAACTTTCTTAGATAATTAAACTATAAGGATAAATGCTATGAAAAAAGAATTGTCATTGTTTAGAATAGAACATAAGGAAGTCTAACCAAGCAGGGACAAACCTCATCCCAGATCAAGTACGTAAGGACTTTTCTCACAATGGACATTATCAGATGTCCACCAACCTCACATAATGTGGGTCGATTTAATATTGACCAGGAACCATTCATTATTTATCAGTTTCATATAGGCGAAAAGTGAGTCTAACGGGTTTCGAATGACGCCTAGAAAATAGTAACATCTACAAACGATTAAGATGATGAAGAAAAACAACTCAGGATGTAAGGAAACGGACCTACTGAGTTAAAAATAGAACGAGAGAACTAATAGATGGAATATGGTTACTGAGATAAACACGTTGGAGAAGAGAACCGAAAGAAGTATTTTAATGTAATCAATCTTCTAGATGCATTATATTTGCAATTCTCCATCGTCGGATTTTATTGGTAGCTCTAATCTTTGGAAACTGTCATCCTTTGAGAGTTATTGGAACTGTGAGGGAATTCCACGTAGAGTTTCTTGTCCAGCACGGAACTTCCTTGCACTGTAGAAGGTTCTGTTATGCTCAAACTGGTAAGCCTAAACGCCCCTTCCATAAACGGTAGCCTCGAACCGCGTCCACCACGATTCACCTTTGCACGGGTTAGAATAGCCTCGGCAAGAACATTCGAGGCTATTCGAGAGTAGAGCTGTTTCCCACTAACCCCCTCCCCCCGCGGGGAGAGCCTCAGACATATATATTACTCGTCTCCCATTAGATAGACACAGAGTTGAGAAGTCTTGCCCAGACCCAAGAAGATTCCCCTAGTTCCAAGTCAGGTGCTAACAACAATGCAACGTGACAGCTAAACTATTTATGTATTGGAATTAGTTCCAGCCAGTGAGGTAATTCCATTTAACGATCGCTACCGAGTGATTTTTCCGACTCTCATAAACTCCTATCGAAGCCCTACTCGTTCGCCTTTCGTTTTCGGGTGGCCGAAATACTCCCCCCTGGACCGGACGTTACCTTCCTCCCCCTTTTTTGGAGAACCATCATCACCTTAAGCTCCCGCTCAGAAGTTTTGAGCGCCCTCGCCTCACGTTTAGAAGACATCCGTGAAGCCTTACCCAGTCGTCTCACCCGGAATCTTCCGTCAGCCAACCCCTCTCCCCCTTCAGTAACGCATTTGAGTTCATTCCCCCCCCCAAATTGAATAGTCTCCTCCTGAGAATACAATAAACTTTCACTTCATAGTCTGATTCATTACTAAAATCCCCGTCATCCCTCGTTCATCTGATGTAATTTTTCCCATCAATTCTCTCATTATTTTTATGTAAATATAATTATATTTTTGTACATGCCTCTTTAACTAACCTTGAGCGTTGTCATTCCCATATTATACCTGACCTCATTGCCCTCTTATCTCGACATCCGGCCGTCGAAACTCGTGGTGTTCCGTCCCTTTGTTCACTCACCTTCAAGTTATTGGTCCCTCCCCATAGAAATAATATGGTGTTGATTCAATATAATGTAATACTGCGACAGGAACCATTGACTACTGAGAAGTACTCTCACTAATTCGATGGTTTACTCTGTATTTATGCTTCTCTTGTATTCGAAGTTGACTTTATTTGTTCTTAATCACTCTGTATGGTCATCATCTTCGAAGACTCGGATTGTCGTTGCACTTAATTTTTACGCTCATCAAACGGGCAAGGAATTTAATGACATTGGTATGAATTCCGCTAACTAGGATTTGTTTGTTAACAATTTATTGAACCCACTTTAAGAGATTGGTGCTCGACCAATTAGGTCTAATTTTCATTTTATCTTTTTACCCCTAAGGGTCAAGGATATATAGCGCTTCATAATCAGATATCTTTAGTGATCGCGGAATAATAATATCGGGAGGTAAAAGTTTGTCCATTTATTCAAAAGTTCTACAACTTGTGTTTAAACAGAACATGACTTTGCCTATTTAAAACATAAGCAAGAAAATTAAAGTAGGAAAAGCTTTCACATGAGAAGGACATAAGTCTAAATAACAATTAAAAAATCAGCAGATCTTTAATGTAAAATGCGATTGTAACCGAAATAATTTTGAAAAATTAAAAACTAATGGCTATTGGAGAAAATTAGAACTATTTGCTGATGGCAGAAAATAAAGGGTTGACTAAATGATTCTTTGGTAAAATATAATCTTGGCTTTGGGCTTTAGGCGTTTTGATTATTGTTTACTTTACCGTAATCTGTTTTTTAAGACATTTTATTATTTCTTCATGCACTAAATTTTGCGTTTTGACTAAATCTCTTCTCCTTCTTGGGAAGAAAAAATGTGACAGAAGAGAGTTTGATTCCGATTCCGTCGAAATAGGGGGTAAACCTCTATTTGCCGTACTTTGCTTTAGAACCGCCAAAAAGGATGAAAATATTTTGAAATTGTTCAAGAAGAATTACCTGACTGTGCGGAAATTCCACGTGGAATTTCTTTTTCAGCACGGAAGTGAAGTCCTTGCGCTGGAGAAGATTCTAGAAGTTCGTTAAGTTTAAATGGGTAAGCCTCAGCCCCCTCCCCCCTCCTTCCACAAGTGGTAGCCTCGAACCGCGTCCATCACCGACCACCTTTACGCGGGTTACAATCGCCTTGCCTGAAGATTTGTGTCCATTCGAGAGTAACGCTGTTTCCCACACCCTCACGGGAAGAGCCTCGGATATATATAGGGCTCGTCTTCCAAGTGGCAGACACAGAGTTGTGGAGTCTCGTCTGAATCTAAGAAGTTTACCCTAATTCCAAGTCAGGTGCTAACAACAAAGCGAAGTGAGGGCTGAACAATTTGTGTGTTGGAATTAGTCCCAGCCAGTGAGGTAATTACATTTCACCATTGCTACCGAGGGATTTTTTCGACTCCACTCATCTACTCCTGCCAAAGCTCTCCTTGTTTACTCCTCATTTTCGAGGGGCCAAAATACTCTCCCCTGGGCCGGACGTTACCGCCCTCCCCCCTTTTTGGAGAACCATTTGAGAGTAACGCTGTTTCCCCCCACCCTCACGGGAAGAACCTCGGATATATATAGGGCTCCACTTCCATGTGGCAGACACAGAGTTGAGGAGTCTCACCCGGAACCAAGAAGATTACCCTAGTTCCAAGTCAGGTGCTAACAAAAAAGCGAAGTGAGGGTTGAACAATTTGTGTGTTGGAATTAGTCCCAGCCAGTGAGGTAATTACATTTGACGATCGCTACCGAGGGATTTTTTCGACTCCACTCATCTACTCCTGCCAAAGCCCTCCTCGCTCGCCCCTCATTTTCGAGGGGCCGAAATACTCTCCTCTGGACCGGACGTTACCACCCCCCTCCCTTTTTGGAGAACCGTCATCACGTTAACTTTCTGCTCAGAAGCTCCGAGCGCCTCCACCTCACGTGCAGAAGACATCCTGAAGCCTTACCCTGACGTCGCACTAAAAATCCTCCTTAAGCCAACTCCTCTCCCCCTTCAGTAACCCATTTGAGTTAATCCTGCCAATTTGAATAGTGTCCTTCTGTAATACATTAATTTTTAACTTCGTAGTCTGATGCATAACTCAGCAATTCCCCCTTATTTACCAATGTAATTTTGCCCATTAATTCTCTTATTTTATGTAAATAAAATTATATTTTTTGTAAATGCCTCTTTAAATAACCTTGAGCTTCGCCATTGCCCAAATTTTACCTGACCCCGTTTCACTCTTATCTCGTTGTTCCGCGCGTCGAAACTCGTGGCGTTCCGTCCCTTGTCGGTTCGCCTTTAAGTTATTGGTCCCTCCCCCATAGATATAATGTGGTATTGATATAATGTAATGTCATACCACGACAGACCTAACCTATTTTGACCTAACCTATTTTGACCTAACCTAACCAGTCCTAACTTAAGACATAAAAAGTATTGAAGTCAGTATGTGGCAACATCTATGTGAGCCAGTTGAATTCACCATCAACCAAAAGCCACCGAAGAATGTGGAAGGGTTTACTCCTGTGACCTAACCATTGAAGTTTAATGCTGTATTGGGCTAGCCTCTGCTTCCTTAGGAAGGTTGTTATTTAGGGTCTTCTTTAAAAGCGACAGCACCACCACCACCAAAGTGTCTGTGTATAGCGCAATCTGTCTCACTACCCATTTGTACGGCAGTGAATCATGGGTTCAAGTGGTGGCATAAGGTACTCCACGTCGAAATACGTAGATGAGCAAAATTTGCCCTCTTGAGTCCATCCTCTCGCAACGTCAACTGTGCTGGGTAGGGCATATCGTTTGCATGTCTGAGAACAGGCTTCCTCGTATGGTCCTGTATGGAGAGCTTACTTTGGGCAGGCGAAAGGCACAAGGGCCTCGTAAACGCTTTAAAGACCATATAAAAAAACTCGCTAAAGAAATGCGGCATGAGCCCATCAACATAGAAACAATTGCCACTGACTGCCAAAAGTGGTGTCAGATGTCTTGCAAAGGCACTGAACTACTCAAAACCCGCTACAACACCCTAGCGGAACAAAGAAGACAACAATGACATGCACCACCACGTGCAAACGGCAACTTCTCCTGCAATACATGTGGTTACATGTGCAATCCAGGATTGGACTCATCACCCACCAACGAGCCCACCATATGCACTAAACCTTCTCTACCTAAATTCTTCTACTTCAGTATGGTGCAAATTCATCGTCATCTGCGACGGACTACATAAAGTAATCCTCCCCAAAACGTTCGATTATCTGAGTTTGAATTCACAGATTTTGAGGAATCACCAAATTTAAAGAATGAGTGCCAATTTTATGATTAAAACTATGCTAACTGTCAAACAGCGACGCACTCTTTCCAACTTGTTGGATATTATAGTTTTGGATGAATTGATGTATTGTTTGATTTAGTGGATTAAAGTTTGGCCGATCGATTTTCGACCAGCACAATAAATTTTATTTAAGTCTCGCTCTCTTCCGCCCAACAATCACACACTGTCTACCATACGCCCAAATGAGGATTTCATTTTTCCGACTTTATTATAATAATATTACCAACGACCGTTCATTACATTCTCTATATATGGATTTTTAAAAATGGGGTTGACATAAAAGGATTGATTATAATTGTTCTTAAGCGAAGACGAGTTTCGAAATATTAAGCTGAGTTTTGCAAAACTTTTAGATTATTTTCTATTTCGTATTATTATACCTCTCCCATTGTCGTAAATGTTCAAAAAGGTTAGAGAAAAAGTGATATTTCTATACTGGTGTTCCTAAATTAACTGATCAAACTATTTAAATGAGAATTTTAAATGTTTTTAAAACAAATAATGGGAATTAATTAATCATTAAATGGATAAAAACTTTATCTTTTATGCCTATATTTTGTTGGTTTCTTTCTTGTCAATTTTCGATTTTAGTAAAGAAGATCAAATTGATCGCGTGCGACCAAGGATGCACATTACCAGTGGGAAAATGAAAATACGATTCCAAGCGATTTCACCTTAATTAGACAGGACTCATTTAAGGAATCACTAAATGAGATATGTTTATTAGAATCGAAAGCACTTCGGATCATGGTTTCATTTTTCTGCGGGTAGTTTGCATTTGACTTTACTGTGTACGCGGGTGTGGAGGAGACTGGTTCCACCTTCGGACGAGTGTCGTAAGGCGACTCAAACAAAGGATTTTGGATATTCCGACCCGGTGCCTTTAATGTTTCTCCTGCCTTGGTATCTGGAAGATCGGCACCCCCTCCCGCCCTCAGTGCCATCGGTGTGTCTAAAACCTTTTTTGCCCACTTCCTCACACACTACATTTCGCCTCTCCTGCTTGGCCCGCGGCCCGTTTTAAATGAAGGGATCCGACTCTTTTTACTGAATTCACCCTTATTGGGGGAAAAGGGGGGTCCTTTGCACCCGCCGACTTTAATTGCCTGCCTTCTTCGCACCCTTTCTTCCTTCTACTCACCCATTATATCTTTCCACCTTCTGTCCATTTACCCCTTAGTCCAGGTGGCATGCCCTCCTGTAAATGTTTGGCCTCTGGTAGGGAGGGGTGGCTCCGAGTGAGCCAAGCCAGTACAACCGTTTCCAAGTAGTTCTTTTTCCAGACGAGGACCAACCCACTTTTTGCTTTTTCGAGGGCCTCTCCCAAGTTCTCATGCCTAGGAGGGAGTTTTCTGATCTACTCTACTAGTAAATGCCTTTGCTTTTACCTCCTATTCTGTACGATTCGACGTAATTTATAAGCGGAACTACAAAGGAAAAAATAAACAAATCACCAGATAGAGCTCACTCGCTCCCGAAGAGAGTAAGGAGGATGTAGAGATATGTTTATGGAAAACATCGAGTGTAGTAGCTACCAAGCTTTGGAGACTATCTTGATCTTCGATTAGTGACGTTTCCGCTGATGGTTGAGGCACCGAAAATTCGGATGAGGTTCCTGACCCCTCGAGGGAGGTCCCGAGAAGAAGCTACAGCCACCCGTGCTGTTCAAGGGACCCAAGATCTTTCAATTAAGGAAGCTCCTTCTCAGAAATTAGAACTGCTCAGACTGGATATAACATTAGAAGAGAGAAAACCTAGGCCAGATTTTACTCCTGTGAAGGGCCCTACCGGGAACAAAAGGTAACTCGCAAAAAAGGTCGACATGAGAGACGATGGAATCTCTCGCTTCCGATGGTGGTCCTACTGGTCCAAAACCTCTGAAATTTCTGCTTAGGACCATACCAAGGTAATGTAAACGATTCTTGCCAGATTTCAAAATATGCTCAGGTTTATTTATTTAGGCGCATATTGTTCTAAGGTATTAAACGAAACTGCTCTTTCGTGCAATGACAAATTTTCAAATGTTGGTGAGAATTTAAAACGTCCTAGGATGACTGTCGAGGTGTAGTGAGTGGGTAATCCCAGTCCCACTTCCTTAGCATATATCATAATCCCTCACCAAACTGAAGTGGAGGTGAAGTGTAGCCAATACACCTACCATAGCCACTTCCGGTGAATAAGAATAACACCGGTGCTTTCCTTTTGATCAAAATTGAGATAATGATCCCCTGAGTATGTTCGCACTCAATAAAAGCCAGTCACGGGTGGACTTATGTGATATTGAAAATTAAGCCTA
This sequence comes from Ceratothoa steindachneri, assembly GCA_963969495.1. Lineage (NCBI taxonomy): Eukaryota > Metazoa > Arthropoda > Malacostraca > Isopoda > Cymothoidae > Ceratothoa > Ceratothoa steindachneri. The sequence goes on along the minus strand of OZ018320.1, from coordinate 204,570,514 downwards.
GTGGATTGCTTATTAATTGGCAAAGGATCGTCCAAAATAGTTAAACACACAGATACAAAACTAATCTTTAATAAACATGAATTAGAAATATGAAACAGCGTATATAGGTATAAATAGGATTAATCTTTACACTGAATAGGTAAGTCTACATATATAATTTCGTGGGGGTTACACTTGAATTCTACCTACTAGGATACTTGCGTCTGAATTAATTACTTGAAATAATCGAAGTTATGAGCTTGAGATGGTAATTCTAGTTAACGGTTAAACTGGTGAAGTTAGGAGAGGGGATAAATCACTTTAACGATACCTTGGAGTTCGAAAGTATTTGTAGGCTGACGGTCAATGTCTTCTTCTTCTGACAATGTTCGCACTAAGCCCGGACGTCTGAAGTTACCGAATGTGTGGGTAATCTTATACCGGCGTCCAGATCTAATGATCCTAAGCCGGAAAGCGAAGGCGATGCAAACTGTGAGTCAATCAGAATTCTTCTTCTCGAAGTGTTCGTTCCGATTATTAGCTCCTGGAGTGTGTACAGAGAGAAGCCCTGTGTAACGTCTAACTATGAAGGGAGGGGTCTGAGAGAAGTTTGGCACCTATTAGTACCGTGACGGCTACTAATAGAAGTTTCTTTCTTGCAACGGGCGAACTGTCTCCTTTGTGGGACTAGCTCCACACACAACGTAGGTCCAAGATCTTCTGCTTGACTCCAGGGAGAATTTTACCTTTTATTTTCCTCATGAGCTAAAATCGAGAGAAAGCACCGAATTCTCTTTAAATTCTTTCCGCCGCGCGAAAGACCTTTTGTCTGCTGCCAGTCGTGATATGTGACACATTTACCCCTCGCCACGATCCGAGCTTTTCTCGTCTCTAGCTGCGGGTTTATTACGGCGCGAGAAGAGGTAAAGGAGATTCAAAGTAAAAAGGCGCATTTGGAATAAGGGGAGAGAGGACACGCAGCTGTGTCGGTGTATTTAGGTATACAATAATATATGGAGTATTTAGACTTCTACAATGATTAAAAAAGAACCAAGGGTGATGGAGAGTACTACTTATTTTTTGTTTAGTTACTTATCAGGTTAGGATTAGAAATAACACAATTAAGAAATTGAACAGATTTAATTTTATTGTAGGATGGAAACATACCTTTATAATACTGCAGATTGAAGGAAAACTCTAGAAACGCAATGGATACACTACGGGAACCATAAAGGATACCATAATTAAGGTTAACTCCTAGCGCACTTTAGAGGGACAGTGTCGTAGCAGCCTCAAACGGAGGCTTTTCTGTCGTTGCCCCATCAAATGGCGAATTTAATTACTGTCATGCATATACTAAACATTTTTTCTAATGCATCAAATAAAGGGCCTTATTCATTCACAGAGCTCTCAACTGTCCGGCAGCTCCATCCTGAGGTCCTAACTTAATCTTCTCTTTAGATTATTCGTGTTTTACATTTATCACTGATTTATACTGTACTTAATTCCCCACGTTACCATGGAGATTTTTTTAAACTAAATGAGTCGCCCTTGATCATTTTTATTTACATTTTATATTTTTTTTTTAATAAAAGAAAGACATAGATGAGAACACAAACACGATAAGAGTATACTAAAATTCCAGGAAGATCTGAAATACAAATTGGCAGTACTCATCGCCAGAAAATTCAACGTAAGTTGACCGACAGAAAATAAATTTGACACTTCTATTCGTAACGAGATCCAAAAGATAACTTACCGAACTTTGGGAGGATGAATTTAACTTAGTAAGATGAGTACCGTAGCGAATCTGTCTTCTTGACACCGGTTAGTCAACTTTGGTGCTATTCTTGAAGCAAGTCTGTTTCAGTTCCTTCAGTGACGATGCGGAAACCAGAGATCTTCATTTATGTAAGCATTCGGCCATTTTGTGGGACAATTTGTGTTTGACTGCACTCTCGTTCTCTTCAGGCAAATCTTTAAGTCTTTTAGCGGTGTGGATCGATATCCTTTCCTCTTGGAGGGCTGCACCACACTAGAACAGCAATTTTTGTACTGTAGAGTAAACCAGGTCACTCACAATTGACTAATTTCCTGATTTTCTTACCCTTCTATGACCAAGAAAACTCCATGATATGGCTGTCCAAATCATCACGGTCCCGCATCTATATTTCATGATGGCAGTCAGCTAATCGAGATCAAAAGATTCTTTGTCTGCATCCATAGATAAACGCGACGTGAGGATGGAAAAAAGCGTTATTTTCGATTTATCAGTACATATGGCATTTTTCATTGTTCCCTTGTAGAGTTTTGCTTATCACTACACCATTGTTTAACCTTATATTAACGATAAAGGCAAGTTCGTGTTTAATAATTGCAGGCCTTCCATGATATCTACCCGCTTATTTGACATAATGCGTTATTGCTCTGCAATCACAATCAGTGAATTTCACCAACCGTCCATTGGTACACCTACCAGTGCTGGTTTCCTTGGTTTTGGTATACTGCCGTGTCGCTGCGAAGGAGTTGAGGGGTTGTTCTTTCCGGCGATAAAAAGGATGAGAATGGGGCCAGCAATTGTATATTTCTACCTCCATCTACACACAATATCGTTTAGGCTCCACACTCTAGCATGGAGTCTCAACCGGTCACATCTGGTTACTAACACCTCATAGCCCTATCCGATGTAGCTTCAATTTGATTAATCGTGTTTAAAATGTTCCTAACAGGCTGCGCTGGAATCCGACATTCCAGAGATGAGAGTAGTAAAGCCACACCGAGTGTATATACTCGCATGAGGGAGAGAAAGAAATTTGGGAGGAACAAATAGGGCTGAAACCAACTAACCACCCAAAACAACCTCAAAATACATCATAACCTTGGTTTTGGAAATGCTAGAGTGGAAGAGGAGAGTTACGCATGATTGAGGTCCTAAGTTGTCTTCTCTTACATCAATTATAAAGAAAAGAATAACTTTCACACGTATTTACATACTATAACTTCATCAGTTTATCCAGGAAGATCTCATAATTCAATTAGCCGAGATGCTCCGCCGTTGTCTTCCATTGATTTCAAAGAAAAATCAATCAATAAATCAATCAAGATCTTCAATATGCGGTAAACATCGCCTTCTAAAAATTTATCCTTTAAGCTCTCTCAGTTTATTTGTCCCTTTAGATATTTGGGAACTTTTAACCTTCTAGAACTGAAGTTATAGTTTAACTGCTTAGAGCCGCCGGTAACTTTAATCGAATAGAGCTGTGTGCATATTTAACCTTTATTAATTTTATGGCTATTTAATCTGATATGACTTTTTCTATATTTATGCTTTTAGAAAATTCGGTATATTTGAAACCGAAAAAAGCATGAGAGGAAGAATAAATCATACTAGGTCAAATCCGAGTAACCTACGTGAGAAATGCCAGAAAATTACCGAATTTACAAAATCCCCACTAATCCTTTTAGATATATGAGCTGGATGTTGTGCAGAATTGTGTCAAAGATAACGAAAACGATATTTTGAGCGTGAACAGGCCAATTGACCTATAAAATTCCAATAAACTTGAGGATTAAACCAAAACCAGACGACCTTCAAGACAACTATCTCTTTCAAGTTAACACCTCCTAACTCTATCCCCTCCTTGCATGTTTTTCGGTAGAAATTCCTGCTTCCTAAGGTGAGTGTGTTTTCTTTATGTGTGGTCCTACGGTACGCAATGAACGGACGGTTGCGATACGCTCCTCTCCACATTATATTAAGTTCAGTATTGCCTTGATGACCCATATCTTCATCCAAACCTTGTCTTGGTGCTAGACAGGCGCTATCTAAGGGCAACAGCTGAGAGAAGCCGTAAATAAATGCATAGGCTTTTGTTTACCCTCATCTGATTGGCACTCTACCGTGAATGAATATTTGATGGGGGAAGCCCTTTTCACTTTCTCATACACACTTTCAAAAATATAATTTTAATTTTAAACTGTAGGCTATTATAACTTAACATCTACTCATTTGAAGAGTAGAACTAAGTTAATCAGCTTATCTGGGATTCCATTAGTTTTTTGTATTCACTAAGGATTATACCACACACCATCGATCCAACATTCCTAATGAAGTGAAGACGTGTAATTTAATGTGTGTTAATGCATCTTTTTCTTAAGAAATAGATTATTCAAACAATTTCGACGTGGGAGGGATAGTGACATCCTTTTAATTTGGTCACGTCATAACTTAACATGAAGTTAGGGATGACAAACTACGTCAGGACAAATCAAAGGTCATCATAGACTATCAACCAGCCACTTCTCCCACCCTTCTACAACTTTCTACTAACTCCGTCTTTAAAGTGGCTTCTAAAATATTGCATCAGAGAGATTACTAATCAAAGGTTGCCAAAATCTTTAATCCTGCAATTCAAATATATAATAAAATATATATTATAATATGTACAAATCTGACTACAAGATATAATATTAAAACCCACAATAGTAGTCTACCCCTTAATATTCCTCTAACCTTAATTTAAATATATTTAGATATGAACTCTATCTGAGCTACTGCATTAATTGATTCCAGAAATCTCTCTCCTTCTCTCTCTTTCTCCATTTTATCTCTATTTCTCTCTCTCTCTCTTTCTCCATTTCATCTATCTCTTTTCAAAAAAAGATTATTACAAATAAAACTTACGATTTTGTTACTTGATTATTATGACCTCCGTTAAATAGTGCTTGCTGTGAATACTTCACTTCAGAGAGTGAGTATTAATTACTTTCTCTGAATATATCAGCTGAGTATTTTTACTTTGATATATATATATATATATATATATATATATATATATAGAAATATATATCACTCCGTAGGGTAGTAGATAGCAGGCTGGAATAACCCAAAAGGCATCTTGTTGATTACAGACTCAGGAAAATAAAAATCATGTCCCGGCTATGGTAGCTTCAACCGTGCGTGGTGGTCTGTAATCGAGGCAATGACGTCTTCCTTATTTCAGTCGAAGGATTTAGGTCAGCCGAGGATGCCGGTACATGGAAAGCCTTCCACTTTTGTCGCCATGGGACGCCTCCCAGTGTTCGTTTTTGGATTATTGCGAAATCCTCGATTTGACGTTAGGATGGAGGAAAATGTTACCGGAAAAATCAAGCAAGAACGGAGATTCTTGGAGGGAAGTTTTATCAGTTTTACTCTATGTGCCTCTAGTACTAAGAGCACTAAATGGCTCTTTGCTGTCAGAAAAATATCCACCCTAAGCTCTACCTAAATTACTAATCAATCTCTGGAACGGCCTGGATGTATCAGACTCGCACCGCTTCCCTGCTTTTGTTTTCCAGAAACTTCATCTTGGACGCATATATTATAAACTTTATGATTTTCAACTGTACTACTAGTGCCATGGATATTCTTCGTTCTGTGACGTTCATTATTCATCTTCCTTTATTCTTTTTATGCTAGATCATGTTTGTGTTTCCCATATCCGCAACAGAAGGTAAATTGGAGAAGGTGGACTCGCCCATCACACTGGTCTCAGTTCCACAACTGCTGACTTTCCTACCTCCCTTGCAAAGAGCCTCGTTTGCGTTGTTGTGGAGATGCCGCTCGTTCTGTGCCATACAGATTGCTTTATAGCTTGAGGCGAGAGCCCATAGTGTCCTTCAGTCGCCTATTTTTTATATTATCGGTAGGAACGTCATTTCGCAATTGTTAAATTAAATCTAAAAAAGCAATAAAATAACTGAGTAATAGATTAATTTTCAATTTTCCATATATATGATATGCTTTTTAAATAATAAATACATACTTTTTGTCTTGTTTTCCTTTTAAATTTTATAATTTAAGCATATTTCTATAATATAAAATATAACTCTGGGATGAGTTATCTGGCGATGAGTTAACGGCGATGAATGCCTTTATAACCACTGGATAGTAACCTGTATTTTGGGAGCCATTGCATATGGTCCTGGTTTCCTCATGAATGCACGTCCTTGGTTCCTCGTTATCGATTTTTTGTTAATCTTGGGTGATCCTGTCTTTTCTTTTTAAAGGACAAGAGGGTGCTGCTTTCTCGTTCTTCTATTGTTATCAGCGCCCCAACGCCTACCATAACGTTCATCCTTTAATCTACTTGGTGGTTGGGATGAGTCATTTTATATTTACATTAGCTCGTATATTAGTCCATTTTTAAACTCTATATTCAACTGCCCAATCTCCTTTTCCCATCTATCATTTATATTTGACCCTTGTTTGCGGGTGATTTGTTCAATGTCTTTTCCTCAGTTTTGATTTAATTTTTGCCCTACTTGCAATTATTGAGCGTTGGTATTCTCTTTATCCTCTTTACTGTCTCCTAGATTTATTTTGGTGGAGCCTAGTCGTTTAATTCTGCGATGGCTTTATGGCATTTTTCTTCCTTTATAGATTTCAATCCTCATTTAATTCCCTTTAATATCCTCTTGTTCTATATTTCTGGTATAATTCTTTTGATTCACGATGTAATAATTTCCTATATAGTAAACATCTGGAGAGTGAGTTGTCAATGTTAATCACGGTTGCCGTTAATCAAGGTGCCGTGATATACAGGGCAAAGTCTGAGTCGCTCGTCTAGGTACCATATTTAACAATCTTCACAGAGCCCGGACCTTTTTGGCCTCATTTAATTAAATTTGGATTCCAACAAGATGGTGCTCTTCTGCATGCATCAGTTTTGGCGAGACAATGGATGCCAAAATACTTTAGGCAACGTTTAATCAATCTCAATATATTAATTCGAAAAGGCTCCGATGAATCTTGGTTTAAACCCAAATGTTTTTTATTCATGGAGTTTTCTAAAAGCCTACGCTTATGCGGTCAACCTGAAGAGTTTTCTTAAAGCCTTAGTTTATAAGAGCATTCTATAAAAGACAGAAGATTTCAAATTAATCGCACGGGCGTTGTGCAAAACAAATGCAAGGGTTTGTTGGGTTTGTTTTGAGACACAAAATTGATTATAAATAAACAGGAAAATCTTGATATAAAAGTAATTTGAATTAATTCTTAACTTTAAGAATTGAGTAAAAGATAATCAACTTTGCTATTGTTAATTTTCATAAAATCTAGATAAAAAATGCTTTAGTTTATAATTTTTTTAGTAGGGCATGTTTTTTATTTAGCCATATATAATTATATATATTGTGAGGGAATCCCCACGTGGAAGATCTTTAGCAGAAAAAAACTCCCATGTGCAGCAGAAGGCCAGGCTAAGCCTAAAGTTATAAGCCTACCCCCCGCCTTCCACAAGCTGTAACCTCGAATCGAGTCTCCCACGATTCACCTTAATGCGGGCTAAAATAGCTTGCAAAAAGAGTCGAGGCCCTTCGAGAGTAGAGCTGTTTCCCGCTAACCCCCAACTCCGGGGAGAGCCTCGGACATAAATAACGCTCGACTACCCGGAAGAGACACAGAGTTGAGAAGTTTCGTCCAGAACCCAGAAGATTTCCCCATGGTTCCAAATCAAGTGCTAGCAACAAAGCAAAGTGACAGCTGGACTATTTTGTGTATTAGCCCCAACCAGGAGGTAATTCCACTGAACGATCGCACCGAGTGATTTTCCCGACTTCTTTTATCAACTTATGTCGAAGCCCTCCTCATTTAGGGTAGCCGAAGAAATAATCTCCCCTGGACCGGAAGTTACCCTCCCCCCCCTTGCTTTTGGAGAACAGTCATCACTCCAACCTCCTGCGTTTAGGTCCAAGCAGCCTCACCTCAAGTGCAGAAGACATCCGTAAGTCAACTCGTCTTTCCCTTTTAGTACCCCAATTGAGTTAATCCCCCCTCCCATTTGAATAGTCTTCTCCGGGAATACCTTGGTCATGGCCAAATTGACGTGGATGATGTTGATAACACTTCCATGTGATATCCCAAGTTCCCGCTCGATTTCTGAGACCTTCACCTGTCGAGTTTCAAGGATCATCCTCTCCACACGGGCCACATTGTCCTCGTTGGTCACGTCTGACGGGCGTCCTGGACGAGGGTCATCTTCAACGGCCTGACGACCATGGCCAAACTCCCTATTCCAGCGAGCAATGGTTGCATAGGAAGGGGCAGTGTCGGTCTTCACTGCAACCATTCCTTCATGGATCTCTTTTGCATTCTTGCCTTCCTGGTCAAAAATTTGATCACTGCGCGGTGCTCAACCTTCTCCATTGTTGAGAAATTTTTGACTAACGATCTGCGATCAGCTACTGCTTCTTAAATAAACGAGGCAGGAGTGTGCGGCTGCAGGTCTTGAATTGTCATAACTTGTCCTAACACCCCCACAAACAGCCATTCCTCTTCCTCTGTTTTGCCCTACCGATTCGCAAAACATATTGACCGCCCCTCGTATTATACATTGAAAGTCTTCATAATGCTAGTTACATACGTGGTTCTTGATTTCTCTCACACACTGGCAACCCTTAGTTCGACCTTATTTCAAACATTTGCAAACCTAGAGGCAAGTAGTTATAAGAGCGCGATTCTTGCAATGCCCAGTTTGTTTGACTTAATTGGCCTTTAGCAACAGGATTGGTAAAGAAGCGCGGCTCTATTATAATGTTAAAAGGTGGATATGTTTTAGCTTATGTCTTGAAATGATTATTTATTAGGTAATTTAAGACGACGATAGTGCCGCCGACATTTAGCAATCGCCTTTTGCCTTTAAACCTGGTGTTAACCTATCAAATTAGGAATATCACAATTTTTTTTTTAAATTCCGTTGAAAGGGACTGCAACCCCCACAATTAAGTGGAAATTATAGGGGACGAAGCTCCACATTTCGAAAGTAACTAAAAATGTTGCTTTTTGGCTGAAATAGCCTAAAGTAGGCGGCGCTATCGCCTTTATTATTTCAATAAACGTGCAGGCCGATCGCATCAATTGTAACCCAGAAATAGCGATGCCTAAACTGAAGTATTATTCAAACGCATATACGTATAATCTATAAATAAATATTAAGTACGTAAAAACAGGGTAATAATTCAGATTTGGAGCGCACGGTAGGTGGCGCTATTAGTACGCTACAATTTTGGGCTTCAAAATATATGTCTTATGACGTCAGACGGTAGCTTCAGATGCGACCAATCACAGCGTTATATTTTTTTGTTGGTTTGGAGATTTTTAACTTTTAGTCTGTATTATTTACTAAATATCTGCGCCTCTGCTCTGTTATTGTTTTTTCTAAGTTAGGTAAGGTTTTTTCATGTCTTTTATTGTTTTTTGGGGGTTTTCGTATTTTTTATTTCGCAGTAAACAATAAGAGCTTCTTACTGGCAACGTCGTAGCTATAAATAGACCCCGCTTAGCATTTGTTTCTCTTTCGTTATGGCTTTTTCGTGCTCTAGTTGTGCTTCTTTGTTATTCGAATTAGGGTAAAAGTTTCATGACCGCGAAAGACTTTTAGATTATTTAGAGGCGCATAAACTAATCAAGAAACCTATAAAAGTAAGTATTCTTTGTCATTAGGTTAGGTTTTTCTGCCAATAAAAAGCTGTTTGGGGAAAAAAATAGTAAATTCAAGGGGACTGCTCGTGGGAGAGATATCACTGCGGGGAGACCACACTGCGATGATCCTGAGTTTCAAACAATTAATGGGGGGCTAGGGGGCACATCCCCCCAGTATATACTCATATACTAAAAAGTATAACGCCGTAATTGTTCACATCTGACGCTACCGTCTGACGTCATAAGACATATATTGTAGCCTAAAATTGTAGCCTATAAACAGTGACACCTATCCTGCGCCCCGAAACTGAAGTGTTACCAAAAACAGTACTAATGGAATATTTTCAGCATTTTATTCATCCTTTACGACTTCGTTTTTGTGAGGAAAGCAGTTATTTTTAAGATTGTATCGCTGCAAATTGAGTCTTACTCAGAGTGCAAGTACCTAAAAAATTAATGCTTTCCGCTCCAAACCGAAGCCGGACATGATGATGAGAATGCCTAAAAACACCATTAGTGCTATTTTTACTATAAAAAACACTGCGTAGGTTTTTTTGAAGTTTCACCTAGCGCGTGAGTAGAGCAATAATTGCCAAAAATCCCACAGGAAAAGTGAAAAGCCAATTCAAAATTTTTGAAATCTATATATATATATATTGTCGTGGAATGGCCAAACGATATATTTATATATACGTGGGTGCTTTGGGGGGATTGGCCCAAGCGGATTGAAGACCGAGAGTGAACGGGGAGGAATGGTTGATTGTTACCTTGCGGGGTCCTTTTAAACAATTATTTCAGAGTGCAAGTCGGCCCAAAATTAAAGGGGTGGCTGATACGCGTTGGGATTGCAAAGGAAAGACGATGACGAAAAGAATACTTTACTAACAACAAAAAGAGAATATGTAATTTTACATGGAAATTGAATTTAAATGGAATGGTCGCCCAGACGGAGTTAAAGATCTATACGTGATCAAGAAGGTTGATTAAGGGATTAATGAGGTCAGATACAGTTGGTTATTTAGAGGGGGATTTTAAATGGGGCGTGCACGCAAATAATGGAGCAACTGGGATAAGCCAGATTTAAGATCAATCTGCAGGCGGCAACAGTGACGATTACTTTATGAGCTCGTTGCCCAAATATGGCCAGTGGGGTACACTGAAACGACGGTAGAAGTTGTTTACCTCGACTTCAGTTCAAGGGAGCACTTGTCATCTTCGGATTTGGGGAATCCTTGTCAGTCCTTGCTAATTGACTAGGGCAGGGCTTACTGAAGTCGAAGCTTGCCGAATAACTACGGCAGAGTCCACGGATCGATTTAGCCTTCACTTGAATCGAAATCGCCGCTGGAGGGGGAAGGGGGAGAGCGTCCTTTAGCTCGTTCGTCAGAGTAGGTGGAAGTTTGACAGTGCTGGTGTCGAAACTCGGTCAAAGCGTTATATAGGTGTCTGGAGAGGCGGCGCGGCGATCTTGAGTGAAAATCGGCGACTCTTTCGGGGGAAGGGGGAATCTTGATAACGCTTGCTAGAATGTCCAACGGATTCCAATCTTTGCGTAGAGACGCCCGCATGCTCGCGGCGAGGTGGCCGCGAAAGGGAGGGTGGGGGAAGATGACATTAGTCTCTAGGCATATACAACCAAGGCGAGAGATAACAGCGTCCGCCGCCTTGGTTCCCATGCCTTCCACCAACTGCTCCATGAGGTGATATCCGGACCCACATGGGTACAGGCGGGCACGTGGCCTCCATTGGACCTCATTCTGCTATACATATATATATATATATATATATATATATATATATATAGAGAGAGAGAGAGAGAGAACGAGAGAAAGAGAGAGAGTAAGGAATAATCTAGAACCTATATATTATTTAGTGTCGTTTTATTTGAGTTAAATGAATATAAATCTCAGGCAATCAATTTAACATTTCCTAATTCTATTGAAAAGTATAATACCTTGGAATTGATACATTCATATTTCTCTCTAATTTCTGTCAACAGTTTTAATTGTTTGTTTTACTTCGCAAAGCGGGTACTTTAGGTTAAACAGACGACGAAATTTTACTTAGGAAAAAATAAGCATATATAGAATAAGTGAAAAATATTCTACCTCGATGTTGACTTGAGCAAAATAACGTCTGGATGTGTGCATTAAAGATGAGAAGCCTCAGATTTAATTACTCCCTAAAAGCTATTTGTGGATGAGTGTAGTCAAAGGCATAGAGTTTCCCTTCCTTATTTATGAGATTAGTGAATATTTCATAATTTCAGACTGTTGGTAAAAAGGGTACTTGTTTTGAGAGCAAATTTCGACACAGCATAAGTAATCTGGCTCACATTTTGTTAGACGAAAATTGGCTAGATAAGAAATAGTCGAGGTAAAGTCTAGAGACCACTCATCTCTGACCAATGTCAGGGTGAATGATTCAAGGTTTGCGAGAATACGTTAAGAGACCGAGCCTAATACATTCATATTTCTGTCAACAGTTTGTAATTGTTTGTTTTCCTTCTCAAAGCGGGTACTTGAGTGGACCAATACTCGAGGAAGATTGGCACTACCTGTAATTTAAAAGAGGGATTCTCAATCCTTCGGTAATGCTCTGAATGTGGACGGATCTTTCATCATCACAATAAATGGCAAAGCCGAGCAAGACCCGTCCGACTTTAATGTCCCATCGGAGGTAGAAAAGTAAATGATAAAAAACTTCCTTCTCAAGTAAAAACCAGAAAAACTCCCCCTCCAAAAGCATTACCTTTCTTTTTTCTAAGGGTAGTGAAGTCACTCGATCGAGTCTTGAGCTAAGCCGGCAGGAGATCTCACCTATGAGGGGGAGGTAAAGAAATTATTTTACAACCCTTTTACTCTCCTTAAAATACGAATAAGGCAAGTATAGGCTCGGAGACTTTGGCGCCTCTCATCAAGATGATGATTGGCAACTTTAAGTCTGGTTGATTGAAACGTTTCTTGGTCTTTCTAACGACTAAGACAGCAATTCTAATCGACGGACACATAACCCATCAGTTTTAGGCATTAGCTAGTGTATTCAGTAAAGAAGCGAAGGTCTCCCAAGATGCAAGAATTCTAGTTAACGAGTTTGATACTGCTAAGGGAGCAAGACTCGAGTGCTTTTCTGAAGATCTTTGGCTCATTTTTGTATGCAAAACCGCAATCTAGCTTGAATTTTGTCGAACTGATTGGCTATGGGAAAGAGGTGCTCGCCTGCTTCATAGAAGATATAACATATGCGTTTGCAAGCCAGTTGGTGCTTAATCTCCGCTTATGTTATACAAATTATAACTGCCAACGAGCATGTAAGGATCAACAGCAAAGTTGCATTAATGTTACAAGTTTAAACATGCAGAAACTGTCTAGTGTAGAGAAAAGAGCGTTAGCTGTTGCATATCGCTTCCTGCTTACCCTAAGTAATGCGATTATTATTTGTCCACAAGAAGGTCCTTGATTCCAAGCTGCATACCCTTGTTCTTATTGTGATGCCAGAGACAATCCTTTCATGATATGTACTATCAGATGCCATCATGGCCTTTAAAGCGTTCGAGTACGGTAGTTACGTCGCCTATCATGTATCTTTCCTTGAATTTTAACATCCTGGGAAGCCACTGCCGAAAGGGTGGCAGTACAATGGGCTTAAGCTATATGCGGGCCACCTCATGCCCTGCGACTACTTGTCCGAGAACTGGCTATAGCACTTTAAAAAGTCGACCCAGCAAAAGGTTAATGAAAGGCTGGCTCCAATGACGCCACACCAGCTGAAGGATTCGAGTCGATAGATAAGAAATGAGATATGAAAGAAATGAGAGATGATCTTTTACGCCGAGCTGGCAGCATCCAATACCTGCCCCCCTGATCTTTGCCATCACGTGACCTACGGCTATTATAGTTATGGTAATCTCATCAAAGAGGAACCCGAAAAAAACTAACTAGATGACGGGAGAATTTTCGTTAAATAAATTTATGACGAGTCCAGGTGCATTTGAAGGTGTTGCGCAGGCTCGTTTTACTAATACTCCAATAGCTGTGGAAATATGAAAGCCATGTAGAGTATGTCCTTCAGCCGACCTAAAACGGTGTCTCATGATTTGTAACCCCATCTGGATTGGTGGTGGTTCATTGAGTGTAGAGTGTAAAGCCATGTTAAATTTCTTTTATATCTTTGTCTCAAAACAGATCCTCAGTGGTTGCTATCCATATAAAGCTAGACAGGAATAGTTATGTTGATTAAATGCAACATCCAACATAAGCAGAATTCGGAAAGATGAAGTTCACCGCATCGTATTGCGGTTGGGAAATAGCAATACCCTGCTAAGTAAACGGAACGGTAGGCAACCTATGAAAAGATTAGGCAGTGAGTCTCAGGGACGGGTCCAAGCTTATAACATTTGGCCACGACTAACGTTGTGTACGAGTATTCATGCAAACACGGTGACTACGAACACCGTAATTCAAAGTACATCGGCGTAACCTCCACAACCCTCTCAAGGCGACTGACAGCTCACCTTCAAGATGGCGCGATTATAAAATTAACAAGTATCATTCTTAGGAGACCTAAACGCCAGAAAATACAGCCAAATTCAACAACAGCAGAAGAAATTATAGATATGATATTAATAAGAGACATAGTTGAGAGGATTGGCCAGGAATTCCCTACGTATATCAGCTTAAGAAGAGCAAATAAACCAGATAACCTGCTAGCTTTTCCCTTAATTCCAATATAGCTATTTGATAGAAAGAGGCCCACCCACCATCAGCGATCACGAAATGGTGGAAGTACATTGTCAGTAGACCTTATACAAATACAATGCCCAGTCATAAAAGCTTTATAAATGATAACTGGCGCGGCTACGCCGAAGACTTATCAAATTAATAGCAACCAAATTTAAACGATGCAACCCTGGAAGAGATAGATGAAGCACCGAACATTATGGAAAAACTGATTGATACAGACAAAAAATCCTATCCCCAGAACAACGTTTAGAACATTGCCACACCCTCAGCATACACCGAAGTTAGAAGATTTGAAAAATAGATATTTAAACCTAAAAGCAAAGATAGAGCGAGTTGTTCCCGAAAGAGATAATAGAGAACGCCTCAATATGAAGACGGAAATGAACATAATAATTATGAGAGAAAGAGGCATAAGATGGGACCAGATAGTAGGCGGGATAAACTTCGAAATAAATCCTACATCAGTTTGGCAAAAGATCAGCATGGTGAGAGGAAATAAAAAAGCCGATAACAAAAAATGCCATCAAATACAATGGAGTAGATTCGCTAAAACCAGAAAATTTTGAGGCCACTGGTATAAGGTTTTCAACATATCAACTGAAGAGAACGAAGATTTTGACAGTAACCATGAAGAGATGGATAGAAACAGAGAAGAAATATCACCCAATCACTCTGCCTCCGATAGAGTAATTATTGAACAAGGAGTAGACCCAATAACACTTAAGGAATTCAAAAATACTCTAAATAACACCAAGTAAAGAGCTCCTGGAGACACAGGGATATCGCACGAAGACCTGGTAGGAGCACCAGAATTGCTTGCCAAAATAGTTAAAATATTCAATGCGGCAATAAGCACTGGGTATTTTCCTGACGCCCTGAAAAGAGGGAAAATAGTATTTTTGCCCAAACCAGGAAAGCCTCCTTACCAACCAGGAAACTTAAGGCCGATAACTCTACTAGAAAACAATGGCCAAACTACTTGAAAATTTATTGGCAGGAGATTGAACCAATACCTAAAAGACAACGATCTAATTTCTAGCCACTAACACGGGTTCAGGAAAGGTAGAAGTACCGAGATGGCACTAGCCGTAATATTAGAAACAATAGCTAAAGATAAATATGACAGAAACTACACAGATCTCCTAATAAGTGATGAGCAGAAGGCTTTTGATAAGGTCACAGTCTGAAGTTATATATTATATATATACAGGACCTTCCAAATCCAATCTACGATAACACCAAATACCTACAATTCGGACACGTCATCTCGATAATTGTTAATATTCCATACAGGCATCCACCAACGGCAGCCAGAATCATGGTGCAGAAATCGAGAATATAAATAACTTTGAAAAAAAAGAAGATAAGGACAAACGCATACAAGTTTACCATTATTCCAATAGGACGAAGAAAACCATCAAGAGTAACGATATTCGAAGATAGGTACAGATAACAAAAGGAAGGCAATGTACTGGGATTGAAAATAACTTCTAACAGGCATCCAAAACACACTACCGAGAGAATCAAACTAGCAAATGCTAACTTAGTGAAACTTATTAGTTGTAAAACCTGAACACAAAGAATAAAATCAAAATATACAACCTTCTATGTAAATCAGTACTATTATATCCCGCAATTCCACTCAGCAATATATACTTTAGTGATGTAGTTGCCATTGATGGTGTGAACCTCAACATTAAACAGCATAAACATCAAGCAGCATTTTGAGGAGAACTCCGTGTTAAAATTCACATATGAATTGAGCACGGGCAATAAACTCCCTTTCTTGGACGTTGAGGTTCAAAACATCAAAAGTACATAGCAAAAGAACGGACATGGAAAGATACCTCAATGCGAAGAGTAAATGCCTTGAAAGTTATAAAACAAGTGTAATCTGCTCATACATCCGCCGAGCTTATAAATGCTGCTCTACGTGAGAACTTTTCCACCGAGATATTGCACGAGTAAGACTAATAAATACTCGTAAATAATGGTTTCTCAAACACCATAATTGACAAATAACTCCAAGAATTTTGTAAATAATCACTTCAAACACACGGATAAAACTGAAAGTAATCAGGGAGAAGTCAACAACATCAAAGTGTATTACAGAAATTAGATGTCCATTCCCAAAAAAATAGATGAAAAAAACAACGAGGAGATTATTAACCGTAACATCAATGTTAGAAATCAAACGGATAAAATCTAACTCATCATTTACTCGTATTATAAAATAAAAAAGCCAGCAATCTCCTGATGAAAAACAACACCGGACTAAACTCCTCGAATCTCAAGTGAACCAACATAGTTTATGAGTTCATCTGCCCCGATTAAGGAGGCTGTAAGCTTTATAATAACTCAAAATTTATTAGCATGACAACCACTACACTTTTGAGATGTTTAAGCATGCATCTACAAAGCGAAGGGCCTAAGAATCAAATGGAGAGTGCCCATAATTTTAACCTAAAGAGAGATATACTTGTTGATAACACCATTATTAAAAGAAAAGAGGTCAATAAAGCGAGGTTGATCATTTTAGAAGCCATATTAATAAATGAAGATAAGCCGCCTATCAACAGTCAAGCGACAAACTGGAATTGCACAATAAAACTATTTTAAAATTCCACTCATAGGAGTGGCTCATTTCCTCTAACGTTACGTTTAACTAAGGCGGAATAAATACCCTTTAAAAATCGTTTTTTTCTCACTCTGTCAGATCCTCAGTCCGCTCATTACATCGGTAAATAAAGCAAGAACATTTCAAAACGCTCCGAAGATGATTGAATAAGATAGAAATCTTAGCAATTTAGTTTGGTTTTTACCAAACACATTCATTTAAAAAGATAGAAGAAGAGAAATTGGCGAAAGGAAATTAATTAAGGCAAAATACAAAATGTTCTTCAACAAAATTTGCATATGTATATATATATATATATATATGGACCTAGAAGCTAATTATGAATTTAATGGGCAAACAGTGAGGAGAATTTGACTTGTAAGAGAAAAATATCTCATATTATATTTTATTCCTGAAGGCGATGAGGCTCGAACTGGTCCTTTACTCAAAATAAATTCTAAATTTCTCTAATTAAATATCTGCTACTAGTCCATGCAGATTATTGATGGTTCTAAGCAAATACTACCAAAACATTACACCATCTTGTTTCATGTCGCTTGTGTACATCACTCTTTTTTAGTTCTGCAATTTCCAAATATATATGCCACCGATCTCTGAACTTTAGAGCAAAGACTAACTTGTCCTTTAAAGAACTCTTTTATATTCTTAATATTCCGAATAATTGAAGGCTTTTATTTAGATGTACAGCCATAATAACCAATTATAAGCTGAGCATAATATACCAAAGTTTTTTGGGGGCGATCTTTATGTAACTTACCGTTTAAATGACGCTCGTTTTAAAAGGATTTGTGAATGCAGCAAAGGCACTCTAAAAGGATTGAGGTTGATGCAGGTATGTATGCTTTAAAATATTACCCTAACTGTACCTAATATTTGTTTTCTTACCGCGATTATGATTCTAGTTTTAAACTGCAGTTCGCACGCAAAGGAGGTATCAAGTAGTCTCTGGTGAGAATATTATGAAAACAATATCACTACCCCAAATCATTCATTATGTTGGTATGTACATAGTTAGAAATCATGAATTTTTTTCTTCTTGATATGCTACTTGCATAGTTTTGTGCGATATGTTATTTAGTGGTGTAAATTCGCTAATAGGGATTGAAGATTATCTATTTATGTGGATTAGAGTTAAGACAAGGGATTCGCCTTATATGGCAGATATAGATTCATTAATTAGTGCAGTTGAACTGGAAGAAAAAGAGCAATATACAATTTAAAGTAACGTTCTGATTAAGTAGAAATCTGCTCAAATGACCAGAAACAACGATACAGTAAATATAGGTTGGACAAATAGAGCGGGGCGCTTAAGTACAAATAAACACACACTCGTATATATAACGATAGGTGTACGTGCATAATATGTGCTCAACACAACAGAGGTAATAAGATGAAAACGCGGAAAAAAATGGAAACAAATTATCGATGGAATCAGGGAATGAAGATGATGATGCACGTCGTCGTAAACCGAACTGCTTAACACTAACCAGTGAAATCTCACACTCACTCACAAGCATGTGAAAATTACATGGGTGTAGGCAATTGTCTTAGTGAGTAATTCCAAGTTTTTTTACCCGAGGTATGGCTATGAATCTTTCGCTCCGTGACGTCAGTGAAATTTCTCTTTCCATTTAGGAATTGACCATCCTCCAGTGAAGATAAGTAGAGTCTTTAGTAGTGGTTGACCATCCTACAATTAAGATAAAACGAGGCTTGTTCGGGAGTTCGCCATCATCTAGTGATGATAAAAAGAGGCTTCGTCAGGAGTTCGGCTTCCTCCAGTGATGATAGAAAGAGGCTTCGTCAGGAGTTGGCAATGGTCCAGTGGTGATAATTAAAAGCTTCTTCCAGTTAAGATACGAGAGGCGGTCAATAAGTTTTACAATTTGGATATAAGGAAACGAGATATGAGGAAAAGTGTTTTATTATTTTTCAATATAACTACCCTCGACTTCAATGCACTTGCGCCACTTGTCCCTGAGGCTTCGAATTCCTGACGACCATAAATCTCCCGACTGCTGTTCAATCCACTCCTGAACGGCAAGCTGGACATCTTCATCGTCCACAAACCGGAGTTCACGCAGTGCAACCTTGAGCTGGTGGAATAAAAAGTAGTCGCTAGGGGCCAGATCTGGACTGTAGGGGAGATGGTTGAGCTCCTCGAATGGGCACTCGCGCAGGGAAGCTTGTGGAATTCTGGCCTTGTGGACTTTGACGACGTTGAAGTTGATCATGGGGCGTGAGGTTTCTAGGGACCCAACGGTGAGAGACCTTGGTCATGGCCAAATTGTCGTGGACGATGTTGATAACACTTCCATGTGATATTCAAAGTTCTCGCTCGATTTCTTCGACCTTGACCCGTCGATTTTTGAAGATGATCCTCTCGACACGGGCCACATTGTCCTCGTTGGTCACGTCTGACGGGGGTCATAATCAAGGGACTCACGAGCATAGGGAAACTCCTTATTTTAGCAAGCAATGGTTGCATAGGAAGGGGCGGTGTCGATGTACACTGCAACCATGTATTCATGGATCTCTTTGGCATTTTTGCCTTCCTTGGTCGAAAATTTGATCACTGCGCGGTGCTCAACCTTCTCCATTGTGGAAATATTTGTGACTGACGATCTACGATCAGCTACTGCTTCTCAAATAGACGAGGCAAAAGCGTGCGGCTGAAGGTTCTGACTTGTCATAACTTGTCCTAACACCCCCACAAAGAGCCCCCCGCCTCCTCTGTTTCGTCAGGAGTCGTCCATCCTCAAGTAAAGATAAGAAGAGTCTTTTCCGGAGTTTGCCATCCTTCAGTGAAAATAAAAAGAGGCTTCTTCAGGTGTTCGTCATCGTTCAGTGATGATAAAAAGAGGCTTCTTCCTGAGTTCGCCCTCCTCCAATGATGATGAGAGAGTCTTCGTCAGGAGTTCGCCTTCTTCCAGTGATGATAATATGAGGCTTTTTCGGGAGTTCGCTATCTACTCGTGAAGATAAAGAGAGTCTTCGTTAGAAGTTTGCATTCCTCCAGTGAAGATAAAAAGTGGATTCGTTAGGAGTTCTCGTTCCTTCCGTGATGATGAAAAAAGGCTTTTTCGAGAGTTCACCATCGTCCAGTGAAAATAAAAAGAGGCTTCGTCCAAAAGAAGAAGAGAGTTCCGCGCCTCAGCTGGATTATGGCAAGTTAGTACGAAGTCTCCTTAACCGAAGATATGTTTCTGTCCAATTTAAAGCAGAAAGTATAAAAGAAAAGATCTGTAAAGAAAGTGGCGATGACGAAAGAAGTGAAAATTTGTAAAAGACAGAATCGAAGATCCGGGATACTTGCAACATTTGAAAAGCGAGAAAGATGTGGCCACCCTTTTCAGGAATGCAACATCATAATAATATAAGGTAAATTTAACCTTTTTTGTATTCCATGCACATGGGCATTCACATTGGACGTTCTCAGTGGCGCTGCTGCCAACGGGGATGTTATGAGTGGATTTCTGTCAGGAAACGAACATTATTTTAGGGTGGATTGCTTCCGTTATCCACCGTACCTACGTTTATCGAGGCATGAAGATTGCGGCAATTGCATTTGAAGGAGAGACAGAATATTAATGAAGGTATAGCAGTAAATTACAACAATAACGTGCTAGAAGTGTGCATGAATACTATTTTTTTCTGGCAACTAAAAACGCTAGTTCTTTGTTTAAACCTAAAACACAGAGAAGAAAATCGCATGAACACTTTGAGTTACCTGATACCTTTCATAAACCTTTTACGAAGAATATAAAACTCTATTTACGCCTGTGAAATAAAGTTCTTTGAAATTTAAATTAAAATTACGTTGAGGATCATATTTTATTGTATCATTAAAGAACTTTTTATTGCGAAAATGAATATTTAAAATTGGAAAAATTTAAGTATAACTGTCAAGTTTGCTCAATAGCAATAATTCCACCCCGGCGATTTACAATTTTGATAAGTATTAGAGTGTTAATGGTAGGCTTCTATGTTTATATCGACTAGCACTCTATGGTTGATAGAGAAAGTGAGGCAATACTGATCGTTGGAGTTTGAGCTTCAGGTGGTAGGTGCGTATTTGTCTACCTCTTAAATGGCACTGCTAAAAGTTTCTGTGAGTCCCATGACTGCGTCATTGCCCTGCACAGTTGCAAAGAATTTAAGGTGAACATATTAAAAAGTCTCCAGTGCTTGTGTATAGCAGATGAGTTATAATTATATAAAGAAATGCACAACCGTAAATCGCACGCGTAATTCGAGATATGTCCAGAATCGCGTGACGTCTCTTCGGATTACCCCCTTTTATTTGTCCGTAAGGTTGTATTAAAAAAGACCACCAATTTTCTATTAATAACCTAAAGTGTTGAATTCCAAAGGAAAATTAAATTTTAACGTGGAACAGATTGATAAACTTTGTTGTTTTAACCCCTTATATTTATCCACATAACTATAAAAAAGGACGAACTTTCTTGGATACCTCATAGTAATCATTTTCCAATTGACGTCCATAGAAAATACTTAAATTTGATAAAATAACATTGGATATTGTTTTTTGGGGGGGGTTTATTAATTGATAGCTAAATGTTTTTAAAAATTTTGATTTGTATTCTAGATTCATTTTTCATTAACTATCCTTACTTTCTTCAGATGTTTTTAGTATTATTTATAGCTTAACAAATAGCTAATATTTTGTTATTTAAAATGCCATTTGCAAGTGGTCATACAAAAGACATTTTCTGGCAGAAAGTCAGTGATATATAAGATGATAAAACAAGAGTATGATGCAATTTTGTTTTTCTAGAAAAGATTAGTAAAAAAAATTGAAAGAATCAAGAAACACATGGCAAAATGCAAGTAAAAAAGACTGCTGCAATAGAATGCAGGATTGGCATTAAAAAACCCACCCAAAGAAAAACAATAAAGCTCACCTAAATGAACCCACTGGGTATTGTTTTTTTTTTAAAGTACATATTCTTATAATTGATAAAACAGAAATGTAAAAAATAGGTTTAATGATTTCTGCAAAAATCATTTTCAAGTTTTTTAATTATATCAAAACTAATAAGTTTCCTTTTCATTAGTTTCAAGAAGTATTATCCTTTGCTGTTATACAGCGTTAACTTATTAAATCTAATTTGTTTTAGAACCTGATTTAGAATAATTGAAATTCTCAATTCCTCTTCAAATGCCTATAAATTTTCACTAATTTCTGCGTTTTTCAGCACTTAACCCGTTCCTAACATCATTCCAAACCAGACCAAAAGTTGAGAAAATTCCCTCTATAGAGCCTGAGCTCGCTGGCCAAGAATGGAGGTCTGACAAGAATTTGCAAAATCCTCCAGGAAGCTTCTGGCTTGTTTCTTGAACTTGCTTTACTGCCTTCAAGCCAATTAATATCCACCATTTCTGAGGTGTTACTGAACTGAGTATGTTAGTACTAAACATGTGTGCTGAAAAAATGTTAGTTCTCTCAGTTTGAAAGTCCTGAGCCCAACAATGTATTCATGGTGTCTATTTTGCAGCCATTCTTTAGCCTCATTCTCTTGCTCTGCAGTAAGATAATTCTCTGACCCTGTAGAAAGAATATGAAACTTGAAATAATAGATGTCCTACAATTATTATGTACTAATTTGCATTTTCAATAACCTTTTAGAATTTAATTACATATATGACAGTATGAGTAATGTATATCAAAAGTATTTAATTTTTACCCATGTATCGAGGATCTGTCATGTATGCTAAGAAGTGAAATGGTTCCATGGCAGCTTTGAACTGTGCCTTAATTGCTGTACATTTGTAGTTCTTGATTTTTCATTAACTCAATCCACTCATGGACAGCATCAGAAAGATGACAAGAGTCACTTTGTACCTTTGAAAAACATTAATATTTATTAATTTATAGCTAGATATTTATTCATGCATATTAATATAAAGCAGTGTCAACTTGGTAATGATGAATATCTTAAAAATTAGGCTGATAACAGAGAATCTGTTCAACTAGGAGTAGCCATGTGTTTAATTTTACCTTATTTAGTGCTTTCTCTAACATTTTTAGTTGAGACAAAAGATTTGATGGTGCTCTTGAGATAGCAACATTGTCAATGATTTTTCCAAGGTTAGCTGCAATTTCTTCACCATGTTGTTCTCTTATTTGTAAATAGAAAGCCTACTTTTCCTTGTGTGTTTCCAAACGCTTTACTTGACTATTCCAGCGTGTGTCATTTGGTATTTGAGGTGCAGCACCTCCCTTCTCCCTCAACCAACCCTGTCAAATTTAAAATACTCAATGTATATTTCTTATTTGAAATCTTCAACTAATTACTAATAACTATAAGGATTTGTGCTGCTATTCGTTTGTAAAGATAGATGATTTAAAAAATTTACTTAACCTTAACTATATATGATTTTTTGCATTTAGTGTACTCACATGAAGTCGATGTGTGTTCCTGAAACACTTCTTAACTTCTACAACATGCTTCATAATAGATGAGGTGCTGATCTCTTTCTCAAGAAGGTTAATATAGTGTGCACTGCACCCATACGTTAACAGTTCAGGAAATTCTGTGTTAAGCAACTCCTTCATTCTGATCATTTTGTTTTCCTTATATGTACAAACAGCAAAAACCTGAAATCACAGATAAATGAAATGTTACTATATTTGTTGGAAAATATTGTATCCTACCATTTAAATAATCAATGTGTATTTAGGATTTAGCTATCTAGTTGTCTTGAAGTTCATTAAATTTTAAAATATTGTAAAGTTGTTTTTATTTAATATTCAAGAATGAAGTGTTGGTAATAAGCAAAAATAACAGTTGTCAATGACATTTATGATAATTTATCACATACCTTTTGACCAAAATCCTTTCTCACTTCATCTATGGCTGTTTTGTTGAGCCCAACACAATATTCTGATGTCTTCTTAGCAGAGCCAGCATCAGTTATTGAAAGCAATTAACTTCTTTTACCTGTGTGAAGACTGTGCAATAATGGGATCATTAGATACACTGCTCCAACCATCTTGAAAAATTGTGAGAGTCTTTGTTTGTGGGTAAGAGTCACCAACTGATAGTTCTTCTTTAATTTCCTCAATGGTTTCAACATATACGTTATCCAGTAGCTCTCCACCAAGTTTCTTTCTATTTGGTGGTTCATAACCTGGTCTCATGAGTGAACAAAACCTTTGAAATTCAGGACTTTCAATAGCATTGAAAGGAATGTTTTCACTGGAAAAGAATCGTGCAAGTCCATTATCAATCTTTCCCTTCTGTTCTGAATCTGTTTTCACTATAAATGATCCCATTGTTTTCTGTCGTTCAAGAGATTTGAAGGGTGTGGAAGAGAAAATACCAGATGAGCATGCAATAAATGATGTAGAAGCAAAGTCTTAAGTGTGGCCAATGTCAGTTATGTCACTGGCATTACTCAATGAACTGCAAGGCCTTATTTTTGATATATTACCTATATCTACATCATATTGTACTTTAGCAGTCTCTTCAGTTGGATTAGTTGTTTCTTCCAGTTGTTGCTTAATTTTGCAGTTTTCTATGTGCTTCTTGATTCTTTCAATTTTTTTACTAATATTTTCTAGACAAAATTACATTATACTCTTGTTTTATCATCCTTTATATCAATGACTTCCTGCCAGCAAGTTTCTCGTTTACAACCACTTCCAAATGGCATTTTAATAACGAAAGATTATTTTATTTGTAAAGTTATCAGTAATATTAAAAAATCTGAAGAAAGTAAAGATAGTTGATGAAAAATGTAGAATACATATAGAAATATTCTTAAAAACATTTAGCTATTATTAAATTTTCAGCAAAAAGTAAAAACCCAATAAAACCCAAATAAACCCAATAATACCCACATAAAACCCAATAAAACCCACTACCCACTGGGTTATTTAAAAAAAAGACAGAGGTACAGGCCTGAGGAGCACTTAGTCTGGGTCAACAACCCATTGAATAGGGGTGCCTAGATGGAGGTACCACTAAGCCGCCCTCGGCCCCAGCCGCTAGGGGGATGTCATTGACTCGCTGGCAAATAACTCTGAACCTAATTATACTCTAAGTTAACGTCCTTATAATGAAACACAAGTAGCCAAGACTCTAAAGGGCAGGAAGTTTCTCCTCTTTGCTACCTGGTTCACCTGTTTACCCAATCTTCCTCTATTTCGAAAAGGCCCATGGTCCGTTTGGCTAGTACGGTTTCGAGGCCTCTTTGGTTTGAGGATAGTGCATGGCACCTTCCTAGGCATTGAAGGAACAAGATGAACATAACATAGCGAGAAGATCATTCAACATTTTCTGAGCAAATCTAGATAAAGCAAAATGAATATTCTAAATAGATACGAAAAATTATGTTAAAAATTAAGGCCAGTATATAAAGTAAGCAAATTTGAAAAATTTTGGAAAAGAAAATGAATTTCTAAATTAATCACTGTGGGGGAATCTCACGTGGAACTTCCATGCGCTTTAGAAGGCTTTGTTAGGCTTAAATTGGTAAGCCTACCCCCCCCCCCATCCTCCTTCCACAAGCGGTAGCCTCGAAGCGCGTCCACCACGGTCCGCCTTTACACGGGTTAGAATAACCTTGGCAAGAAGATACGAGGCCATTCGAGAGTAGAGCTGTTTCCCACTACCCCCCTCCCCCCGCGGGAAGAGCCTCTGACATATATAGTGCTCGTTTCCCATGAGGAAGACACAGAGTTGAGAAGTTTCGCCCGGACCTGAGAAGTTTCGCCCGGACCTAAGAAGATTCCCTTAGTTCCAAGTCAGGTGCTATCAACAAAGCAAAGTGACGGCTGACTAGTTGTGTACTGGAATTAGTTCCAGCCAGTGAGGTAATTCTATTTAACTATCGCTAGCGAACGATTTTTCCGACTTCATCATCAACTCCTGTCGAAGCCTTCCTCGTTCGCCCCTTGTTTTCGGGTGGCCGAAATACTCTCCCCTAGACCGGACGTTACCGCTGCCCCCCCTTTTTGGAGACCTGTCATAACTTTAAATTCCTGCTCGGAAGCTCCGAGCGGCCTCGCCTCACGTGCAGAAGACATCCGTGAAGCCAAACCCCGACGTCTCACATGGAATCCTCCGTAAGCCAGCCCCTCTTACCCTTCAGTAAACCATTCGATTTAATTCCCCCCCCCCAATTTGAATAGTATCCTCCTGTAATATCATAAATTTTAACTTCATAGTCTGATTCATAACTACATCCCCCCCCATCCCTCGTTCATCTGATGTAGTTTTGCCCTTCAATTCTTTCATTATTTTTATGTAAATAAAATTATATTTTTGTTCATACCTCTTTGAGTAACCATGAGCGTGGCCATTGCCCATAAGAAAACCTGACCTAGTTGCACTCTTATCTCGCCCTCTGCCCGTCGAAACTCGTGGTGTTCCGTCCCTTTGTCAGCTCGCCTTTAAGTTATTGGTCCCTCTCCCATAGATATAACATTGTATTGATTTTATATAATGTCATACCACGACAATCACAATATCAGGTCGTCCGTAAGGTTCTGAGGAATTTCGAAAGTTTTTTCTTTAGAATCTTAATATTAGAGTTAATGTTGGTATGCAGACTAACCCCAAATCTTAGTATGTGGGTTGAATAGATGTTTGAAATTTAGAAAAGTGCCATTCATAAAAATTAGTGAAATTTGGCTACATTTAACACTATGATGTCTGGGTCCCTGACAATCTTTCAGAGAAAAATTGCATGGACTAATATTCCATCTGCGACCTATTCTTAAATTGCAATGAAACGGAACCCTTTTGTGAAGCGATTGGTGACCGGATAAAAAAATTAGATTGCCTACGATAGCATAGTATGGATGATTTGGGATCACTCATTCTTTTTCTCTTTATATACCTCAAATAGTTATCTAAGGATTCCGGTGAAATGTTGTGAGGTTGAGACCAAGGAAGAGTTGATTAAATTTTCGTCAAGTTTCATATCCGGAGATGGATACTGGCTCACTTTAATTAATCGCTTTATGAACATGGATTTGGGACATTTTCTGAAATTCGGCAATGTTATGACCTTTCTGAAGGTTAGGTTTTGTCGTTAGACATCGATCCCCATACGCTTGAGTCTTGATAATATTTTAATTATTTTTCAAAATATTAGCCTTGCAAAGCTATGGTGACAGAGATCAATGAATAGCATAATTGCCCTAAGAAGCGAGGATAAGATTTCAAGATGGGCTAATTAGCTTAAAAGTGATGATAGAAGTTAGGCTATTGTGCTTAATAAAAAACATAAGAACCAAAGCATCTTTTGTTTTTAATTAAGGAGGGTGTATATATGTGACCTTCAGCAAGGGAAAACCTTGCCGAAACATAAAGGATATTAAAAAAAGAACAAAAAAATATCAACCTAAATTATTCAAAGAAACAAACAGCAAGAAATTACTAAAAGAAATAAAAGGAAAAGAGAAATTAAAGAATGATAAGTCCTGGAGAGAGGCCCGCTACCTGAGGGGCGCCAAAAAGCATCCAATCCTCAAATGCTTAAGTAAAATGGACAACCGGTAGCGATTATAAAACTATTTCCATCTTTCTCATTATACTATTCAACAAAGCCTATTTTATTCTTTTTCTTATCTTGAGAGTGTCTAATCTAATAATGCAAATCAGCAGTCTTGTGAGGCGTTTTTATTGCATTTAATCACCATTAAAACATCTAAGACCTTTATTCAGTGTTTATCGAGTAACTGGCTTGTAGAATGTAGTAAATAAAATAATTTCGCAAAATTGTTGAAAGTAGAATTTCCTTGTTTGTGCTAACAAATAGTTTTGCTTTTTCCAAAACATCGTCGTTGAAATTGTAACACGTTATAGTGCAAAATATAACGTATTTCTGCTTTCTGTGTAGGCTTTAATTATAATTGGAGTTATTTTAATACAAGTGTTTATAATTATTCTCTCCTTTAGGAGAGGAGTTTAGGAAGGGAGTCTTACTTCATCTGAAGATACATGTACGGAAGAGAGAGTTAGGATGGATCGTAGTGGGATGTACCGCATAGTGGGTGTTTAGGGGAAATAGAAATATGAAAAAAAACAAAAACAAAAACATGATATTTCTTGCCCTACGGTTTTAAGCATTAAAGTGTGTATAGCGAGAATAGAAGAGAGAATTGGAACGAATTTAGTTATTTGAATGTGCATTGTTTTTGTTATCAGATATTATTCAGCTAGTGTGAGCTACACAAGCGAATTTCAAAAGGGCCGTGTGAAAATAAATGGTAAAGGTACACGAGTGAAAGGGAATCTCCTTTGGTTGGGACTTATGAAAATTAATTACTTAATAATTTTAGTATAACAATGAAATAATAATAATTATTAATTAAATATTACCATGATTTTTAATGCATGTGTACGCGAGTTCCATTAAGATATCGCATAGCTTGATAGATATGGTCAAAGTATGGCCCAGTGTACGGGAATATAAGCACACGGTCTCTAAGGTGGGCTAAGCAAGGCAACAACTGTTATTGTTCTAAGAGTGCTATTTTAATAGATATTTGCAGCTGCGTGACCAAGAAATATGCCAAACACAGTGACAAAAATAGATTTTAATACACACTAAATAAAAGGCACAAAATAAATATCGATATATATATATAGGGACATGAATAAGACGGAATTAGGTTCCGAATACTAAATGGATAACCAGGGTTATTAAAGGGTTATAATAGGAGGTATAGGGGAGTAAGCGATTTAGTTACTTTGAACCTCGAGAGAAAAGCGGGGAGAACTTGGAAAGGAGATCTCGGGGACCTTGATTACTCTCCCGTGTAGCTAGGAACCCGCAGAGGGTGATGCTACTTTCTCCAAACTTGGGTTTTGCGAGATGCGGGCCTATTGCGCTCAAGAGCTCACCGGACGAAGTTCGAATGGGGTAGATGACTTCTTTAAACTCGGATTGTGCGAGCTATTGGGCCTCTTTTCCTCAAGTCGTCACCAGAAGAATTTCGGAGGACGGCTTCTCCAATCCTTGCTCAGAAGGCAGTTGAGAAAGGCTAACGTTGACTAAAGAGTCTTTTCCTCCTGACCCGAAGATACGAGTGTGATATCCAGCTCTTCCGTGGATTGCGACCGTCACTAAACACTTTTCGGGAGAGAGCGTCATTGAATCGAACTCCTTTCGGCGAAGTATTGTCTAACCAAATCTGTCGGTAATCCTTGGCACGGTGCATATCTACCCGAAGTTCTCCAAAATAGGGAGAGAGAGGCCTTCTCGAACCCTCGTTATTGGCCGTAACAACCAAGTGTTTCCTTGCGGAAAGTGTAAGAGGGATCAGTGGGTCACACGGACGACCAGCGGCTGGAGCCATAAAAGTTGTTCGAGGCGAAGCTACAAAATAGATGAGTAATCTCCCGACCCAGGAGGGGGGAGGGGTATTGAGACGGCGGGGAGGTAGCCTTTAATATCAGCGTCATGCCTCGGTGTGAATTTCTCAGTGACCTGGTGGCAAGTCCAAAATGGGTGAAGTGGGAGGGGGGTAGGGGCGGAACAGCCCGCTTTCTCTCCCGAATTGATATCTTAAGAGGTGGGGAAATACTACTATTCTAGTGGATCCCTCTACAGATATTAACTATTCGCTGAAAAGAAGTGACTTAATTTTAAGCCTTTCAATTATTGGAAAGATTAAAGATATTTTATCATTTATAATTTGCTATATGTACTTGATTTACGATGGAAAGGGTTGATTTAAATTACTAATATCATCTATTAACTTTTTATTGAATTCCGTGATCTGTTTTCTAAATCATTCTGATATTTGTCTAGAATAAAATAGAATATTGAATTGCAAATGATTGCCGATTCCTATAATTTTAAAGCCTTGAGCTTCAGTCGATTCTAACCAATATTAATTAGTTAATATATACATCAAGCAAATGGTTGCATATTTAAATGGAATTATTCTTTACTATCTCATGTGGACTTTAAAATATTAATTTTGTCAGTATTTGCAGAAATAAAATAGGTGTTTATACCATGATTTTACAAGATTAAAATATCTGGGAGGTTTTATTGAGAACATATGTCAATCGACCATATAAAGGCTTGAAATATTGATAGTAACTCTACTGAGAGACTTTGACCCAGTGATGCCTAACAGGACAGACAGATAACCATAAATTAATATTAATCAAACTGTGGTTTAATGATTAAAAAATGCTGGAATAAGGAAAATAAATCGATGGTAAAAAGAGTCGAGCGAGAACGACCAATACTAGAGCTATGAATCGTAATTCTATAGCTGGAATGAGAAATACTCTAGCTGGAATGACGAATACATGAGTTAGAAAGACGAATATTGGATCAGAAAAAAAGAATATTATAGCCTTGAAGAGGAAGACAATAATGTAAAAAGGAATTCTCGAGATGAAAAGACGAAAAAATCACATGAGAAGAACAATAATAGAGCTTGAAAGAAGAATACTAGGGATAGAAGGCAGAATTATGTCCTATTTTTTAAAAAAATCTATCTATGAAACCTTTTGAATTTCTCCGAAACAAATACGATAAAGAAAGACGTCCTAAGATCCTTAACCAGACATCAAGCAATTAACAAATCTCTATGAACTGCTTCGGTACAGGATGAAAGAAGTGCACTAGAATGTATATTAATTGCATTAAAGCGAATGCAGTGAGTCAAATCATCAATCAAAATCCGGGCGTTTTGACATGCAACTGCACACAGGATTAATTCAAGACATTGTTGCCCATAAACCTAAAGGTTACTTTGAGTAAATCAAGATATAATTAGCAGGTAGCACAAGATAGTTTCCCTATGAGTGGCATATCGTGTATTTTGTAATAAAGCTACGTCACTTATAAGTGGCAAAGTAAATCACTATAATTCACACTTTTTGTCCAATTAACGTCCAGCTAACCTTGGTCAAGAGTGGAAATGAGCTCACATTAGGATAAGTAGGGTGTGAAAGGGTAATACATAATCTAAGTTTTATGCCCCTTTTTTCCTAGGTTACCGCACTAATTTATCATAATATGATGCGGGAATTTCTTAAGCCTCAGTTGTTTAAAGATGGCTTCGCTTGTCATTAATCTA
Organism: Ceratothoa steindachneri; assembly: GCA_963969495.1. Classification (NCBI taxonomy): domain Eukaryota; kingdom Metazoa; phylum Arthropoda; class Malacostraca; order Isopoda; family Cymothoidae; genus Ceratothoa; species Ceratothoa steindachneri. Next base: position 204,539,612 of record OZ018320.1, on the reverse strand, counting down.
AAATTATTCGGAATAAGCTAGAGGAAGAGTTTTCAAATCGGCACATTGGTAACAAAAGAACTGTTGTTTTGGGTATATCAAATCATAAGCCAACAAAACAAGGATTGCAACTCTGGCAAGTTTACATGAACACATAGTACATAAATGTTACCGATAATATTAGGCTCCAAATGCCATAGGATGAGTTTTAAAGTAAATTTGAACAATTTGAAACATGCTGAGAATTTGATGGTCATGATCTCCAGCCATCCCCTTCTCTGCTTCTGCCATTTAATAATAATTTTATTGTTTAATTAAAAGAGGTAAAGAATTTATGTCCACCCCGTAGAAAGCAAAACGCTTGAAATTGTGCACAGATAATTAACCCCCCCGAAAAAAACTCAGCATTTATTTACAGTGCATAGAAACCAAATATTTTTAATCCCTTCATAGGGAATTAAAATTGAGCTTTAAAGTGGCACAATCCCTTATTTTGTTTTTAAATAAATACCAATAAAATCACGTGATTTTCTTCCTCGATATCATTTACAGAGTAAAAAAAGGTTTTACAGTGTCTACTATTTTACACCGAGAAGTTCTTAAACGAATCACATTTTATAATATTTTTTATATCAGTTTTTAAATATTAAAAAATACATAATTGAATACAATGATTTCCTCGTTATTTGTATGTTTTTATCATCGCATATTGCTTAAAAATCATTTCCAGAACAAAGTAAACGTGATGATAAATTAAGGAAGACAAAACGAGCAAGAACAAATGAGAGTGATAAAAGTAAAGGGGAAAAAATCTTCTGTTCTCTCATTACTTTCTCTTTTTTTCAGCGTCTTTCACATCCTCTTTTGAAGATAATTGTGTTGATTCAGATTATTGGAGTGAAAGGACAAGAAAGGGATGAAGAAAAATAAGTAAAACTGAAAAAAACAACATTAAAATTATTTGATAAAGAAGAGTATTTCCATGGAAAACCTCATCACCTCTAAATGTTGGGGCAAAAGACAGGCACGATTAAAGGAAAAATGAAAAATTATACATGGAATAAGTGATAGAAAGTACAATTTGTGGCCCCTTTGAGGGGCAAATAAGGGTTTACATGCACTATTCTTTTTTATCCTCCCCCCCCGACCTTTTTTATTTTAAGTGTTCATTTTATCACCCTTTTCGCTCCTTGAGTTGTATAAATCATAATATTGGTCTACTCAGGCTTTATATTACCTTACACCATGCAGTATACCCATAAGATGACCTTTATTTGTTGCTCAGAATATCCCCAACTAATCTCCTCTTTAGACCATTCGGGTTATCTATAATTGACCTCTTTACATTTCCCCTAACTTCACTACCTTTGATACCATCATCTATTTACACATCTAGCGGAGATGCCTTCGTTGGTAGTCACTTATTATTTCCAAAAAATGATGATAATTTCTTGTTCATCTTATGTGCGTGATATCCTATCCATCGAAAATAGATTTAATAATGAATAATGAACATAATAAAAATAAATCTACAAAAAAGGGTCATTTACCATACTTATACCTTCGTATCAAATAGAAATAAAAGGGAATTAGAAGGAAAATTATAACTTTTGCCGCAAATCAAATCCATTTGGGTAATTTGTAGACGAGAAAATCTGAGAGATGTAGAATGAAGATGTGTGTGGTGGAATAACATGGAATCAGGGAAGTATTGAAAGAGAATTTAAACTGTGAATCCCAGTGTACTTTACGTTGCTCAAAAAAAAACTTCCTTCATATACTACAAGTATACATGAAGAGTCAGATGTATTTTTATATCATCTAAGCCAAATGAATAATAAGAAGCTTTATAATTTATGTTATCAACCACCATTAAATGAGAAGAGCGCTATACGATTTACAGGATGAAGCGCAATTAAATATGAAGAGCTGTAGAATTTATGTTGCCACATCAAATGAATATAAAAAGAGCGCCTTATGATTTAATTTATACAACCAAGTTCAATCAAAAAAGAGAGCTGTATGACTTGTTTTCTCTATATATGAAGACAAAAATATAATGTAAGTTATATACCACTATTCAATATTACGAGAGAGCTTGTATGATTCATATTATCCACCCAAATTGTATGCAGAGAAAACAGAATAATTTATTATCTCAACCCATTTTGTACAATGCGTGAGGTGTGCGATTTATTTTTTAGAACTCAATTTGATCATAATTTGAGATGTATTATTTATGCTTTCCCAATTAAATGTCGATGAATATATATAGAGAGAGAGCTGCAATTTGTATGATTTCCAACTCAATATAACCTGAAGAGAGACGTTTGTGGTTTATCTTATCCTATCTAAGTTAATATAAGTCCGAGCTGAAGAATTTTTGTTATATACCAAAATTAAATATAAAAAAGAGCGGTATTATTTAGTTTATCAACGCAATGGATATAAGTCGTATATGCCTGGTTTTCTAAAATTCAATACATTATTCAAAGAGGTGTAAAATTTATGCTATTCAAATTACTTGAATACAAAATGAGAACAAATTGACTAGGTTTTCCAATCCGCTCTTATATGAAGAGTTAGATGAGTGGTATTATCTAGTCCCAGTGAATATGTATATAGACAAAATGTTCGGAAAAACTGCCCCCCAATGAGACAATATCGAGAAAAACCTTTAGCGTTTTGACAGAGGGATAAAATAAATAAGAATTAGGAAAATACGAAATCAGTTATACATCCTTATCTATTTTCTCCAAAGAAGTGAAATTTATGACTTGAAAAATTATAGTTTCACGTGAAATAAACAATTTTTTTAACAGTTCTCTCAGACAAAATCATCCAAGTTTTATCTTAGCAACTCTTCCCTTTTTTGATTAATATCAAAAGTCCGTTTAATTTCCGTTTACCTCTATTTCTTTTCTTAACTTAATCACAATCCAATCCAAGTTGAGGGGCAAAAAATCTCTGTTCAAAAATTGAATTGCGTCTTATTAAGGAATTTACAGCTAAAGAGTTTTCTATTTATTCAATAAACAGCTTAAATTTAGTGGTATTCGGGTTTGAGTGTTCAGATTGGAAATACAAAATTGTATTTTACAACTACTCTACAAGTTTCTAAGTGGTTCCGACTTATATTTAGAATTTTACTGGCTTAAAATTAGGTTTTAAATTAATACCAAAGACGAAATAAGCAAATGAAAGCGAACAAAAATACATTAGAAAATAATCTAAAACTTAAACAAATTCCATTTAGGAAACTAAATTTGAGATCAATTACCTGCCCATTAATTCCTAAAAGACTAAGAACCTGTTAAATTTTAGATGGAAACATAATATTATTGTTTACTCGAGTGGATAATAGGTCTAACAATATCCAATTTCTTCTTTATGCTAGTCACTTTTGAAATTAGTTTCCAAATTAAAGGTGTTCCTTTCAACTGGGTTGCTCTGTACCCGCTTAATATGACTGCTTTTATGGTTTTTAGTCGCGTGCAACTCTTATATCTCACTATTTCGGTCGGTCGGTAGGTCGGTCCCCGTTTTTCTTTTTATTGTTTTGGTAATAACATTGTAACTATCCTGCTGATTCTAACGAAATTTGAAACCCTTATCTTCTTTTACATTCTCTTTCGAATAATATAATTGCCAAGGTCCTCCTAAGGTTAGTCCGGGAATTATTGAAAGTTTTTGAAGGTCGTAAGGTCATAAATTAGCAAAAGTGAGAGGACGCGACTTTGTTAAGTGGACCTTGTTTATTAGAAAACGGGTTTCCAAATTGAGAATTGGTGAGAGTTAAATTTCTTCCTGAGCTTATATTTTAAATGTCTTAAATATAATCTTTGAGATTTAGTCTCTTTTTAAATTCATTAACCTATAGGTAAGTCATTTATTTTCATATATAATGAGCATGAATATTAGAAAACATCAGTGCAACATATGTGTACTAATAATTCTTCCTCTTTATCTTTACTTCTATCTTTCCAGATCTCTCCTTTACAATTGCTCTGTGATAAAAGCCCTCGTTGCTTTTGCGCTTCAAATTCAAGAGCCTCCGAAAATATTCGGCTGGAAATTTACTCGTTAGTTTCAGGTCCTTGTGCATAGGTATGATAATGATAATAGTTTGAAAAATAGTAGCAATTATAATAATAATATTAAAAATAATAAATGTGATAATTCATTCTCATCAAGAATCACAGCTATACGAAATGAAGAAATATTAGTTTTACTATTAATATCACCGAATTTGGTGACGAATTATGGTCATTATTCCCTCGTATCGCGGATGAGATCTAAGACTACATATTGAAATGCACATAAAAATCGGAATGACAATAAATAGTGAGCTCAAAGTTAGTAGGTTTGGGTCCTCGCTGTGGAGGAAGGTGTCTACATCTCAGTGTGTGTTCTTTATATCACCAACGAGGATAGAACCCGCCCTGACCGCAGAGGGGGGATAAGTCACTCGATCCGAATCAGTTGTAGGTGGATATGGGTCCCCCGAACAGGGAATTCTGGGCCCCCATTGGCAGGGCTACGGAGAAGAAGCAAGAGGCGGTATGTTGTACTGTGAAGTCGAGAAGCGAACTCATAACAAATTTAAAGAGTTAAATGAGGCTATAGTTTGATGATGGCGTCTGTTGCGAGCCATTGGGCGGGAGAGCTGAGCAGGTAACCCACGCTCAAGCATAATAGGATTTCTATGAGAGATAATTATTCTTGAGTCGAGGATTGCAACAGCTGCCAACCCTCCTAACAATAAATGAAACGGCTGTTAATCCTGTTGCCATGTGTGTAATGGCTGTTAACTCAGTTGATAACTAGTGTAACTGCTGTTAACCTTGTTGACACAGAGTGAAAGCGGTGTTAAAAGTTTTGAAAAAGAGTGTAACTGCTGTTAACCCTATTGGAAATGAGTAAAATACCTGTTCACCATATTGAGAACAGGTGCAACAGCTGTAAACACTTTTGATAATTGTACTATTTCTGTTTTGAAAAGAGATGATTATAATATAAATATTCGGTTAAGTTGCGATTTTATATCTCCTTATTTAATGGACAAATCATGGCAATCCAAAGTAATCAATTGATTTTTATATATTATTTTATTCCCCATATTCGTTTGAATACATATGGTGAAAGAACCAAGTTGCTTAAGAGATAATGATTGTTGTCGTATTGGTGAGCGGATACCTTCACTGCAGAGAATGCAGTCTACCTGCGTTGCAGGCGACCAGATGGATAGCCGCACAGAGCTAATAAGAGGTGAATGCGGGAGAAGATTAATGGTTGGCTAAAGAAAAGATTTAAATACCATGTTTCATTCAAGGTTATTGAAAGATTAAAAACAAAATTAAACTTTAAATACACTAATAGTGCTAATTATGGAAATGTCTACAAAGTCAAAGGAATGGGAGAATAATGGCGCTCTTAATGAAATACTAAACCAAATACTTATCACTTTAACGATTGTCAAAATATGGGACTTGGTCAGACAGGAAAAATGTTGGTAAACACTTTGGAGTCCAATTACAGGGTCGGGAGAAGAATATTAGGTGGCGAGGATAAAAGGGGTCATTATCATCGAAAAGGAGTAAAAGGATTTTACCTTAACGGCATGACTCTTAATGATAGGAGAGATTCTTACGAGGCAAGCTAGTCTTGCAGCTCGAGGGGGCGTTGTACTCTTGACGCGTTGGTCGGAATTACCTGGGGCACGAGTAAGATAATTTCCAGGTTGCGTGAGACACTCTCGAATTGGGAGGAGTAATCTCGGACTAGGGGTGAAGTTTCCTTGACGGGATGAGAAGAGTGGTTCGCACAATTCCTCCAATGAAAAGTCGTTTCACGAATTTTCCGATTGACTGTGGCCAAACTCACGACAATCTATCTAGCAGACGAGATCTAACTACGAGGTTCGATTCAAGACGAGGGTCTGTATCTTCGCAAAAGGGTGGGTGGTACTCTCTCCCGAGTAACGGTTGACCTTATATTAAATACCCTGCTGGTTTCCCCCCTAGAAAGCCTCCAGGCATGGCAGTCTCTTGGGAGTAACCATTAGCGCTAGTCTCTTTAGGCCCAGTCGAGATAAGACGACCTAGGAAGATTCTTCTCAGGTCAACCCTGGCCTCTAGGGAGAAGAAGGTCGGAAAAATGCTTCTCAGCGGGGGATAGGCCGACTGATCAAACACAGCTGTTAGCAGCAGCTTTAAAGTTTTACCACGCGAGAATAGTTCTCTTCTTTGCGTTTAGAGATCTAGCTTAGGCCTACGTTGTCTCTGCTTGAAAGGACGGGCACAATTTATGCCTTCGTGTTCGTTTCCTCACACTCCTCCCTTCCGGAAGATGACCTTTTCTTAGAGCGAAGAGGGAAGAAAAGTGAATCCCCAATCTTTAGGAAGGGGTTGTGCTCGTAGTGTATCATGAGTGGGGAGAGGGAATTCCTAACCTGCTTCTAACAGCTCTACATATGTATGACTATCCGAACAAAAAACACGCAAATTGTAGTGGAACGGAAACGACAAAACATTATATTATGTACAATTACGATGGATTATAACATACCCTCTATCAAAAAAAATAAATATATATGCGTCAAATAGTATACATAGAATGTCTAAATAAAACGACAGATTTGAGGCTTATAACGCGAGGTTTCTACTAAGAATATCTGCTACGACATTGGCACTTTCTTTAATAGAGAGAATTCGAAATTGACATTCTTGTAGGAGCAAGCTCTATCTCATTAAACGACCATTTTGACTGTTATAGTTCTTTATATAGGCTAGGGGGCGATGATCAATCTCTACAATGAATTCCTTTCCTATTAACTGCATGCGAAATCTATGTACACTCCAAACAATCGCGAGAGCTTCACGATCGATAACCGAGTAATTCTCTTGTCACGCCAGGAGCTTTCGGCTATTTTCCCTCAAGGGTATTTGGTAATAGGCCTTACATAGGTCTATTTCCGTAAAAAATTTGGCCTCTTCGAATAGGTGTAAATTTTGGTTCAACGTAGAAAACGGTCACAGCGTTAAACTTCCGAAAATTTACACACATACGGAAAGACTGGTCAGGTTTGAGAACCATAACGATGGGGAAGCATTAATCAGAATTGGAAAGTTCTATGATTCGCAAATTTAACGGATTTTCCATTTCGTCGTTGAAAGCCTGACGCAAATCAATTGGAAGAGGATAGGGTTTTGATCAAATGAGTTCTTGGATGGTGAGTGTGATCGAGTGCTCAAAGTGGATCGAGCAAACGGGTTTTCCGCGATCACGTCAGGGAATTTATTTAACATTCATAATAATTGTGTCTTCTAAGAGGACACCAGTTAGTAGTCTAGATCTACTACTGGGGCGGAATTTTATGGGGAGCTTGGTAAAGAGGGGAGAGGATAATCATTATCCTGCTCAAAATACAGAGTGTGGACAACATTAAGGAAATCGCAGGGGTAAGAGGCTTTCATCACTGTCTCTTCATCAAGGGCGACTATATTATTGATAGAGGCCCGGCGGTGGTATTGCTTTAGCATGTTCACGTGGAACAACTTATCTCCGGAGGGGGTTTTAATAGTATAATCCACGAGGCCACGATCCTCGAGGACTAGGAAGGGACCCTTCCATTAGCTAAGGAGCTTGTTCGCATATGTGGGCAAAAGAAGAAGTACTTCATAGCCTGGCCTAAATTGTCTTTCTTTGACTTGACGGCAAAGTAGGTGCAATATTTTTCTAAATTTAAATAGGAATTCTTGTAGTCTATGTCGAAAAACTCTTCTAGACGATTGCGAAGGGCAAATAAATTAGAGTAGGATGATTTTATTTCTTCATCTAGGCTGGAGTTGGCAAATAGCTCGTTAAAGATGCTCATGGGGCCTCTTACAATTCACCCATATATGATCTCGAATAGGGCAAATCCTACGGGACGATGAGGAATTTTCCAGCAAGCGAAGAGGGCAACGAGAAGATAAAGATGCCATTCTTTGGGCTGAGCATAACACACCTTCTTTAATGCGGCTTTCAATGTACCGTTCAATTTTTCACAAATCCCATTCGCTGAGGAATGAAATGTGGTTGTAAATAGGGGCTTAATCATGAGGAGCTTGCCGACGTATTCTATTAATTCTGAGGTGAATTGCCTACTTATGTCGGACAAGATCTCCTTCAGGATAGCGAGGCGGGATAAAATAAAGATTAGAGCCATTCTTAACAGGGAACGCTATCTATTTTCTTGATGGGGGCCGCTTCGGGGAATCGCGTCTCGTAATCTACTAGGTTAAGACGTAAGAGTGTCCTTCGCTCGACGGGGTTGAATCTGGCCGATTAAATCAATGGCCACTCTAAAAAAGCGTTCTGAAATTATTGGGGTCTTCTGAAGAGGGAGAGCTCGTATACTCCCTTTTGCTGCAGTTTTCTGGCAGATGCAACAAGACTCGCAAAATTCGGCAATTTCTTTTCAGCCCCTGGCCAAAAGAAATATTTTAATATTCTTTGAGCCGTTTTGTTATAGCTGAAATGACCGACCAACAGCCCATTTTGGGCCAAATTAAGGACTTGGGGAGCGTAAGATTGAGGGATATACAAGGTATGAATAGCTGGGCTGATCCCATCCGAGCAGGTGCGGTAAAGTAGGCCTTGCTTAATGAAGTAGGAGACCTCTTTTGTCTGCGGGCAGATCCTATCTCGTGACTCCTTGCTTTTTTTCTAAAGAGGAAGGAGAGTAACGCACTTCATTTTGGCTTGCACAAATGCTTCGTTACGGAGTGCTGCGAATCCCGGGTCAAAACAGGCCTCTAGGGGAATGGGAGGCGTGGAATTCCTCTGAACCTGTGCTCGGGTAATGACTGGCTGGGTCACCGGATTAGGCGTTATTTGGGGGCTCTAACCTACCAACACGGCACCAAATTTGATCGGGGCAGCGACTACTGCAGCCCATCCAGTAAAGTACTGTCATTCCACGTAGCACCGGAGGACGTGGAATCGGTTCGCTCGTCAAAAATATTCATGGACCAGAGCATGCCTTCTATGGTAAGGGCTTCCGGCGGGAAGTAATTTCTTGGACACTACTATACAATTCCCCTTAGTGTCCCTCACGTGGATGGATACCCGGCATCCATTTACAGATCCATATTCAAATATTAATTCGCCAGTGGAGCTCTTAGTGAAATGGTAGTTCACCTGGTTTCCCGGGGAACTATTCGTTCAGAGAATTGCGGAAGATTTGGGGCTAGAAGTCAGGAGAATTGAAGCAGCGTTGATTTGATGGAACTAGCGGTTGGGAGGATATCTGAATTGTGATTTTTGTGCGCAGTTATATTTCACGTTGCTATCCACTTCACACCAAAAACAGGCAAAGGTCCTTTTGGCCTACGTCGTAAAAGGGGGAGTAGAAATGAGAAGCTTGATATCCCTCGACTTAGCCGGGAGCTCGTTCTTCGGATCTGGACTGGGAATCTTCATAAAATTAGGGGGCGTTCTTCGTCATGAACCAGGAGGTATTATTCTTACTTTTGGGGGACGGAGGATGGGATTTCTTGGGGTCATTCGGGGACATTATGGCTGGCTGTGTATACATCCAGCTCTTTGATACATTCTTTGAAAGAAGCGCATTGCCTATCTTTCACGAATGCGCAGATTTCCGGTGGCAGCGCTGCCATCAACTGGTCCCTAGGGAAGAAATCTACGAGAGACTCATATTCCTGGGTAATCTGGGCGGAATCTCGTCCAAAATTAAAACTGCGTTGAGAGTGTACCCAAACTGCGGGAATGTCTGTCTGGGCTGGATTCTAGCGTGACGGAATTTTGGTCAGTTTATTTTGGGGTTCATGTTGACTGCGGATAAAAGTTCTGTTTTAAAGGTGGAGTAGTCTATCGTTTCTTGGGCGGTAATGAAAATAAAATTTTCTCTGAGTTGCGTATTGAGGAGTGGGAGCAATCTAGATACACCATCTACTTCGATATCTCAGTGGTTGACCTCAAATATCATTTCGAAATGTGTGAGGCACTCGTATGTAGAGAAATCCTCACCATCTTTGAATACTGAAAAATTTAACGGATGTAAACTGAAGGGCTTCTGGTCTAGAACTGACAGAAATGGCTTCTATTTGATTGCAATTAGGTTCATGTTGCCGAATCCTTTCCATCTTTTTCCTTTTGCTCTCTCTATCTCTGTTCCTTTCTTCCATTTCTCTCTTCCTAACTTTCAATTTGTGCTCTCTTTTCCTTTCTTCCATTTCTCTTTATGCTCTTTTGTTTCTTTCTTCTTTTGGATATATGACATTAAATTATTGCCAGAGAGTCCTAAAGCTGTCCGGCAAAATTAAAATTAAATTACCTAACGATATCCTATCCTCTACTGCACAAAAAAACGTTAATTAATCCCTATATGCACACACGGGATTCAGGATATATGATCTTGATCTGAATTAATCTGATTTCAGGAGATGCTCGTCTCCGAAACGGATACCAAATTCTGGTTGAAAGGGCACACACAATAACAGTAACAAAAAAAAATCGTTCCACTATCTTAAAATATCTTGAATGTACTTGGCACTCAGAAAGTCAAGAATGACTGGAGCAGGGGAGCACTCTTAAAGAGAGTTTCTTTATAAGTCAATTAAAAAAAGAAACAGACCACAAAAAAAAACTTTACCTGAGACCAGATTTTTAATATATATATATATATATATATATATATATATATATATATATATTAGTTAGTGTAGTTGGGTAGCACTCATTCTTGAATGCAAATTTTGTTGAAAACTATTGTGCATTTTGCCTTAATTAATTTTATTTTGGCAACTTTCTCTTCTTTTAACTATCTTTTTTATTTCATCTTGTAGATGGTGGATCACTTGTCTAGTATTCATCTTTTTTTAGATGAATGTGTTTGGTAACACCCAAAATAAAGTGCTAAGCTTTCAATCTTATTTGATCTTATTGAAATGTTCTTGCCTCCTTTACCGATGTAATGAGTGGACTGAAAATCTGACAGAGTGAAAAAAAACGATTTTTAAGGGGTATTTATTCCGCCTTAGTTAAACGTAACGTTAGGGGAGAGGGGCCACTCCTATGAGTTAAATTCTAAAATAGTTTTAATGTGCAATTCCAGTTTGTCTAAGAAAATCAGCCTCGCTTTATTGACTTCTTTTCAATGGGTATATTGCTTGTTAGGTTAATATTATGCACACTCTTGATATGATTCTTAGGCCCACCGCTTTTTAGATGCATTGTTAAATGTCTCGAAAATGTAGTAGTTGTCATGCCAATATATTTGGAGTTATTATAAAGCTTAGAGTCTTTATCAGGGCAGGTGAACTCATAAACTTTGTTGGTTGAATTGAGATTCGAGGAGTTTAGACCGATGTTGTTTTTCATCAGGAGATTGCTGGCTTTTGTTGTTTTATATTATATGATGAGTTGAATTTTATCCGTTTGATTTTTAAACTTGATGTTGCGGTTGACAGCAATTTGAGGAAAACTCCGTGCTAAAACTCACATATGAATTGAGCACAGGCAATAAACTCCCTTTCTTGGCTGTTGAAGTTTAAAACATCAATGGTAGCTACATCACTAAAGTACATAGAAAAAGTATGGCCATGGCAAGATGCCTCATTGTGGAGAGTGAATTGCTCTGAAAGGTATAAAATAAAAATAATCGGCTCATACATCGGCCGAGCTTATAAATGCCTCTCTACGTGGGAACTTGTTCACTGAGAGATAGCACGAGTAAAACAAACACTCGTCAACAACGGCTTCTCAAACAGCATGATTGAGAAACAACTCCAAACTTTATTAAATACTCATTGCAAAGTTACGGATAAAACTGAAAGTAATTAGAGAGAAGTCAACAACATCAAAGTGTATTACAGAAATCAGATGTCCACGGCCTATAAAATTGAGGAAAAAAACATCAAGGGGATTATTATACGCAACATCAAGGTTAAAAGTCAAATGGATAAAATCATATATTCAGAAATTAAGCAAAGATGTTTGATTCTTAATTGGGAGAAAACTAATATAATTTTTTTAATAAAAGCTTAATTTAAATCATAAGAGCCAATTAATGTAAGAAATATCTCTTAATATTTTATAAGAATTAAATAAATCCTTATGATAGAATAATTTAAAAATGTGTGAAAAATTGCTTTTATTAATTGATTTGCAAACTCTACACAAAATAAGTACTGATATAAACCTAGAAAACATTATTACACTGATTACATAATTTGGTCGGACTTCTCTTTAAAATTCCATCACAGGTATTTTTATTAGCTATGAAATAAAAAGAACAAAAGTTTCATCAAATAATTTTATTACGTGTATTTTCAATATCTTTGAAATAAAATGAGAAAAAATGTCATGAAATAATCTCACATATGTTTATTATCTTTGAACTAAAAGTTTAGCCAAACACTATTAGCTTGCATATTTTTAATACTTTTTAAATAAAACGAACCAGGCAATGGCTTCGCCACTTCCCCCTATACGAGGAGCTTGCGCTTCGCTACTAAGATTAAAATTTAAAATCTAAAAAATTCAGCCATGGTTAAATTTTAATACATTTTCTGAACTTGGCCAATTATAATAATTATAAAAAGGAAATCTAAACTAAATTTTCCCCTTTCGAACTATTACGAGGCTAAAATTAGTTATAGAAGAAGTATATATAAAAATAATTTTTCGGAACTTCACCATTTGTAATTCTTTGGAATTTAAAAAATTCACCAAATTTCGATACCTATATTTATTTCTGAAATCTCTCAGTCTTAACCAAACTAAGATGAAATTATTATATTAAAATACTTACAAAAATCCCCTTTATAAATTATAGAGTTAGTGATGATAAAGGTTTCAACAAATAACTTTACCAGGCGTATTTTAAATATCTTTAGGACCAGCCATGTGGAAATTTAGTTTAGATTTCCTTTTTAAAATTATTATAATTGGCGAAGTTCAGAAAATTTATAAAAATTTAACCATGGCTGATTTTTCTAGATTTTACATTTTAATCTTAGTAGCGAAGCGCAAGCTCCGCCTGTAGGGGAGCGTCGCTAAGCCATTGCTCGGTGTCACTATATTTTAGGATTGTATTTTTTTAACAGTTTGCTTATTAGTTTCTGAGACACCAAGGAATCTTTGAACCTTTTACCTATGTTCTAAGATTTTCTGTACACCTCAAAAAATAACATAAAAGGATCGTTTTTTTTTATATATGAAGCTTTTATCAAAGTGTTTTCTGGAATTATAGGAAAAATAAATATGATTATCTCATAGTTTGCAATTAACAAAGAATAATTAAAAAATCTTGAAACTTAGGAGAATGCATTAATTTTAAGGCATGGTATTTTTTTTCTTATATAAAAGCTAATTTAGATGAATTATAAAATAACTATTGAGGATTTTTTTTCCGTATATCAAAAGAAAGCCTAATAAATTTTCTTTTCTTTAGGCCTAGAAAATTATTTTTTCATCTTCTGGTCTTTGCCCTACACCGAGGTCGCGATTCTTGATGAGGCGTTTCAATCAGTAAAAGACTCAAATTAAGGTTTTGGCAGATTATACGGATGGATCCCCTTTCCGACTTCAGCCCTCCTTATTTATGCGGGGTTAGGACTAGCACTGAGTTGGGCTGGCTTGCCTCCCACCCACACTGGCTAGGAAAATATTCATAATACATAAATACATCAAAAGCTTAGAGTAATAAAGAAAATTGCCAGAGCTAGAATTGGTGTCATTTTAACCTCGCATTCTTTAATATCATTTACTAATATGACCAAGAGATCCCGAGGATTCCCAAGAAGATGTAGACATCTAAGTAGAGATGAAGGGTCCCGTAAATAGATTCTTCTGACGCTAAACTGTGCTTTCGCCCTCCAGCATTTTATGAGTGTCATAAATTAAATACAAGGGAACAACGATGACGATTCCGACCTTGTTGAAGAGATACAGGATGCTTTTTTTCCATAAAGGCGGCGACGAGGCTCAAAATGAACAAGCTCAACAGAGCAGTGAATAAGTTGCTGCTCCCTACAGTAAAATCGATCTTGATTTGAACGGCAAACAGCGTAATGAGCAAGAAAATAATGGTTGTGGCCCCAGCGGTGAGAAAAACAATTTCAGTCTTGTGGTACAAAGTGATGGTCTCTAGCATGTACAATATAGACAGAGTAAAAAGAAGCAGCATTCTAAATAAAAAGGCCAAAAGTACATTATTAGGAGATATGAACCACAAATCTTTCAAATTTGTTTCAACCAAGTCCCCGTTCCTAAATCAAAATAAGACGGCGGGCACAGACCAAAACTCTGCCTGCGAAGCGCAAGCTCCTTTTCTAAGGAAGAGTAGCGAAGCGGCTTCAGTTGTTTCCTAATAATTTAATCTCTATCTAATTTTCCTCTCTATGCTTAGTTTTTATTACTAAATGCCCGAAAAATATTTGAATAAGCAAGTCGAAAAATCACGAACACTGAGGCTGCTGTGGAGTTCATATAACGAGGATAGAGCCGAAGATGCCCTGTAAGAAACAACTCAGAACTTTACCTGCTAGAGCCATTTTATATTAAAAAACTTCAACCCAGTCTAAATAATAACTCATTATCTGCTCCATTAAATATAGTCACAAATTAACAAACATGTCAATTTATTAAATTCTACTTTGTTTAAAAGAATAAAATCCACCGTCAATTATTATCCTATTTTATATAAGTTCCCTCGTTGGCTTTTTCCACCCCGCATTTCCAAAGTATTCAATTCGCTTCAAATTCAATATTCAGGTTTCATGATTTTTCTTTGTATTCGTTAGTAAACTTTTTATGTATATATTTAATGTGTATTCTTTCTTCAGCACTGATGATGGGATTTGTTGTAATCTTAAAACGACGTTTACAATAAATGATACGAGGTATCTTCGGCTATCTCCTGGTTATCCTGTCTATACTTCGCCTGAAGTTTGCGTATATATATATATATATATATATATATATATATATATATATATATATATATATATATAAAGAATTATTTTCAATTGCGCATCATTATTATACGGTTAAGAAGGCGGCAATGTTGTAGCTAACTAAGCTCTTCATCAACCTCTCGGAAGTAGCTCTGCTGATTGAAACCAAAAAATTAAAATTTGGGAGTTTGTTTTAGAAAGACTGGCTGGCTTTTGCGTTTTCTTCTCGTGATTGTGAGAAGAGCTCCTCCCAAAAGCTTGAAGAAGAGCTTAGTTATCTACAACATTGCCTTCTTAAACGCATAATTATGAGTGCGCAATTGCATATAATTCTCGATTTATAATGTCGAGCTAGAATGGGTGAAAGTAAATTTTCCATTTTCTGCGAAAGCAGGAAAAAAAATTCAAATAACGGATTGAAAGAATTATCTTGTTTGTCTTAAAAAGGCTGTATTATGCTTTATCTTCTCGTGTTTGTGAAAAGAGCTAAGTTTGGTCTTATAATACGAGACCAGGTGGAGGAGTGGGAAATGATCTAATTGAATGATGGTTGGGACGTGGGTAGTGATCTCACGATACGAGAACGTTTTCTATTCTGAATCAGCTCTCGAGGGAGGGATTTTTTGCGTGTTTACGTTTGGGGAATTTAGAGGAAAGGGTGATTTAACCACTTCCTGTGGTGTCTCCTTTTAGGGCTTCTCCAAGGAAAGGGTTATAGTTTTCAATTAGGCATGGTTTGCCTGAGGCATTTGTCCAAGTTGTGTTTTCTTAGGAAGTAATGAGTTCCGGCAATTGCTGATCAATGTTGCCACAGGGTATGACTCGTCGAGGAGAACCCTACATAAAACTACCCCTCCTGATTAGGGCAAAGGCATATGAGGAAGATTGAGCGTGGAAAAAATTACAATTGTAGGATTGCAATTGTGTAATTGATGAGCTCATAAGTTTCTTCTAATTGCTCATTAATTACCATACAATTTAATACTCATTTAAAGTCGACCACAATAGTTATTGAACGTAAAATGAGGAGTCTATCTACAGTTGATGACAAATAATATACCTTATATTTCCAACATGTGATATAGCCGGTCTGAGCATCAACTTTGCTAATTAATAACTAAGGTAACTATTAAAATAATTGCAGTGAAAATAATAATTAAATGTTAGCTATCTAATGAAATTGATGAAATGAACAAAATAGTAACGAAAATAAACACTATAGAAATAATAATGATAATAATAGTGATAGAAAAGGTTCATGTACATTGCTTTATCAAAATATGTGCAAGTTTCTTTAATATATCAACTTATCTTTTCTGAGTGACGGATCAATGAAATTTAATATAAAAGTTCAGTTAAAACAGGAGCGAGGATCATCAAACGAATAATGATGCAGATTTCAATGTAAAAGTTGAGATATATTTTTTCATGTTCGCGCTTATGTTAGATCGTAGTGTCATAGTCGATTATGTATGAGGAAATTGTATGTTGAATAGCATCTGAGTTTTGTCTGTTAGATTGCTTGTTGTTTCCCAAATTCACTGGCTTTATATTTCATTAGCGAGCACAAATATTATTTTATTCCTGTCATTATATAAGTAGTTATGTTTGCACCTCTGTAAAGCCTTGCCTTGGCCTTTATATGTGATAGTGAGTAAAACTTGTGTACAGTCCTCTAGGTTTCGGAATTAAAATTATTTCTTCAGCCAAATGGCGAAAAATGAAGGAAGGGAGAAAATTCATTTATAATTCCTGATATCGTTGTATGGATCTGCTTTTAAAAGGGTTGCCATCTCTTGTTATTCCTGCAATGCGTCATGTAGTGCCATAAACAAATTGGCAGGAGGAAATTATTATTTTTTGTATGGCAAAAAGACTATGAAATATCGTGTAACCATTCTCAAGGAAGTCCTTTTACTTGCAGCGTTGATAGTATAGTTATATGTTTTCTTTCAAGAACATCAATACTGGTAGCATTAGCAAGAGAAGTCAAAATATGTTGATTGACATTGAGTGTTAATAAATCCAGAAACAACCCAAGTGTTTCACAGCTTGGCGGTTTATAATATAAACCGATCTCCTCTAATTCTACACTGGTTAAGATAAATTACATATTTGCAACTAGCGTTTAATAATAAATTAGGAATATGAACATTTATAAATTATTTAAAAACTTTCACCTGAATATTCCACCACTTTATGAATATTTAGAATATCAATAAATACACAGTGATGCTGATACTTGACTGAAGTTTGTGCTTAGTGCATGATGGAACTCTGGTTCAATTGGGGATTTGTTTATAATGATTATACGCATGTATAGTTGGACATTATAATGACGAACAGTTATTAATTAATTAATGTAAATAAGTCTAATCAAAAAAGCTAAGTTATATCATACATACGGAAACAAGGAAAGGGAGCCAAAATACTCCAATGGATTGATAATTGGAAGTTAGTGAATTCAGTGACTCAAAGGAAAATGTTTGTTTTAAATTAGGCGCAGTTTGCAGGAGGGATCTCTTTTCTGCTATGTTTTCTCTGGAGGCAGGATTCCGAGGATTGCCTGAACTAAGTAATGTTGTAAACTTGCGTCTGCAGAGGATGTCACTGAGGATATGGTATTAGGTGAACATTATATTAATATACGAGGGATATTCAAAAGTTGTTGGTGCAAAATGAAAGAAATATTTATTAAAATTAAAATAAAGCATATATCACTAATATTTCCCAACATGGTTTCCATTTAGATCAATGCACTTCTGAAGCCGATGTTTCCACCTGACAAGTTCCTCTCTAGAGAACTCTTGGTTTTTCGAATTCCACCATGTCTTGACTTCACGTTTTGCCTCTCCTTTAAATTGAAATCTTGTTTCTTTAAATGTTCCTTAAACATAGGAAACAAGAAATAGTCCACTGTAGCAATATCAGGGCTATAAAGTGGATAGATTATGATTTCCCATCGAAATTCCCTCAAAGTTTCTCTTGTTAGCCGTGAAGAAAGGGATGGAGCATTGCTATGATGGAACATGACTACTTTAGGCAAACTGATCATCCCGCAACGCTTTCGGCATTCAACGGCCAGAAAGCTTATTGAGGCCGTGATGATCCGTTAAAAGTGCATGTGCTGCTCCTTGGGAAATACCGAGTTCTTTCGCAATATATTCAACGCTACTCCTCTAATCTCCATCCAGAAGTTTTTGAACGGCGTCCACCTTTTCTGCATTGATTGATGTGAATCGTCTCCCTCGTCATCATTAAGGGTCTTCTCTAACTTCTTTAAACGTTTAGTCCACCTCAAAACAGTGTTTCTATGTAGTATAGACTCACCATTTCCATGCTGAAAAGAATCGCCATTAGCAGAGGATTTCTAATCAAGTTTGTTAAACATTTGATAACAGCTCAGATCTCAAAAGTTGGCTTCTCCATGCAGAAAAAAAAGTTAATTTCTTGTAAACAGTCACTTCACTTGCTACCAGAAATGCGTCAGATGAATAAATGATGCTTTTGCAGGTATCAGCACAAACAATAGATATTATTAAACGTGTTTTGACTTGAAAATTTTCGATAATGCATCAAAGCATTTTGAAGATCCCTCGTATATTTATATATATATATATATATATATATATATTCAAAGTTAGAAAAAATAGATGTAAATGAGCGCATGATGCAAGAGCAGAGAAAAAGACATTGGAAGAGACAAGATCAAGGAGAGAAAAGAACAGCTCAATCAAAGCAATTCATACTTCACAAGACAGGGATAACGCTAAGAGAAAGAATGATATTATATACTTATTTACTCAGCAATGTTCCGTCATATTAACAAAAACTATCCGTCCTTTTAATGGGACCGGTACTCTATTAAAGGAACCCATAAATCTACTTTCCCTTGAATGTAGAATGCAGCCGACATTATTTGGTAAAATATGGTCCCCGTTTCCTCCAGGAAGAGTTAAAAGGTTTTTTGAGAAAATTCCAAATATTTAGAATATTTTGAGACTTTTATCGGTTGAATGCAGCTTCGAAGGGGACAGGAGCGTAAAACCTGCCAAATTCTCTTCCGTGAAAGAGAATTGTAAATTACTCGATCTGTTACGCTCTTGGGAGAGGACTTTTCTGTAAGTGGAGCCCTACCAGGGCCAGATGATCGAGCGTTACTTGAAAATGCGTATCCGAGCTGTCGTTGCTCCCAACCCCAACGCCCCATGAGAAACGGTTGCTCTATCTATGGTCTTATTTTGTAACTCTTTTAAATCTCCTATTATCTTTTCTACGCCTTTATAAAATATATGATGGTAAGAAATATATATATACTCATTTATGAAAACGTTATATATGATCACTTACGAGTATATAGCCCATATGTTTTGGCTTTAGAATTTTTTAGAAAGGTGTAAATAATAATATCCGCAAGAGCAGTTTTACTACGCCATTATTTTTACATACTCAAGATTTTTTTATTTAAAAAAAAAAAAAATATGGCCCACTTTTAATATGTAATCTAAGAACTATTTTTGGTCTACCAACTATTTTGAACTACACTCTTATCGTAAAGGAGTTACATTGAGATGATTTATAATTTTATTAGAAAAATTGAGGTTAAAACTAAAAATAAGAACACAATATAACATTTTCTCTAATATTTGGCAGAAAACAACTTTAACATCATTCATAGAATCAGAATACCTTATTTAACCAAGCTTAACCTAGGTTAGGTTAGGTTACGTTAGATTAGGTTAAGATAGGTACGCTGATTTTATGAATACTTTTAATCTTTTTTCCGTTAAATATTAAATTTTTTTTCCCATATTTCAGTTTTAACATGCATTTTTTATCTAATAAAAATACAAATCATTATTATATCTATGTAACTCCCTTAGAATAAAAGTGTAGTTCAAATTAGCTTGGTTTAGCGCTCAAAATATTGCATTAAATAAAATTAACGGGTAATAGTGTAAAAAAAACAAAGGGCGAATATTTTGTTGTATTTTTAACCTCCTGACCTGTTTGGATACTGCTATTTCTTTTCTTCTTAACATTTTACCTATATGCTCCTCTTTTATCGATGATTGATGCTATTTTCATTATTTTGGTGCCATTTGTTGAATAGAACTTTTCATCTATCACATAGCCACGGACAATTCACTTTCAACTTGTTTAGACAGAGCGTCAGCATTATCATCTATATTTTGAAAAAATTTGGTATCTTCATAAACCGATTTACTGCAAGATTTTCGGTGGGATAGGAAAAACAGATACATCTCGCCCTCAGTCATAATCAATTTTGCTTTAAATGAAATTTCCAAGTAAACAAACGAGTATAGTTTGGACTATTTTCCCTTAAATAGAAGATTATAAAGGGCAAACTCCATCGAAGCTGACTATAATTAGATCCCTCAAGCGAGTAGAATATATGAGCAAAAATAAGATCAATGGAGTCATATATAATTAATAACCAAATGTATGGCGTAAAACTATCCAATAAATAACAACTTTGATAAGAGACTTTAAAAGAGATGCATAAGTCATCAAAATAGCATTAGAATTAAAAGGTAAAATAAAGGAATAATTAAGGAAGGCAAATAATTTATATGAATTTTAACATGAATGTAAAAGAGCTTCAAATGAAGCAATCATCTCACATAACTACAGCTTTATTTAATTGCCTTTTATATTGTTATGCTTCGTAATTTAATATTGCCTCGAGATCTGCTTTAGTTTTTTGAAATTTTAACTGAAATTAGGGACAAGTTTCCAAACTAAGTAATTATTTGGGACACAGTTTCATAAAAAGGAGTAGAATCATCCAATTTCTATGTTGCAAGGGCTTCTTAAGTTTATTATAAGCCCTGAAGTTGTTATGTTCTGAGTTCAAAATCAGTCAGCGACCCCATTGTTACGTGCATTTCACGTTCATTGTTTTAAGATTCAATGAGTTCCCCAATTATTCATTTACTGTAAAGATGCTTCAAAATTTTCGTGGGTAGAGTTACAAGGAAGGTAATATTAGAAATAAAAAAAATACTTTGTCTAGTTTCGCCAAAACGAGAGTAAACTTTGAAGATAATATACGAGCAAAACCTAAAAAAAATTTCAGTTCTTCTTTTAAAGAAGCCAGACTTTTTACCAGAACCACCCTAAGGCATTGGGGGATATTCAATTATCATCAAACCTTTGGCTCGATTTTTTTTCTTCGAAACTTCAGGATTGATTGCTATTCATTTTCAGTGAATTTCCATTATATTTGCCATTCGAACATGAAATTAATTATATAGTTTCTAAAATTCATCTTAATATTTTTTAATGATAAATGATCTTCGAAGTTAAGACGGAATTACCAGGTAAAGTTGATGTTCATGAATTCCTAAATTGCAATATCAATGGAGCAGAACGCGGTCCGTTCTCTCTAGCTCTCTTCCTCAAGTCTGTCTTCAGAACATCTTTGAGATTGGAGGATTTAAAGTCAGCGCGGTGAAAGGGAAGCAAATATGTTCTAGTCCCCTCGTTTTAACTCCTTCAAGCGATGTGGTACGATAGCAATATCTTGCCCCATTAAATCTTCATCATCACTTGCTTGGCGTAGATGAGAATTTACACCCAAATATTCTTATCTAATTAAATGCAATTTGACACATTTTATTGATATCTAATAGATAAAATTAGTGAGAAAATAGGGAAGTTTTTAAAGCAAAAACCTACTAGGGTATGTCTATCAAAAGGTCTTCACGAAAAGATGTGTAAAGAGAGCAGTGGGAATAGAGCAAGTGCAAATGTGTGGAGGATATATATGCTCAGACCCTACTTTGGGCATTGTGGCTGTGTGGACACAACTCCTCCAGGTTACACCTGACAGCCTTTTGCGAGTTACATACACACGTGGTATTACTCTAGGATTCAACCTTTAGTGTTGACCTTCAATGTTTAGACTTCTATGCCTGTTACATGAAGGATCAACAGGTCCCCCAATCCCGAGTAACCGAAGTTAAGCACCCTCTAACACGGCTTACTGGCAGTTGTGAGTTTCAAAAGACTGCTGCTTGCCTGGAGGATTTCGATCTTGCCTTCTTCTGGGTCTTTGAATAATGTAGAGGCACGTGGGAGGGATTGTGTTGATATTGGGGCTAGGAATATCGGCTAGACTGACAAATAGGACCGTTCTTTTGCTCTGCACCTACCATTAATTAAATATATCAATTTTATGCATAGGATAAAGGTAATTATTTTGTTATTGCGCTAATCGCAATTAGATGTCGATTCACAAGTACTGGTTCGATTGGAAGTCGATGTGTTGAAAAATTTTAAATTTTTACTCAGAAAGCATCCCAAGATAGTTGGAAATGTGATTATTATTCTCGAGATAGTTGAAAGCAAGTTTAAAAAATCTAAATAAAATATCGGTAAGGAATTTACGGTTGTTTATGCATTAGGAAGCATTCAAAGAATATCGAAACTTTGTTCTTTCCCCACTGGACGTTTCGAAAGATACATGAGTATCTTTAATAAAACCGTACATTTCTGCTTGGCTCAGAAATTACAAACAAGTCAAAGAAGAATTACTGTTCATTAATGATATAGGGTATACTCATTTAACAGTTAATCGTTCCTTAAATTTCGTTGATCTTTAGAGTTGAGCCCACACTCAAAATATTGAGAAATTGTGGAAGGACGTCAAATATTGCAGGCACTGAGAAGTTACATTATAATAAATACTTTGCCAAATATTTATTTATTCATAAGATTTCACCTGAAGAGAGGATGATAGTTTTCTAAAACCTATGTACCAGTTATATACTATAGTAATTAAAGGTTAGTTTAATTCTTGATTGATTATAAAGAAATAGAATGTATCTGTTACATATAGTAAGGTCAGGTTAAGTAAGGAGATGATAAGTCGGTATAACTAAAAATAAATATTAATGTTATATTTAATGTGTTTTGCTTAAATATACCCTCATTTATTTTAAACAAAAACAGAAATCTGGCAAAATTAGTACTTTAAATTTTTGCTAATTTTCACGAAAATTAAGGTTAGATTTAAATAAAACATCGTGTACCATTAATATTAATTTCTACTTTCAAACTAAAGTTGGAACCTTTATCAAATAATTAACAATATTATTTTCGGACGTGAATTTGGGTATATACCCTGTTTGTGTAAATTGGCCAGTCGAAAGGTGAGCCATAAATAGACTTGAACCTGGTCAAGTACGCAGGATCTTAATCTTACGCCAATTCCTCAAGAAATTTAAACTCCTTAAATTTCTCGATATTCCATTTCTATCAACGCTTTTATAAATTAATTTTCACAAATACAGTTTGTATTCATAATAGTTCCAATTCATTATTGCCTCACCTTGGTTACCTTACTGTTAACTCTGTTTTTTGAATCCTCTATGGTTTATTTCCTTTAACCTTCGTCCCTATTCCAATTCAGTGACTCTTCCTTTCAGTTCACAGAAAAAAGTCCATTTGTTGTTATTCCCGGCCCTTTTCTGCACTCTGTGGACATAATTCATTCCACAGAGGCCAGATCTCTCTCATCAGCCCAAGATTTGCTCAATACTTAAGCAAAACGCTCCAAAATTCAGGTAGTATCACCTTTGCGCATATATTCCCTATTATTGCGTTGGCGCTTAGCTGCTGACTGTATTCTCTAGCGCTCTCTCCCTTGATGAAAACTTTGCGTTATCTTCTAATCATATGACTAGTAGGCTTTTGGCTAACTCCAAGGCAATGAATTTAGTTAGATTGAAGTAGGTTAGTTTCGTAACGTTGTCAATTATAAATTAGATATTAATTAATTTATTTACTTTGAGTATAAACATAATGAACGTTATGTGATGCTGTCTTCTCCTTATCTCTCGTTGACTCTTCTTGGCACCATAGATTTTCTGAACCCAAAAGAGGCCCATCAATCAGGTCCCTGCTTGGAAAGAACGACTCTATTCCACAAAAAGATGAATCATATATATTTTTAATTTATTGCAATAAAAAATAAACCACTCCACTCTTATTTGGTTTTATAACAGTGATTTGAAATGTAACAAAAAAAAGAAAAAGATAAACTCTCTTCTGGCGCTTTTTTTATGGATAAAATGAAAGAAAACTTCCTTCTATTTAGTAGTTAAGGGAAACACCAAACCAGTCAGTTTCCCAATACATAACATCGAGCTAAATCAAGATAGGATGCAAATATATAGTTCAGAGGATGAAATTGAGTTATTTTACTGAATCGTGATTCTAATGACTTATGCAGATGTAAATTGAGGGCTTTCATTATACTGACACTCAGCGAATCGCTCTAGCAGGCTGAATATCACCTCTGGGGCCAATTCTAACGAATTTATTTCTTTCCATTCATTTATTATGGATTCTACTGCAGACAGATCTCGCACAAGTAAAACGACAATCAATTAGGTGTATCTATCGACGATACATAAGAGATAGTTAAAGTTAGGTTAGAGACGTGAAATGGGAATAACAGAAAACCTAACATTGATTCTAGGTAGGATGTGTCAATGTGTTTGTGCGTACTATTGTACAATATGCAAGAGAAAACCAATTATTTAAAGAAAAACGCAAGAAAGGCCAAAAAATAGTTAATTATAATACAGATAGTCGTTCTGAGTGAGAAAAGAGTGTGCTAACCCATGTAAGAGGTTGAAAATATATATTTTAAACGACTCTGGAAAAAAATACTCGAAACAGAATAGACAGGACTTGTTTTAATAGTAGGGAAGATTAAGTGTGAGGGAGATTATGTGTTAAAGAGTGGTTGAGTGCGTGAGAGAGATTTTGTTGGAGAGCGGGTGTGTAAGCGAGGTAGGAAAATATGTGAGAAAATGAGTTTGTGCAAGAATGTGTGTGAGAGAAATAGTGTGTAAGAGTGCAAAAGAATGTGTGTAATCGAAAGAGTGTGTGAGAGAGATAATATGTGAGAGAAATTGAACGATAGAGTGTGAAAGAGTATCTCAAAAAGAGAATGTACCAGTGTGTGTGAGAGAGCGTGAGAGTAAATGAAACCTCGTTTGAGAACAAAAGAAGGGGCTAAGTTTTGTTTTGAAGTTTCTTCCCTCCTAAACATGCTACACATCCAAATGTATTTCGTCAAATATCAGTCAAAACATGTTTATTTCCCTTACATGCCCGTACATTAGTAATCACACTAATAATAATAATGATGATAAAGAAAGTGAGATAATCTTACCTTTTTATTCATGCATTCGTATCGGCAAAATACTCTTGATATTTTCCCGGAGGCAAAATAAAGTTATTTATGAAACGTTGTTTCATTGAGTACTGAAATAAGGAAACATCTGAGACAAGTCTCTCATAAAACAAATTTCCAAAATTACGTCTTTTTTTCAGTGGAAATTATTATTCTATCTTCTCTACAGTCATGTCAAATGAAGCAGACTTTTCCACATGACTGATGTTCTGCAACATTATGTAGGTATGGATAGTCGAAGGATAGGAATACATTTTGTATTGGGCTTGACTTTGCAGTGCTTGAAGTATGATAAAACAACCCGTGATATCGCCTCTACCTTCAATTTCCCCCCCTTTGACATCAGGTTGGCTGAAGTATGCTATAACAATCCGCGATAACGACTCTACCTTAAATTGTTACCCAGATGCATTCGTTGTTCAATCCATGGAATTTGAGCGTAAACGAAATACTTGAATTTCGTTCCCTAAGTACAGAAGCTCTGAGCGTCTGTACACATATAAACTATGCAGAAATGAACGACGGTAGCTTAGCTACGATTTAAATTTCCATCGACGCTAGTGACTTTTTAACATCTAATCCTTCCCCAAATACCACACATTACACCCCTAAAGCAAAGGAAATGATGCCCCATAACAAAAGATGGAATACTATGTTAGAGAGAGAATCTTTCATGCTCAGTCTTACATCTATATGCAGACTCCACTTCCGTAAAAGAGATTACACGTGACTTTAGTGACAAAAAAAGAGAGTTAAGGAGTGAATCCTTTTCATCATCACATGAGTTTCCAAAATACTCAAGGTCTTCCTTCAAAACTGAGAATTTTTCTGAGTTTGGATTCGCTTTAGTGACTACTGTAGTATTTGTTTACGGTAAAGTAAATCGGGAACGTATTTCACTTATATTTTCGTAAAACTAGGATTTACATGCCTCTGCCTAGAAATATCAATGGAAAAATTACCATTTTATTTGATTGGTATTTCGTATCTTTATTCGGCGGATTTATTCATTTGAGCAGAGGCCCACTTTCAGAAAAAAATCGTTTTACTGTACTCATGCGTCGCTCTATAGCAGATATTATTTATATTTTCTGATTGTTGTCTTTATTGCGAATAAATTTAAATCAGGAAATTTTTCTCAATTGGTTTTTATTTCAATGTCTTAAAATAACCCTAATCTTGAATTAAATTTTTTGAGGCGTTTTGTATTTTCTATATTTGTATTTATGCCTTTTCTTGTTGTTTTTAATTTTACATATTTACTTCCACAACCCGATTTGCCTGCCTTCGAGAATGTGTTTGTTACATCTCCCAACTTTAACAATCTCTTAACGAGACCTTTTGCGAACATTTTCAGGCTGATATGCCTACGTTGATTTTCCTTTTTTATCAAGAAAACACTTTATCCTGAAGTTGAAAATAAGTACAAACAATATGAAATATGATACGCTCGTAGAGTACCTATTGATTTTAATGGGCCTACACCCATATCCATATCTATGTCTTATATTGCCCAGTTTTTCACATCATTTGACAATAAGTGTAAAGACATCTATCTAAACATTAGAATTTGGTTGTGCCTCTTAAGTTTTCTGTTATTTCCGTAATCTTCAATTAAGTGTGTCGGTGCGTGTTACTCTTAAGGGAAAATCAAATCTTTCGAGTTATTCAGCCCTTGAACACTTCCAAACTTCGTCGCATGGAGTACATTAATTTTGTCTCTTTATCCAACGCTTTAATTAAAACAACAAAGCAAAGTTAATCAAGGGGAATGGTAGAAATTTAATTTACGAAAAATGGAAATTGAAAGTAAAATTGTTCAAAAGATCTGCCAGGGACTTGCGAGCAACGATATATTTACATTTTATACAAAGGTAGCAGTGAAGTGGATGGAAATTAAAGAACCAAATTATATAATGGAGTAAAAAAGAAAAATAGTAAAAAAACAGATCATCTGGTAAATCCCCTCTTCCGAGTTAGTTTTGCAAAGACAATGGAAAAATATATGCGAGAAATCGAGAAAGTGCTTTTAATCCTCAACACTATATTTTAAGAAGGGGATTTTGAGGGTGGTTTGGGTGGTATGCACAAATTTACTAATAGCAAATAGTAAAGTTTCATAAAAATAAATATGATCATCGAATTCTTTAGCAATTTTGACCGAAACGAATTAAAAATGGTGAAGTTCGGAAAAAAATTTAAATTTAGATAAGGATGTTTATTTGTCGGGTTTTTTTTATTATATTCGAATCGTTTATCAAACTTCATTCTAAAATAGATCTTTCATTTTAATCTCTACCAGGAGGAAATAGCTACCCTCCCATAAAAACCGGTAAAGCAAAATGGAACTATTAAATAAAATTAAGATGGCAAAAAATGTGATCTGAGGATTCTTTTTTCGTATTTCAAAAGAATCTCGATATTTTTTTATGCCTTGAGGATATATATTAAGGATTTTATCTGAAAAGAACCCAGACCGAAAGTAAAGTATTAGGAGACCAGGTAATGGCTCTCCCCCGTCTAGGGGGAGAGCTTGTACTTCATTACTAAGATTAAAGTTTCAAATCTAAAAAAAAGCGGCCATGGTTAAATTTTTCTAAATTTTCTGAACTTTGCCAATTATAATAGTTTTATAAAAGATATATAAGAATAAATTTTCTGAACTTCACTATTTGTAATTCTTTGTGTTTTACAAAATATATTTGATAAAAAACATAAGTCATAGCCAAACTAAGATGAGATTATTATTAAATTGCTAAAGAAAATCCCCTTGTTAAACTATAGTTCGTGATGATGAAAATAATGATGACTAGAGATGTTTTTTCGTATATGTAATGCTTTTATTACTTCGACCACAACAGCCTTGAGATTCCTGTTCTTACTTTCACCCCTCCTTCCCTCGCCTTGACCTTGGCAGTTTCCTTATCTTCCAATCACAGACTTCCTCTCTTAGAGCTATAAATTGAATAAACAATAAAAACATATAAAACTTTAAATGACAAACTATCTTCCTCACTGAAGCTATCTCAGCCCCTAAGAACCCTACTTTCTTAATCTGCTATTGTGCTTTATCTGAATTTGTATCAAGAATGAAGACTGTCTTGCCTTCAGCTATAGACTCGTCCCGCTCCTCCCTTGATGCCCTCAAGCGTGAAATAAAGACACCTCTTCTCTTTACGTTTTGTTTAAACAATAAAATAGCGTTTTGTGAATGTTCATGCCCTTGAAAAGCGCCTTACAAAAATCATTATTATCATTTTGGAAAGGCTTATTCATGTTGGGGGGGAATGATTTCTCATCTCAATAACGCTGAACGGGGAAACAATGAAGAAGAATGAAGGAACTAAATTCTCACGAGCTTTGCCAAGAAAATTGACCTTTGTATCAATCGAGAGAAGGAAATTATTAGCATAAAGAGCAGGTAAAAGATTAGCTCGAGTCTAATTTGCTAAATGACTTAAAACCGACCCTAGCAATTTACGTAGTGCGGATTTCTCTGCTGAGGTACTCGAAGGGATTTTTGCATTTTGTTTATTTACGGAAAAATAATATAAGACAACCAAATCCCGCTCTAGAACTACCAAGTATGTTCCCAAATTTTTTAATTGCTTCTATTCCCGACTTCATTCTTATCTACTACTCTCAAACATTCTCCCCACTCTTCTCTCTCTCTCTCTCTCTCTCTCTCTCTCTGATTTACCACTATTTGAGTTCAAATTTTCTTTTCCACCCACAACGTCTTATTTCCCATACATACACCAGATAATTTATCTGTACACACTATAAATAAATGTAAGAAACTCTGAGACTGAACACCTAAGCTCATTGAACAACCTTCACATTTCTACATATTTCACAAACTCTCGACAGAAACTTTCGATTAATATTAATTCAATAAAAACTAAAAACTAAAATTTATAGAAGTCACGCATTTAGTAAATATGAGTTTGAAATATGAGCTCAAAATTCATTGAGGAAAATTCCTTATATTAAAAAGCAGTGAATTAAGAATCTTCGGACTAAATAAATTGCCATCGGCAGTAAACCAGATCACTGCAATCATGAAAATGATTCAACCCAACTTTATCCAGCTTAAATTCATTTATTCAACTTTGAATTCAAACTCCCACCTCTAAATCACCCGAAAGAGGTTAACTTTGAAATAGCATCACCATTCCTTCTAACTTAATCACCTCCTCCACCTGTCTCACTTAAGAGTCGATTCACGAGGGTAAGCAACTTCAGGGAAAAGGCAGAGAGGAATTAAAACTTCAAGGGCGAGGTGCTTGCGGCGGCGCCGATCCAGACTTTTTCACATTTTCCCTCTTCTCACTCCCATTCCTAACTTGGTCTTTTTTTCTCTTTTTTTCTTACAATTTATCGTAAATTTAGAGCAACTTCTCTTATTGAATTCTAATTTGAGACGGCGTCTCTTTTATCTCTATGGACACCGCCACCCAAAAATGGAGCCCGATCTTTAAAGAGGCAGACCGGGCTTTGAATTAGTTGCGACTAAATGAATGTTACTCGTATGTATAGTTATTATTGTAGTTTAAATATTTAGTTTAGTTTTTATTGTAGTTTTAATTATTTTGGTGTTTATTAATGTAGTTCGGTTTCATCTTTTGTGAGACACCCTGTATATTTACTCCCGGGGTCAGAATGGTGTTTGTAAATGTGTAGAAAGAAACATTCCAATGATCGATCTATATTGTAAGACTTGTTCCCCTGCAATGGGGATTCGCTGCTTGCCTGGACAAACCGGGCTGCAGTTGACATCTGGAGAATTGCACTTCCTGCCCTCGACACCGCTTGCAGACACCGATGTAACTCTATATCTACAAAGATACCTTCGTTGGTTGACGCTTATTATTTTGAAGTAATAACAATGATAAAAGGAAATTTTGCGAGAAGAGTTGCGAGAACGTAGTATTCTTAGCTCACACTCAATATTCTTCCTTTTTCTAAAAAACCAACCAAGATATTTGGGTAGATTTTGAAAACCGGTTTACAACGAAAGTTGTGGAGTGAAGTTATGTGATATTTTGTTAAATTAAATTGGATCAAGTGAAAATGTAAGAAGTGAAATAGTATGAAATCAAACTACGAAATTGCATAAAATTATATGAAATTGTATAATTAGTATGAAATTTTAGGAAATAATAAAATTGTATGAGGTGAACTTGTGTAGAAGGTCAGAAGAGAAGACGAACCTGAGCAGCGCGAACTTCTCACATATTTTCACTTCCATAACTTTACCACTGCCATTTCTAAGAGCTTCTCAAAGGTTTCTGGCAATATGCCCTTGTTAGTTAGCTATAATTTCTTTTTTAGATAATCTGACTCCATCCTCCTCTATTTTGTTCCATTTTGATTTTGAGAAACTGAATCGTTCAATAAAAACTAAAGATTTACTAAAATTGATTAAAATTGTTGACGAATTGACGAAAATTAACTAAATCAAGTTGAGTGATTTACCAAACTCTTCGCCCCTTGTTTATTTGAACCTTCCCGCCCCATATTCCCCCTGCTTCACTTTCATTAGTAACAAGAGAAAAAGAAACCCGTCTTCCAAGCAGCGATTTAACTTGGACCCATAAACCAATGGTAGAAAAAAACTCTCGTGTAGTAAAAAGGGCTTCATTCGAGAGACTGAAAAAGATTTCGACTTTGAAGGTCACATAAAAGGGTTGTGTCTTTGATCTAAGCGGGAGCCACTTATTGGGGGGGGGGGTTGCATCCCCGACAGGGTTTAGTTATCCCGCTTTAATGAAAACATGTTCAATTACTACCTGTTTCTCTTCTTCCACCAAAGAGATGGAGTACAGTGTGATCCGGTGGACTATTCGAAGGTATGTAAAAACTATTTAAATAGTTTCCAAATTTCGGAGGAAGTCTCGGCTTTCAGGGGCTCTGTTCATCCCCCTTGGGCCTTTTTATTTTCCTTCTTTCCTTGTTATTTCTTTTTCCGCCTTTTCTCTTCCGTCGTCGAACCAATGGGATTAAAGTCTCTCTTTACCTCCTCTTCCGTGCGCTATCTCTGGGTAGCAATTCTAAAACACCTCTTGCAGTGAAAGAATTTGTTAAGTTGTCGCTGCCAACACTTCCGTCATCGAGAAGCAACTGAATAGAGACTGGCTCCCTCCATTTTATTTCATTCTCTTTGGTGTTGGGCGCATGCTCTGGCCCGTTAGGAAGTCAGGCCTCTTGAAGCGGTAGCTTGCCTCATTCTTATTGCTTTTCTTTTGCCTTATTTGCTGGTTTGGTTTTGCTTTGCTTTCGTTTGTGTGCTTTCTTTCTTTGTTCATTGTGCCCATTGTTTTGTTTGGTTTTAATATCACCGAATAAAAGGCTAATTTGGATTACCTGGACTTATGCCCTTGGTAGCAGTCGCCATATGTGCAACATTAAAAATCATGAGAGTGTGGTGTAAAACTGCCTAGCTTTCAACCTAGAATATTCAGTGTATTTCGCACTACAGGTGTGGTCGTGCATTGACTTGCCCGACCTCGAATTCTTCGCGGCTCACCAGCGATGAAAAAGTTTGCCTTTCCCGCGAAAGGAATTTTATTCAAGAGGAAGAAATAAACATTCGATTTGGAGAAGAAAGAAAAAAATCTATAAAATGGATGTCATTATTTTGTATAATAAATTAGATTGGTCAAACTGTAAGTTTTATTAAATGGATGGTTTCATCGCTTGAAAACGTGTTTTTACCTGAAAGGAGCTTATGGTGAAAAAAAATTATACTTCTGTTTGTTTTCTTTTTATTCCATTTTTTTCTACGATTTTTTTAAAACACTCGAATTCTTATCTTTCTCAAGCGCACATAATTATGTTTCAAGATCCACGAGTGGTCCGCGAAACAAGCTCTTTGGGAACTACCTCTTTGATGGCTCAGCATAAAGTGTCGGATTGAAATCCCCGATGTGGTAAGGAGTATCCGTGTGTACCATAATGTTTAAAAGGCAAAACGGATGCACTGTTTATGAGGGGATGAGAGATTTTCTTACAAGTAATGCGAGAAAAATAATGGTTGTGTGATTGGTGTTTGCGCAAAACGGCGGGAAAATTTGGTAATGGGTAACATTTAGTGGTGGAGAAATTTGTTTGTTTTTCGTCTAAAATCAATAGGATGAACCGTTGGAGTGAGGTAGTGGTATAAATGTTGAGGTGAGGTGGATGTATAAAAGTTCGAGAGAGATGGAGGGATGAAATTTGGAAGTAAGATGTTGGTATAAATAATAGAAGGAAGTGTATGTACGTATAAAAGTTGGAATGAAGTGTATGCACAATGTACATAAGATATCTGTATCAATTTAAAGGTAAAAGTAATTAAATGCATCCTTACAATGTGACGCATTTCTGCCATAAATATTCAGGAGGAGTAGAGAGACCACTCAGCCCCCAATATTTAGACTTTTGTTTAAACTGTTTAACATATTTTCCTTTCTCTTAACTTCACCCCTTTATTAAAAAACATATCCCCTTCCCCAACCAACCCCTGTTGTTAATTAATTTAATCAAAGAAAAGCAAACCGACGAAGGCATCTCCCTTATAAAGCGTGGAAGACGAGTCCAAAAAGCGTTGAAGTAAGAGGAAGTGAAATTAACTGCAAGGTAATTAGCCTTGTGGGAATATAAATTAGAGAGTAATTGTTGGTGGATTTAGCACCGATAGTGATATAAAGAGAGGACTACTTGGAGTTCATACCCAATGAGTGGCCAACCAGCTCCGGATTTTGTTGCCCTCAACCCCAATGTCTTCCTTGCAGCTTCAGAGAGAGATAGAAACGATTCAAGTGGTATTGGAGGATCCATGCTGCAGGGGTCATCTGAAAGATTGCTGGCCCGTAATGTGTGGCAGGTATAATACGAATAACTATGCTGCAGTGTAATCTAGAAGATTATGGGCAGGCAACGGTTCTTGGGATTAGCATAAGTAACCATGCAGCAGCTGACATCTTAAGGATTACATTGAAGACGCTCCAACGGCCGCAAGTGTATCTGCAGGTGTATATCTTTCGTACATTGTGTACTCCGCCACTTCACCACTTTCTCTAGGTGAGAGAAGTCATTTATTTTCGCTTAAAATACAAAAGGCCAAAGTAAGATTGCGTGCCCTACTAGCTCCAAAATCCAAAGCTGTGGCGAATCGTTGCACCAATATTTTCAGAAGGTCTTAACCCCCCCCCCTCTTTTTCACTTCTTCCTACTTCAATTCTAGCTTCCAAATTTCCTTTTACATCCTCTCTGGCAAAAATGCCTTCGTTAGGTTTTGCTTTAAAATAACAAGAGATCAATGGTATTAATAGTTGCCCATTCACAATTAATAGATTCCCCTATAATTGACTATTTAATCATAATTTTAGTATAGAACGCTAACTGCTGGAAATAACCCTCAGGAACACTAAAATGGATACATGGATAAGAAGCCGAACACCGAGGCGATATATGAGGAGGACACACTGCTAGAAGCACCAAGGGAAGAGTGAGGAAAGAAATCCTAAACTTCACATCCTTATACATAAAGACACCCGGAAGACGATGACGCAGAATAATATTTACGCATTAGCAAGAGTGAAAGCGCAACTTGAGTGTTGAGTCGTGATTATTGGAGGGTTTTTGACGGCTAGGGAAGGTGGTGGGGGGTTGCACAGCAGAGAGACGATGCAGACTTATGAGGATGAAAGCCAAAACGTCAATGACCGTTTGAGGCTATGAGTGTGAGTCCCCCGAACAAGAAACACCCCCACTTGAGAACCAATCATTAAATCAACAGAGAATGGTTCTAAACACATGTTCTGTTCCTGCGTTGTGAAGTTAGATGTAAAAATGTAAGGTTGAATAAAGCTTCACTTTAACAGGAGTCTTCCTCTTAGAGGCCCTAAGCAGGGATGGGGTACGCAACTCTCCTCAACCAAGTATGCTTTGCGATAGGAACACATCTCCCTCTGCAGGGTTATGGGGGAAAGTGAATATACTCTGCAATATTATGATGATATTCATTATCCAGACCAAACAGAATATTCACTTCACACCCTGTAGAATATCAGCTCATTTATTTGATAGAAATTAAG
Organism: Ceratothoa steindachneri; assembly: GCA_963969495.1. Taxonomy (NCBI): domain Eukaryota; kingdom Metazoa; phylum Arthropoda; class Malacostraca; order Isopoda; family Cymothoidae; genus Ceratothoa; species Ceratothoa steindachneri. The sequence goes on along the minus strand of OZ018320.1, from coordinate 204,505,359 downwards.
AATCTCGTTAAATAAAGCGCATAGAAAAGTTACGACCTAAATTACCACATAATTAACTTTCGCTGCAATGTAATTACAGTTAATTATAACAGTTAAAATGAGCTCACATTTGATATAAATAATTAAACAAAAACAGCATCGCAGGTAATGACGTGGAATAGAATGATGGAAGATACTCATAAACATAATTCTCCCTTGAAAATTTCATCCTGATTTATTAGTTTCCAAATATATGCAAAATATTCTGAAAAGGCAAAGAGTTAAATTTTATTATATTGAAACCTTTACTTCATTGTGTGTACATAACCAATTAAAGCTGAGATTCGGAGAAACATTACTTTTCACGTACAAAAACATTCACGTGTAAACTTCTCAAAATTTGAAAATTATGAAAAGAATTTCTATTTTATTTAAAAGAAATCGAAAGCATCAGCAGAATTTCGAAATCCCTGAATAAGAAACTTTGTATTCAAACTTTTTGAGACGAAAACAAAAATAAAAATCCTTAATTCTTGCAATAATTGCACAGAAAGAGAATTGAATAGTGGGTCGACTCTAGATTCCAAAAGACCTTGGCTGAGACCGAAGCGAATGACCTGGCTTATGGGTTAGAGGAAAAAATCTTTGAAGAATTACATTAACAGAGAATATTTAAAAAAATATTAAGAAAATTCGGCATAATTCGATCAGAAATAATTTGCTACCGTTTGGTAAAGACGAATGAAAAAGAAGAACCTCCAAATGAGATGTTGAAATTCAACCACTCCAACTTAACAAATAAAAACAGGAAGAAATTGTTGCCAAAAAGTAAAGACGGGTGTTGTTAATATATATTAATATCTGAAAGGTCACTCAATAGAGTCGGCTAAAGTAAAAACTCTTAAATATAAAGCTAAGGAGGTGGTTGGTGTACCACATCTATCCCCTGCCATTATAAAAAGAAGGCGTAAATGGAGATCCTTTAACCCTAACCTACCGCTAAGAGGGCCCATTGGGGCAAGATTCCAAAAAGAAAACTCAGAAAAAAATAGGAAGAGGAGAGAACAGAATCAAGAAGATAAAAAACGTTAAATTAGTCTTCAACATCCTGAATTCATCTCTTAATGGGGTTTTGAATGCATCATTTGATCAAGAGGATTTAGTTGCCTTGAATAGTCTTGTGGAATGAAGACTATTTATTAAAACATAATTCTAAGTATATGAATTCACAAGTCCTGCCAATTTAGAGCAATTTTCTTCTTTTTTGTGTCTTCTTTTAAAATTTGATCTCTTCATCTTTTCGTTGGACTTATTTTGGATCTTCTTTTATTAAGTGGCTTTAAAATTGTAATCTTTCGATTTTATCTTTTCTCATAAAATTCTGTCACCTGACAAAACCAGGCGTTGTTTATTTCCCTTATTTAGCTTCAAGTTGTCTCAATTTGTATGCGTGCATGGTCTCTCTGGTTTGCCCTACTTTTGTCGTTATCAGGTCTCAGCTCCTGAGTTCGTGTGTGCGACTCGAACTTTCTACTAACTTATCAATATCATGTTTGCAAAATTTGTTTGCCTTTGATTAAAAAAGGTTTTTAATATTAAAATTCCTAGAAAATGGATTACTCCGGGAAAAAAACAATACCACAACCGAAACAATATGGCAGCATTTATGACTTCATTATCGGGAGAATTTTTTCTTGGTACCGACCGACGTTTTTAGTGGGAATCCAATAACAATGTCCTATCTCGAAGGCACAAAGCGTGGGAGAGTCGGGTCTAGTGGCCGGTATTTCATTCCACATCTTTGAGGCACAAAATAATAAGAGGTGGTTATCCTGTCTATGTTTTTCCTTCAAATTTTCAATAAAATAAGCGAGAGAAACTGCTGCATAATATATATGAGAAACTAATATCTCAATTAAAACATAAAATATATTTAATTTCGTATTTTTAAATTAGGTGAACTCATTTCGGTCTGTGTTTTAACATTTATAAATTGATCTACCTGCAATTAACCTAGCATTGCTACGTACCTCACATCAACTGGACTTTTCTACTCTTACATACGTAGATAAATAAAATTTTATGAATTTATACACTATCGAGGTATAGCCGATATATATCTATCTATGGAGGGGGATTAAATTAGCCAAGGGGTGAGGAATATAGCGAAAGGACACCCAGGAGAACTGATCTCGGCTCTGTTACCAGATGATGGGGTAGATAATAAGTGGCAATAAATGAAGGGAAACAGCTACCCGAGTACTCAGGAAAATAACAAAAGGCGAGTGCAGATTGGCAGTTAATTACTAGCTATGTCTGTAAGCTGTTTGGAGATATTTAAAAAAGATGTAGAAAAATAATATTTAATAACACAAGAAATAATTAAATATTTACACAAATAAAATTAAATTGGGTTATTCTGGACTTTGGGGGCTCCATAGTCGTGCAAAATGGAAAGCTAATGAACTTAAGGTACCTAAATGACTAAACCCGCGTCGACGTCTTGCAAATATTATTACTTGGATGACGAAGGGAAAATGAGGAGGGGGGGAGCAATTCTAAGAGGAGAATTGCTGAAGGTTGAGATTTAGCTCAGAATACCTTGACAAGGGAGTACTTACTCTGGTGAACGAGAACAGCCGTAGCTGGGAAATCGCCAATTGTCTGAGGCGGAATTCCGACGGGAAAACCTCTTGCTTTTGCAGGCGTAGAGACGAAAATGGAGCCAAATCGAGAAGAGATAAGTCTCATGCTGGATTGCAAGCCTGTACTGCTTTGACCTATAGAGCGTGACGTTAAATACCGGCGGACGCTGGGGTAAAATCGACTCTGGCTACGCAGGGGAATCTCCCAAGATAAACACAGGGCTTGGGGATGGACGTCTTTCACCCGGAAATTTATGATAACAGATGTCTTCCCTCACTCTCGCATGCTTCCAGATGGTAGGCGAGAGGAAATATTGTATCAAAGCTTGGCTGGAAACTACCATAAGTAAATACATCTTCGTTCCAAATCCTCTTCGCGTGGTTTTTAGGCCCGTTATCTCATCTCTTACCCTCGTGTGTGATAGCCACGTGTTTTTTGAGGGTCCACATGGGGCTTCCATGACTCTATTCTTCCACACAATCGTATTTGATAATACCTCTTAGTGGCTATCAGTATTGTATTTATTTCTTCATAATTAAAATAAAACTATATTTTGATTTGGTCTTCTTAATACTCTTATATAAGGTACAGTATAAATACCGAGTATTGTATAAAAACAAGTGAGTGGCAACTCTCTTTTTCAAAGATATAGCTAAATTTGGCCAAAACCTTTATAATATTTTGCCTCTATGCATTTAGAATTTTACACTTAAAGGGATTTGAATTTCTTTTGATTTATATAAATAATAAAAAATTCCGACATATTCTCCACTAATCACTCTATCCTGAAACACTCGAATTAGTGAGCCATTTCCTGAGCTACTTCACCTCAATTATCTTCCTTCAAACGTTCTATATTCATCATTAATTGCTATGGCTTTGAAGAAAAATGTAAAAAGTACCTCATCAAATCTGCTAAACATTTTAAGAAAAAAGAGATAAGCAGATGCGTTGGTTTGATAGCATATATTTATTTTCAGATAAAATATTAAAGATTGTTATGAATAACTTCCAATTCTCTTTTGCACTTTGGAAATTACGAGCATCTTGTTAGAGAGGTAAACAAAAGGAACGTTTGGTAAATAGTTGAATGACTTCGAAATAAAATTGAACCGATAAACTTCGAAATTATTAGATAATAACGCTCACTCTTTTAACTGAGGAGTTTTACCGAAGGCAAAATTGGTTGTGGAAACCGGAGCACTGCAGAGTATCTTATTTATTATAGCGAAGGATTTGAATGGAATCTCATGAAAAATAATCCTGATAAAGACCTCTAAAAGATTAATTTACTTTTCCTTTCTTCTTGCCTACTTTCTTTAATTAATTCTTGTGCCTTTCTTGTTTCCCACTATCATTCTTCTACTTTCGTTCCTTCTCATTATATCTCTAGTTATTGGCATATATTTTATTGATATATGCCAATACCCGTGCAAACAGGTGAGAGATATCGCCTGAAAGATTTTGTACAAAAAATAGTAGCGAGGAAAGAGGTGAAGTAAGATAGGTGGAAATGGGCAAAAGTTGTCTGCAGTAGCTAAAGGGATAAATGAAGAGTGGACATGGAAGGCACAAAACTCTTCTGATCTGTTTTTCAAAGTCCTTTTACTTGATTCAGATTCATTTTGAGGTGCCCCAGGATACATTCCCATCTACCTGTTCGCAATTTGCGCAGTCTCCTCTTTGATGAAAATCTCTTCGGTTTCCTGTTTTATTTGCTACCAGTTTCTTTTATTCATAAATAATTTTTATTTTCCTGTTTACCTCGTTTTCTATTAGTCTTCATGCGTACAGTTGGTAACCTCCCGAGTTTAATCTGTTGAGCAAAGAAATAGCTTTAAATGACCTTCTGGCAACGATGTAAAATGAAAGCAGTATTTTTCTAATATTTAAGTCATTTACTCCAATCATTCTTTAGTATGAGTTTGTAGGAATATTTTTATGCATTTGGAGTCTTTTTACAAAGCCCAATTTAATTATTTTCCAAGAATCACCAAGCAAATACAACATGAATTTGTTTGGAGGTGTATAGGAAAACATGTAATTAAATTAGGTGAAATTAAAGTGACACTGTGGTAGGTTTCACTTTCATTATTATGCATAACAACTGGAGCAACAACAACACAATTTGGCCAAGAGGTAAGTGAGCGGAATATAAAATATGTGGGAAACGGTGTTCGGGGGATCGGAACTGCCAAACCTCATATAAATTCACGATCTTTCCTCAATTTCTTTCTCTTAAACTCTCTTTCATTCCCCCTCTTTCTACCCACTACTTTCCCCCTCCCTCTCACCGTCCTTCCCCCTATTTCTACTCTCTTTGCCTTGAATACTTGTTAAATAGTTGTTCTTCAAACCAGGATATCAGCAAAGACATGACCCAATAGTGTGCCCATGCTCATGCTATTTGACGAAAAATTGCTTGGTTAAAGGGAAATTAATTGTCTTTAACGGATAGTTTTTTTAGTTTTTCAAAAAGCAGAGGAGTAATTCCATGAAAATTAAAGTAAAGTTGGGGAAAGGCACGTCTGATAATGATGACTTTGCTGATATCTTCATGTCCTGGTTTGAAGAACAATTAGTTTTCCAAGAACTTGGAACCATTAGACTAATACTGTAACGCCGCTTTGTCGATGACTCATACCCTCTATTAAAATCCAAGGGCTTGCGTGATAGTTTCTTGCAATACGCCAACTACAAACATCCCAATATATAATTTACCTGCAAAAAGAAGCTCAATGGTTCGCTCTTATTTTTTGGTATTCACATCTCCCATTCTTTAACAGGATCTGAAACCAAGGTTTTCCCAAGCCAACCTATGTAGAGTGGTCAAGGCTTTAACTACTTCAGTGCCATAAAAACGCTAATATTCAGTGTATACAATATTTGTTGATCCTACATTGGATTTCATAAAGAAGTTTAATTTTTTTGTGTGGATACTTAAAAAGAAACGGTTTTCCTTCGTCTCTGGTGAATAAAACTGCTGCAAGATTTTTTAACAATATTTACTAATCCATATTAAAATTCCAAATTGTGGGGAGTAAATATATCTGTTACGTATTCTTCCAGGATATGGTTATTTTATCTAATTTAGCTTGACTTTCTCCCAGTTAATCTTTAGCGAACAGCAACTGAGACTTTTTTCTAGAGAAACGTCCATTAAATTCTTGCGTGCTGCAGGATTTGTTGGTACCTCAATTGATAAAGACTTAGAATTATTTCCTACTTTCTTTATCATTAAACAAACATCTTCCGGGATCATTTTATTTTGTCGACCACGCGGACGATTTACTGCGATGTCATTAGAGCAGAACTAACGTTCTACTCTACTGTAAAATCGTATCTAAAACTTTTAAAAATTTTACAGTGTCACTTTATATTAAAAGTGCCTATGTAATAAATAAACCGCAAAAGCTTACCATGTTGACTATACTTTTCGATTGCTCAATTCCATACCCTTCTGTGTAATAGATATGTTGATGATACCTTTGCGATCTTTTCTTCTATTGTGTGTTACAATTTTTTCCGTTGGATCAATAATTTACACCCTAATTTACTTTCACACCAGAACAGTAGATTAAAGAACTTTCTCATTTCTAGATATTAATGTCTCACTTACAATTTCTGGCATTTAAATTAGTCTTTTTAAAAAAACAACTGTCACATGGCTAGGTTTAAATTTATGTAGATTCTGTGATATAACATATAAAATTGGTGCCATCAAAGCACTTATATGTAGGGCTTTTAACGTATCTTCTACCTACATCCCCATAGTATACATACTGTACTTAACTTTTTTTAAATAATACTTCCTCAATACTGATACCCCTTATCCTTAGTCGCAAGCTTTATTGGAAACTTTCTCTTCAGGCTGTATAACCTCTACACTTCTTTTAATTTTCCAAGGAATTTAGGTTGCAATGTTACCAGACATCAGTTCGTTTAATGACATGCTCCGTAAACGTTTATCTGCTATTTTATGGAAATTTAATTGTCAAATCATTTTAATCTTTTATTCATGAATAAAAAATATTTGTATATTTTTTATATTGAAGTATAGTATTCCAACGGCGGTTAGTTTGTGCATTGTATATATATTAACTTGCCATAGCTGTAAGAAGGAGACCTAAACATGAACCACTGTGCGTTCACTTTAGGCGCGATTATGTTCTCCCATTGGCAGTACCAATATAACCGGTAAAACATTAATCAATAAAGAATTTTCTTCCATCAGGAAACATGCAATAGATTGCATAACATACGTGTCTTTAAAACGTTTTTATGTCTTAAAATTTGCTACTTCTATACCTACTATCCATAGTTACAAATATAAGCATCATTAATTTAAATAATAAGTTGTTATCTTTTCTAATGTTTATAACCTAACAAACAACCAAGTGGAATTTAATCTTAAATTTCTTTTCTGATTTTACTTTTCATTATGATTCGTCCATGAAAGTTATTGTTCAGATTATTTATTTGGTTTTAGTATATTGTATATGTTTCCAATTCTCTAGTACCCACCTCCTCTCTTTCTAGTCCGTGGGTGTCGAGCACTCAAACGTTGATTAAGTAAGAAAATCTTTAATTTTACTTGCTGTTGTTAAAAGACGCCCCACCCCCGCCCAAATAATAAAGTGTAGATGGATTTTACCACCAAATTTAAATTACAGAAAGTACAGCCTCACTTAATGGAATTTATTTTGACCTCACGGGATCATTAAGAAACAGCCAACCGGACCAAAACTCACCTGAGCGATGAAAGGCAATGAGAGGTCATTATTTCCTTAAGGGAATGTCGGGAGGCGAAAAACTGTCAATTAGAGCCTACAGGCTCGAGGATTTCAGTCAGAATTTGATGGCTGGATTTGAGGGTGGATTAAAGGGTGAATTTCAGTTATGATTTTGTGGCTGGATTTCAGTAAGGATTTAATGAATGGATTTCAGTCAAGATTTCAGAGGGGATTTCAATCAGGATGTCATGGCAGGATTTCACTCAAGATTTCATGGTTGGAATTTATAGAGGCTGCCTGTATTTCAGTCACGATTTCATTGCTAGATTTCATGTTGGATTTAATGGAGGGATTTCAGTTAGTATTTCTTAGATGGATTTCAGGCAGGATTTTATGGCTAGATTTTATGGTCGATTTTATCGTTGATTTCATGGCTTGATTTCAGTTATGAAACAAAGCAGTCCACATAGGATAAAGAAAACTCTAAACCAAACCCTGAAGAAGGAAAAATGGTCGGCCCACTCCAGTATCGGGCCCATTCAACTATGGATGCTACAATATAAGGAAAGAAAGTCAAAGGGGATGTCTCGCCCAGTAACGACGTGAAGTTGCAGGATCGTTGGGGCAGTCATCCAGTGACTGCAACACGAGATAAAGCAATATCACCATAATATGCTAAATTAAAATGAATATGATGAATTTACACTGTTTGGAACTGTGTGAAGTCCGATTCACAAATACACGGGACTTCATGAAGAATCAGAAACAGATATTTATTTTTGGAGCAGATAAACTTCAGCATGGCGTTGCACTAATCTTAGCCAAGGAATTTTTCAGATCAGTTTTGTCATTCTGGACCAAGAATGAGCGAATGCTCCTAGTCAACCTTAAGTCTAATCCTTTTAACACAAATATTATTGTCGTATATACACCAACTTTTGAAAGCGAAGATCACGAGATAGATGCATAGTATTATTGGCTAGATGAGTTGTGAAAGCCCTGCAAGTCAGACGAGATCACAATCGTCACGGTGGACATTAACGCTAAAGTTGGCCATGGTAAAGACCGAAAGGCAGTGGGCTCGTAAGAACTAGAAAAAAGAAAGGAAAGAGGTGACAAATTCGTATATTGGTGTAAAGATAATGGCTTTGTCATCACCAACACTTGGTTCAACGTGCATCCGAGAAGGAGGTACACATGGACCAGCCCAGGGAACAGAACCCATAATTAGACTAACTTCATGGCCCTAAAAGCAAGGTTTATAGATGCATCAAATGTTCCAGGCCTAGCCAGGTGGAGATATTACATAATTCCAACTATCGTTGAAGAGTCTTGTAAAGACAAAACGTAAACCAAAGTTTAATTTCTCAGCTTTGAAGAATGATCACAAGATAAGAATAGAATTTAAGTGAGAGGTACACCACAGGCTTCCAGATAATCCACCTGCTGAGATTGAAGAGCGATAGAAAGTCATCACATAAACCATCCTGAGAAGCTGCTGACAAAACTATTCCCACAGTAGGGAAACGGAAACCATCATCTCACTGGTTCAACCCAAAACTCGAAGATCTGTTAAGAAAACGAAGTATGTCAAAAATACATACTTTTCAATACATACTAATCAAATAGGAGTATAGAAAGTGCAAGAAAGCCAAAGAAAAATGCAAGGAAGTCTAAAATTTCATCTTCGACCCTAATACCATATATCAAAAGAACAACGAGATTGATGGCAGTGGCTCAACACCCCCATTTTAATGTATTAAGGCTGCAGATGGCCGTGTCTTGCAAGATCTATAAAACGTCTTGGCTAGCTGGAAAGAATATATCCAAGACCTCTTTGATGACGACCGAATTGAAGAGGAGTTGAAACAGCCCCACTAATATTGAAGTCCAAGGTTAGCTGGGCTTTACACATGATGAAAGCCGGAAAAACAGATGGCCCGGATGAAGTGTATATTGATATGATTCGGAGTGAACATCATATGGGAGCTGTTAAATATCATCTATGAAACAGAAGAATTAACCAGGGACATGTTATACTCCATTTTTGTGGCACTGCCCAAAAACTCCTGGAACACTGGGATTCTCGAATCATCGAACAATTAGTCTCATGTCTTATATTCTTAAAATCCTATTGAAAATCGTCCAGCAAAAGATAAGGCGCCAATTTCTGCCTGAACCTTCACAAAATCAGTTCTGGTTAATGAAAGACAGCTGAATTGGAGCGAGTTTTTTGCCTTGATACGGTCTGACATTCGAAAGTTTTCAAGATGCTGGCCAAGATTTAAATTGAAGAGAAAAAAGATGCAAATCATAAGATCCGTTTATTATTACCAACTTGCCGCTGTCCATTTACCAATTGGAACAACCAACTGGTTCTGCATCAAACGAAGAGTACACCGAGGATGTGTCATGTCGCCAAACTTCTTTAACTTTTATACCGAGATCAACCTGAGAGAAATAGAAATCGATGACAAGGAATCGTTATCAATTGTGTTAAGATTAACAACTTATGATTTGCCGACGCTACTGTTCTCCTTGCTACATCGAGTGAGGATCTCCAAGATCTTTTCGATGCTGTTGGGGCCTCCAGTGAACGCCTCGGTCTCAAAGTTAATAGCACTAAGACGAAATTAATGGTCATTTCAAAGTCAGAGGTCCCTCCAACTTGTCAACTGCGGCATGAAACCACCCCAATTGAACAAGTCAACTCCTTTAATTACCTCAGAGCCCTGGTAACATCTGACGCCCGATGCAGGAAAGAGATCAGAAGAAAAATCGGACTCGTCAAAGATGCATTTACACGGCTAAGAACAATTTTTGTAGATAAAAAGCTGTCAATTAGAGGCAAGATTTGCGTTTTAAAAGCTTATGTCTGGGCAACTCTCTTTTATTACTGCGAGTCATGAACAATCACACCCGAGCACCGACGTAACATTGATCAGCAGAGTTTTGGTTTTACCGAAGAATAATGCAGATCTCATATTTAGACAGGGTCAGGAACAAGGAGGTTGTGACTCGGCTCAATGTGGAAAGAGAACGTCTAAACATTATCATGGACCATCAAAAACAATTCCTTGGACACTCAATCAAAAAGAGGGCACTCAAAGTCCTCTGCCTCAATGGGACAATCTCTGTGAAGCGGGCCAGAGGAGATCAGCGGAGAACCTTACTCGAAAATTTGGAAGTCGCTACAAACACGCTTTGGAAACAGGCCAGGGACAGAGAAGCATGGAAGCGCACCAGATTTCGTCAAACGCCGCATCGGCAAAGGCACGAAGAGAGAAAGAAAAAAATAGTGGATTTCAGTTAGAATTGCATAGCTATATTTCGTTTATGATTTCTTAACTGGAGTTCATTTAGGATTTAAAGTTAGAATAGAGATTATATTTTAGACTGAATTTAAAGTCAATTTAATGGCTGCAATTCAGACTGAAATATGTCTAGTTTTCAACATGGATATCGGTGTAGACTACATTGGTAGATTTTACCTCTGATTTCATTCTGGATTTACGGATAGATTTAATGCGATATTTTATGTCTATATTTCATGGTGAAATTGGGGAAGATGAAAATTAATATAGGTGCACTCCTCACCCAGCTTTAACTGGACACTACCTGGGTTATTTTGACGCAGGAGATTGCCCAGTTCTCCCAAAACTGCCCAATCTCTCGCAGGGGAAACAACGCAAACAATATGAAGTGATAAACACGAAAGAACTGATAGTAGAAAAAGCAAGAGACGTACGATAAATGAACCAACAGAGAAAAACAACTTTTTCTTTCAATCCCTGAAACTCTTTAGTAAGAATCAAAATCGAGTTGTTAAGGAATAAAAAATAACTAGAGAAAATACAAAAGTTGAGGATAAATTATTTCCTAGAAAATAGATGAAAAATGGCAGCGAAGTCCTATGTTACATTTTCACCTCTCTCGTATGGTTAGAAGCGTCACAGAGAGAGGCATAAATGCGACAAACGAGGTTTAATGAATCGCAGGTTAAAAATCCTCTATTTTCTTGATCGATGGATCATAATTTATTGTTCATGGAAAATCGTCGCTCTTTGAACGATCGGGTGAGCAAGGTCTTGAAAAGAATATAAAGTATATTCCCGGGTGGCCAATAATAAAAATAAATACTATTTTATTAAAAATATTTAATTGAACTATGATAGCTCCGAGCTTTGCCTCGTTTTAAATACATCAGGCAAAATATTTAAGGAGATATTTCATAAAATATATTTATAACCTAAAACCTAAAATCACTACTCCGTTATAAGTAGAAGTTCATATTCCATTTATTCTTTTCCCTTCCCTCTCCTCTTCCTTTCTTGTTTAAATTTCTGGATCCGCCTGTAAGGAACTTAGGCCTTTTGCAGGGTCAAGTCTAGAGCGGCTTTGCCAATTTTCGGCGGCCAGTAGCGCTGTTTGTGATCTCTCGAAGCCAAGTTGCTTGTAATGTACGTAGGACTAGATGAAAGCGTGAAAATGAAGAGGATGTACAGCAGATTTACGAGATATTTTCCTTGGTAGTTCTGTATAAAAAAAGAAAAGTTCTGCCACAGGCATCAAAGGATTGTTTTGAATTACTTTTGCTATGCCCATGGATAAGGACTAAATTAGCGAAAGCTGATGATGTGTTTGATAAATTTTTGCAAACATCTGCTGTGGCAATCGCATCGGCACGATAAAGTATTTATTGACACAATAGGTTTTATTGTAAAAGAGGCTCACTTATATAGTTTTGACATGACTACCTACTACACCGATTAAAGGAGTGATTGACGGAAAATCTCGCAAGTGGTTGTTAGGTGTAGTATGGAAAACTATACTGCAGATGTCACCTTTTGGATCGCGTGTCCATCAAGCCCCCCAAACCCCAGTTGCATGAACTGCGTGCTCTAATACACGTGAGTAGATCAGCAATCATATATCTTCCACACATTTTCACTTTCTTTCTCTTCACTACTTTCTTTATATTTCTGCTCTTATTAGTTCTCTGCTAGAGTAACCTTCCTTGGTATTCGCGAACATGTATAGTGTGTATATTTCACACATCATCAGATACACAAATTTAACTAATTTCTCTACAAGCTTTGTTTGAAAATTATTTGCTCGAAATTAACTTTTGTTTTAACTTTCTTTGATAAATAAATGCAAATACCAACTGGCATATATTATTAACACTCATTTCCATAATTTTCCTCTCAATAATATCGTGGTTTTACCACACAGCTGACAAGATAGGAAAAATAAATCATTTTACAGGAACTTTGATTTAAAGAATTTTCCCGCAAGAGAAAAAATCTAATGATATTCAGACAATCCAAAGAGTATCTATCTTCCTTGTAGGTCATGGGCGTGTTCAAGGTGGTTACGCACACTTAAAGTCTGAGCCACCGAACAAGGACACGCAAATGCTATAGCTTGGATCTATCTTCTGCTCTCTCTTATTAGATACTTTCCTTTACAAATCTTTTCCTATATTTCACCAGAGCTGCTACCGATGGTTTAGGAAAAGACATAAAGATTAAAATTGCCCTATCTTAAAATAGCGGCAAATCCTCAGAAGGCTTTAGAGTACAGACATTGGCAAGTTTAGGGAATTCGTTAAAACTACCAAATTTTCAACCATCTTTCTTATTTTTATCGTAAACTCAAATGGTATTATTTATCATTCTCACTTAATATTCTTCCATTTTTCCAATTAGCAGTGAAAAGAATTCTGCTATTTTATTCCCTACTGCTCACATCACTAGAGATGCTCAGGACAATCGGCTTCTCTATTTTATATAGCCACGCATTCTATACGGTGTTGCCTCGTCCATTATCCCCTGCATCGCCTCGACGAAAATATTGGATTTAGTTCAGATGCAACATTTTATAAATTTTAAAACTTTCCGTGTCCTCGAAAGTGACCCCATAACTTTTGAAAATTCTTCAAATGGAGGTGAAGTATTTGAGTTGAATGGCTAGAAAGCGTGGGAAATAAACAACCTGGCGCAAAAGAAATAGTTCAAGAGATATAAGAAAGGAGCATAAGAAGAGGCGCAATGAAGAATATAAGAAGTGTAAAGTTAAAAGCTGAAAATAAAAGTTTTAATTTAATTTGATTTATTTAATACATAGGAAATCAGGAGGTATCACTTTAATACATATTTAATGGGGTAAAACAAAAGTTAGATAGAATGGAGTGTAAAGCGAGATAAAGTAATTTCCTGAAGTTCCCTCCTTCACACAGGTAAAGAGGTTGCATTAGTCTATTGAACCTCATGAACTAGATTATTGTCATTTTTCAGAATTATAAAGGTGCGAAAACAATGGAATACATAGAAGGTCAGTCCATAAATAATTCAAAGTATAGATATTAAATTTGAGTAAACGAAAGATGAAAATAAAAAGGCCAATACACTGGTGCAGAAAATGAGATAGCTGCAAAATATTGGGCAGAACTCGATGTGGAAACGATTCCATGAATGAAAAAAAAAGATTCGAAGGAAATGTTGAGACTTGACGTCTCGATTGCTATCCATAGTTTGATGATGAAAAAAGCTCACAAAGTGCACGTGAGTCAAAGTTATGAAGATACACCCAAAAAGGAAAAGTAAAAAGCGATCCCGACTGCTTTCGTCTATATTCCGTAAAAACCTTTTCAAGGAATAAACAGGAAGCTGGACATACATTGCCTTAAATAGTGGAATGGGGGGATTAGACTACCGATCTCTGAACCTTAATTAGGGGGTACAAAAATCTGAAACAACTATATTTGAAATTTTATGTAAGTAAGAGATAATGGGGTCGATCATGAACAAACCAGGGCTAAGGGTGAAATTTGGGAACATGTTAATGGAGATACATTGTAATATATTTCTCGAGATATAATTACTGTATTTTATGACTGGTTTGGCACTGTTCCAGTTAAGGCGATGGTTAAGATTGTACATATGTAGCAAAAGCGCAGAATGTTCACTGTGATGACGTCCATTAGCTTGATGTTGCTTAACCCGGAATCTAGTTATTTCCCGGTTTGTTCATAATAACATTTTTGGCAGTTCTTGCAACCTATCGAATAAACAATGCCAGGTCGCAGGAAGTGAATTTTTGACAAGGATGCGATAAATTGTAGTTTCGTACTTAAAAATATAATTTATTTTTAGAGGCCTAAGTAAACGAGGTAATTTAATGAAAATATGTTTATAGGGTAAAAATAATAAGTTTTTGGTCTGATACTTAGGGATATTAACATCAGTTTGATAATAGCAACGCTTGGCGGACTTATAACAATTGTCGATAAAGTAAAAAGGGTAGCACAAATTTATCTCTATATTATATATTCTATCGACTTCTTTGTCTAGGTATTGGGGTGAGACAGTTCTAAGGGCACGGAACAACATAGATGAGAAAACACTTTATTTGATGTTATTATCGTGGTTAGAATAAAAATGTATATAAGAGTCTATGGCTGTGGGTTTTCTAGATATTTCATATTTGAAGCAAATGGTTTGTCCGATGAATTAGAATATCTAGGAAAGGGAGTGTGCGATCTTTTTTAACTTCTAAAGTAAATTTAATCGAGGGCACTAAGGTGTTAATTTTAATAAGAAATGTATTAATATTTAAATTATTAGGCCAAAGGCAAAAGATGTCATCAACATATCGCATCCAAGCTATAGGAGTTTCATTAATTCTGGGGAGTATTCTAGATTCGAAGAATTCCATGTGTAGTTTAGCGAGTACAGGGGACAAACAATTCCCCATTGCCATTCCAAAGGTTAAGCAAAAAATTTCTATTAAAGCTGAATTTGAAATTGTTGACCAAAGAGCAATGAGTTTTTCGAGGGGGGAAGCGGGGATAGGGAGTACAACTGTGTCGAGGTGTTCTTCAAGGAAATTCAAGAGATCGGCTACGAAACCCTTAATAAAGAGGGAACAAACATTGAAACTAACCAGGATAGAATTATCAGGGTAGGGCAGCTCATTAAATTTACTAATGAGATGCATATTATTGATAATATTTGAATTGGAAATGCTCTCAACCAAAGGGCTTAGGAAAGAGGCTAACTATTTTGATATAGTATAGCAAACACACCCAACAGAGCTAATGATGATGTTCAGTAGGTTTTCAGGTTTATGGGTTTTAATAACACCATAAAGGTATGGAAGGGAAGCATTTAAAGATTTAAATTTGCTAATGAGGTCAGGGAATCCTTTAAGTAGAGAGCGAAAGGTTGAGTGAAATTCTCTGTTTACTTACTCATTAGGATTCTTTCTAAGGGTCTCATAGGTGGAGGTATCCGAAAGTAAGCTATTCATATTACCTATAGGGATTTGTCAATTAGTGCAACGGTGGCAGATTTGTCAGCCTTACGAACACGAATGTTCTTATTATTACTAAGGGAACTTATCGGTTCTTGAAACCTAACAGGATGATTATTGTTCACATGGCTTAAGCAATTATAAACATAACCTTTAGCAATGGAAATATCATTACGAGACACGTCACTAAATTTTTCTAACTAGGCAAATGCGTTGGAAATTTTAACACCATTCGTACAAATGCATTGTACGTATCAGTATCGAACTCTTAAGTCGAAAGGTTAATAACATGGACAAAGATATAAGATGATAAATGGCTTTCCTTTCGATGAATCATAAGAAAGAATCTTCCAGAAACAGATCGCAATCTAAAAATTCAGGTAGGGCAACCAGTTGGACCTTTTCTGATAAATTTCCCAGCATGTGGCTAAACTCCCTACGTGATGGATTTTTTACAAGTTAAGGATAAGCTGCCTAAATAAGAAAAATAGACACACCGCCAAGTTACAAAGTCTCATTGCAAACAGTGAATGGACAAAAAATAGCCCCCTAATCATGTTATTAATTTTCGACTCAAGAGTCTGATACTGATACGTACAACGTATTAGGTTCTGGGCTAAATTTGCATTTTCTATCTAGCTGAGATTGAGGAAATACAGCGCCCATCAACTTGGGGTCTTATCTTCGGCCTTGGCACCATTCGGCGAGAGTGGCTGACGGATTGAATTAGGAGCTAGCCGGTGCGAAACCCGCCTTCCACTCTCGTTGAAGTTAAGCCAGATCAGGCGCAGTTAGATACTGGATTGAACTTTTAATTCGGTTTGGTTTATAGGCGGTAGCAGCGTGTAGTAGAGAGTAGATTTCTTCCGATCAATCTGACGTTTTTGACTCAATAACATTAGTAGATGTGCAACATTCAATGGATAAAAACAATTGGGGAAATAAATTGTGTCTTCTATGGCACTCCTTCCATAGTTACTGGAATACACCGGGTCGTGAAGGTTATTTAAAGATCATAATCAAAGGGAATTCGTAAAAAAAAATGAATTAAAGTAATGGTGGGTGAAAAGATGATCGAGACACCGAAAGAGGTTACGGTTTGATGGCAGAGCGAGAAACTCTTCTAACCTATCGTCCTTCGAAAGAAGTATGGTTTCTACATAGAAGTGAATAATAATGATAATATTAATAATAATAATAATAATGATAATAAGGATAATAATAATAATGATAATAATAGAAATAATAATTTTAAGATATAGTTTTAAGTTTGGGGGTATTAATTGGTCTTATGTTTTGGGGGGCATAGAACCGTTGTTTTTAGTGGTTCAGTTGCCAGGGACAAATCGCCCTGGCGGAATCGTTCTTGGCGAATAGAGCCAAAACTTGTTGTTTTGCGAGACAGTGTCACTCTGAGTCCGGGAAAATCGATTCGAAGACGTTCTCAGAAGGTGGATATCCAGACACACTTCAATACATTAAATTTTGCATAAAGATCCCTATCTGCATGCGTACAAAATTTAACTTACACAGCAACTTCAGCCACCTGACGACAGGAGGCGGAAGCAATTTGCTGACTGTTTTGTGTAGAGACTTGCAGCCAACGGGAACTTTGCCAAGAAAATCTTCTTCGGGGACGAAGCCTACTTTCACTTGAGTGGATTTGTTAATAAAAGAACTAACGGATTTGGAGAAATAAAATCCTCGAATAATGCAAGAGTAGGAAGGGCATCCACTGAATGCAACAGTGTTGTGTGGTTTTCTGGGCAGGTGGAGTGCTTGGACACCTCTTCTTTGAAAATGAGGAGGGAAATGCAGTTACTATTAATGGAGAACGTTACCGAGACATGATGTCCACTCAGTTATGGCCAAACTTAGGAGATACGGAATTGATAACCTCTGGTTTCAGCAGGATGCAGCGACTTGCCACACTTCGCACCAAACGCTTGCATTATTGCAGAAAAAATTCCGCAAAAAGTGATATCCATGCATGGTAACCAAAAATGACCACCAAAATTCTTCTGATTTATTCTCAGGGGAAGTATGTAAAATCACAGGTATACGCCCAAAAAACACATACAATTCCTGAACTAAAAGCTGAAATCAGGCGTGTAATTTGAGGCATCGAGCCCCACATTGGTAATAGAGTTATAGGAATTCATACTCAGTTCTGGCAGAATATGACCATGTTTATAAAAATTCTTTTAAATTATTTACCTTTTAAATTCCGCGCCCTTTATGGAACGCTAAATATCTCTTTCTCTCTTCATATATATATATATATATATATATATATATATATATATATATATTTATATAGGGAAAACTTTCAATGTATCGCGTGAGTTAGCAATTAATACGAAGATTCGAAGTACTTTCGAACTTTCTCTCGAGTTCTTTATCAAGGAATAACAGAAAATATTGAAAATTGTAATATATATTTGGATGATACAGAGGAGAAGGAACGCCCACACAAAGCAAAAAACCAATCAAC
Source organism: Ceratothoa steindachneri (assembly GCA_963969495.1). NCBI lineage: Eukaryota > Metazoa > Arthropoda > Malacostraca > Isopoda > Cymothoidae > Ceratothoa > Ceratothoa steindachneri. Next base: position 204,487,191 of record OZ018320.1, on the reverse strand, counting down.
AAAATGAACTAATATGAAATGGAAAACTTAGGAGGACCGAAGATAAATACAAACTATGATCATTAAATCAGGTATATTCAAAAGACTAAAGGTTGACAAGAGGATTAAAATACCGCCTAAGCTTTTAGAGAGGGAGAAAATATGAGCCGGAGATTAACATCAGAGGTCAGGATTAAAAAACCAAAGTGAAATAAGTACAAATGTTCTAAAGACTTGACTCAAACGAAAATAAATACATAGACATAAACATAAGGTTACATAGATGCACACGGAAAAAATTAAATGGTTTATTAAGATTAATATAAATATTTAGTCTCAAGTTAAAAGATTCGACAGTGCATTGTGAATATAATTTTAAAAATAACCATCGAGTTTAAAATGGGTGTTCCAATAACTTGGACCGATTTTAAATGTGAGTTAAGTTTAAGCGTCTAATGATTTTTTCGTTTTTGTTCAGATTTAACAACTTCAGTCTTTGGCAATTTCAACCATGCAAAGATTAACAATTGAACAAGAAGTTAAAGTTACGAAAATGGACGTCAAACACAAACGCATTTCGGGCACTCCGCGAATTTTGGTAAAAATAATCGACCACCCGAGAGTGCAATTGTAAAGATTGTTCGTAAATTCAAACAAAAGGGGTCAGTGGCAGATATGAAAAAGCCATTGCGTGCTCTTTTACGCCGTTCAGCTAAAAACATTGCTACAGTGCGCGATAATGTCGCTGAAGATCCAGACACCTCTATTCGTCTTCGCGCGCAGGAATTGAACACTCCACAACAACGTTACATCAGATTTTGACAAAAGATTTGTCTCTACACGCTTAGGAAATTCAATTGACACAAGTACTGTAGACTGCTGACCATTTGAAGTGCCGTACATTCTTCAATTGGGTGCACGAGCAAAGACAAGCCGATGATGGTTATTCGCAAAAAAAATCATCCTTAGTGATGAAGCCCATTTTCATCTTGGTGGATTCGTTAATAAGCAGAATTGTCGCATTTGAGCTGATGAAAATCACAGAAGGATTGTTGAAAAGCGACTGAATCCATAAAGGTCACTGTTTGGTGTGCATTCTTTGCTAGCGGAATCATTGAGAGGTATTTCTTGGAAAATGATGCCCGGGAATTCTGTTACGGTGACAGGCGAGATATATCGTGCCATGATAACGAACTTTTTATGACCTGAATTGAATTCTATGCTTGTAGACGATTTGTGGTTTCAACAGGACGGCGCCACATGCCACACAGCCAAGGAAACAATGGCTTAATTCAATGAGAAGTTCCCAGGTCGCATCATCTCTCAAAACAGCGAGGTCAATTGGCCACCACGATCGTGTGACTTGACGCCTTTAGATTTCTTCCTTTGGGGTCATCTCAAACAAGCCAACAACAATTCAACAGCTGAAAGATGAGATAATAATGTAGAAACGTCAGCAAAACTTTGACCATCGAGTGGAAGTGTGCCTCTGAAGCCTTGGCGGACATTTAGGCGATATTATTTTTCACACATAATTGCCATGACTCATCTAACATGATCTAATAGTGAAATCAAAAGATTTTCACCAATAACACTGTTTTATTTACTGCTAACTTTAATCCCTCTTAATGGAACACCCTCTATAAGACAGGACTTAAGTTAAAATTTGAGAATTTAGTGGATTTACATGGGATTACATATAGACCTGTCGAATTTGACCGATCCATTGCCTTAGTCGAATGGAAAGGTTTAAGGATGGAAAATAGTATTGGAACGATGCTACAGCTACATAAATTATTCTGTTTACTCCTTGGATGAGGGTTAAAATTTGGGAGGGATAGACAATTCATGTTACTTACTTTTTTATCCTTGGGACGGTAGTATGTAGAATTTAGCTTTAGATAAGCTTTCATGGAGCAAATGGAGTGGATAATTTCATTCCATGAATCAGCATGTTATATATATATATATATATATATATATATATATATATATATATATATATAATGTATATAAATATGTATAAGACGTCGGTCAAGGTCAGATCATTGATCTTTGCTTGCCTTGGACGAGGCAGTGGCAGCGCGATAGATTTTGGGGGGAATTTCTAATCCCGGTGTGCGTGGATATTAATAAATTAAGTAAGAGTGCGCTTGGCCAAATAAATATAACTTAATAGAGGTTCTGGGCATATAAACTGGTGAAACTATTATACAGACAATTTACAAATAATAGAATGGATACGCAAAGTTACAATTTTACGGTCATATGAACTCGGGGATGTTAAAGGGACATTCGTGACTCTGCTGGTCACGCCAACAAACTAACAAACACTTCAACGTACACTGGAAACTGGATTTACGATTGAGTCACTTGCGGAGGCTACTTTTAGCTATATGCTTTGGGAAGTTGTTTTGGAGACAGATTGCAAAATGGGAATCGCAATGGCCACGTTTAATCACGAGGGTATAGATCGAGGGACTAGTACGCCGGACGGGAACTGAGCCGATACCAGAATTATAGTCAGGATTCACTAGACTATCGTCAATCCGGAGAGAATTCTTGTCTTCCGATTCGAGTGGTGCAACAACCCGAATCAAGAGTTTATGCGTCGCGTTTAAGTGGCTGGCTGATACTCCTTTCTTGAGTCCTGCATCTCATATTTTATACGTGCCCAAAGGAAGTGACTTGCTTGAGGCCCCGCTAGGGGTTCCCACTTTATCAGACCTGGAGCCGAAAGAAGTGAACCTAAGCTTGGTTCACAAAACTTCGCTTAGCTTCTGCCACTACCCTCGGTTCGCTCTCTCCGTCCATTCTTCTTGTTATCCTCAGAAGTGGGTTGGCTTTCTTAGAGCGCTGCTCGAGGATTTCCGTCCGTGTGGCGCTTTTCTCTCTCTGTGGCATCTCCTTCCCTCCCTAGTTGGGGCTTCTGTGAGAAGCGACATCCGAATAATAATAAAAGGGATTTCACATCAATTTTTGCAACATCAACGCGGATACAACAATACAGAATACATGGTACTAAATTCGAAGAAAACGTAAACACTTAAAACAAATATAAAAGTAAATTCAACTAGATGGACTTCGGGAAGGGGTACAATTTTATAACAAATATCATACAAATTAACAAGAAAAAACAACAACAACAACACATCAATTGACGATAATCACAATTATTACCGTGATTTTTAAATGGAGGCTCGTTTGCTTAACGTCAATAGCTACCTAGAGTTATACACACAAAAAAAGGGATACAGTGCAAAGAAATTAAAATGCTCAAAATTAAAATGTACATGTTTTTATAATTTAGAAAAAAGATGATAAGAATATATATAGAACAAACAAACGCACAACCCATAAAAATCGTATAAATAAAGCAATTGCTTAACGTTAATTTAGAAGAGAATCCGTAGGACTCCTGCTCAAACTGTGTGCTATACAATTGTAAGAGCCTTTTTCTATACAAAATTCGAAATGGAAATTCTCGGAGGAACAGACTACAACGCATCAGTCTATTATTATTCTTTACATTACATAGGTAATATTGGGGTTTATGATCCGTCTCTATAATTAATTTTTTACCTACCAAGAACATTTTGAATATTTGGAATACCCCAAATTATCGCAAGGGCCCCCCGCTCTATCCCCGTATAATTCTTTTCACGGGAGAGTAATTTTCGAATAGCATACTGTACACGATGGAAAAATTCTTGTCACCTTCCCCGTACTGAATTAGGACGCAGCCTATTCCGTCATTGCTAGCGTCTGTCCGGATGCCAAACTGTTTATTGGGATTCGGAAAATGAAGGATGGGTGCATATTCTAATTTTCCCTTAACTTGGTTAAAACTGGCGATTGACAGCGGTGTCAAAACGAGACACTCAGGGCCAATTTTTTTCAATGATTCGCACAATGGCGCGAAGAGGGAAGCGAAATTCTGGATGAACCGTTATTAAAAAGACGCAGAGCCCATGAAAGATTTCAGTTGTTTCTTCATCGCTGGTAATGGCCTTTCCACAATTGCTCGAATTTTGTTTTCCTGGGGTGAAGGCTAATTGAGCATTCCCGATATGGAAGCCTATATAATCTATAGTGCCAAAGGCGAAGTGGCACTTGCTGTGGCCGATTGTAAGATTGTGCACCAGCAGTCTGCGCATTAGTGTTTGGAGGGCAGTCAGATTGATATCATTCTTGGGTACCTACATAGATGTTATCGCAATAAAATTTTATATTAGGTAACCCCACTAATATTCGTCTCATCCACATATTGTAGTTTCTACAAGCTGTAACAAGACCAAGGGGAGCCGACGAAATTTCATCAACCCTTTGTTTGTTGGAAAAGCCGTATACTTTTTGACCTCTTCTCTTAATGGGATTTTGTAGCAGCCCTCGTACAAATCCAGTTCCGTGATGTATCTGTCCTTTTCGAACAATTGAAGACTTTTGGTCAATGATGAGGATGGTTGTGGTATCCAACACAGTGACTGAGTTTAAATTTCTGAAGTCGATGCACATACGGTAGGATCCGTCTAACTTATTGACCATGAAAACAGGGGAACAATAAGTCGACTATGAGGGTTCTATGATTTTTAATTTTAATAATTTATGGATACTGTCCCGCACAGCAGCATTTTCCAATTTTTTGAAGGATTGACTTCTGCCATCATATTGTATTCTTCTCAGATTATGCGCAACTCACTCAATTATAATAAGAATAAAAGAAAACTGCCCGCAGACAACATGAGTGCATGGAAATCAAAGTTGAAATAGTTGACAAAATAATCCACCGCACCCTTTTAAGATAAAGAATTATCGGATCTGTTCTCTTATTGTGGCGCAATTTCGTCTCCATAGACAGATGTCTGAACGGACAATTACTTGAATGAGTAGCATGAGATATGTTTATTTTTCAATATCCTTGGTTTGTTAGGTAGTTCATCAAATAGATGGCTAAATAGCCGGTTACTCAAGTGAGTAACCTGTAACATTTTAAGTTTTAGGATATCCTTTGGTTTGCTTGAAGGCATAGGCATTGTTTTCACCATTAAAAAATGACACCGTACGAACTTGGTAGGTAGGTGCAAAAATATCGAACAAGCAGTCAAGTATTTGCAAGAAAGAAGTATTGTGCATCAGGAGAGAATTTGCAATGATGGACAAAGCATGAAACTTTGGTTGTCCCATTGCCCCCCCTGTATGGCGCTGGCGCAAACAAGGGTGTATAAGCAAATACGGATTAAGTAGAGATATCTTATTAGAAGGTTAAAAAATACCCATGGAAACAATCATCCTTTTCGTTGATGCATGGTGCAACAAATTAAAAACGACTGTTTTTTGTAAATAACAACTAAAAATGTCATATAATGATTTTACGGACTACAAAAACTATCTCCGTGAAGTATGCGAAAATTAGTTAATCCTAAATCCTATAAAGATTGGTGGAAATGGATTGAGAGTTGAAATAGATTAATCCTTTTTCTCATAAAGTAAGAATAATGTCGAGAAGGTCTTACCAGTGCAGCGGGTTTCCAGGGGGATTTGCAGGGAAACGCGCGAGTGTTTCATGTATACAATTCCTGATATATCGGCAGAAACATCATTATCTAGAATAAAAGAATGTTTATTGCCTGGCACGAGAATTAACTTTGATAAGTGACGTGCATGCAAGGGAATTGAATCCTTGCCAGAGATCCAATATAAGCATTTGACTGATAACCACTCGAAGAACTTTAAAGATCCAGAAGCAAGTGGCCACACAGATCAAATGAATAGCTTTGGGCCAAGGCGAAAATAGGCAATAAAAAGGAATGTGGAAGCGCTCGTTTTCTGATCGACTCCTATATGTGCAAATTTTTATTAAGGGCAATAAAATGAAGGAAAAGACTTATTGGCTCAAATTTACAAGGATATTGTAAAGTTTTATCAATAAAATAATGGATGGCTTTTACTTTTTTCACTTTCCTTAACTTTTATTTTTTTTCCTCAATAATGATTAGCTTTTCCTTTTTTTACTTTCTTCCTATTCACCCCAACAAACCACCCAAATAAATATAACATAAAATAATCCTATCCCTCGATTCCTGCGCATGAGAAAGGCAGTTCAGACATCTATCTGAGGAGCTCCTCACTCGATTAACCGGCTGTTAGTCATCTGGCTGAGGAGACACAATTGCGCCATAATAAGAGAAAAGATCCGAATTATCTGTCGGTAAAAACATTGCATATTCTTTTGTGTTATATGTATAAGTTATATATATAACCTTTAGTTATTCTTACATATCCTCGTAAATCTACTAGATTTCTTTAAAGCCCTTATGAAGTATGTAAATAGAAAGCCACTCATCCTTTTAATGAGAACTTTATTTATAGAGTAACAAAATATTGAAAATTTTTAAAGCGTGTAAATTTATGTTTTCAGGCAAATAATGTAGTTTTATTCCATTTATATATTTCTCCTCTCTAAGGTTTTTTAATTCAATTCTATTTGTTTGCAATAATTTAATCTATTTGTATTTTGGGAGTAATGAATATGAATAGTCTGCTCTTTTGTTTGTACGGCTTCGTTGTACTGTTTAATTAAAGTTTAGATCCGCATTTTTAATTAGACGGAAAAACAGGATTACGTGCAGGAATGAAAAAAATTATAACCAATATTATAACTAATATTACGTATTATAACCATACAAGGCTTGTACAATCACACACACATACTGTACACGTATCAAGATTTGAGTCAAGGATATTCAGGAAAATTCAAGCTAATAATAACAAGAAAGATTAAATCTGTGACCGCTAAGGAGGTAGACGGTGAAGTAGAGTTTAACAACTAGTATATCTAGACAAGAAATAAAAACAGATGTATTTAAACCTTACAGACTAAACTCCTTTGACTTATCATGAAAGAAAACTTCTCAATCTTTGAAACCTCTATCTACATAGGGTGACAATATTATCAGAGGCACAAGTAAAAAAATCTATGAATTTGAAATATGACTTCTTCATGTGAGATAAAAGAGTTTAGTTAACCATACCTGGATTTAATGATAATTTCATTGATAGATTTAATGATAGTTTCCTTGATAGTAGTCATTTGGGGTGTTAAGATATGCAGTCCCTTAGCAGAGAGTGGTGGGGGTTGGTGATAATGAGTATATCCAAAGCGCAGCTGCTCCGCCAAGCTCAATGCGCATGTGGCAGGGGGAGTGAAATTGTGTTTGTGCTATTATCATCAGTTTTTCGTGAAAGTAGATAATATAGATAGGTTAACTACATATTTATATATGTTTATAGGTTTTGGAAAAGGGATTGCGACATTAGTAATTTGATATTTCTTTTTCGTATAGAAATTCATTAATAGTCAGTATTTTCTTATCAAAATGGCTAAAGCTACCGATATATCACCTAAAAAGAAGGGCGAAATTCATACGTTACTTAGAGAAACAGATACTGTAATAAGAAGTGAGCTGAAAAGGGAAAAGTGTCGTGAAGTACTGTTGATAGTCCTGCATTACGTGTTACCTGCAATGAATGAAAAGCGTTTATAGTGGGCCAATAAATACTCTTCTTTCTCTCATATGACTGTAAATCAGTAAGTCATAAATTGATAGTCAAGGATGTTTTTATATTTGTGTAAATATGTGATATAATGCATGTCTTTCATATTTAAAGTACACTACCATAAATATAATATGCAATTACATATTCATATCCATTAGTTCTTCTATCTTCGCCGGTGTGTTTCAGCGATGAATCCGTGTTTCAGGTCATGTGTGAAAAAACGCAGTTTGTGAGAAGACGTATGAATGAAGAATTCCATCCTGACTGTGTTGTGAGTACTGCTAAACATCCAACATCTGTGATGGTCTTGTCCGTAATTAGTGTTAAAGGTATAGGTAGGCTGTATATTGTTAAAGGTACAAGGGGCGGTCAATAAGTTTTGCGAATCGGTAGGGCAAAACAGAGGAAGGGGGATGGCTCTTTTTGGGGGTGTTAGGACAAGTCATGACAAGTCAGAACCTGCAGCCGCACGCTCCTGCCTTGTCTATTTAAGAAGCAGTAGCTGATCGCAGATCGTCAGTGACAAATTTTTCAACAATGGAGAAGGTTGAGCACCGCGCAGTGATCAAATTTTTTACTAAGGAAGGCAAGAATGCAAAAGAGATCCATGAACGCATGGTTGCAGTGTACACCAACACCACCCCTTCCTATGCAACCATTGCTCGCTGGAATATGGAATTCCACCCTAGTTGTGAGTCCCTTGAAGTTGACCCCCGTCCAGGACGCCCGTCAGATCTGATCAACGAGGACAATGTGGCCCGTGTGGAGAGGATGATCATCGGAAGGTCGAAGAAATCGAGCGAGAACTTGGAATATCACATGGAAGAGTTAGCAACATCACCCATGACAATTTAGCCATGACCAAGGTCTCTGCCCGTTGGGTCCCTAGAAACCTTACGAAACCTCACGCCCCATGATCGACTTCAACGTCGTCAAAGTTTGGTGGCCAGAGTTGCACAAGCTGCCCTGCGCGAGTGCGGATTCGAGGAGCTCAACTATCCCCCTACAGTTCAGATGTGGCCCCTAGCGACTACTTTTTATTCCGCCAGCTCAAGGCTGTACTGCGTAGACGCCGGTTTGAGGACGATAAAGATGTCTAGCTCGCCGTCCAGGTGTGAATTGAACAGCAGTCGGCAGATCTATGGTTGTCGAGAATTCGAAGCCTTAGGGACAAGTGGCGCAAGTACATTGAAGTCGAGGGTAGTTATATTGAAAAATAATAAAACACTTTTTCTCATATCTAGTTTTCTTATATCCGAATTGCAAAATATATTGACTACCCCTCGTATCTTGCGGCAGGATGAATATCGAAAAGTCTTGGAAACAAGACTCATTCCTGAGACTCGTGGCTGGTTTCAAAGCGAAGAATCATTCCATTTTAGGTGGGATGGGGCACCTTGCCACAAAGCAAGGTCTTTTATAACATATCTTCAATCACGAAATATTCCTCTCCTTGATTGGCCGAGTAACTCACCTGATAAGAACCCGATCGAAAACTTATGGGAAAAGTTTAAAAGAAAAATGAAAGCAGAGTCCATAACAACTAAAAGACTAATATGGCTATGGACCATGACGATGAGGTACAAACCAGCTGCCGTTATGCCATAGAGAGCATGCCTCGACGTATCACTGCTCTTATTAAAGATTAAGGTGGCCTAACTCAGTTGTAGGTATGTGGCATATATATTCAGGTTATTCAAATATACTTTCTTGCAACATAATTGTATTATTTGTCCACTAGGTTTGAATAGTTGTGTATATAACAGAGAGAAAACCAAAGATTTTCAACTTTATTGAAGTGACCCTAATAATTTGGCCACCCTCTTTACATGGTTTTAGTAGCAAGTTGATTAAATCATCATATGATAGTTATTCCATCGTTATATCTTGAGTGGCACTGCATGCTTGAAGCATTAAATTTATATCACGGCTATAATGTGAAAGGTATTCCAAGATGATTAGATTTTAATATCATAATTTTTATTATATTGCTATAGATGTATATAGTTTGCTTTGTTATAACACGATGATTACTGCATGATTATTCTGCTAAAGCAATGATTCATAGATTGTATAATAAAGGTGGACATAAAGAGTTATGAAGAGAAATAAGAGGAAGATTGAAAGAGATTGAGATAACAAATATTACACTAAAAACTTCTAAACTATTATGTATAACGAAATAAATTAAGGTGTGTTTAATGTTAGCATCAACCAAATGAGAAATAATCAGGTAGAATACATACTGGTTATCTTAAATGAACACAAATGAATGAATGGCAAAAGAATTCAAACAAGTACAATAAATACGTATGACAATATAAATCTAAACAGTTGATTGTAAGAAAAGTTATCAATATTATAATGAATGAGAATAAAATACAATAAAACAATTCAAATAAATAGGAATGAGCCGATATAAATAATTGTATACAAAGGAGCACGAACGAATAAATGTAAATGAATACAATGAATGAAAGCAACATATAAAGTTGATGGAACCCAAATTTTAGAAGTATTATCATTGCCTGGGTGGACACTATACAAGCGTATAACTCCCTATTATTTGCAAGGGCTTACACGACGAAATTGTTCATGAATTAATCCCTATCCAGCATCTACCTATGTATATTGGTTAACCTTAGGTAGTATAATTGTGCACATATTAATACCACCTTGCGGAAACTGCTCCAGTTTATAATCGAAAGCCCATAATTAAAAGCTATCATAGTAAGCTTCGAAGTGGGACGGTGATAGCACTAAGTTGCAAGAGAATCATTTTCGGCAAAGAACAAGTACATTTTGTTTCTATTAGTGTGCCAGTGAATTATTTTTGTTTTTTCGAACTTAAAATCATGAATAAAAATTATATAAATTCCAGGGCTAACAAATATTTCAATCCTTCTTGATAAGGGGAAAGATTGTGGTGCTCGTGTCATATAATACGTAGGCTGCTGGCACGAAATTGCAGGATTTAATTGGCCCTGCGAGAAACTGCACAAATGAACGCTCACTGGATATATTAAATTCTAACAAATTGCCTTACATGTAAATAACAGAAATAATATGCCTAATGTGAGAAAAAGGAGATGAAAATATATATGTTGATTTGTATATATTAATTTGTATAGAGAATAAGGAAATAAAAATACATATGCTAATTTGTATAAATAGAGAGAGGCAAGTGGTCGATAGAGTCGCGCCGGGGAATACATAGAATACGAACGCGGAAAGCAGATATTAGGTCGGACATCTGTGTCAATACGAGGTCACGTATTTACAAAATTTGCGTGTATGGAAAGATTTATTAGGAAACGGGAGGCTACAAAGCAGCTGAGCAAATAGAGAGTTTTTCCAAGAGAAACTTAAACACAGATCTGAAACAAGCGATTCCTATAATAAAGATAAAACTATTGGAAATATGTAAGTATATCTTACACACACAGCTGCTCGTTAGCCCTGCCAAAGTGGTGGACATTCTCAAACCAAACCACAGGGTCTGCTCCCACGGACAAAACTAGTTCACGCCCCTTAGAGTAATCTAAGGACTCTCGCCTTGGAACCCAATATTTCGCGTAGAATAGAAAGCCTACTTATTGACCGCAAAGTATTCGTGACGAGCCAATTGTACCTTTAATAGGCCAATGTCAGAATTATTTTTTTAGGGGGTGGGGGAAGGCATGTGCTTTTCGAAGTCCTTCTTTGCCCAGCTTACCGGAAAAGCTTTGGTAATCCCAGTCTAAATCATAACTATCGTGAAGAATTCTTAATCAGTCAGAAACAATTCGACGGACGTATAAACTAATTCCAGTCACCAAAGGTCCTTACCACCCTTTGTGCGTAATAGTAACGAGGACTCTTCAATACACTCGCCATTGCGACTACCGACCAAGCTCCCACTAACCAGGTAACTTGCACCTCCTCTTTCCTATTAGATAAACCACATTTTATCAACCCTTTTGATCATCCATAAACCCTCCACCATTCACGTATAAACGTAACTTTTATAATTTTAGAAACATTTACATAGGTTACTGCTATCATTTGAGATATTCTTGTCTAATGGTAACCTTGAGTTGTTTAGAGGATCGTTTCTGTCACAAAAATTAACTAAAACAGCCTTTCTTAATACTTGTGTGACAGGTTAGCTATCTAGCAGTATATTTGCCGACTGTGAAATGAGTCTTTGACTCACTGTGGAGAAATATATGATTTAAGTTGAGTAACAAAGGAAATACATGGCAGACTTTTTCGAAATAAGGAAATCCAGGGATTAAAAAAAGTGACCAAACCTAGGGAGGAGCTCCATCCATTCCTATTAAATCCCTTTTTCATATGCCACCTATGGAGGCTTTGTCATAGGGGCTGGACTTTCCCTCGGGAGTGTCTCTCTTAGACTCTTGTTTTGCTACTTTCTAGGGCAGATAAACATAAAGTTAAATTTCAATGCAGGAGGCACCTCTAAATGCTTAATCCCACTAGATGTCTAGGATTACGATCCAAGACGCAAATGGCCTATGCCCCGTGGTAAGTATCATTGGGGCTGGGAAGGCGGCTTTGCCTGCCCTTCTAAGGTCGAAATAAAACTGACCCTTACGTATGTGGCTAAGTCATGAACGGGATTCGAAACCCTATTATTTCTAATGTGGTTTATTTTTGTGAGCCTCTCCCACCGAGACCGATCATTTAGTGTCACATGCTCGTTGCTAACTTGGAGCGGATCTGTGAATGGGGAATATGAGACGTTCTGTCCCAGGAGTGGATTCGTCTAAAGGCGGATCAAATAAATGTGGTTAAGAAAAAGTAGTCTCACTAGTCGAAAGAGGAGAGGAGAAGCTCCATCTCCATCACAAGAATGTTTGGTTAGGGGCAGAGAGTAATGAGGAGGAGAGCACATCATCTTCAAAGCTCAAGTTGCTACAGGATGAGTAAAGCGGGAAACCCTTTATGTGGGAAGTTTTTCAATGTAAATATAGTCACTCATTGACTTTTAGAAGAAACTCGTTGCCCCTGACTTCGGCGACCCTGCTCTGACCACCACAAGGGATCGGGCTAGTATGGTTTTTATTTTCGTTCCCAGGTTGATGTATTTATGATAGGCAGTGTCTGCCTTTACTAGCAATACCCGAGTATCATATGCCAAATCCCTACTATAGCTTAGAGGAAGTTTCGAGTGGCGGATTCAAATTAGTGACTGGCCGTGGTAGTGCACGGTCACCACTCTATGCATACAGTAAAAGAAAAATTAAAAAAGCTGGTTAAAAACAACCATTATGAAAAGGGCAGGCCGAGAGTGACGGTTCACTCGGCGGTCGAGTCCTTCTTTTCAGAATTGCAACTACCAGCTATAAATTAATAAATAAAGACTGTACACATAAACGAGGTAGAGGAGTACTATTGTACTCCAAATATCAAAAAAGTTTAATCGAAATAAAAATTGACTCTCTCAAAGAAGTTGAGGTAATATGCGCCGAAATAAAATCGAATGGTTTTCCAATAAATATCGTTGTAGTTTATAGACGCTCACCACAACAGATTAAGATTGAAAGGAAATGATATAACATCATTGGAAGTAACATTAAAAATAATTTTAAACTATTAATTAGGGATTTAAATTGTAGGAAAATTCACTATGAAACGTTAAATGCGGACAGAGAGGAGCAGAGGATATTGGAGTTTATGGAAGAAAACGACTTAACACAATTAATTAGTCAATGAACCAGGCTGAGGGTAAAATATATTGGATGTAATTCTAACTAACAACGTTAATCTTATCACGGGTATTAGTATTAGCGAAGGTATAGATTCCAGCGATCACAAATCAATAGAGTTCGAGATTAATACAAATCGTAACAAAGAAAATAATGATAGTAAAATGCCAAATCATAGACGTGCGGGCTTTAATGGCTTCAACCGAAAGTTTAGAGAGATCAGGTGGGATCCAAATGTTGGAAAATGTTAATCAGTGTTTGTCAATTTGCACCAAGCATTTTAGAGAGTTAAATGAGCAATTCATTACGTGAAAAAACAAACCAAGCTCCTCAAGTAAACCAAAATAGTGGAATCATGATACAAAGTCAAATTGAAGGACAGGAACTGTGCATAAAGCGTCACAAGAATAACAACCCCGAAGAAAATAATCCGAAGGAAATCCATAGCCCTAAAAGAAAATATGAACTTCAAATTGTCTAAGAAATTAACAACCCCCAAAAGTTTTTCGATTATGTATCCAAAGGAAATCCTATAAATGAAATAATCGCATCCATCAAAAATGACAATAAAGAATTAGTTTCAGATACAGAAAAGGTGGTCAATATATTATTAGGTTGAGGAATAAGTTCTTGCGTTTTTTTTAATGTGTTGATTTAAGTTTTGTTGACGTGATCTGTGCACATATTAAGAAACAATAATAAATAATGAGAGCAAAATTTGCAAACGTTAGACTACGTCTCTTAACAGCGTAGACTATTAGGCTTTTGCTTAGGCTACGTCTTGAAGTTGAGTAATAAGCCATTGCGGTTTATTTAAAAGTTGTTATTTTAAATTTTTGTTCTGTACCCTCAAAATGGAATGTCAAGTTGAAAGAAAGGCGCATTTTCGACACTTGTTATTATTCATTTTCAATCGAGACGGGAACAATGCAAACGCAGCCAAAGCTCGTCGCGATATTTGTGCTGTTTACGGTGAAAATGCTTTATCAGAAAGGACAGCTCAATGGTGAGTTTCACGTTTCAAAAACGGTCATTTCAATCTTAATGACGAGGAACGTTCTGGTCGCCCCATTTAGTTGGATGAAGATCGATTGAACGAACTTCTTCATGAAAATCGTCGTCAATCGACTAGAGAATTAGCTATACACTTGGCATGTGATCAGAATAAGGACAGATTTCTTTACCGCATCATCACTGGCGACGAAAAGTAGTGTGTCGATGTCACTATGAACCATCGAAAACATCGGCTTAGCCCCATAAAAAACACTCGCGCGATTAAAGAAAGGACTTCATCCATGAAAGACGATGCTATGTTTGTGGCAGGATTGTGAAGGCATCATTCTTTATGTGCTCCTTGCGAACAACGAGATTGTCAATGCAGAACTCTACGTTCATCAAATGTATCGACTCGCCGAAGCTATTCGTGAAAAGCGACCTCATCGACGTTATGAAATCCTTCTGCTACACGTCAGTGCTCGTCCTCACATTGCCAATAGGACAAAAGACGCCATCTAAACGCTTAATTGAGAAATCCTGCCGCATCCTCCATATTTGCCAAACTTTGGCTACATCGGATTTCCATCTGTTCCGTTTGCTCTCCAACAATTTGCGTGGCGTTTCATTCAATACTTATGTGGAATTAAGAACCTGATTAGACGAATTCTTTGAGTCAAAATCCAGAGTTTTTATTGCAGAGGCATCGAAAAACAAGTTGAACGTTGGAAAGAAGTTGTAAATAACAACGGAGAATACCTTATTGATTAAATTGCATATTGTTATCAATTAAAAATGAAGTTTTTTAAAAAAATGTTAATCGTAATGAATAAATTTGATAAAACCGCAAGAACTTATTCCTCAACATAATAAATAACTTTTTGCATAGGTATTTATAAGGGAAGACGAATATAATATACTACGAACGAATGACCTGATAAAATTTAACGAGCATAACCTCTTAACTGATATCGAATTCTTCGAACCATAAATTGATTTGTATAGAGGTAAATTAAAATCCAATAACTCTCCAAGTCCTAATTAAATCTATCCGCTGTATTAAAAAAGCAATTCGAAACGTGTTACTCTGACTGGTAACCAAATTTTTTAGCGAATGTTTAGAAGAAAGTGGCCTGCCATTAGATTTCAAACTAGCGAATATAACTTCTATTTTTAAGATCAGAAAAAAAGAGAACTTCCGACCAATTAGGGATCCGTAGGTTTAACATCCATTTGAGATGAATTAATAGAATCCGTCTGTCCGACAGAGAGAGAGAGAGAGAGAGAGAGAGAGAGAGAGAGAGAGAGAGAGAGAGAGAGAGAGAGAGAGAGAGAGAGAGAGAGAGAGAGAGAGAGAGAGAGAGAGAGAGAGAGAGAGAGAGAGAGAGAGAGAGAGAGAGAGAGAGAGAGAGAGAGAGAGCGAGTCGCGAAGAAAAGGAGATAAAGGAGTAGCTATAGGGGGAAGAACATTCCATTTGAACCGTTGGGTAAACTTCCGTAGCTATATCGAAGTCAGACTGGAGCCGGGACACCATTTAGCGACATGGCGCTAAAACCATCGCCGCCGTGCCTTTGGGACAGAGTCGGAATCACTTCCGCGGAGTCGTATATATTCCTCAGTCCGGAAATGATCAAAGCAGTATTCTCAGAGTATTCGGGATGCAAGCTGTATCCACACAGGTTTCAAGCAAGCAAGATTCACGCAATACTCTCACAGTACTCACGCAACATCTTGAAAGTTAATTGAAATCTACCAAAGGCCACGCGTACTTCTCGAGCGATACCCCGGCATCCTATGGGCTCGTAGGCAGAAACCTTTATTCGGAAAGATGGAGGTCAAGGACGAAGGACTTAGTTAAGAACAATGCGCTTAGCTACACTTCCTTGAGAACAATACCCCCCCCCCGAGCGACGACTCGAGGTTTTCTCTAAAAAATCGCAAGCCATTACATTTTCTCTTTCATCGTCGACGAGGCGTGACGCTCTCTGACCGCAAGACTTACTTAATAGTCTCCTCTCGATCGCTCTTGGATAATTATTGTGCATTGTACGGCTTATACAATATCATTTTTTTGTAAATTCAATTTAATTTTCAATTGCCGAACGATTAACGTAATTGTTAAAGTGTATCATGCTTGTTAATCTAATTTGTTGTTTGTATAATATTAAAGATTATTTTGTTTCACTTTTTTGTATCCTATAACCACTCGAAGCCTATTGAAGTAGTATCAAAGTGGGCCAATATTAGAATTTGCAGTCGTCGTTAATTCTCACGCACTTCAGAGGGAGACATTTCTCTATATTTGTGTGTCGCATCCTTCGCCCTAGGTCTAGGAAAGGTCAGGGAGAACTATCTGATTCTAAGCCACAGATATTAACAATACGGTAGTCGATCCTTTGGAAGCGCATAATTTCATAAATGATATTCAACAAGGCTTTAAAAAGAAATATTTATGTCTATTTAATCTTTTAGAATTTTATGACAACATGATCAAAAACTACGATGAAATAGATCTTTGGACATAATTTACTTAGATTTCGCTAAGGCATTTTACACCGTTCCTGATAGGAGACTACTAACGAAACTTTTTATTTAGGCAATTAGCGGAAACCTCCTACAATGGATATAGTTGTGGCTAAGTAATCGATAGCAGAGTTTTTTTTTATTTGGTTAATTTTCGGAGTGGAAAAATTTAACTAGTGGCGTGCCCCAGAGGTCTTTATTGGGAACATTGTTGTACCATTGTTGTACATTGAACGACTTGGTAGTTTCTCTAAATTTGCGAAGGACATAAAAATTGGGGGTAAAATTTTAAATGAAAACGATAACAAATTTATTCTGCGGGATCTAGATAAAATCTTCGAATGGTCTGATAAATGGAACATGAAATTCAATTTAGACATGGGTAGAGTTTTGCACTTAGGTCGAATTAACCCAAGTTTTAACTATGAAATGCGTGGTATAAATCTTATCTCCATGGAGGAAGAAAAAGATTTAGGGGCGCGGGTTTCAAAGGATCTTAAGTTTAACAAAAGTGTAGCGAAGCATATAAAAAGGCGTCCGAATATTTGGATTTATTGCGAGAAGTTTTCACTATACATACTTCTATATAAATGTTTAGTAAGGCCAAACCTAGAATAAGCAATAGAATTTTGGTAAACTAATACGCACGTAAACATCAATAAAATGGAAGGAATTCAACGACAGGCAACTAAACTAATTCTTTCGAAGAGACACTAGTCAAATATCGAAAAAATAGATATATTAAAACTACCAACTTTCTAAACTAGGCCATTGCGAGGTAAGCTTATCGAAGGATTCAAATAGTAAAATAAATTTTCAAACGTAAATCATCAAAAAATAATTTGGTACGACCATGGATTCACAAGTAACAACAGTTTTAAATTAAAAGAACGGAGGTTTCAAAAGAAAATAGCTAAAGAAACTTTACCTTCTAATTATTTATAAAAGGGCCCCACTCCCCGCGGAGGTAGTAAATGATAGTAGTGTAATAGTTTTAAAAACAAAATTGAGTTTTTTTACGAATAATGATATTGTTTAAATACGGAGCCCTGTTGTAGATTGAATGTCGCGTGAGTGAGCATCGTGATGATAATGTCTAAAGGCAGATTACTAACATATTAGTATAGAATTGGACTGGCCTTTGAGTGTACTAGTTAGTCCTTGCTGGCTCCCTGTACCTATGTAACTATCAGGCAAGGAGGACGTGGTGCTCCTGCTTGTACCAAGTGCATCTTCTACATAGGCTACCTCCCTGCGCCACTTTGAATATAAGCTGTCCGTGTTTATCTTCCAGGATTAAGATATAGTAGTGCGTTTCATCACCAGCTAAACTATCCAACCTTTTGCGAGTATAGAAAATAGAGAAGGAATACTCGTAAAAGAAGTAGGTCTATAGTGAGAGAATGGTTAACGAACCAGCTTCCCCAGCTACATGAACCAGGCATTCCCTTCATTCACTTGGGCAATGAGGAGGTGTAGATTCTCTTGATAGCGGGTTTAACTCATTATATATGGTTTACTTTCCTTAAGGGAACTCAAGTCAGAAGCTCTTGCTCGCCAATGATGTTTCATTTGTAGCAGTTGAGTGATCCCGCCTTAACCATGCATCCTCTTTCATGCTGAGAAAATAAAGTGCGGATAGTGGTAGATTTAGGGGTGAATGAGCACGGCTTAATTTATTACCCACTTAAAACTAGACACTACATATATAGAGCAGATAGGCCTCAAATTAGTGGGGAACATATCAGCTAGCACAAACCCGCCAGAGCCTCAAGTCATCCTAGTGGGTGGAGCCTTCCCTATTTTCCAGTCATGCCCAGAGGACGTGCTGGTCCACAGGTTACCAAGTGTATACACAGGGTACCCAGTGCGGGATATTAGGTGCAGTATGGCTAAGGAGGTTGCACCTGACATTTGGAAAAATTCTGCCATATATACCCCAATGACAGCAGGCGGATATGTACCTAAGTGCTGAACGTCACGGAACAACGAGTGTCTATAGCGCCCGTATTGTTGACACTAAGGCTTTGAATGTATGCCATACATTTGAGGCGTCGGTCGAAAACAATACCAAGCAAACGGCCCGAATTCACTACTTGTTCAGGGAAAAGTTCTTATTAGGGTGGAACTTATGATGGCGGCAGACCTTGACTATTTTAGTCTCGGCCAAGAAAAACCTAAATCTGTTCGCTTCAAAATAGCGAGAGATGAGGTTCAATGCCTGTTCTAGTCTACGATTTAGAGTTGGCATCTATGCTGAATTTAATGAAATCGTTAAGATCTTATACGTAGATCGTAGCAAGAACATCTTCAGGCACAGCGAGGTGATACCGTTAAAGCTCTAGCCAAAGAGTTTGTGTAGCACTGAAGGCACTCCCTTGCGGGATGCCCTATTCCCACCTTATTGGGCTGGAGTGGACTCGTCTCACCAGTAAAAATAATTATAATCTGAATGAACGAACACGACACTGTGATTAAAGGATTTGTGTTGTTAAAAATTGTACTTCAGAAGATCTGTTATATGGATGTACGACTTACACTTGTCTCTTATTATCGTGGTTCCGGATTGAATGGAAGATTTAATATATTCCTCTAATGTCTGACGATTTTGTATTTGAAACGTGTACAAGTTAGGGTAGGTGAGATTAGGTTAGGTCAAGTTGGGTAGGTTAGTTCAGGTTAGGTTAGCTGAGGTCAAGTTAGGTTAGGTTAGGTTAGAGTCCACAGACTTCCATAGATTCCACATCATCTATAATTAGTAAATGTGTCAAAAAATGTTATATATTTGAAAATATTTTAATCCTAATCCACCTTAACCGTAAATTTTGAACCTTCCTTTTGTCAAAAAATAACATTTGATTTTTTAAATCAGCGCTTAAAACTGCCTCATTCACAAACAAAATTTATTATAAGAAATGGACACCTTCCAGCAAACAAAAGTTCCAGCAAATCAAATACACATGAAAGCCGAAGATTTTAACCTCCAATTTAAAGATACATAACTCAGATATGGAGAATATTAAGCATTTTCAAGTGAAGAATATGTAAAAATCTAACTACAAATGCGACTTTTCAATAGTATACTAATTATATGGAATATGTTTCTTAATGAGACTTATCCATTACTTCGTTCAGATACTATATCTTTTCTATTGATAATTACGAACATCACTGATCTCTCCAAGAGTTTCCTCGTAACAAAATACCTCATAATTAGTTTTGTCTTAATCGTTGAATCTCCTCTTTCAGGCAGCAATAAGTCTGTTTTTGCCGAGAGTCAAACAGGAAACAAAATGGTTGAAGAAGAATTAAAAACAAGGACCAAATAGGTGAAAAGACCACGAAAATTAGGGTTAATTAGATATCGTATTAGAAAGAGACAAGAGAGTAGCTTTGCCACACAGGTCAAGTTATCAGAAGAAAAACTACGATTATAATTTTGATTTATTTTCCCCTTCAATGTTATGGAGGAAGAAAAACAAAGCTTATTTTCAAGTTTAAAAGAGTAAGGAAAAGATAGAAATATGCATAATGAAATAAAAATAATATATTTAAGTGCAAAGTGGTCAGATAGTGATGAAAAAGAAGAGAATTTTCAATTTAAAATTGGTAGGAGAGATACTTTTGATTGAGGAATTAGAATGCTTTAATCACGGTGAAGAGCGAAGATATTAATATTGCGCTTTTAAAGGGACAGCAAAATTATTTTTAATATACATCTTAACCAGCCTTTATTCTTGAGTTATCCTTATTTTTGACATTGCTCTCCATCCTGGCTAGTTTTAAATTTTTATCATCAGTTAAAAGTATGCCGTTAGTACACTACGCTACGCAGAGAACTAACGGCATACTTTTAACTGTGATTAGAGCGGTGCTCGCTGCCTGAGTGTGCCTGGTTCGAATCGCTTCCCTGCACGGATTTTTTTTGAAAAAAGGTAAAATAAATATTACTGCAAGGAAAAATTATTCCGTTTTCTCTTTCAATGTGGTTTATTGGATTCATTAAATATATATATATATATATATATATATATATATATATATATATATATACAAGGTGTCCCAGAAAAAAGTCTACTGTAGTTTAAATTAGTAAATTAGTATAACTCAAAATTTATTAGAGATTTTTAGTCCTGCAAAACAAAACAAATGTAACAACTATTTATCTGTCGATTCTGGAAATTTCATTAAATTCCCTTTTACGACCTTAATACACTAATGGGTTTAGTGGAAGCTATAAAAATTATGTTTGCGCAAGGAAGTAAAATAATGAAACTTTGAAGTTTAAAATCAACAAATATATTTAGGTCCATTTTTAACAAAAACACCTATTCATATGGGGAATACGAATTCAATTTTTAATTTTATAAGCACCGTTTCCTTCCACATGTCTTCCATTTCTTTCCAAGCACAGTTGCGCCTTTGATCGCATTCATTGAACAACTTTTTTGATTAATTGTGATTTTCCTTAAGTCTATTGACTTCACGTGTGATACTATCTTTTGACTGGTTGATGATTTGTGGTGGACTGGAATACAATTTATTCCTTAGATATGCCCATAAGACAGAATCGCATGGTGTTAAGTCAAAGGATCTTGGGTGGGGGATTCAATTGCATGATTTAGCGTGAAAATGCGGTGTCAAACGTTTCTCTTAGTTTTGTTCTTACAGCAAGCTGTCTATGAGCTGGTGCGCCGTCCGCAATCCACCAAAGTTCATTTAATTGATTGCCAGAAATATGACGGAGTTCCGGGAAGATCCTTTCGTTGATCATGCTGAGGTAGGCAGCACCATTCAAGATAGTCTCGTAAAAAAATGGGCGGACAAGATAGCCATTCCCGCATATTGTGATCCACAGAGACACTTTCTACTTACAAATACGTGTGTCAAATGTGAATGTTGTGGCGAGGGGGAGGGGGATGGGGTCAGCGGCGCATATTGCCGAATTTTATGGCTATTTATCTTTCCATTCATAAAAAAGGTTGCTTCATCACCAATCACAATGTTTTCCAAGAAACGACAGGTTTATGGACAAGCCATTCGATAAATTGTCTACGACGAGGAAAATCAGTTTCAAGAAGTTGGTATCTTGCATGCATCTTATAGGGATACCATTTTTTGTCGTGTATAATAATGCGGGTAAATGATTACTTTGAAAATTGTAACCATTTTTTTCTGACTGATACATGTGGATTTTAAAGAATTCTCTTCTGAGCATTTCCTATATTTTTTGTTGTCCTTATGGTTCTCATACGACCCAAACGACCTTTATTTTAGATTTAAGCATGTTCCTTTATGTTGGTATTTGCCAACATTTTTCCAAATTGTGGGCTTGCTTGTTGGGTACTTACCTGGAAAACGTTGTTCAAATGAATCTTGTACTTGTTTAAAACTGCCAGTCTTAATCAAGTTTGTGACTAGAAATATGCGTTGATCTTTTGTTAACTGCATGATTAAAAAGGTTATATGGAAGTAAACATTTACACAGAAACGCTTTGAATTGTTTAGTAAGCAATAATGACGAGACCATACCACAGCGTGGATGAAAAACCACTGTAAATTGGTGGACTAGGCTATCTAGGCTCCCTAACCTTCCTAGGCTTCGTTTCATTATTCTACTTCCTTGCGCAAACATATTTTGATAGCCTCCACTAAACACATTAGTGTATCAATATAATAAAATGGAATTTAATGAAATTTCCAGAATCGACAGATAAATAGTTGTTAAATGAAACAACTTCAGCAGCACCCCTAAAATCCAATAGTTTTTGAGTTATACTAATTGAAAGTATGGTTTACTTTTTTCTGGTACACCCGGTATATACAGCCTTGGCCAAAATTATTGGGTAGGTATGAATAATTGAAGAATATGATTGAAACTCATTTATTTCATACTTGTCATATAAAAATAAACATTTTTTGCATATATTATTTTATTAACTATTATTTGATGTGTCCTCCTTTTCTGTTTATCACCGCTTTTATTCGTTTTTGCATACTGGAGTCTAATTTTCACAGGTAGTTGGCTCGAATTTCTGCCACTTTTCATGAATTTTATCTGTTAATTCAATTTTTCAGGAACATTGGTGTACCTTCACTCTTGTCCCCAAGTGTGACTGCAAATGTTCAATGGAATCGACGTTTGGAGATTGAGGGTGCTAATCCATTAATGTCACCCCTTTTTTATAAACAAACCCTTTGAAACTCTGGGTGTGTGTCATGGAACATTGTTTTGTTGGAAGATTACACAATCTGGTATGTCATCGTTGAAACTTTTCCTAAGGAAGGTTGATAAACCTGGTCTAACATGCTGGTATAAGTTTCGGAATTCATTCTGCCCTCACAAGTAAACAACTATCGGGGACCTGAAGACGACATGCAGACCCACACCATTACACTGCCAACTTAAAATTTTACTATTGGAACAATACATATCGGATCATAAGCTTCTCTATCTCTTCAACGAAAATCAACAGCTGCAGGGGTCCGAAATTTCTGAGGAGAAATTCAAATTTTACTAATCATTTTTGGTATCCAATAAAAGTTTTGGTATACAATAAAAATGTGTACAAGCAAAATAAATTAGTAGGAATTAATATAGAGAACCGACCTAAAAGTGGCTTACATCAGACAAAACAACTAAAGCCCAATCATCATCAATCCAATCTTCATGCTCTTTTGCTCAAGACAATCGCTTCTTCTTGTTCACCTAAAAACGCCACAGTTTATTTCTAGCCTTAAATCCTTTGAGTCCAGCTTCTAATAACCTTCTTCCCACTGGACGTCTTGATATCTCTTTGTTTGTTGCCGTCCAAAAATCAGTACAACTCGTACCTCTCTCCCTCGAAGTTGTACACTTTTTGTGATCTTGACCATCACGGTTTTTTAAAGAATTGATCTCAATCTTACCTTTTAATAGTTATTTGAAAACCGCTTCTCGAGCTTTTCAGTTTTCTTACAATTTTGGCTTGGGATAATTGATCTCTCTCTGTACAATGTAAGGATTTGAGCTATTTGAGGTTCAGTAATCTGTTTCTTCGGAGTATTTTTCACAATAAACTGCTAATTGTAAGTTAACAATAAGATAATCACTGGAAAAAGCGGAATAAACGTAATGACCTCACATTGAATGTCAGAGGGTTGCTCCAACCACTTATGCACAATATTTATGCAAACACACGTGCATAAAGCAAAAGGAAAACATATAAAAATACTAATTATAGATGTGATATACTCTACTGTTTTCCATTATTATGTAAATGAGTTTCATTCGTATTCTCTATTTTGTTATATCTGCCCTATAGTTTTGGCCTAGGCTGTATATATACATACACATATATATATATATATATATATATATATATATATATATATATATATATATATATATATATATATATATATATATATACATATATATATATATATATATATATATATATATATATATATATATATATATATATATATATATAAATATATATATATATATATATACATATATATATATATATATATATATATATATATATATATATATATATATATATATATATATATATATATATATATATATATATATATATGGATAAAATCACCAGAAGTAACAAGTGAGAAGTATAAATATTTGTGTATACCACGTAAGAAAAAGGAAGGATTGATTGGAGTTACGAGATTGTTTTCTTAAAATTTGGGGTAAAGTGTGGCTATGGGGGGCGAAGCGCCCTAATTTCTAAAATAAGTTTAAAACTATACATAATATAATATAGATGCGATTGCAATAGCCTAACACCCCCCCCCCCCTGCGCTTTTTTTATAATTCGCCCAAGAAAAACATTGTGTACATTATAAGAAAATTGTTTTTAAATATTAAACATTGAAAGCTTAAGAAGGAAAATAAGAGATATAGGAAGGAAAAGATAGGGCAAAATATTATAACTGTTATAGGAAAATGAATAAAGAAGTTGGATTTGAACCTGTGTCAAAAAGCGCTCATCGCTTATAAGACCAAGACGCTCATCGCTTATAAGACCAAGACGCTCATCGCCATAGCTACCATCCTCATATAAGCGATGAGCGCTTGATGACACAAGTCCTTCTCTATTAGAATCTATTGAATAAAAATTGTCTATTGAATAGTGTATACAGCCTTATACGAAGGGCCGCAAATAAGTTTAGCAATTGAGATATAAGAATGCGACATATAAGGAAAAGTGTTTTATTATTTTCCAATATAACTACCCTCGACTTCAATGCACTTGCGCCACTTGTCCCTGAGGCTTCTAATTCCTGACAACTAGAAATCTCACGACTGCTGTTTAATCCACTCCTGGACGGTGAGTTGGACATCTTCAGCGTCCACAAACCGGCGTCCATGCAGTGCATCCTTGAGCTTGCGGAATAAAAAGTAGTCACCGGGGGCCACATCTGGACTGTAGGTGGGATGGTTGAGCTCCTCGAATCCGCACTCGCGCAAGGCAGCTTGTGCAACTCTGGCCACCAAACTTTGACGACGTTGAAGTCGATCATGAGGCGTAAGCTTTCGTGAGGTTTCTAGGGACCTAACGGGCAGAGACCTTGGTCATGGCCAAATTGTCATGGGTGATGTTGCTAACACTTCCATGTGATATTCCAAGTTCTCGCTCGATTTCTTTGACCTTCACGCGTCGATTTCCGAGGATCATCCTCTCCACAGGGGCCACATTGTCCTCATTGATCACATCTGACGGGCATCCTGGACCGGAATTATCTTCAAGGGACTCACAAGAATGCTTCCTATGCTTGCATAGAAAGAGGCGGTGTCGGTGTACACTGCAACCTTGCGTTCATGGATCTCTTTTGCATTCTTGCCTTCCTTGGTCAAAAATTTGATCACTGCGCGGCGATCAACCTTGTCCATTGTTGAAAAAATTGTGACTGACGATCTGCAATCCGCTACTGCTTCTTAAATAGAAGAAACAGGAGCGTGCGGCTGCAGGTCATGACTTTTCATAACTTGTCCTAACACCCCCACAAACAGCCATCCCCCATCCTCTGTTTTGCCCTACCGATTCGCCAAACTTATTGACCGCCCTTTGTATTAATAAAACAAGTAAAACAAATCCAGGAAAAAAATCACTACTATACAAAAGACATCAATAAAATATATAAAATGAGACCTAATAACCGACCTAATATACTTACATGTATAAATACGCAGAGGTAAAGGTTATACAAATCTAGATTAATAAAACGAAAGTTATCAGCCGATAATGAATCTATTAGAAAAATCGAAGTTTCAACAATGATCCGTTCAACAGCTGAAACAAATCTCTTTTGGAAAATAACGATTGAATTATCAGTGGAAAACATCACAAAAAGATATTAATAGTTAGATCTAGGCCTTTATACTTAATTATACATTGATACATTCAGCCACTGGAACGAACCAACTGTTGACAATTGCTCAGTAATTTTGCCCCATTCATCGTGAAGAATTTCTTAGAGTTCTAGACCGCTCTTTGAGTGTCTTTTCTAACATTTACAATGGTATGTCAGGCCGAACTCTTTTATGCAATGCAAGCTAGTTCAAAACAATGTTGTGTTCGTCGTACGGAAAACCTTCACTGACTTATCCTACCGAAAAATTGCAAGTTCGGGGTTTTGTAGGCTCATATGGGTAGCCAAAACAGGCTGTCCCAGCAATTAGTTGAACACTTTTATATTCACTTTGCTTCATAAACAGAGTGGCCCAGTTCATTCCTTTAATGAAATTACACTTCCCCTTACAGATTCGCAATCTTTCCTGGTGCGATTGACAGACTATCTTTCGCTTCCTTTATCGAACCAGACAAATCTAACGTAGATTTGTCACTCTACTGTAGTGGACTTGGTTTCAATGGTCGTACCTCCAAGTAAAGCATACAATGACGAATGCAAGACGAGTTTTATTGTTCATTGGAATGATCAATGGTTTCAAAGCGGTTGAAATGAAAATTTTCTTCCTTGAAGCGACATGACACAGTCTTTCTGGAAAGAGATTGATGGCCTAAACATAATAAACTCTCGAGAACCTACTGTTGCAGTCTGGAACAGTGCTTCTTCCCAATAGGGCTATGGCTTGGTCTTCCCTTTCTTAGCTCTTCCTTGTCCTACCCATGATTTTGCTACCGTACCTAAACCTGTTTTTTCATAGGTTGACATAATATTATGAAGTATATATTTGTAGTACTTGACATATACTGTAATGGCTCCAATTGAAAGACCATCTTGGTGGAGCATCTGTAGGATCATTTCGCGCACAAAAAGAGGCGTTACATGTTTCTTAGCCTTGCAATCTGTATGTCTGCGTATCTTACGTACATGAGATTAAAATAAAGTTGGTTGCTATGCAATTAATGCCGGATATCTCAACCTAAAATCTAAGCGTGCTGGTCATTTTATACACTTGCATTTTTCGAGTAAATTGCCTATCGGCTGATATCTTTTGTATTATTCATAAAAATTCACATAACCTTTACTTATACATACTAAATACGCTTTAGTTATACTACACAAACTTTCGAAGTATAGGATTTTATCTGCCCAAAGTTATGGAAGATATTTTGATAGTAATCGAGGCACTCTGGTCTTTTGGGACGATATCGTACTCTTCTTCTATCATAATTTGATATCGTGATTTAGCATGATCTTATTCCGGAATGAAATAGAAATAATAAAAACCAGAGGAATTGGGGGTCTTTTGTTTCCAAATCATTGTAAAGTAATATTTTGGAGATAAAACAAAAGGGAATTAGCATTAATAGTAAATCTCTAGGTCAATTTCGCTTTCTGTGGAAGTTGTATTATTTGTTTCATCATCTTGACCCAATTTCATTACAATTTTCCACAAAAGTATAGCCAAGATGTTTAAACTGATGGAATATCAGCGCTCGAGTTTGCCACGTTAAATTTGTTATTGAGTGAATATTATCGATCAATTTTGGGGCGGTTTTATTATTTTTTTTATTAAGTTCTCTATATTTGATCGTTCGCGCGAGAAATGAGGCTCCTCTATTTCGACTGCTTTCTAACTATTTTTAATTTCTCCTTTTCTCATGTTTGTGTTCCTGTCCATTTATTATTATATATACCCCGTGCAAGTTTTGCATAAATTATATCCTGCCAGTCCCGCTAGGTTTCCTTGATTTCTACCAGCTTTACGTTCAATATCAAAGTTTACTTCATTAGTTTAGAACTAGAGAGATGCATTTAGTAAATACGTTTCGTTGTAAGCATTTAGGCATTTCACTACTGAAAATGTAGCTAAACTCTTATACTTGTCTTCATCCTAATTTTTATTTGCGGGTGACTCTATATCTCACTATTTAGGTCGGTTCCTGTTTTCCTTTTTATTGTTTTTGTAATAACATTGTAGCTCTTCCTCTGATTCTAACTAAATTTGAAACCCTTTTGTTGTTTTACATTCTCTCTTTAATTATATTATTGCCAAGGTCTTCCCAAGGTTACCCCGATAATTGTTTTGTTTGGGCAATAACTTCATAAGTCTTTGGCCGATTCTAACAACATTTGAAAGCCATATGTTGTTTTACATTCTCTTTCGAATGTATAATCGTCAAGGTCCTCTCAAGGTTAGTCCGGGAATTATTGAGAGTTTTGAAAGTTGTAAGGTCATAAATGAGAATAAGGTAGAACACGCGCCATTTGGTCAGCAGACCTTGTTTTTATCTATTGATTAGCATTCCAACGTTCTCATAAGCTCATGAGAACTTATGAGCTGTCTAAAATATACATATAATTGTCCTTTTATTAAAGTTTTATCGTCACCTGTAATTTAACATCTTATATAAAACTGTAGAAGAAAATGGTACAGTTCTTCAAGTGTATAGTTCATGCTTCTTTCCTCCTTTTATATGCTAAATAGGTCAATTTGTGTTTATTTAACCATTGAACTATATTTTTTTTAATTAGTAAGGAGAACATGTTGTTTGACTTTGATCCTACCAGATGCTGTATTTTGAAATCTATCTGTACCTAATTTCACCCAATCATCATTTGTATTACTTTCTATTTGATTGTTTCTATAAGGATTTTGTTTTCATAGTTCTTAGCAACAATAATTCCAAGTTTACTTTCACTAACAACAAAATTAGATAACTTCTTGCATTATTCCATCAATTCCCTCAACATTCTGAGGGTGGCACCTCCAACATGATGTGACATTGAGCCACATTTCTGTAGCTGACATCTGGAGGATTCCATGCTCGCCAATGTGCGCAGGGGGTTCTGCGTCTAAATATCCTAGGAAAATATTAACATCCTTTAGCTTCAACACTTTCCTTACAACTCTAAAACTTTTCTCCTTGATGCGCCCTACTTGAAAATGCACATCGAAGTCGAAAGAAAAAGGCAGGGATTTGCCTTAAACAATAGCTTGACGAAATCACCTTCAAAGACATTTGAGTTTACCTCCTCATCGTCTATCGGTCATAGTGAGGGGGACTCACTACTCTGTCAATTCTCCCAACACACACGACTGGAAGAAACATCTGCTTTAGAATAATAATGGAATCTCAGTTTCCCTAAAGGATGCGTCTTCTGCAGCGAGTTTTTCAATACAGACGAAATTCATCTAGGTTAAACCTTATGCAAGACTTCTCTGATATTGCAACACATTTATTGATTCTTAATCACGTGACCAATTATTCCGAGGTGAAAAGGGATATATTTTGGTATATATAGGAAGCAATGGGTTTGATCTTAAATTAGAAAGAGGCGTAAAATAACAGAATTAAGAACCACCAAATATTAGGTTCAACTCAACGTGAGATCAAAATAAAAGGAAAAGGCTGAAAATCATAGATGAAGGACCGGTAAAGGACGAGAGGATATGTAAAAGAATTAGTTTGACAAGGCTTATCATATCTGAAAGATCATATTTCAAAGTAATATTCATCGCTTCTATTAATAAACATATTCACCTCTATTATTTACGACGGTGGTATTTTATAGGAAACGAAACTTTGTTCTATCGAATTGTAAAATCTTTTGAAACCTTTATCCCTCGTGGTCGCTCGTTTATCTAGCTCATTTATTGAGTTATTATTTATTTTTATAGATCACTTTAGTATTTTAAAATTTGTAATACTTTGTTCGTGCAATGGTAACCTTCAAAGTATTAAGGAATTAAGTTTCCTCCATCAATTTCAAATTCCGATCAATAATTTCGTCGCTTGAAATAGGATACAATCAATGTTTTCTCTCATATGTGGAAAGAAGAATTTAACCAAAAAATTCACATGAGACATTGCAACTTTTTAAATCAAAATTCCTGGAAGAAGAAGAACGTGGTTGGGCGAACTTTGAACGTTGAGGGGTAGCAAGGTTTCCCCAACCACCCTTGCAGGTGTCTGAAAATAGATGGAAGGAGAGGGAAAATCGTTTGGGAGCTATAAAACGATACAGTGCTGGAAGTATGAGTGGCATAGTTCTAATAATTACTCCAACATAAACCGCTCCCCTCTCGCCAATTCGATTGGGCTTGTAAAGAACGTGAGAGAAAGAGAGTGAAAATCCAAATATTTTCAATTATAATTAAACGCGAGGTAATCTCCAACTAGTTTGAGTAGTTCCAGAGAAAGGGAGCAGAAGAGAGCGCTATGCCGCTGGTCTAGGTCCCAGGAGTAACAGTCACTTTACGACCCCTCTCGTGGACATTGATGTCGTGAGTAATTAAATGATCCCCCAAAGATACATTGAAGGATTGGAAAGGTTAAATGAGACAATGAAAGAGAGAAAGAGATGAATGAATTGAAAAAAAGAAAATAGGAATGAGACGTGTAAAGGAAAAAGAGAAAGAAAAAAAGAGGAGGAAGTGAACATGGAATAAGGAGAAAACGGGTAGTAGAAAAGAAGTGAAATAAACGAGAGGAAAGGAATTAAGGTAATAAAACAAACACAGGGAATATTGCCATTTAGCCTTGCCCAACTTAGCTCTAATCTATTCAAGAGCGTCAAATGGTGTTGCTCCACAATCTCGAACTTTGAAGATCTCGTCTCGAAAGAAATTGCAGCAAACCTTTGATGGTTTGCTGCGCCTTTGGACAGAAATTACACGGAAGTATTGAAATTGAGCTTCAGTTCGAAAATACTCTATATTGTCTTTGCCCTCTCTCCAAATTTGCCTCAAGGCCCAATAAGCGACAAAGCTATTTTAATCGCTGGCAACTCTATATCTCTCTATGTCGGTTGGCCCCCTTTTTTGCTTGTTATTAATTTGGTGATAAAATTGTAACTATTCGGTCGATTCTAACGAAATCTGAAACTCTTATGTTGTTTTACATTTTATTTCAAAGTATATAATTACCAAGGTCTTCTCAAGGTTAGCCCTGGGATTATTTTGTTTTGCCGATAACATAACTATTCCTACGATTCTAACGAAATTTGAAACGCTTATGTTGTTTTACATTCTCTTTCGAGTAAAATAATTGCCAAAGTCCTCCCAAGGTTAGCCGGGAAATTATTTTGTTTTGTTTTACCTTCTTTTTCGAAAGATACAATTGCCAAAGATTACCTATGGTTAGTCCTAGAATTATTAAGAGTTTTGGTCATAAATCAGAATAAGTGAGAGCAGGCGACCTTTTGGTCAGCAAGCCTTGTTAAAATAGGTCAGGATTCATTTTATTTAAAGAAAACGGTGGGAAAAAAGAAACAAACTGTTATATATTTATTATTATTTTTCCTAATAAAGGTTTTATCGAAATATTTCACCCTAATATTTCTTCCTAATATTTCATCATACTTATATAAGCTTACGTATCCATTTTTCCTTAAGAACCTACCATATATTATTCAATTATTTCTTCCTTTATTTATAAATGGAGTTAATTTTCAAAAGACCACTTGAAACATGTTTAAGCAGCCAAAGCTTAATATATTTTGAGGGAGTAGATCAGCTTTATATAAGGATCAAATTATAAAAAAGAGAAGAGGCTTCGCTATCGCCTACAAGGAGCAGCTTGCACTTCGCAGACAGATATTCGGTTGGTGTCCCTAGCAAAGAGATTTTGGTCTAACAAAAATAAAATATTTTCATTACATATTTCCTAATAATTTATAATTGATCTATTGTTTTCATATCCATACTATTTTATAGGCATAAATTAAAAAAAAAATTGAGCTGATTCTTTTCTTATACCATAAATACAATCCTAGCCTCTTTTTTTCATATCAATTTATTTTTGGTGCTAAAATATACCAACCATAAAACCCGCCATCTCTTAATTTTTACTTATTGGATCAACCTGACTATTTCTTATCATTTTTTCCTTCTTAAATTCATAGAGTTAAAAGTATAACGTATGAAAAAATGATAACTTTCAGAAAGTAATTAGATTAAAGGCTTCAAATCTACAAAAGAAAAGAGTGTGAAGGCGAATTTTTAAAACTCAAAATCAACTGTTAGAATTAAACTTAATAACAAATTCGAATTCAAGAAAATACAGCCAAGCGCTCTTACCTTTTGATCTCTAAATAAATATTTAGAAAAAACTCTCATAAAAGCATTAATATACGAAAAACCCAATTTAGTTTTCTAATAATTCACTCTTTGACAGTTTTTTCAGATACATCCTTATTTTCTATGCCAAAAGCCAAAAAAAAACCATCGGAATTCTTTAGAAATGCAGAAAACTGACGCCATATTTTTATTATTATAATAGTACTAACCAGGCAATAGCTTCGCCACTACCTCCTACTGGGGAAGCTTGCGCTTCCCTACTAAGATTAAATTTAAAATCTAAGAAAAAGCAGCCATGGTTAAATTTTTATAAATTTTCTGAACTTCGCCAATTCTAAAAATTTTAAAAAGGAACTCTAAACTAAATTTCCCCCCCATTCAAAATATCACGTTATTTTAAAGCGAAGCGTTGCGACAGGTGTTGGAAGGAGGCGCGGCTTCATTATAATGTGCCCAGTACTAAAGTTACGCTTGTTTTTTGATTCTAACATAATGCTAGACTTTCGATTTAATAATATTACAAGGTGTTTTATATTAGGTTTCGTTGTATTAACTCTTCCTGAAGCGCGAGAGGAGCGAGCGGATGGGGAGGAGGGGGGGGGGGGGTAGAGCCCTCATAATGAGAACCCATAGCACAGTTTGATAACTGCTTCCAATAACCAAACGCATATAGGAATACTCCATAAATAAATAGTAAGTACGTAAAAACATTAATAATGGTGTTTTTAGGCATTTTGTTAATCCTTTATGGCTTCATTTTGTTATTGGCGCAGGAGGAAGATTTGTAAGATTACTAGTATCACTGCAAATGGAGCTATAATCAGATTGCTAGTATCTTAAAAATGAGTGCTTTCCGCGTCTAACCGAAGCCAAAAATGACCAACAGAATGCCTAAAAAGAACAAATTGTTTTTACTACCGAAAACACGGTTTTCTGAAGTTGCCCCAAACAATCCTCAAAACTCAATTCTTACCATGTAAATTATATTTAAATAGCTTGATTTTTCTCTACATGTTTTTAGGGGAAGGTAGTAGCTATTTCATCCTGATAAAGATTAAAAGGGAAAAATCTATCTGACAAATAAGTTCGATAAAAGATTCGAGTAAAAATAAAACAGCCCGATTTTTATTCTAGTAAATTTTCTGAACTTCAACAAATTTGTTTGGTTATAAAAATTTAATACCAATTCCATATAATCCTATTTAGTTTTTCTAAATTCCACCATTTTTTAAACATAGATAGAGAAACAAAGAGAAAGAAAATACTTCTACAACAAATCCCGTTCTTAAAAATAGTGTTAGGGAAAAAAGGATAATTCTAGAAGGAGGCCATTGGAATCTTTCCTTCTTACGAGAGTCTAACTTCGGGGGCGTCTCGTGGCACTTAAAAAACCTTTCATTTCTTTTTATTTTTATTTTTCAATTGAAAAATGGAATAATTTTTGGCATTACTAAATCGAGTTGAAGTGGTGACTTTTCGTGTCTTCCTAAGGGGTGATGCCTCCTCGCCTCAATCAAAATAGGACACCCTAGAAAACTAGAAAGTGCTTTTACCGTATTTGTCTTGCAAAAAGGCTCCCTCTAAAATAACAGGCGGGGCTCTTTAACCTTGAAATCTTCCCGAGATATTAGGGGCCCTGATTCTGATCGGTACGATTGAACGTAAGAACAAGGTCAACACAATTGTGACCCTATGACCCTATGACCTTACGACCTATTCAAAACTTTCACAAACTCCTTGAATAGTAAAATGGTTACCGACGGACCGACAGAGTAACTTATAGAGTCGCATGTACACGACTCCATAAGTCACTCCTCCACTTCATTGACAACAGATTGGTTGTTTAAGTGGTTGTCAAAGAGAGCGAAGGTACAAAGGGGGGCTTACAGAGCCCCCCTCCGTGGCCACACCTGCCTCTTTTGAAAATAAGTCGAGAAGAGTTGCGCGTGTTCCTTGCCAGCTCGAGCACTAATCGACACGGCTCTTCACGGCCCACGAATTCGGACACCCACATCTTGACAAAGGTCGCTTTTGAAAACTTCCTCCTGAAAATGTATTCTAAGCTGGAGGGTAGAGGGAAACGTCAGAGCTGAAGGGAACCTCGCGAGGGAAACCACAGGGCTGAGAGTGCACCATACGAGGGAAACCAAAGGGCTGAGAGTGAACCTCACCATGGAAAACTGAGGGCTCGAGGGAACCTAACAAGGGAAACCTCACGGCTCGAAGGAACGTAACAAGGGAAACCTTTGGGAGAGGGAGCCTCACAAGGGGAACCTCATGGTTCGTTTTAACCATCACCAAGGAAACCTCAGGGAGTGTGAACCTCTCAATGGAAAGCTCATGGAACGATATAATCTCACAAGCGAAACTTCTGGGAGAGTGAACCTTACAATTGAAAACTCTGGAGAGGGCAGCTTACAAGGGCAACTTTTGGGAGAGGAAACCTCACAAGGGCAACCCCAGGGCTCGTTGACTGTACGGAAGGTAAACCTCTCGAAAAAGGGAACCTCACAAGGGAAACTTTAGGGCTCGATGGAACGTCACAAATGAAATCACTTTGAAAGCAAACCTCACAAGGGCAACCTTAGGCGGAGTAAACCTCACGAGGTTAGGCTCAGCGCTTGATGGAACCTCACAAGTGAAACCTTCTCTGAGAGGAAACCTCACAAGGGAAATCTCAGGCGGAGGAGACCTCACAAGGCAAACCTATGGTAGAGGGAACCTTACAAAGGAAACCTCAGGTGAATAGAACCTCAAAAGGGAAACCTCTGGGCGATGGAATCTAACAAGGGAAACCTCTGGCAGAGAAAACCTTACAAGGAAAAACTCACGAAGAGGGAACCTCACAAGAAAAACCTCAGGGAGATAGAGTCTCATAAGGGAAACATCTCATAGAGGGAACCTCAAGGCACGATGTCACCTCACAAGGAAAACCTCTGAGAGAGGAAACCTAATAAGGGAAACCCCAGGGCTCCCTGGAACTTTATAAGTGAAACTTGTGGGAAAGGGAACCTCACAACGTCAACCTCAGGTATATGCAACCTGACAAGGGAAACTCAGGTAAAGGTACCCTCACAATGGAAACTTCAGGAAACGAAAGCTTCACAAGAGAAACCTCAGGGAGAGAGAACTTCACAAGGGACACCTGTGAGAGATGGAACCCTACAAGGAAAACGTCAGATTTTGTTGTAACTCTCACAAAGGGAACCTATGGAAGAGGGAACCTTACAAGGAAAACCTCAGGGCTCGATATAACCTTACAAGGGAAACCTCTGGAGAAGGGACCTCACCAGGAAAACCTCATGGAGAGGCAACCTCAAAAGGGAAACGTCAGGGCTCGATGTAACTTCACAAGGGAAACCTCTGGGAGAGGGAACCTCACAAGGAAAACCTGTGAGAGATAGAACCTCATAAGAAGAACGTCAGGTTTTGTTCTAACCCCCACAAAGGAAACCTCTGGGAGAGGGAACCTGACAACGGAAACCTCAGGGCTTGATAGAACCTCACAAGAGAAAACTCTGGAGAGGGCACCTCACCAAGGAAACATCAGGGAGAGGAAACCTCAAAAGATAAACCTCAAGGCTTGATTTAACCTTACTGGGGAAACCTCTTGGAGAAGGAACCTCTAAATGCAAACCTCTGTTAAGGTGAACTTGCAAGGGAAACCTCAAGGCTCGCTGGAACCTCACACGGGAAACCATTTGGATAGGAAACATTACAAGGGAAAGTTAAGGGTTCGATGGAAAGTCACAAGGGAAAGTTCTTTGAGAGAAAACCTCACCAGGGAAACCTCAGGCACAGTGAATCTCATAAGAGAAACCTATAAAAGAGGAAACCTCACAAGGGAAACCTCAGGGAGATGGAATGTCACAAGGGAAATGTCTGAGAGTGGGAATCACACAAGGGAAACGTCTGATAGAGGGAATCTCACAAGGATAATCTCAGAGTTCGATGAAACCTCGCAAGCGAAACCTCTGGGAGAAGGAACCTTACACGAGTAACCTCAGTGCTCGATGGAACCTCACGATGGAAACCTCTAGGAGAGGTTACCTCACAATGCAAACCACAGGCATCGATGGAATCTCACAAGGAAAACCTCTGGTAAAGGAAACCTCACCGGGAAAACTTCCGGGGGATAGGAACCTCATAAGGGAAACCTCTGGGCGATGGAATTTCACAAGGAAAAACTCTGGTTAAGGGAACCTCACAAGCGAAAACTCAGGGAGATGGAACCTTAAAAGTGAAACCTCATGGAGATGGAATCTTACAAGGAAATTCTCTGAAAGAGGGAACCTCACAAGCAAAAACTTAGTGAGTGTAAACCTCACAATGGAAACTTCAGGGAGAGGGAACCTCACAAGGGAAACCTCAGGGTGAGGGAACCTCACGAGGGAAACCTCTGCGAGTGAGAACCTCACAAGGGAAACCGAAGGTCACGATGCAACCTCACAAGGGAAACCTCTGAGAGAGGGAACCTCACAATGGAAACTTCAGTGGGAGGGAACCTCACAATGGAAACTTCATGGGTAAGGAACCTCACAAGAGAAAACTCAGGGGGAGGAACCTCACGTCATCTCTATGAATAGCCCTAAAATGAGACGCGACGCACCTATGAAACCCGACACGCGATTCTCTCATAACCGCAATCATTTAACTGAAATCAGAAATTATGCGAAGATAAGTTTGTAGAGAAAGCGGCGATGCTAACGGGGGCGAAATTCACTGGAAAGACATTGACGGAGGGATCTAAAGAGGATACTACTTGGGTTAATTTGCCAATAGTGATCGCGTGACTCTCACCCTACAGATCGGGCTTCTGTGATGAAGGCAAATCCCATGTAGATGTTAGGTTAAGATAAATCTAAGGGCGCTATGTTAGGGCATGGATATGAACGCAACTGTCCTGGCTCTTTTCGCGTTTCTGCAAAGAGAGCAGGAGGCCTCCTATTGATTTTATTTGTGATCATAATCCAGAGGAGGAAAACAACCTACCTCTCAGAAAATCACAACTTACTTTCATCTCAGTCTACTGGCAATTTACTAAAACTATTAAGAAACCGAACTAACGGTAGCATTTCCGCTTGTAAATGGACCTGAGTGTTAATAACACCCAGTAAGGATGATCGATTAAGGTTTTAGGCGTTTGGCATCCCATTTTTCATTTTTTGCGAGTGGTCAACATCAATTATGACAGCTATAACCCTGGATACACCCGTCAGGAGGCGTCAGAGGAATCATACTGTAGCTGTCATCTGAAGGATTACGTGGCTTCACGAACCCAACTCAAGCAGTTGCTTTCAACTTACACAATTTCACTTTTTTCATCTTCGCAACTTCAGAGCTCTCGCTGCCTACATTCTGGCTGAAGTAGCCTCGTTGGTTCTTAGTTTTCGCGGAGTAATGAACGACTGATGTGCCTCGCTATCGCTCGAGGGTGGGACGTAATGACCTACTCATTTGAATGGCACCAACACAGGGCGACGGAGGCCTTCCTCGCGATAAGTTTGTAAGGCCGTTAGTGTTTATCAAGGCGAGGTCGAGTATCATTAAGTGTGGGTCGCTTCTTTATTCGCCTGCAAGAAAACCGACCCTTCGCGTACTAAAATGCATATGTTATTTGTGCTTCATGACTAAGCTCAATTAATTAAATTGATGTTGAAAAAAAGACTATTGTATTTTAAATGAATAATTTGAATCCATTTTTAGTAAACATAGACCGAATTTAAATAATGAGTAACAGTGAAGCGTAATTATGAATTCAACAATATAGAATGATACAATATTTACAGCTAAAGATTCAGTGGATGCAATAAATAAGTTCTGATGATTCTAGCAGCGTAGACTTAATATATGTATCCAAAAAGACGGCGTGTATTTCTTTCACATCATTTATAACACTTGACAGAGAACATCCTAGCTTTCCAAATTGGTTGCATCATGCCCCACAAGTATAAACTAGATGAGGGTAAAGGTAATGCAAATTTGCATGGATAAAAGAAAGTAATCAGAAGATAAACAATTTATCATAAATAATGAAGTGTTAAAACTGTTCAACAAGAAGGAAGAAACTGTTAAAACAGCTTCGCAGAAACCTTGATCCATTAATCTTGAAAAAATTTCTTGAGTTCTCGAACTGTTTTTCGATTCGTCGCCCACTACTTCTCTCCGAGCGTCTTCCAAATATTTTCTCTGTGATTCAGGTCAGGAATCTGTGGAAACCAATTCATAACAGTGATGTGCTCGTCGTCCATTAAGGCATTTACCGAATTGGCCATGTAGCAGGAGACTTTGGCATCAATTCATTTTAAACTAGTGTATTTACAGTGCCCTTTAAGCGAATAAATGCCCCGATGCCCTCTTACTATATTATGCCGCCGACAAGGACAATACCTCATTATGGTGAAATTAACCAATAATTCCATTAATCTTTCACTTGCTCTCTGACGTACGAAACACTTGTCATCGGATTGGAACAGAAGTAACTTAGATTGTCATTGAATTGGACTTGCTTCCCTTGTCATACATCCATTTAATATTCTTAGTGCCGGATGAAGTCTCTGCTTCTTGTTTTTCGGACTCTTTAATTGGCTTGAAAGGAGATGTGCGTCCCTGAAGATTGCTTCCGTCCGGTCGGCGTGACAGTTACTCTGCCTTGTGGCGTTGATCGCAAAATATTCTAGTGGAACCCCTACTGCTTTCTGAAAATATCCTTCTGTATAATATTAATTAATGCTCTGTCTTCTGTTTTTCAGGTCTTTCTTAGCCTAGCCGTTAATTTTTTAGAATTATATAAGTATTGTAACGCCTACCCCAACTTCACCACTTGTAACGCCCACACCGACACGCTAATTGGCTTAAAAGAGTTTGGCTTTATTTTGAATGAGGGTCGATGATTTGTTTTGAAGTCAAAAGGGCATAGCCCACCTCACTTGTAACTCCATATACCTCCCCCATATCCCTTTCCCCTCATTTCTACGAACTTGCGAGTGAGCTTCAAACTCGTTTCCACCTCATACATACGCTCTTTCAAGTGAAGCGAGCTTCAATATATATATATATATATATATATATATATATATATATACGAGGGGCGGTCAATAAGTTTTGCGAATCGGTAGGGCAAAACAGAGGAAGGGGGATGGCTTTTTGTGTGAGTGTTAGGACAAGTTATGAAAAGTCAGGACCTGCAGCCACACGCTCCTGACTAGTCTATTTAAGAAGCAGTAGCTGATCGCAGATCGTCAGTCACAAATTTATTAACAATGGAGAAGGTTGAGCACTGCGCAGTGATCAAACTTTGACCAATGAAGGCAAGAATGCAAAAGAGATCCATGAACGAATGGTTGCATTGTGCACCGACACAGCCCCTTCCTATGCAACCATTGCTCGCTGGAATAGGGAGTTCCGCCATGGTCGTGAGTCCCTTGAAGATGAACCCCGTCCAAGACGCCCGTCAGACGTGACCAACCAGAACAATGTGGCCTGTGTGGAGAGGATGATACTTGAAAATAGACAGGTGAAGGTCGAAGAAATCAAGCGAGAACTTGGAATATCACATGGAAGTGTTAGCAACATCATCCATGACAATTTGGCCATGACCAAGGTCTCTGCCCGCTGGGTCCCTAGAAACCTCACGAAACCACACGCCCCATGATCGAATTCAACGTCGTCAAAGTTCGGTTGCCAGAGTTGCACTAGCTGCCCTGCGCGAGTGCGGATTCGAGGAGCTCAAACATCCCCCCTACAGTACAGATCTGGCCTGTAGCGCCTACTTTTTATTCCGCCAGCTCAAGGATGGACTGCATGGACGCCGGTTTGGGGACGATGAAATTGTCCAGCTCGCCGTCCAGGAGTGAATTCAACAGCAGTTGGGAGATTTCCAGTTGTCCGGAATTCGAAGACTCAGTGACAAGTCGCGCAAGTGCATTGAAGTCGAGAATAGTTATATTGGAAAATAATAAAACACTTTTCCTTATATGTCGCATTCTTATATCTCAATTGCTAAACTTATTTGCGGCCCTTCGTATAAGGCTGTATACACTATTCAATAGACAATTTTTATTCAATAGATTCTAATAGAGAAGGACTTGTGTCATCAATAGCAGAATAGCAGAACATAGTATATCTCCGTAAGGCTATCGCACCTTTCACTCATCCATTTGAATGATATTAGGAGAATTTGGGGGTGGGGTGGGGGGGAAGGAAATCTCGTTTGGATAGATTTAATGATTTTATATCAGATTTTAGTAAATGAATTATGTCTAGACATTGTTTTTGAGACAACGGTCCCCTTTCTTCCGCACTTAATCTTCACTGGTTTTATATCTAATTTTAGTAAATGAAATATGCCTAGACATTGTTTCTGAAACAAAGCAGCTCCCTTTCATTTCACATCAGTAATAATAGGACAAATAATCAAAGAATATATGTCTAGACAAGTTAAGTATGTAGTTTGGTAGATACTGATTCTCGAGTGAAATATATGAAAATAATTAGAATTACTTAATGAAGCATGAAAAGGCAGCATTATTCTATGCAGAGTAAATTATTTCTATATCCAAGGTCTTTTTTTTTACATGTCCTACATTTGAAGTTTAATAAAATCAAAAATAATCTTGTAATCATAATGAAACTCTTAGAGCTTGTTTGGAATAGTAGTTGGACTTTGTTTATAAAATGGCTAATTGATTTATTTTAGTTTTCGTAGCAGTTATGCCAGTTTTAGTTAAGCATTGATTTTTAACAAATTTTCGCTGAACTTTCGGATATTTATCGACTATTAAAACCAATTTTACTTTAACTAATTTTTATTTGCTTAAAATAAAAAAACACAATGGTGACCATTCTTCTTATAACATTCATTTAAACGTGACTAAGTTGCTCCCATCACTTTTTCTAAACTTCTTCATCGATATTATTAATTTCTTCAGTGATATTATTTTTAGTTGTTGGATTATTATAGAAATATTTCAGTAAACACGATTTTATAAACAACCCCATAAAAAAATCCAAAGGTGTTAGATCGATGAATCTTGGAGGCCACTAAAATTCCCTGTATCGAGAAATGATTTTTACTCTGAAGTTTCGTCTTAACAACTTCTAAAATAATAAATGAATCAATTATCTATTTTAGGACATAGAACTTACAACCAACTATTATCAACAACTCCTGAAATTTTCATTTTGATCAAAAAGTATTCTTGATTTGATTAAAATTCAAAAGTAGGACATTATTTCTGAGATAAAGGTTGCTACTCAGCCATTTTGGGTGACCATAATGACCATTAGATTACCGATATGTGAAAAGGCTGGATTAACTTTACATAATATAACAGACTGCCTTTTTATTCTCTTATCTATAGAACTTTAAAAATGCATTTCAAACGGTTCTAATTTGTTATTTCAATCGTAACTTGCTGAAAAGAAAACTATTTTCCTCATTGTTCAGCAGATCAACCTGGAAGTTTGTAACTCTACACAAGAATATAAAACAATTGGAGTTTATGTCAAGAGACCAATGATATTCTTGAACATATCAGCGTTTCTCAGTTTATCGCATCGATAAACAGAGTAAGTCATTTTCTTAATTTTTAACTTGCTTTTTAAAATAACTCAAGGTCAATAGAATTTATTAATATTTCCCTTTAAATTCAAATATGCATATATTTCGACAGATTAATGGATAAAAAACATAAAACAAAGTAATCTGAATCATTTTATTTATATCTAGTATTTAATTTATACTAACTAGATTACACGATGGTATATAATATCTATAATATAGTAGAGGAACTCCCTATAATATAACACATTTGCAACTAACAAAAGGTATTTATTGAGTCTACATATGATATCGATTTTCTTTATATTCTTCGAGTCTTTAATAATACGATCTC
The DNA here is from genome assembly GCA_963969495.1 of Ceratothoa steindachneri. Classification (NCBI taxonomy): domain Eukaryota; kingdom Metazoa; phylum Arthropoda; class Malacostraca; order Isopoda; family Cymothoidae; genus Ceratothoa; species Ceratothoa steindachneri. Next base: position 204,445,035 of record OZ018320.1, on the reverse strand, counting down.
TTCGTTTTTTATCATTATAAGAATAAAATTGTTCTATAAATGCTCGATATGATTTATCACTTATCATCTAATGAAAAAATAAACAAAACAAAACCAAAGAGTCTTAAAAGTAACTTTGAATGGGTGGATGATAACAATTTATTCATTTTACTAGGTTTTTACGAATATATACATCATTCTGGATCCCTCGACATAGGCTATCGAAATCGCGCACAAAACCTTTGTATACAAACACAGCTACCCAATCCGATCCAGGTCGATGGCTGCTGTCCAGGTTAATCATATAAGCTGCTGGTACTATTAAAGGCAGTCATGGATGAATGATTTATTTCGATACAATAGTTCTTCTATTTCTATTGCATTCATTTTCCTAAGAATAATCCAGTACGTTCATAGATGTATCTATTTGATAAGAGATAAACTTTGCATATATAACACTGAAAACTAGCTCTATTAACGGAGATTTGAACTATAACTCTATTGATCATTTGCCCTGTTGTATAGGGTGGAACATTCGCCACCAAGTAATACTTTTGTCCTGATTTGCAATAAATATTTTTATTTTTTAGAAACTGTTCATCTGTAAGTCCAATACTCTGCTCACCTCCAGTATTGGATATGGGGAATTCACTTTTAGGCAGCAGATGTAACCCATTTATATTATACTATACGCCAACTGAGGGTGTCGATTCTTGCTCCTTATATCCTTACTTCATGAAATACAATTCATATCCCGTAGGATTATCTCGGCGTTACATATCTGTGCGAGAAACTCCATCTTTTCAAGCGTTCACCGACGGCCTAATAAGAAATATTTTGGTATCGTAAAAGATGATGTTCTCCCTCCTAATCATCTGAACATTCCAGTTCTCCCTCAATCCCTATGTGGTAAAGTTACTTACACACTATGCTCCACACGTGCCCAGGAAAACTCACGCGCGTGCGATCAATCTGAAAAGCAATGTATGATTTGCGGACCTAGATAACCCCAGCACTCAAACTTGCGTTGAAAAATATGTATAAGATCAAGAAAATTTACTAGTTTTAGGAATTGGAAAGGAGGGATGAATTGTTCCCAGAATACCTAACACCTTTACTAGAAGAGAAAATAGAGGCTACTGGATTCCCGCAACAAGTGGATGGAGAGAAGGAGAAAATAGCATATGTGAACAGAGTTAAGTAGGCGAAGGTGATAAAAATACAAATCGAAAACATCGAAAAGAATCCTAGAAAGCGTTTTACATCAAAGCTCTGTCCAAACAGGTTAGGATTTCTTCCTGCGATTAATTTGCACCGTTGATCTTAATTAGTTGTTATTTTACATTTTAAATATGATATTAGAAGTATTAAGGCATTGTACAACGAGAATAAGGTCAATAACTTTCTAAAACTTGAAGGCGAAAATAATAATAATGTTAAAGCTGAAAAAATGTCTAGTCATCCTGGTCATATTTTCTCTTCTATCTTCCTTTACAGTCAATGAGAAAGTTCGCTCAGAGGATTCACGGTTTGAAAACGGTCATTTGCGTATTAGACCATGATGTTATAGAGCTAATCAAAAACGAAGATTATACTAAGGACTCCTTGGATGCAGTTGATAATGCGTACATAGCGAAAGCGGAGAAGGTCGAAAATGTAAAAATTGACTTCCACGTAACGAATCTTCTAATTATAGCATTCACAACCACCTATACTCTAATCAAATTCTGTGGCCTCTTAGACTCGTTGAGTGAACGGATGTTGTACTGTGACGAGGACAGTGCTATCTTTTTTTTCTAGGAAAGATGACTCAGAACCTTGACTTGTAGAATTCCTAGGTAATCTCACCGATAAGTTCAAAAATGTGTACGGTGCCGATGCTCTGGAGATTCATTCTGCTCTACGGTCCTAAATCCTATTTGGTACGTATCCAAACGATGAGTTGGGTGAAGGAAATACTTTGTGCTAAAGGATTAACCATTAACCCTCAAACGAAGGATACAATTACCTACAATACTATGAAATGCCTAGTTGGAGATGATCACGGTGGAGAGGAAGCAGATAATCATATCCCTGTACTATTTATGGGTTTCAGAGCCGAAAAACACGACGGAATCTACCAAGTGAGAAAGTTTTCAGAAAGATTTTTCGATAAAGATTGGAGCTCCAAATGGGATTATTAAACCATACCTTTCGGCTACAATATGAGCTTACACACTACTTAAAAATATAGTTACTATACACCAAATCCTTGTCAATTATTATGACCTCTTTAAGTAGATAATTATGAATCATTTATAATATTCTCCGTTTAATATGAAGAAAATACAGATAAATACGAGGTTCATTTATCCCATAAAGGTATAATAATAATTATATATAGTAACAACTTTTAATTTAAAAAAAAAAACTTAATACATTTTGTTTAGTTTGTAATGTTGTAAATTTTTTCTTCCTTACCTCTACAATCTTGGTTTTCATTGTATCAGTGAGCTAGTGGTAATCCATGAGAGAAAGCAAAATAACAGAGGTTTCGTAGCAAATATAACGATGTTCACTACTTTCTCACCATCATTCACCATGTTAGAATGTAATAAGCATAAAAACTTGTCTCACAATGCATTTAGTTGACCGGATAGGTCTCTTGCGATGAAAAACTGATCCATAAGCTCATTTTTTAATTTTTCAACAATGATTAAATCTTCTAAATCCCTAAATTGGAGATTTTCAACTACCTATTTATTTTCTGCTATGGTAGTTGAGAGGTTGTTGGGCTGACCCACTATATATAAGTTCAATCTGATTAATTGATTAATCATGATTAAGTCGACGAAGATGGTTGAAGAAAAGAAATCAACCGTAATGAATAGTTTGGGCTAAGTTTTTGACCCAATCCGCAAACATCTTCGGTGGCAAAATGGCTACCTAGTCTGGGATGTCGCACAGTGTGGATGAAAAATCTGGTTATAACATGTAACAAATTTCCTAATTTCCAAGCTCAGAAACAATATCTAGGCATATTTCATTTATTAATATAAGATACAAAATAAGTAAAGATTAAGTGTGGAATGAAAGGGACCTTTGTATCAGGAACAATGTCTAGACCAGGGGTGGGCATGCCGATGACTTATTTCTGGCACGCGAGAGCACAGGTTACCGGTTTTTTTTAAAGAGTTTTTGAAGAAAGATGTAGAATTATGAGAAATTAAGATACTTTCCAAACACAAAGAGGTATATCGATGATCTCCCAAAAGATAACATAACAGACCGCCAATGTCTTCAAAAGCTATTTGTAAAAATTATTGAGGCAAATGTTGGGCAGTTCTTTGCAAGATTTGCTAGGTTTAAAGAACTGATAAAGACGGCAAAATTCATTAAGTTTCCAGGCAGTATCAAACTGGATGAACTAAACTTGCAAATGGTTTCATTGGACAGACATGAATGATTTGAAATGCACTTGATTGAATTTCAAAGTAGCTCAATTTGGATACAAAAAATTTGTTGATCTTAGAGTTGAGTTAGAAAATAGTGAAAAAGGAGCGATTAGAAACGTGAATAACAGAGAGAAATGCGGAAAACGAAGTATTAAGGATTTAGAATACTATTGGAGAAAATTACCTGTTTAAAAAACCTTGCAACAGCCTTACTATCAATGTTTTCGTCTACATATGCTTATGAATCTTTGTTCATAGGGATGAACTTAGTTGAGTTTCGTAAGAGGAGTAACCTGATGGATGAAATTAGTAGTGCATGCATATCTCTCAAGTTTACTAAATATAAACCTGATATAAAATCTGTCATCAGTGATACAGCAGCAGAAATCCCGCTAAAAAATAATATATAGAAAGAGTCAACAAGTTTTCGGACTGTAGTTTTATCAGAAGTTTTCTTTTAAAAGTGGTGGTTTGAATGTAGTTTTGAAGATAAATAAATATGTTTACTTTTTTATACATTAATTGTAAAGGATTTAAAATAAGCAAAAGATTATCTGTTAGTATCTTTTACTGTGATTTAGGAATACACAGGTACGAGGGGCGGTCAATAAGTTTTGCAAATCGGTATGGCAAAAGAGAGGAAGGGGGATGGTTGTTTGTGGGGGTATTAGGACAAGTTATGACAAGTGAGGACCTGCAGCAGTAGAAGATCCCAGATCGTCAGTCACAAATTTTTCAACAATGGAAAAGGTTGAGCACCGCGCAGTGATCAAATTTTTGACCAAGGAAGGCAAGAATGCAAAAGAGATCCATGAACGCATGGTTGCAGTGTCATCGACACCGCCCCTTCCTATGCAACCATTGCTCGCTGGAATAGGTGGTTCCGCCAGGGTCGTGAGTCCCTTGAAGATGACCCCCGTCCAGGACACCCGTCAGACGTGACCAACGAAGACAATGTGGCCCGTGTGGAGAGGATGATCCTCGAAAATCGACGGGTGAAGGTCAAAGAAATCAAGCGAAAACTTAGGATATCACATGAAACTGTATCAATATCATACACTAAAATTTGGCTATGGCCAAGGTCTCTGCCCGTTGGGCCCTTGGAAACCTCACGCCCCATGATCGACTTTAAACGTCGTCAAAGTCCACAAGGCCAGAGTTGCACAAGCTGCCCTGCGTGAGATTGGATTCGAGGAGCTCAACCATCCCCCCTATATTCCAGATGTGGCTCTAGCGACTACTTTTTATTCGGCCAGCTTAAGGCTGCACTGCGTGGACGCCGGTTTGGGGACGATGAAGATGTCTAGCTCTCCATCCAGGAGTGGATTGAACAGCAGTCGGGAGATTTCTGATTGTCGGGAATTCGAAGCCTCAGGGACAAGTGGCGCAAGTGCATTGAAGTCGAGGGTAGTTATATTGAAAAAGACTAAAACACTTTTCCTCATACCTCGTTTCCTTATATCCAAATTGCAAAACTTATTGACCGCCCCTCGTATAACTGGGAAAAAATAATGACTGATTAATCGAAAAAAATATCAATGTTAATATTTTGTGTTGATGTTAATAATAGTCTTTAAATTGTGTGAATAGGTCTGGCAGTTACAGTTAAATTAAGAGGCTTATGAAAAATTCACACAAAGAACTTTTTCGTAAAGCCTGTTATAATCTTTTTCATTCAGTTAGTTTTACATAATTTACATAATGACTTAAAATAATGTGTCTTTACTGCTCTTGGGTGATTCTTTATTATTTAAAAAAGCTCTTTAAATGCTTAAGAGATGTTAAATAATATGTTCTCCAAAAAAGTTGGTTGGCGCGTGAACAAATTTTGTGTTAGATATTTGGCCGATTTTGGCACGCACTCTCAAAAAGGTGGCCCACCCCTGGTCTAGACATATCTGAATTACTAAAATTAGATATAAAATCATTAAATCCATCCAGCCGAGATATATTATGGACGGAAGTATGTTATGAGCTGCTATTCTAATGAAACCTATTAACCTATTTAAAAAATATAAATATATATACAATTTATATATAAATAAAAGAAAGAATCCTTTTCACAATAGTAATAATATCAAGTGGATATCCATATATGAAATTTAATCTTGAGCTACTTGTTATTGATTTTTTAATATTCATTATTTATATCTGCAGTGTGAATCAAAACTTTGATTAGTTTTAAGGGTTCACTATGCAAATTCTCTTAATATTTATTATTGTACGCAAAATGGCCCAACTCGTGTGCGAAGAAGTCGTTAGTAAAAATACAGGGAATATATAACAAGTGGAAATGAGTTTGAAGAGCGCTTTGTTCGCAAGTTCGTGCGACTTGGGAGATGAGTGGATGGGAGGGGCTGAAGGAGAGATACGGAGGTGAAGTGGCGAAGGGGTATGGGCGAAGACTCGCAAATGCGTTGGTCTGGGGGAAAGGGGTTTAAAGTTCACTCGAATATTCGTACAAAGGAGGGGAAATAACAAGAGGGAGGGGGTACAAGTCAGGTGGGTAGAGCCTTATTACATCAAAACCAATCAATGACTTCCCTCAAAATAAAAGGTCTACTGATCTAGCCAATCAAGAACTTAGGGAGGGTGTGACAACAGTACTACTTACATAAACCTGTTTTGTCATAGGAGGACAGAATATTATACACTGAAATTTGGGGTGTTTCACACTCTGCAATGGCTCCTATAGAAAGGCTATCTTGGTTATACAGCTTTACGATCAACCCATGAACAATGAGGGCGCGTTGGAATTCTAAGACATATAAACTGGACGATAAAGAGCGAAGAATGACCTAAATTACAAAAGATTAAACTAAATTTAGAGGCTTTGGAAACAATGCATGTTCTAACCTAAAGAAACTTAAGCGTTAGGATCAGTTTGTACACTTCAATTTTCTAGTTGTTTTTTCTTTCATCCAAACTTGCATAATTTTTACTATACGTTATCGTACACCATTTATGTAAACCTTGAATTTTCTCTGGAAATAATTATTGAAAATGTTGTGAGAGAACTAAAGGATTCGGATCTTTTATTTAGTGGTACTTTACAGTAGAGCTACTGATATTGTGGACATGTATTAATAGAGAAGCTCAAATAATTACAAGTGGTTTAAAAGAAATATGAAGGAATAATAACACTAGTCAAGAAATCTTTACTTTGTCTCTGATACTGGAGTAAATGTTGTTGTAACTAACTAAATTTGGTGCGCTGATTCCAAACCTGTGCTTGGGTTCCTGAGTTATGCAACTAGGATATATGACTCACTTTGTCACCTTGGATCAATTAATAAATATAATTATTACATGTTTGAGAAGACTGAGACATTTCTAGGCAAAAGTTTGGAATCGCGGCACCCTATTTGGAATTATGTATGTCCTTTTGCCGAACCAGACAAGATATGTATTACATATAAAAGAGGTAGTACTCACCTAACTATAAATTTCTTCAAAAATGTTTGAGACTCTTGCTATTGCGCATGTACGTAGATATAGGATCCTCCCGTTGTAGGAACCAGCAGTAGCCACCCATCATGTTTTCGTTGAAGCAGGCCTTGATACCTGCTTTACATCATTGTGATATCTCGGTGGAACCTTTCCCCATGTTCTCCACTAATATCACCCATATTAGATGGAAAGAAATCTAGATGAAAATGCAAGAAATGCATATTAAGAGACATCCGACAATCCATTCGTTGATAAGCCTTTAGCATGTTGTCCACTAGTTCTTCATAGTTTTCAGCCCTATAATTACCAAGGATGTTCTGTACTACATGGAAAAATGAATCCCATGCGGCCAACTCAAGTGGAGTTAGTTTTTTTCTGAACTCCATGTCACGTATCAATTCTCTGATATCCCACCATACAAAAATGCCAGCTTTAAGTTTAAAATCGGTTTTCTTTTCACCAAATTTCTTTTTGAGATACTAAAATCCATCAGCGTTATAGGCCATTGCTTTAACAAAATTAATGATAAGGACATGTTTGATATGAAGTGGTGGAAGGAAGATCTTCTGTGGCTGTACCAAAGGCGTGTGCTTCACATTGTATCGGCCAACTGTGTTCTTCTGTTTTGCGCCACCTTTTGACAATATCATGATTCCTGTCGTCACGGCTGTTCCATAGGCATAAGAAGCACACTTGCTTTATATATCCTAGCTGCAGTCCAAGAATTAAAGAAATTAACTTTAGCTCACCAGAGATATTCAACTTATAAGGCGATTAATTAACACCTTCTAAAATAAAGTTTATTGAGTCATATGTCACTATCATTCAAACAATAAGTGCGACAGAAATTGCGTAGCTGATTCATGAGGCCATTAACATCAGTACAGAAACAAGCACCATCTTGTTCTTTATAGAAGGCAGCTAAGGCCTCATAGTGTTTATGGTAGTAGATATTTTTGCACCATCCTCTAGAAGATTCCATTACTGTAGTCTGTAGCCTAGTGGTTCTGCCTCTTCCTTTGACAATGACAAATCCCTCACCAAATCATTCAATCTTTCTTGATTTATCAACTGGCCTTTCTTTTCCTTAGAATCATTCACATACATTTCATCGTCATTGTTGTCCTTCTCTTCAGGCGATGGATCATCTTCATTAACTGCAGTAGCTGATGGAGGAACTGGGATTAGCATCTCCATATTATGGGGGACTGGTTTTATAGCTCACTTACAATCTGGATATAAAATTTTTTACTTGTTCTTATTTGAGAATCCCGCAATATTTGTCATACAAAAATAGCAATCAAAAAGATGATTTGTTGGCTCACGCCACACCATTGGTACAGAAAAAAGCGTATCCTTGCGTTTGTCATTTAACCACTGTGTGAGCCCCGTATAACACCTAATACAAGATTTGTGAGGTGACCAGGGCTTGTCTAGGTCACCAACTTTACAACCAAAATAATAATTGTATGCAGGTTTTCACTCTTTTAGCTAAATTTTTCCGCTGGTTGCTTGGAGTATATCTTCCAGAGATATAACAAAAGTTGTCTGGGCTATTTTATACCTACTCACCGATTTAGGTTTTCAACTTAGTTTGTATATTACCTGTTATATACTTTTTTACAATCTTATTTCATTTACAAATTAATTGAGAGATAAATCTGAAAGAAAAATGCAATTAATAACTGTATGTAAATACCATTTCAACACCACTACTATAATAGCTAAATTTAAAAACGTGAAAAAGCTGGAGTAAAGCACAGGAACCAACACACACAACACATCCTCTCACTATGGTAGCCGAAGCAACACACTGCCCATATATGTAACCAAAGTGTATGCGTGTAACTCAGGAACCTTACTTGCTAGAACAATTCTAATTGTAGATTCGGAATCAGCATACTCAATTTACTATAACTCACAAGCTAATACCCAAGTTACATAATCATTGTTGACTAGTGTAATAGAAGCGAAATTTCACAACCAAAATGTATCCATAAACATTCATACTTATCGCATTTTAGTGACCATAATTGCAATTTATCTAATGTGTTTAACTTTCTCCATTTATTTCCCATCTGTAAAGCAAAGGAAATAAATATTTTTAAAGTGCTAAGTAGAGCAGGATAAATGATAGATCAAAGTATATGATCTTATTATCTAATACCTACAGCCACTATACAGAATTTAATACACATAGGAAAGCGATGGGACGAGAGATGAGCTGTCTAGATTTTAGGGCATTTACTAGTAAAGTAAAGCATTTTTTAGCTTTCGTATTAATAATGAAATCTGATCGTTTTAAACTATTTTGAGCAACGGGAGATTTTTCGTTTGTATGATATGCGATAAAATGGAAGTTTTGGGCTATAAATTAACAAATTTTAATTAAGTGAAATCAAAATACAGAATAGTTTAGGATGGTAGTTCTTGTTTCAAACTTTTAATACTTTCGAAAAGGCAATAAAATTGCGAAATTATACATTTCAGTTCATTACCAATTAACACTCTAGGGTAGAGTGAAATGATTGCGGAGATAAACATTAACATATAACACTAGAAAATTAGGAAATTTATTTTTTATTTGAAAATAGGCAAGATCAAATTAATATTTCCTCAAGACTTTAATGGTACTTAGTTAGATAAATCTGATAGAAATTGAATCTTAACGTAGTAGGGTGACTCAAACAAGTTAGCTGATCATAATACCTTCTAAATTTATTTATCTCTTATTAATAAAAGAATAAACAATATTAATGTAAGAATAACTAAACACACAATGGCTTATGAAACCTCATCAGATTCAATCAACCAAGGACTGCAGCGAGCCATAACATCTCTAATAAAATTTATCCATAAGATTGTGTCCAGATTACCAATACCGAGTTAAGAATTTTTACAAAAGTTGTAATCATGAAATTTTTAAAATTGATAATAATATCCATATTTTTAACGTACAATCATATCCTAAGCAAACCTGTGAAAGCAACCATCTTTATCACACTCTATACTCGTCTCCTCACCTGTTATGAAAACATTTAAATTTGCATTACTTTTAGAAATTCAAATTTAAAATATTTCCCCCAATATGAGCTAAAACATGGTTTTATAATTTACAAGTTGAGATCCATAGGACTATTTTTACATTGTACAAAAATGTTAGTGCCAATATCCAGCTTAGCTATAGCAGAAAAATATTTAAATGGCCCAACCATATCTCCTGTCACATGGTTCCTTTAAATGATTACAAAATTAGTAGATACTTTTGTTATAGCTGCATATTAAAGGTGCCACATAGAAGGTATACTTTTGGTTGCCCTTATTTGCAGTGCCCCTGTCAATTTGATATCATGTCTAAAGTGTAGAGACCGTAAACATATACATAAGTAGACACTTGAATGATATAATCCTTACTTTTTAACTAATATTTAAATTGTTTCAAATCTCCTGCAAGATCTTTACATATAATTATATTAATGTCTTTTCCCATTTAACATCTATATTTGAAGGACAACGTTTTCAACCTGAGAATATTTCTTCATCTTTAACCTAACTTATATTTTGAGTAATCTCAAAACATACATGAAATCCTGCAACAAAAACTTCCTTCTAGTCAACCGGAAGGGTCTTCTTCCGTCTTGACAATGCACGCCCACGCATGTCAATCTGCACCCTAACCATAATTTAATGAGGCTGAGAATCTTTCCTCATCCTGCATATTCAGCGGAGCTTGCCTCTTCTTGTTTTCATTTTATTAAATAAATAAACCATCACATAAATGGCCCTGTTTACTCTGATATGAAATGGGGGAAATAATATATATTTCGCATTAATCGAATTAGGTCACGAAGAAAGAGATCTACTGCTTAAATGAACGGTGGAACAGCATTCTTAATAATGTTGGAGACTGATGAATAAATGTCTTCTTTTGAATACCAAAAACTATTTACTTGTCAAAAAACGGTATCAAGTAATTGATAACGTAATGGAAATAATAATGGGCCCAGCACAAATCCCAAGATAATATCTTTTCAATGTGACTTTGCTTCCTCTGTTTTATCCATCTTGCTGGCATTAATTCATAAATTCCCTTATATACGATGCCTTTTTTCTCTATATTCTAATCTCTTATGTCGAAGCTTCTCAGAGATTGGCAAAATCAACGACTGTATATTATCTCTACACTCATTCTTATACTTAATTATTTTTTTACATAAATAATCTAGAAATTCCATTAATTTAGTTAAACATTATTTTGAATAATCTATAATTTTTTTTTTAACTGTCATAAAAATTAACACAAAGAAGCTAAAGCCACATGTTTATAAACGACTATCCTCGTGTAACCTGATTCGTTGCTTGACCAGAATAAGAAATGCGAGCAATTTCTGTTTCCTTAGTGCTCAGAATTATTACTTAGTTGCTGGCGCTATGTGTCTCTTATCCTTTGTCATGATACCCGTGTTGTATTTAGGCTTGGATGACACCGTAGTTTTAAAGGGGATATACATTAAGAGAAGAATTATTTTCAAGGTAAATATCCTAAAAAACAAGATAAAGGTAAGTCAACTGGGATATATATTTGATTCCGGAAAAATAAGACATTTCTACATTTGGGAAGACTGTAGAGACCACATGAACAGATAGAAAATATTGATGAATTAAGAAAAAAAAAGCAAAGGATGAACAACAGAAGCTTTACTTGTTCTTTAGATTAATATAAACTATTTGCCATGAAAAATTATGATGGAAATGAATACAGTATTTGTTAATTTTTTTTTATACGTCGAGCAGTAATTTGTAAATAAAATCCTCAATGAGCTGACGAGGGTTGACAATAATATATTTGATTTAGTACTTTCGCACAGAGGTCATTTAGTTCTTAAATTGAGCACTAGGTAGATATCACGAAATAGCAATCATCCGATACTAGGGTTTAAGTTGGGACTAGGGCTAGTAACCAAGAAATGCAGGAAACAATTATGGTAATATTAGGAAAGAACTATCATAGTTATTAATTCGTATATTGTAGATATTTTTAGGTGAATGGTTATACATATAATTATTTATATTTGAATTAAATATATGTCGAGGTGTGGCAAAGTGTACATAAATATGCGCACACAGGCTCTAAGGTAGGCCAAGCAAGGCGACAAATGTTAGTGTTTGGAAGAGTGCGATTTAAGTAGATAGCGGCAGCTGCGTAACCAAGGAATACAACAAACACATCGAAAAAAATAGACTATTAATACACACAAACTAAAAGGGGACAACAATAAATATATAGAAAAAGGTACATAAATGAGACGGACTTAAACTTCGAATATTAGTTAAATAACCGTGGTTAGGGAATAGTTATAATGGGAGATTGAGGGTAGTGAATGATTTACCTCCTATGAAGCTGGAGGGTAAGGTTTGGTAACTAGGGGGCGGTCTTGGTGACCTTGCTTACTCACGGAGAGTAGCCACAGAACTCACAGTGGCTGGGGCTACTGTTCTGGAACTCGTGTTTGCGAGATGCGGGCCTCCTGTCTTTAGGAGGTCACCGAACGAACTTCAAGGGGGAGGGGAGAGAATGACTTCTCCACACTCGGCTTGAGCCAACTAATGGGCCTCTTGTCGTAAGAGGTCACCAGAAGAACTTAGGGGGACGGCTTCTCCAATCCTTGATCCGAAAGCAGATGAGAAAGGCTGATGTTGCCTCACAAGACTCTTTTCCCTGACCCGAGACACGGGGCGATGTCTAGCTCTTCCGTGGCTTGCGACCGTCACTCACACTTCTTGGGAGAGAGCTCGTTGATTTGCACATCTTTCAGGGAAGTTTCGTCTAACCTAATCTGTCCGCTAGCCTGGAGCGGGGGTATATATATCTGAAGCTATTTAAAACAGAGAGAGAGAAATATTAAGACCTTCTTAAGCTCCGTTATCGTGCGTGATGAACTGAGCGCCTCCTTACGAGGAAGTGTCAACGGCTGGGATCAGCAGCCAGACGGGTGATAACGGCGGGGGCCATAAACGTGGTTCAGGGCGAGGATACAAAGCAGTCTCCCGACCCGAGGGGGGTGAGGTTGAGACGACCTGGAGGAAGCTTCGGTCTGAAATTCACGGGAAACTGGCGGCGGGTATAAAGAGGGAGACGTTGGAAATGGGGGGGGGGGCTGACTCGCTTTCTCTCCTGAAATACTGTCTGAGGGAGGAGGGTAAAAAATATTATTCAAAGGGGATTCTTCCACACTCCTCCCTATCCAAAAACATTTTTACAGCAATGGACACTTGGGAGCGAAAAAAATGTCTACAATAAATTCATTAAGAGGGGAACTTATAAAGTTTTAAATTTAATGTTTACCACCAAAATGTTGACCAACACTACATAAGATTTACATCAGTGTAACCACAGATAACTTAATTTATACATACGCACATACAACAGCAACAAACCAAAACAGAAAAAAGTAAAATAGTATTTACAAAAAATGAATCAAACGCGAAATTTTACAGTACACTCAGGTTGTTGGATGGGGGTCTTCTTTAGGGTTCCTATCCAAGCTATCGGCTAGGCAGTTGTCCGTGCCTTTAACATACATCCTAAATTTACGTATATACCACCCTATGGCTAACGTTTCAAGCACTTTAGTGCCATAAGCCTTTTCGCTATGGGACAGCTTCCTGCTAATATATCCTATCTATAGAGCATCTCGCTCGAACAATAATTGCGTCATCTCACTGTTGATACCAAAGAATGGCCAAAAAAAAATCAACTTGATACAAAAATAATCTAAAACTTGATTTACAAAATTGAATATATGAACTTGAACAAAGAGAATATCTTTGGAATTTTTCCGATGAAGGGATGAAACATAAATCCTAGCAAAGATCGGGCGAACTCACACAGCCCCAAAATAAATAAATAACTAACGGGAAAAACTGTCTCACAACACACACAAAAAAGACAGTTAATATTACCGCTTAGTTAGTATCCTCTTTTAAGGAATTAGAAAAACTGTGGACACACCACACAAGAATGGGCTTACAAATTTGTTGTTACTCGTTAATAAAATAAAAATAGTCCTAAAATATTGTTGGTCGAATATTCTTGGTAATGCAGCTGCTATCAATTGAACTTAGCACTTCAAAAATCAGGAGGGAAAGACGCCAGAACCTGACACCAAATATCTTTAACTTCGAAGGGATGGGGGAGATGACTACCCCACACCTGACACCAAAGATATTTATGTCGAGGTATGGCCAAGTGTACGTAAATATGCGCATACAGGATCTAAGGTTGGCCAAGCAAGGCGACGACTGTTATTGTTTCTAAGAGTGCGATTTGCGTAGATAGCGTGAGCTGCGTAACCAAGGAATACAACAAACACAATGACAAAAATAGACTTTTAATACACACAAACTAAAAGGGAACAACAATAAATATATATAAAAAGGTACATAAATGAGACGGACTTAAACTCCGAATATTAGTTAAATAACCGTGGTTAGGGAAAAGTTATAATGGGAGATTAAGGGTAGTGAATGATTTCCTTCCTTTAAAACTCGAGGGTAAGGTTTGGTAACTAGGGGCGGTCTTGGTGACCTTGCTTACTCACGGAGAGTAGCCACAGAACTCACAGCGGGTGGGGCTACTCTTCTTGAACTTGCGTTTGCGAGATGCGGGCCTTGTGTCCTTAGGAGGTCACCAAACGCACTTCAAGGGGAAGACGAGGGAATGACTTCTCCACACTCGGCTTGAGCGAACTAATGGGCCTCTTGTCTTAAGAGGTCACCAGAAGAACTTCGGGGGACGGCTTCTACAATCCTTGATCTGAAGGTGGATGAGAAAGGCTGACGTTGTCTTACGAGACTCTTTTCCCTGACCCAAGACACGGGGTGATGTCCAGCTCTTCTGTGGCTTGCGACCGTCACTCACACTTTTTAAGGGAGTGCTCGTTGATTTGCACCCTTTTGGGGAAGTTTCGTCTAAACCAATCTGTCCGTCAGCCTGGAGGGGTTAATATTAACCCGGAGCTATTCAAAACAGAGAGAGAGATTGAGACTTTCTTAACCCTTGTTATCGTGCGTGATGAACCGAGTGCCTCCTTACGAGGAAGTGTCAACGGCGGGAATCAGCAGCCAGATGGGAAACAACGGCGGGAGCCATAAACACGGTTCACGAAGAGGATACAAAGCAGTCTCCCGACTGAGCGAGGAAGGAAGGGGGAGGGTGAGACGACCTGGAGGAAGCTTTGGTCTGAAATTCACGGGAACCTTGCAGTGGGTCAAAAGAGAGAGACGTCTGAATGGGGGGGGGAGATGACTCACTTTTCTCCCGAACTACTGTCTCAGGAGGGGAGGAGGGAAAATAATCTTATTTAAAGAGGATCCCTATACAATATAAAACATGGTTTAACTTAGGTTTTATAGATTTTGCTAAAATAAGGCGATTTCTTCGGGAGCGACCATCCTCTAGGGTAGGAGAAGGCAATTCCAAAAATTGCCTGGAACAATACTAAGTAGTGTTTATATATAACACTGCGTTTGGTATCTGGTGGGAATTGGTTAGAAATCTAAAGATTTGACATGCAAGGAATGGAGATAAAGTACCTTGATAGGGGAATTGAGGTTTATTTTGCCATGACGGATTCGTAAATCTAGTAAATGGTGGTAAAAAGTCATCGTATTCCTTTTCCCCCTAAATAGTTGTACAAATAGAAAATTTGAAGAGGAACAACAATGACAAACATAAAATTGAACAAAAGAAGGTATGCTCATTCGCGAAGGAAAACCCCGCATCCATTACCGACCAAGCATGAAAGAAACACCCTAAATCTACATAAATACTATGGAAGGCATCCCCTTCCCCCCGCTCTTTCCAAAACGAACTGGACAAATAACCGGTGTTGACAAATCTGTCCCGAGTAAATGAGACAAGCTTTAGCAAACTTGCGCGTCCCGTTCCTGGGACAGATAACACGCGTGAAAATTTCCCAGCCATGGGCATTATAAAAGAAAGCGTTGGTCACTCTTTGGGACTACACTGTCTTCAGAATAAGATTCAAAGAGTGCTACAACCAATCATACGTCGTCCCACGGGGGTGCCCGATTTGGAGGCGGCAGAAAAGTACCTGAAGCCGTGAAGGGATTTGGAGGCAAGTCCACGGAAAAAGTCGCAACGCTATGGCACGCAACTTTAGATTCATTCCTCTTTGGCCCTTTAGCTCTCATTTTCTATAGCCATAATGGCTGATCTGATTTCTGCGCTGTTGTTACAGTTCAAGAGAGCAATACGTTGCTTAAGTCCCCCTGTCTTTGCAGAGTTTGTAATCCTTATCAGTGCCATCATTTCTTGAAATCCCTAAATGTCCAGAATACCAGTAGAACACAAACTTTGTACCCACCGGGCAATGGTCTATACTGAGAGGGTTTCAGCCTGACACAGCCTGTGATCGAATAATATAAAACACAAATCTCTCAGTGGTATAGAAGCTTTGGGAGAAGAGGCGTTGCAATATATTTTAAAAGAACTCCCTCCTGACGGCAATAGGCAAGATCATAAGTCGCCAATCTTATATTCAGCCTATTTCTGAATAATCTAACAACAAAAATAATAAAGGAAAATACATAATACAACAACTAAGATAACAAAAAAAGAAAAGTTAAATAACATGCTCCGGCGTCGGACGTAAACTCGGCTCCCTCCTGCTTCCGATTATGCACCCTACAACGAAAATGTTTTATACAATGAGGATGGCCGCCTCCTCCAGCAAGCTTTCAAGTCCATTAGTAGGTATGAAAGAATACTTCACGAATACACGTGTGTAGGAGTTAATATTTTCCCGCTCGACAACTTTACACAGCGATAAATGTAAATTATAAGCCAGGTGTTGATTTAAGGAAAGAGGAGGAACATAATCCTACAACTTTGTATTGACACAATCAATGAATGAGTGAATGCGTTAAATATATGCAATTCTTTGTAGTAAATGATATTTATACTGCTTAACTCCAAAAAATGTACATAGCCTTTGACCTATTTAATTTTGTCATCTACACAAGACGTAATGAAGCAACCTCCGGGAATGGAAATTGATCACGCAATCTTAAGTGTTTAATTGGGAATAGTGAACTAATTAAGATAACCAAACAAGACAAATAGAATCAACCAAATGGGATAGAGAGAGATCGAATTTATACCGCATAAACAACCGAATAAAACAAAGTACGTAATAGGATGGACAACCGTCGAAATTCTTCTTTTCTGGTCCCCTCGTAACAAGGATATTTGATGATTGTTTGTCGTGATGAAACGTAGGATAATTAGCAATTATTGTGCCATAAATTTGCAACACCCTTTGGGCGCGGAGAGGGATGACTTAAGAATTACAATCATGTATATACTTCGACATAAATTAAATGATTAAATGTAAATTGAATACACATTAAATCCAATAAATTATAGTTGAACGTGAATACATGAGACTTCAGGGTGTCATCTTTATCTCGAATAATGGCACTAATTAATTTCTGCGCCTACCAAGCTGAACGGCGATAGGGATAACGTCGAGAACCTAAAATAGGTTTAGAGAAAGAGCATGTGGTTCGATTTGCAGGCGAGACTTCTACTAGTAATTCTGCGGTTCTATTAACCGTAATTAGATTTTTGGACGGATCAGGGGTTGGAGTATCTGGAGGTAGATGGGAAATCTTCAGAGGGAAGAACTTAATGATGGGCGAGTAGTGCCCTTCATATAATCCCCATATAATCTCCATTTTTACAGCAGACGAGGAGAGTCATACGTAACAGGACTACATTACAGGACACTGACTCACCAAAAGTAGATAAAAAAGGAATAAAACAGAAAATAAACCACCAATCAGAATTAGTTCCTTAAAAGTGACGTCAAAGTGACGTAGAGTTTTCTCAGCCAATCACCGACCAGTATTTTCCCACGTCACGCCGCGCCAAAGAAATCGACCAATCGGCGATTAGTGTATCTAATTTAACCTAACCACCAGCGCCATCTTGGATTGATACAACATAAAGGTAAGTGAGATTCTTACAGTTGTAAAATATTAACAGATTCATTCTTAATTAATTTCAAAACCAAATACGCAAAATTAGAACAATCCTACTGTTTAAATCTCGGTACGTAAGATTAATTTATATAAATTGGACCTCCAATAACGGATCTCCGACAAATACAAAAATGCCTGGGGCGCAAAGATTGAAGGCCTTTTGCTTTAAGTGCAAGACAATTAAATGGATTGTAGATTTCCCCGAACAATGCTTCGAGAAAATTACATCACTAAGTGTATGCCTATTTTGTAAAATTGCTGAACAACATGAGAAAGAAAAGAGATATGTTGAAGCTTATTCATGATTTGGCGAACAGAATACATATTTGAAGAAACAAAAACATGTGACTGCGCACTCGCTCAAAATCCAATAACACTTATCGATCAAAAGGTGGTAAAATTGGAACAATCTTTGCTTTTTTTAGAAAATAAGATTGAACATAATACAGTTAGAAAAGAGGAATTCATCACAGTTTCTACTAAACGAAAAAATAGGCCTAAACCAAACGAAAGTTCTCCCATTGAACTGAAAAATAAGTATTCTGAACTAAAAGAAGAAGAGACACATTTAATTGGAGACTCATTAATCAGAAGTCAAATCGACTACTTCGGTGCGAGAAATCCTAAAAAGCGTAAATTTGGGTGCTATCCAGGAGCTAATATCAAGAAGATAACCCAAGAGATAGATAACCTAACTTTAAGCAACCAAGAGTGTTCAATAATATCCATTGTCGGAAGCAATGAAGTTTTCTGTAAAACTAACTATTCTGGAGCAGAAAAA
Source organism: Ceratothoa steindachneri (assembly GCA_963969495.1). Lineage (NCBI taxonomy): Eukaryota > Metazoa > Arthropoda > Malacostraca > Isopoda > Cymothoidae > Ceratothoa > Ceratothoa steindachneri. The sequence goes on along the minus strand of OZ018320.1, from coordinate 204,426,324 downwards.
ATAGTTGATGAATATACTAAGCTCGTTAAAACAATAAAATCCAAGACTAAAAGGGGTATGGTTATAGGCATACTACCACGAATAAATGCAAATAGAGAAGAGTTGAGTCGAGCCATTGGTGTAAACGATCGTATAAACAAAATATGTGAACGAGAAAACGTCAAATTCGTTGAATTTTGGCACAAATTTATTCACAACGAAAAATACTTCAGCCATGATGCAACACATTTTAGCCAAACAGGAAAAAAGGAATATGGGTAAATGCTGCATCTAAACTTGAGAGAACTTTTAGAACAATCTGAACAATCTTCTGAACTACAAAATAACTCGGAAAACGCCCTTAGTGTAGCATTAGAAGCAAACGGATAAGTACACTTAAAGCCATTCTATTCAACGCTAGGTCACTTCGGAACAAATTTACAGGGCTCAAAGCATTAGTAGCGTTAAAAAAGTACGATATAATAGGCATTATCGAAACGTGGATCCATAGTCATACGAGGGATTATATTACCGAATTTCAACTGCAAGGTTTTAAGATGTTCCACAAAGATAGAATTGATAAGGAAGGGGGTGGTGTCTTACTATATATAACTGAGGACCTCCAGCCTATTGATTACAATATAGACTCAGAATTTGAACTTATAGGAATAAAATTGAATTTACATAAAAGTTTGCATATATACTTGGCGTATAGAAAACCATACCAATCAGCTGAGAAAGACATACAATTCTACAATTTTTTGACGAGCGTGAGTAAAGACAAAATCTTACTCATTTTTGGTGACTTTAACTGCCCCAAAATAAATTGGTCGACGAAGAAGTGAGATTCTGAAGGACAAAGAATATTAAACTTTATAGATGACAACCTGCTAACCCAATGGGTCGCAGAGCCAACACAAGGAGATAATATATTAGACTTGATATTAACTTCAGATGATGAACTTATCTTAAATGTAAGCGTAGGCGATCAAATTAGCAACAGCGACCACAACCTAATAGAATTTGAGTTGAATATACCTCACAAAAAAAGTGAGAGACTTGTTACAAATTTAGACTTCCGAAAAGCAAACTTCACAAAATTAAGAAAAAGTCTAAAAAATCACAAAATAACTAGTAAAGACATAAATGAAGCCTGGAATAGTTTTAAAAACTATCTCTTATCTCTTAAGGAAGCAATCCCAATTTATTCCTGTCGTTGTCAGAGTTAGCGGAAAAAACAAAAATCCTAAATGGTTAACAAAAGAAATCAAAAGGAATATTAAAAAAAGAAATGAGGCTTATAAGATTGCCAAATCAAACAACTTGGAATCAAATAGAATCAAATATATAGAACTTAGAAGAAAAGTAAAAGCCGAAATTCATAGAGCCAAACGTAATGAGGAGATGAGGGTGGCTCTTAACTGTAAAAATAATCCCAAAGAATTCTTTGCCTTAGTTAATAGTAGAAAACCAATAAAATATAGTATTGGACCAATCAATGATCTACATAATAATCTACAATTCAAGATAAAGATATAGCGAAGGCACTAAATGAATATTTCGCAACAGTTTACACCAACGACGCTTCAAATCTAAATATTATGCCGAATATCAAGTACACAGGCAATAGACCACTAAAAATCTTTAAGTGCACGACCAATGATGTACTAAAACGAATAGACAAAATGAATAAATTCAAATCCCAAGGACCCGATAAGATAATGCCTAAAGTGATTAAAGAAGTAAAAGAAGCAGTTGTGTAACAAATAACGTCTATTTTTAACTTATCACTTGAAAGCAGTATAGTCCCCCAAGATTGGAAAGTAGCTAACGTGACGCCGATATTTAAAAAAGGACGAAAGGATCTGGCTTGCAATTATCGTCCTATAAGTCTGACATCAATAATGGTAAGATGCTTGAAAGTATAATAGCAGAAAAAATAGTAAGCCATCTAGAAACAAACAAGTTATTAAAAAAATACACACCATGGATTTACAAATTTATTAGAATTTTTCCATTATGTTAACACAATTCACGACAGGGAGAGGTCTGTTGACATTCTGTATTTGGATTTTCAGAAGGCCTTCGATAAGGTGCAACACAAGAGACTAATGGTCAAAATTAGAGCTCTAGGAATAGAAGATAACCTAGCAAAGTGGATTGAGAATTGGCTTAGTGATCGTAGGCAGAGAGTTGTGATAAACGGAGAAGAGTCGGAATGGATAACTGTCAGTAGTGGTGTTCCTCAAGGCTCTGTCCTCGGACCATTGCTCTTTATAATATATGTGAACGACATAGACGTGAAATTGATTTCAAAAATCTCGAAATTCGCTGACGATTGCAAATTAGCTAAAAATATAATTACTGAGCAAGATATAACAGACTTTCAAAAAGACATTGACCTTATAGCCGATTGGTCTGAAAAATGGAAACTTCCACTGAACATAGAAAAATGCAAAGTAATGCATGTTGGTGTCAAAAATCCAAAAGCTGAATATAAACTCGTTAACAAAACAATAGTCGAAACAGAAAACCAAAAGGACCTAGGGATTTGTGTATCAAATAACCTCAAGTTCACTCAGCACTCTGTTGAAGTAGAAAAGAAAGCACTAAAGACACTGGGTTATATCAAGCGACAGATCAGTTATAAAAACGAAACAGTGCTAATAAACCTGTATAATGCCCTAGTAAGACAACAACTGGAATATTGTGCACAAGTATGGTCGCCCTCCTACAGAAAAAAAAATTAAAAATTAGAAAAAGTACAAGCTAAAGCTACAAAAATGATACCTTCATTAAGAAAATACAATTATGAAACTCGATTGGAAAAATTAAACCTCTTCAAACTAGAAACAAGACGCATACGAGGTCAATCAATGAAGTCTATAAAATCCTGAATGGAATAGAAAATGTAGACTATTCCATCTGGTTTGAGTACAATAAAAACATTACCCGTAATAACAGCAAAAAACTCGTTCCGAAAAAATACAAACTCGATGTATGTGGAAACTACTTCTCATATAAAATTGTTAATGTATGGAATCAGTTGTCAGAAGAGGTTGTGTCAAGTCCCCCCGTTAACACATTTAAGAATAGATTGGACATATATTTGAGGAATATTATGTGTTAACAATATTAAGTCCAAACTATAAAAGTTATCGTAAAATTAGTAAAGTTTAGGTATTCATCTTTTCTATAAAAATTCCTGCTTGTGAACTTTTATTCTACACATCAGGTATCTTTTCCAATTTCGAAACCCGAGAAATTCGGGTGGGAGAGGTGGGTAGGGGATAGCCTTCAACTTTACTATACTGTCTCTAAAACTACTAGATAGGGTCTTAAAAAAAAAAAAGTACCTCCTCGGTATGGACAATATAGTCTTTTGAAGTACTACCAATCATTGTAAACTCATTGTAGACTGCACAGAGAGTACAGATAAAACTGGTCTTCAGAGGTAAAATAAACTTATATACAACTGAAAAACTTCACACTGGGCAGGGGGGGGGGCAAATTAGTATTTTGAATTCATTTAATTTCTAAGCTGTATATAAATGTTGAATGTGGATCATTATGTGGTCAACGACACCCATGAATCAGAGTTAACCAAGTTCAGGGGTTGAATTTGTAAAGGGTAGGACCTCGGATCCCATCTTTCCCTTTCTTTATGGTGTTTATCGCAGGTCGACCCGCTTTGAGGCTACGTTTTTGGCCTAAACATCTTTAACTTAGTAGCCTAATTTGCGTAGGGGAAGCGACTCATTCCCCCCCCCCCCCGCTCTCTGCCCCAATTCCCTTTTTGCCCTTAGGACTGAAGGATATAAATGGGGCCGTGAGGCCTTTTAATGCAGTCTGTGCCGAGAATTCTGCCTGACTGCTGCGCTGAATCGTTGTCCTTCACTTACCTTGACGTTATTAATTTTGGGGAGACTCGTAATGGATTCCTTCGTACAGCGAGGAATTTTTGCCATTGATTCCTGCTAGCGTTGTCGCTGCCCCTCTGTCGGCTGCATCGAATTTTGCTTTTCCAGTTACGTTTGACTGGGTGTTCTCATTTGGAAGCTGTTCACACTGGGCACGTGAAAGTTCTCCCATTACCCACCTCGCCATCTACTCTTTGGAGGATTCTGTCATCTCGAATTCCTTCTCTCGCATCGTTGGGCCTTCGATTCATCCTTTCCCTTGCTCTCGACGCCTTTCTCCACGATATTGCCGTCTGTGGGTTTCTCCTTGCCGAAGAGCGTCATAGCATTTACCCCTGTGGACTTCGGTGGAATTCACTCATCATCGCCGAGCCTCTTTCGCCTGGGTTTCCGACGTGGGTTATGGCTTCACTGCTCTGGTATCAGGTATTTTGGCGTATATCTTTCTTCTTACGTCCGCTTTAAATTAATTAAGTGTTATTCTTGTAACTTTGTCCCACTATTTGCTATTGAGTAGAAATATCCTCATCAATTAAAATTGTTTCCATTCATAATTGAAAAAATAACACCTATTTTCTCAAATATTTTGAATTTAGCGCGAATTTTTTAATTGACATTCCGGAATGTTATTTTAAAGCCTGGTAACAAGATAAGTTTGACAGAATTTGGACATTTTATTTTATGAGTCAATTTCCATGTTGGGAAGAAAGCTGATTCCCACTGTTGCTTTTCTTCCTATAAAATTTGAATCCCTTGCATGCTAATTGAAATGTGGGTTTGTGTCAAAGAGAATATATGTTGCGGAAATTTTCCTATGATGCGGGTCATGTGACGTAAGATTAAAAGAAATCCTTCAAAGTAGAATTTACCGGAATTGGTGCAAGATTCAGCCCTTTACGTCCTTCAGACCTAAAAACACACTCACCTTCACTGCTAGCGAACAGGAAGAGGCGTTTGTGTTTCCTGCCTTGCCCCAGTTCGGTCAAAGCGGTATTTTGTCAGTCAGTCAACTTTCAACCTTCACCCTGAACTTGAATTAACCCTCAGATCAAGAATACTTCCGCGGCAAAAGCCAAATGGAGAAGATGGTAATTACTCTATCCTTTTCACCTCTATCTACCTCAGGTCTCTATGGGAACAGTGTCCAACCAAAGGCAGAGGCCTCGTGTGCCTTCAACTGAGCAAGGCATAAAATTAAACCCAAAATTCGGAGACCATAGAAAAGACAAAATCTCCATGCAAGAAACATAAAGTCTTCCTCCTTCAAGTTTTCTTCAAGACGCATTTTCTCTCTCATTATCTTTAGTTGACTTAGTCTTATCAAATTTCATTGAATCTTTCGAGCTACTTTGAATACGAAGACAAAGGCCTGAGTGCACCAATCTCCTAAGCAACAAACTTAAAATATCATAATTTTCTATCAGATACTCAATACTCTCTGCTTTATTTCTAGCTTAAATTAATCTATTCAAGTCAAATAAATATTTTATCAAGGAAACTTCCTCATCTTTATTCTGTGAAAGGAATTACTAAGTGCATTTCTATAATGGCCTACATCTAAATTATTGTTACTAACTTTGCTGTAGCGAATTATTAATTATGGATAACGTTGAATTGGCTAAACTCGAGTTTCATTAACTAATTCCTGGCTAATTAATATATAGTCTATAAAATAAAAATTTCTAAAATATAGGTAATTCTTTTATCCACTAGAGAAGAGGAAGACATTTGACTTAATCACTGAGCTCATTTGGTTTTTTAATCAAATCAAACTTGAAAAATGTCACTAGAGAACCAAAATTGGAGGTGTCTGGATCAACAAATTGGTGTTCCAAATTTTTCAGTTCATTGGATGAGCGTTTTGTAAGACATTCTGTCTGCTGGTTGCATATAGTAAAGGTTAATCTTACATGCCCATACAAATTCACTTACTGCTTTGAGAGAGGATTTAAATCTCGTACAATGGAGTCATCCAGGAGTTCTACTCTCGTTTCCATCGAAGGAGTCTATATTTCATTGCCCATATACCGGGAGAGTTATCCATAATTATTAATTGACAGAGCAACGTCGTTTTAGAGGTCTTTGTTAGCCGCAGGTATCGTGCTTGACCTAATCATATACCATCAAGCTACTGAAAAATATAGGTCACTCAATTGCCACCCTTTAGGAAGCATCTGCTACACGAAGAGCTCCCCGTGACAAGACCAAGGGAACTGCTGCATGAAATATGACCAAGAGCTCACTCTCTGCGCGCTTATATCAGTTATGATTACAATATCTCCCAAATAGATGGTGTAAGTTTCTACTCCTCTTGTGGAGAGGCATCTGAGAAATGTATACATTTGTGAGTTGCTCACAGGCAATAAGAAAGCTTCTTTACGCGGGAAAATAGGAGATGGGAATCCTTTATTTCCACTGTGGCAAATTGTTACAGGCCCATTGGAATGGACAGGTGCCACTAGGGGGCAGGACACTAAATTCAGATGGTAAAGATCATGTCGATTTATCGCTTAAACTTTGTCTGACACTGTTACCTTTACCAGTACATGGTGTGCCATGGCATCCTTGTCTCTTCTCCTGTAATAGAGAGAGAAGGGTTCAAGCTCATAATTGGCGTTTCAACCAAGGAAAAGATGAAAAAGCGGTAAATTATATTTTGCATCCACGCGTTCTTGCATATCTTATCCAAGATTTTTGGACCTATCAAGGGAGGCCATCTTGGTAGGTTAATTATGATTTTCGTATCAGTCTCACGACCTCTATGAAGAAAGTTATCCAGCCTATGGTTATTTTGTGCTTATTTTTAACTTGCTTCTTAAACTTCGGTGATCATATAATAATTAATCTATTTTGGGTCAAGAGAAACATTATGATGAATAAGATGAAGGTTTTGTTTTCAGCCTTTATATTGTTCATAGGGGTCAGGTAGAGAAAAGGTAGCTACACTCCAGCTATTGTCCGAATGAGCGAGTGCCCTCCTGGCCCCAATGCTCACAAAAAGAGCTGCAGACTTTTGTATGCCACATATTTTCGCTTACTCTACCATAACCAGATTCCATTAAAAAATATCAGCGGGAGATTCTTCTTAGTTTTCTTTTTTCACATAATAAAATACCACACACCTGATTATCTGGGTTCGGTCGATCAGTATTCCTCTGAAAAGGAAACAACAGAATTGAACTCAGAAGGAAAATAGCGCTAGAAAAAAACTTATGGAGCCTATTTCGATTTCTATTCTCTAAGATTAATTCTATGGGCAAAGTTTGTGGTATTTGTAATGAATATGACACAAAGGCATCCTATATGGGAACCATCATCTTCCCGTTGGAAATTAATAAATCAATTGTAGAGTTCTAAATGATTCTCTTCAAATTTGATTTCGTTCGTCACAAAGTAAACAATTGGTAGCACAGAGAAATTGTGACTATGTTAAAAAGTTGTTCGTCTCAACCAAAAGTCTAATTGATAATTAAGAACAGACAATTTAATTTCATAATATTTTATTATATTATATATTATTTTAATTTCAGCATATATATAAATTGATTCTTTGCCCTCAAGTTTTCCTTTTATACTGAAATTTAAGTAAAGAATTTCTTAATTTATATTGAAAATCAACTAAGGCATTGCTCGCAGAAAGTTTACATGAAGACCCCAGTGAGGTTCAAGTAAAGAATATAATCTATATGTCTGATTCATGTAGACAGGACTCTGCATAGGTAAATTTGTTTTGGTAAGGTTTTTATTTCCTATAACAATTGACGCTGGCTGACTGTATTAGATTAGCTGAATATTATTTTGCTTTGGTATGGTCGTCGAGATAGCCAAACTACTCTTTATATTTTCAGAGAAATAAGACATAGCAATTTGGGATATATGAAGTTATGGAGTTGAATCTCCTCGGCAACGATGGCCAACAATGTATAGAGCTACAAATTCACTGAGTTGTATACTCAGTTGAACTTTTACCTCTTTAGCTGTTACGAAAGAGGATTAGGGTCCAAGCGTGAACAAACTCCAATGGAAAGGCAATGGGTCATTAGGAAGATATTTCGTTTTGTTTTATTCAAACTGGAACCATTTCTGTTAGTTGTTTATGAAGAAGAAATACCTTTCTGAAACTGAGATGCAACAGTGATATATTGTTAATCTAATCCCGCTTATTTAAACAACCCTCAAGAAAAAAAAAGAAGGATTACATCATGCTCTTTTTCTCAATTTGAAAGGCTAGGAGTTCCTTAACGTATCTTTTTACATAAAGTAAAAGGGATTGAAAGGAATTACTTCAAACAATTTTTTAGTTCACTCTGCGTGTGGTATTAAAGGATGTTTTAAACATCATATCACTTATTAGTTTAAAACGTGAAAAACACAATATCATATGATAGTACAATTTGAAAGGAAATATATAAAACACATTATGAAAATTGCTATTGCAATTAAGTGATCTCATTTAATGGGAATATTATAATTTTTATTCGCGCGCAATTCTACATCTCACTTTGTCGGTTGGTCCCCGTTTTGCGTTTTTTTTGTTTTGGTAATAACATTGTAACTTTTCGGCCGATTTTGACGAGATTTGAAACCCTTATGTTGTTTTACATTTTCTTTCGAATACTTTAATTCCAAAGTTATCTCAAGAGTAGCCGAGTAATTATTCGACAATAACATCAGATATGTTAAGCCAATTCAAACGAAATTTGAAGCCTTTATGTTTTTTTACATTTTCTTTCGAGTGCTATGTGTAATTCCCAAGGTCTTCCTAAGGTTAACCCGGGAATATTTTTTGGCAATAACATCATAACAATTCAACCGATTTTAATGGGGTTTAAAACCTTAATGTTATTTTAGATTTTCTTCGGAATGATATAATTAATAAAGTCCTCCGAAGCTTAGCCGGGGAATTATTTAGCAATAACTTCCTAACAATTCGGCCGATTCTAACAAAATTTGAAAACCTTATGTTGTTTTACACTGACTATAGTGATAATCATAAAAGTCAAACAATAGCTTGATTGTATAATCAATATTAATTATTTACCTTTCTCAAAATGCCAAAACCTTCTACTAAAACCAATAAGAATTTATTCTTAACTTTCCTAAGAAAAAAAAGAGTTTTATGAAATTTAGAGGTATTTAATTATTATCGTCTAAATTTTCGTTCTATTCATTTGAAAGATGAACAATGCGTCTTATGCACATTTTCTGCATATATATGGTCGAATTTAGTTAGACAAAAATGAACAATACCTCTCTACATCATTAGATAATTCGTGATATATAATTCTTAAGTAAATTGAAGCCAAATATATTAAATATTGAATCCTGAAACTCTATCTAAACATATTAATGGTAATTTATGATTGCAATTTTTGTCATGATTAACTAGTATCTTTGCCATCCAAAAATTACTAATTGCAGAATTTATGTATAATGAACTGATATGAGTTATCATCATCTAGAACGCTACACCTATTAGGGGAAATAATTTTAATTAATATAACTACATATTTATTAAATGCAAGTTTGCACAAGATAAAATAACGATTTTGTCTTTGAATTTTAATGCTATATATCAGGAATAGTTTTAGAGGTTTATATTCATTAAATGAACAATTATCCTACATATTTTTGTGATCCTTATATTTGGCTTAAGTTGCATAGTTGGTATATGTACCTTGTAGTGAGTTAGGAGGTATCATATGGTCCACGCAACAGATAAGTTGAGGGGTTGCCAAGCAAGTAAACACACTTTTATAAACAAGAGGTATTTAGAAAAAAGAAACAAATGCATCCCCTAAAGAATAACATTAATGAATTTCTAATCAGCGAAAGCGAAAAATAAACTGAAATGTAAGGTTAAGACGAAGAAAGCTATTTACATACAATCTCGCTTCTATGTAAACTTAGCATTCGCTATCCACAAGGTCTCCGATAGAGATGTTACAATAGAACAACAGGTCACTCTGCCAGATAAAAGCCTCAATCTGCTTAATATGGAAAAGGTTCTAGTTACGTAGTGGATAGCCACCACATGCAAGTAAAGACTTAGTAGTCTCTTAAAACCTACAAGTACCAGCAGCGCACTCTATGACTTTTCAAATTTCAACTGACTTCATGCCTGCAGTCGCGCCCATATCAGCTAACGAGAGAAATCATGCAAGGGAGTCAGATGGAGGAAGGTTGGGTGGTGTTCGGGCTACTGGGGATCCAAGTTGTCTACATGACTTATGTATCATCCATCCATTATCACTACCTACAGGTTCACAGCTCAAGAGTGGAACTTCCAAACCATTTCTAGGTGGCATCGGTGGTTTTCCCTTTTAGGTAAAACACGACCAATTGTGTGAACCATATCTTCGTTATCAGTTACGCCGTATTTATATAAAAGTATTATTAGTACAACCAGTTAATTTCCCTGCAAGGAGCTCAATCAAGACAATCACATCCCTACAGCCAATCCACATCCCTCTACCTTCCGCTTATCATTGATGTTCATTTAAATGCCTAAATATACTAAAGGAAAATAATAAAAATATTTTGAAAATATTCCTTGAAAACTCTTTATGGATTGACAATATATTCGTGTGTGTACATATGTGTATGTGCAAGTGTGCGTGTTTATGAGTCGAAATTATTTCATCAATATGCAAATAAATATCGTGATGTCTTTCGAAATCTTCGAGACCTTCAACGGTCAAGTGCATTTCATGAGTAAAGATAAGTGACATAGAGTGTGGTTAGTGGCTGGATGGAGTTCTGATTCAAATGCTTACAATGGGTATAAAAGACCCACCCGGACAACCTATTAGCCGGAGCAAAGAATGTGACCCATTTTTCCATGTTTGGCTCCCATATGGGGGAAAATATTGCTGGCATCTAGAGCTAGAGGAATGAACTTTTTTACACATATTTTCACTTTCACTAACTTGACTAAATTTTTTGTAGCCTACTTTTCCAACTTATCGCGTTGTCTACATTGTGTTTTTTCAGGAAAAAAGTATTTTCATCCAAAACGGAGGAGAAAAGAGCTAAAACATTCAATATACTGATTATCTTTCTTCACTACAGCCTAATCTATGCTCTCTCACACTTTTTAAAGCAAAAAAGAGACATATTCCATCTCTCTCTTAAACAGAGTCACCCCTTTCATATCAACTTCCTTGAAAAATATTGATATTACTTCAAAAATTTGAGCAAAACTCAAATGAGTTTGAAAATGACGTCATTTATTTTCCGACCTTAAAGTTCGCTATAAAATTTGTGTAAGTTTTAAAGTTATAGTTGAGTAAATTTCGGGTTTAAGCTTAGTAACTTAGTAACTAAAATTAAATGATAGAGGAGAATTTAGTTATTTATTGGGCAATTATTACTTACATAGAAGAAAAAGGTCTCAGAGAATCAAAAACTTGGGTAGGGCTCCAGTAGGCAAATGACTACGATACGCATTTCTCTAGATTTTGTTGGTATGACGAAGTTGACTTGGGAGCACAAGGCTGGTATAAAAATGGAATGGTTGCTCGGTCTTCACAATCCAGCGAGAGCACAGCAGCATGGATATGCAAGGATCGGTGTGGTGAGGAACTCTAGGCGTTGCCTAAAAAAGGAAAGATGAAAAAAATGTAGAAAAAGAATAAGAATAGAAAAGGACTATATTGGACAAATTAGGATAGTAAGACCAAAGAAGGTATATAGTCGATCATTAGTAAAAATAAAATGGAATATTGTGTGACGAAATTGATGATAGAGAAGAAACGAAAGTAAGCTCAACGAGATCGTACTTTCATTTCAGTTAGATCGCATTGACCTGGTCTTTTGCATAATTGTATCAAGTCTCTTAGACTACTGTAACAAGTAAATCCTTGTGTCAAATGAGGTATTTTCATGACTTTGAATAATAAATAAATTTGTATTTTCTTGAACATTCTTTGTAAAACTGAGAGGACATCAGGGGTTTATTGAATTATTTTTTTATTTGTTTTCAATTAAGTCTTATTGCATATTTTTCTATCTTTTTGGTAAAAATAAACTAAGTCGAAGAATTATAATCCGAACGGGCTCTAAAGTTATAATACACTAATCATTAGGAAAATTGAGAGGAAACTCGTGGAAACGAACCCTTTCGATTTTATCTTTAAAATAAAATGTCAGATTACTCTTAACCCACAAGAAATCTTTCTGCCTTGTTTCTCTGTATCTTTAGTGAGGGAAAAGGAGGGAGAAGGGAGAGAGGTTGGGGCATAGGTGGATGAGTGGTAGGGGATGGGAGGAGAGGCAAGAGGTGGGAAGAGAGAGAGGAGAGAATTTATTCTATTGTTTTGGATGTCCTTTTGTAGGGCAAGGTTACTATATAATCCCACAAAATAATTAATATCGTTAACACAAATTAATTTAAATTAGTACGCTTCGTAACAATGGTTCTCTTTATATGCCTTTTTCCGTGATTTATATGCAATTTTTGCTTAAAAATTCAATTATTACCTCAGTTTTGGCATATCATGTGCATTTTAAACTTTCTTAGTTTTACATTTTACATGTGCCTTTAGAAGTAATACAAGGTGTTTAGGAAATATAAAGGATAGGAAAACACTATGTTGTCCTTTGATATTACTTCTTATATACGAAAGTGCCCGTGGAATTCTTGGCCGAAAGATTAGAGAAAGGCTTAATTCGAGCCCTTCTTTTACCCCATATATCATTAATTAATGTAAGATATTATTAAGTTGTGTACCAAATACAAATATTCCAAATTTAAGAATAGCTTTTATATTCAAAAGGAAGGACTTCTTCTAGGTTCTTCTCTCTCCTCTGTTCTAACTAATACCTTTATGGAACCTTTTGGAAATAGAAGCTCTCCCAAATTTCCTTGTTCTGGGAAGTATTTGGGTTAGCTATGTTGACGACAAAAATTGATGCTTTACTCCTTAATCTTCATCCTTCTTCAAATATCGTTTACAATTGAAAAAGAACGTGAAGAAAATAAAAAATTTTGATGGCCTAATATAAAAAATACAAGAACTCACCCACCTAAATTAATACAGATGATATGCGTTGTCTAACCATTCTTTTTCCTCTAAATTGGTGTTACCACCTTCTTGGGCCTATGTTCAGTATTGTTTTAGACACTATAGATAATAAGTTGCTGCTTCTTGAAATTCTAAGCCGTTAACCTTTTCAACTTTTTTCGGATTTTTGTAATAATATATATATATATATATATATATATATATATATATATATATATATATATATATATATATATATATATATATATATATATATATATATATATATATATATATATATATATATATATATATATATATATATATATATATATATATATATACTATAATGTGAAATAAATATTTGGACACATTTAATTAGGTTATTTAATATATATTCCAGCCTTTAGACATGAATGAAATTTCCTACAATTACCTTATTTTTATGTGATTACAAAATAAAATTAAATGTTATTATATTGAGAAAAAAAATAAAATAAAGTTTACATAAGTACATATTTAGCCATTCATGGAATATATTTTTAAATCAGCTAATTTAAAAAATCTTTTCGTTTAGAATTTTGTACAAAGATATAAGATGATATAGTTTACTTATTTATATTAGTTTGTATTATTTCATTTGCTATCCAACCATTATATTGCAACATTATACCATTTTGGTTAAAATAAAGATGTATTCACTGATTTAAAAAGAAAAAAAAATGAGCACTACAGAGAATGTTAAATTTAAGGAAATATTTCTACTTCTATATGTATTATTCTGAGCCCTCAAGGTTGGATTGCTAAAAATAAGAGACATCTGAGACTATGGCAAGAAGTTCCCAGAAAAATAGTTCAACAAGTACGTCGACGGATGATGAGATCAGTATTCAAGTACCCTATGATAGCTAATTCAGAGGTGCAGGACAATCTACTTAAGGCTGTGATATTAGTTACGAAAAGCTTAATTAGTAATGATATCACTAGACAAGCCATCATATTTCAATCGCCATGCAAGACCAGTTTTCTGAAGAATTATCTCTTGTTACCAAGACTTAAATTTGCTCATGAACATATAGAGAAGCCATTTCAATTTTGGATGCATTTGTTTTGGTCTCATGAAACCAAAATTGATCTCTGTGGCCGAAGTCCAGCTCGAATGTTTGTTTCTGTGATGAAATCACCTATGAGCGGAAAACATGCCTCACCACAACTAAGAATGGGAGTGATAACCTTATGATTATGCGCTGATTTTCTTTTATTGGAGCTAATAATCCAAATATTAGCAATAACTCAACGTGAAATGTGGAAAAGTTGGGGATGTTCCAGCAAAAGGATGATACAAAGCACACGACAAAGGCAACACCTGAGTAATACCTTAAGTAGGAGTTGGCAGCAGGTCGAAAAAATTGTTGTCAGAACTTGGTCAATTCTTATTGAAAAGGCATGAGAACAGTTGGGGCAAATAATGGGGGAACAAAGAAATAATAGTCCCTCCCTATCCAGAGTCTTAATATTTATTTACACTCTTGTTTTGGGGGAGGACTCTCTTAAATGTACTAAATTACTGTTAATTAATAATAATTTGTCAAACAATATCTCTTAGTATGCAAAGAGGCAACAATGAAAAGCGTTCAAAATACCAATGGTGCCTCCCCTTCGTTTCATACTTCTTTGGGGGCGGATAAAGACTGCACTTGATCCATTCTAATCGATTAACGTGTATGAGGAGCGTCCCCCAGGCGTGCTCGGTGCAATATTAATCTTGCGAACCATTGCTATTTAATCCTATCACTCGGTAAATAAAACCTAGTGAATGCAAGAACAGTTTCTGCCTCGCCGTAGGTAATAACTTTATAGTCTATCTGTGGATTATATATTTACCCCGGACTTTAACCCTTAAATCAATAGTAAGAAGCTTATCGAATGATTACATGAAATTTAATACAAACTGAGATTTACTACTTCGATACTATCTTAGGAAAAAGAGAATAGAGCTGGTAATATAGAATTATTTCATCCAAGATGGAGGAGAACAGGAAGATAATTATCATGGTAAGCGGAGATATCAAGAATTAATAAGGAAAAACAAAGGAACAACGGTATTAGAGAAAGTTCATTTGCTGTCGAGTATTGGAAGACAATCTCTTATAAGGAAGTTAGGATGGATACCAAAGACTGAATGGTGCCTGTTGGTAAGAAGAATATGTAAGCCTCACTTAATATACCAAATAAAAAAAGCATTATAGGTGAAGTATTCTACACAATTAAGTGGTATGCAATAATGGGAAATTGAAGATGTCTACTGATACATCTTTGTATGACGATCCGAATATTATTGGCAAACCACAATCATTGATGCTAATAGGAACAAACTGAATAGCACAAACTTCGAAAACCAAACAAATTACGATATGTGTTTCTTTTAAAATTGCAAAGTTTATAAGAGGTCTGTCTGAAAATGATATTAGTAGCAGGGGTACCTAAGTGTTCGATAGCTAGGTGAATAAACCCACCCAAAAATTCAGAATATTTCTTAAATAGAGAGTATCACTACGTAAAATGACTCAGTTTTGTTAGCTCTCGTTTAATTAACATGTTAATAACATATTAGCATTAATGCATCAAAATAAATGTAGTTAACACTAAATGTTTTGTGAAGTATAATTTGTGTTGTCACGGATTAGACTGGCTGCAGGAGCATATTTCCATAAACATCAACGCAAAAAAACATAAAAAATGAGAGAAAAGTCAATATTTAAACTAATTTTGACGAAATAATTATACAAAAATCACTTTTTTCTAATACAAATCGTACCGGTAGTGATAGATTTTTCCTTGATCCTTTCGTTCTTTGTTGTTTTTCGATAAATCCTACTGAATAATTAATTCGTCTTCCTGCCTCGAGTTTCTGATTTGCATTGCTTTCCTTCATTTTCTTAATAACAATTACACTAAGAACTGAAGTAATTGTTTTTATGAACTGGGTATCAAATCACGTCAAGATTATTTATCTTTAATAAACGAACCTAACTTGACTGAAGCTAAACATAAACTAATCCAAAGTAAATCTTAGCTAAACTAACTAAAACCTAACCTAACTAAAATTAACTTAAATTAGACATAATATAATCTATATAAAACCTAATCTAACACAAGCAAAACTAGAAAGAACTTAAGTTAAACCTAGCTGAACTTAAACTTCGCTAAACCGAACTTAAACGTAACTAACCAAAGGTGAACGTAACCTAAGCTTAACCAAACATAAGTAAACTAAATTTAACCAAATATAAAACTAACATAAGCCTAAAACTTAGCCCAACCTTAAGGAATGTAATCCACCTCTGATAGGAAGTATCTTCAAAGGGTTCGTAGAAAAATTGAATAGAACTTTAGAAAAAATCTTATTTTTTCCACCTAAATTCTAAGAGGGCCAAAACCCTTTAGGCGAGCGACGATACCATCTATTTAAACCTTTTGTATAAAAATGAGGATTTAGGAACAAACAAAGTTAAATCCACTCTTTTAACTTTGTCATGAAAAGAACAACGTCATATATCAAATGGCCGGGTTCATCTTTGGTCTTAAAGCTACTACCTTTTTGGCGACACAAATAAATATTCCCTCATAGAAACTGACGCAGAGATTACCTCCAATTTGTTCGCCTGTTACGAACTTTGATCTTTTTTAACTTCTATACTTTTTTACTTTTCGTAACTCCAACACTTTGCAAAGCATAATTTCTCGATGCTCTCGCCTAAAACCTAATTGATGACTTATATCAAGCGTGCAATTGTGATGATGAAGGAGTGAGATAAATGGATTAATATATAAAGAAACTACATTATAACTAAGCTATGTTTTTATTTGATATTAAATAGTTTATTTGGTTAATTCATCTTAATTTATGATGTATTATTATTTATTTAGCTAAATATTTAGCTTCAAATTAAGCGGTTTTTTTCGTACTAAAAAATATATTTTATCTCATTAATTCATCTTAATTTCTGATGTATTATTTGTTTATTTAATTTATTCAGGTAAATACGTATTTATAATTAATTATTTTTTACTCACAAAGAAATAAAAAGAGGTCATTTTAAAATAAATCTCACGAAAGTTTTGGGGGGAATTAATGTAATTAAGAGGGAAAAGATTTATGCGAGTTTCATTAACCCAATAAGTAAAAAGATCCCCGGTAATTTCATCCACCGAATTGACCAAAGGAGAGCGCATATCTCCGGCCCTATATCTACTATTCAGTTGTCTTTGAGTATATCAATATCCACTTATATTACTTTTACTTTCTATATTTATTTCATAGTTATTTTCAGTTATTATATTTGTGTTACTTTATTTAATTAAATATATTGATTATTTGTCTTTAAGTTAATGTTGATTTACTGCATGTCTTTAAGGTACTTCCTAATAATTGGTAATCTTAATGCTAATAATATTTACCTGGTGGTTGTCGTTAGGTGTAATATCAATTAAGTAGTTGTGTTTTTGTTGATATCCGTTTTGTAATTGTTTTATCATTAATAACAATTATTTAGTCTTTGATAATATCAATTTAGTGTTTCTGATTTAAATTGATAAAATATATGCCGGAAATGTGTCCATAGACCAACTTTATATGGTATTTAGTAACATGTGATGTAGCCAATTAAACGGTTTTGTTTCAATGTAGAATGAATAACGGGAGTGAAAGACTGTTTAATAGTTATTAACATGAAGGACTACTAATTAACAGATATTTAGAAAAGGTCCCTCAATAAGATGATATTAACTCAAATCAGTCCACTTAATAGATATTTTAAACACTCTCAGTTAATAGATATTTGCTGAAATACATCCAATAAATAGATACGAGCTTAAAGACAACCTCTCTGTCACTATCACCAAAAGACAACAATTATTGATAACTTGTTTGCAATATGAAGCGAATCATAATTAACAGTATATTAAAACAGACCATTAAATTTATACATAACATATGCGTGTGTCTTAACTGTGTATGTATGTGAGCGTAATCGTCTTTCTCTTTATAACTTGGTCGTAAGGAGACAATTTTAAATCTACTGAAAATATCAACAACAGTTTACACCAAATAAAAAATTGTAGCGAATACAAATATATCATTGATTATAATTAATATTCGGTTCCAATCATTGAAAACAGGATGATACAAATTAAATAATTTCCCGATGCGTCCAATTTCATGGGATTAAAACATTTTAAAATTATTTCGCTGAGTAATTTCCGGAACGAACGATTCAATATCCTTCCTAATAAGCTATGTTTAGTCTGGTTTTGCGTTGATATTTTTGTTATACAAAACTCTTGGGGGATGCCAAGTTAGGACTTTTCCTTTTCAGTTGGGGATCATTAGACGTGCTTCTGTTCTAATGATGGTCATAGAATTCCGCGGCTTAAGCTTTCCGTTGTCTTAATCTGCCTATTCGACAGATGCACCGTTCAAAATTCCTTGATATCTCATTACTGCATTAATAGTGTAAGCTTCTGTTCCATTGTTGCTGCCAATTCTTGAATAATTAGTGGCAGAGGTTAAATTATGAATGATTAGGACGGTTGAATTCGGATGGTTTATTGTCTCTATGGAAGTGTTCGAAAGTTGCGATGCCAAGAATTCGTCTTGGATTTTAAATAGATTTTAAATAATTGGCCTAATCAACTCCAGCTTGGCACTGGTTTATCTCATAACATCTTTATTGATTATTACAGATTATGCTAAGAGTAATCTGAGAGATAAATAAATGGGAGATTTAAATACTTAAATCAAGATTCTTCCAACATTTGACATCTTAAACAGAGGTAAATAAACTTAAATATTTGTTAATAATCTACTATATCTACTCACAGGACGTGAAATTTAACTACTCTGTGTTTGTGGGATGGGAAATAAAATTATTTTTAAAAAAGATGTGAAAATTTTAATTGCTTTATTATATTCACGATTAAATGATTTAAAATGTTTGTATAAGTTGTTCAGTTGAATTTTATATAGAAAACTTTAATTGTAAATTTAATTTATCTGTCTAAAAAAAGATCGCATTAACCAAATAACCAACCTTTAATTCTGAAAAAAGGTACAAGCTACGTTTTAATATTGTCATTAATAACATTCGTGGCGATGATGAATATATCAATAAATGAAAAACATCGGGCAAATTTGTAAAACGCATCTGGTAAAGTATTTAGAGGCTGGCCCTCGATTCTCGAGTATAAACGGGTCATTTCTTTAAGGGGATAACCTGGTGGAACACTTAAGTAAAGGCGCTAGAGTGTAGGTAAAAAAATCTCTCATGCACCATTGTCAGAATGCTGAACGGCATCTACATCCACAAGTGAAAGATACAGTTTGTATTAGAATGGAAAATACACATGCGAGTAATGTACAATTTTGTTGTAGTTTTTATGAAATTCTCATAATAAAATTCGTAGAAATATGAAAGATTCCATGCAACTTTACTTCCAAGGCATCTTTGTTAAAATATTGCTATTGTTTAAATTCAGTTTTAATTTATCCACGCAAGTTAATAAAAACAAAGGAACTTTCATTCATTCAAGATAATTGGACCTTCTGAGTAATTTAAGGTGTGCTAAATGGAAAAAGTATTAAGATGTAGTAGTCAATTGCTAACTTAAGAGAATTTTACCAGTTAATAGAGCTTTTATATTCAATAAATTTTGAATTTACCATAGATTTTCCGAATTAAATGCTCCTTCTTTTTAAAAAGTTAAATAATTATTGTTGTTTTTAATAATTTTAGGGGGTTTTGCGAGAGGTATTTTACGAGCTTTAATTTTGTACTTTTCAAGGACGTAAAATACAATGATGGATTCAGGATGAAAGCTTTAATGTAAGAAGACACCCCGTGAGGCAATTTCAAGGTGTAGACGTAGTGTTCTACTACGGATAAAAGGTGATATATTACTCGACTTCGTGAGCTCAGCTCAAGTTTCATTCATGGAAAACTGCGAGACGACATCCTTAAACATTTTCTCTCTTCACCTTTGTTCTATTGCTAAAAAGAGTGGCGTGGCCGGTCACGCTAGGATCCCTTCATATTTATGTACTCCTTAGGTTTGTTTAATATTCTAGTACTCCTTAGTTTGTTTAATATTCTAGTACTCACTAGGTTTCTTTAATATTTTAGTACTCCTAGTTTGTTTAATATTCTAGTACTCGCTAGGTTTGTTTAATATTCTAGTACTCCCTTGGTTTCTCATTCTAGTACTTGCTACTTACTCACTTGGCTTCTTCCCTTGTCTTAAGATTCCATACAAATTACCGATACAAAAAATAAAAGAGACTAAATCACATCCTCCCCCCTAAATCAGATCCTATAATCGGTTTCTAAGAAGGAGAAACCTCATCCCTTAATTAAGAGGATTAGCCATACTTACGTTCCATCTCAATTCCTCATTTCTTTACAGAGATTTGCTTTTATTGTCAGTTGTAATTGGCCATTTAGCCATTTTATTTCATATCATTTAAACTGAAGAGACAATCGTACGTTTATTTTTGTTTGGAATTACAATTGGTTTTTCAAATTCGAACCAAATTCTTATTTTATATCGTCTGGCGAGATTTGGCCTTCGCAAATCCGCTCATCAAATTGACCTTTTTTATTACACATAATGATGACATAGAAGGGTTCGAGTGGGAATTAATGGGGTTGCTGTATGGATAATGAAGGTTAAATGATACATTATATTGCCAACTTCCTTCATAAAACTGGGTATAAGCTTAAAACACCGTCATTTTATGCACTAAGGGTTAAATTTAGTGACATAAATTGTCTATGGATATTCTGTTTAAATGTACAATTGTATTTATTCTACAATGGTCCTCATTTCCGATAGTTTACCAATAATAATTTATTGGTCTTTTATGACTAAAATATTAAAAAGGTTAGGCTAGATAATGTGATAATAATCTCTTATCTCATCAAGAAGTTAATGTGGTTGAAGCCAAAGATCAAAATTGCTCATTATAATTGTGTAAATTTTCAAAACTAGTGACTGAAGCATTGTTCTTTTCCCGATGAAAAAATGGTGTTTTGTTGTTGCATATAGCGTGTGAAGGACAATGTTAACAAAGAATGAATATTGCTTCACCTCTCTCATTACTTGTAATTCCCATTAGACAATTCTGGAGAGAATTGCCATGGGAAAGGCAAATTGAGTTCTTAATGTTAAACCAAATGACTGATTGCAAATATAAACCCATTCATGCGCCTAGATACGGTACCTAACAGTAGAATGCTATGCTTTGAATTTGTGAGTTGTGAAGGCATTATTATCAGCTGTTAAATGATAATAGAAAATGAAGCTATTGAGCAAAATCTTCCTTCAGTGGAAGGAAGATTTTGCTTAATATCTTTGGTTTGAATTTGAAAAACCAATTGCCCGATCGGCCAAAGAAAATAATAATGAACTACAGTTGGAAGTTCTTTCTAAGTTCTCCCCATCTGATTAACATGTTTATTTCATTACAACATCACCTAAAATGACCTAAAAGATTTCTCTGATGCTAAAGCGTTGAAAAAGGAAATCAAATCATATATCTAATCAAAACTGAATGAATTGTTCAAGAAATGTGTCCACTGTACAGCTAAATGATAGGGAGCTTTATCAATATCTACAAAAAATACTTGTCTGAATCGTCATTCATATTTCGTTCAAGTACTTCTCTTTAGGCTTCAATACGTTGTTTAATAACTCGATCCAGTAATCCTTTATCCTCATTATATACATTTATCCGCACCTACCTGTTATTATCATATTTAGCGATGGTAGATACGTATGGTGCTTTTTTCTTGCCCGTTCTAGTACACCATCATCAACCTCTACCATGCTCCACTATTGTTTCCTAAGTTTTCTTCCATATTCTCTCTATTTCCTCGTTCAAGTGTATTTCATCTCTTCTACTTTTAAGTATTCACACGTATTCTTGCCTCACTCTCGTTTATACAAAAAACGTTTTATTATGATTTTTGCTTCTTACTCACCTTCTTCACGTAATTTCATCAATAAAAACAAATTTCACCACACAGCAAAATCATATGATCAGATCTTTCATTACCAATACACCAACGTACAAAATGATCAGAGCCCATGTATTTGTATCACAAAATATTTCATAACCTTTACCAGACGAAATCCAAGGTTTCCACAATTGGTAAACAAAAACCTACAGGTATAACACATCTATAGGTAAAGGTTTAAAAATTTCCCTAAATAAAAGAAGAGTTTTGTGCAATAGGCAATTTATTTACTATAAAAATTTAATTGCCCCAAATGATCCGAACGCTTAGGTTTCTTGTATAGAGAACTGGAATTGTTTTCATAGCAACTAACTTAAGTCAATCTAATGTGTGTTACTTGTTTTCTTGCCAGCAGTCGTGCATGAAACATGCCTGAGAGATCTGTTACCTTTCTTTCTCTCCACCAGCTTATCATAAAGCTGCGCCAGAAAGATGCTCTTTCAAGTAAGCCCATTGAAGCTAATGGCAAGCGCTTCAAATTTCTACTTCATACTGTAAGCCTACGAAAAGATAGGTTTATGGAAGGCTATTAAATTGAGCGGTAAGCCAAGGAAAGACCCAGCTATTACCTAAATTGTGAAGAAAGACAGCTTTAAGATGGATGCCGCAGATACTCGAAAGATTAGTGAAATTTTAGTCAAGACTTTTTCTAGGTAGTGTGTCACGTCAGCTGTAGAAAGATAATATTCACGCTAGCACACTGGCGGTTACATCATTAATCAGTCGGAACCTGGGAAGAACATGAAGGCACGTTTTGAATTCGTCACGACCACGTGAAATGAACGGGTGCCAAATAGATTCACGTCTACTTTAATGACGAATCTAAGTTTGTTTTAATCAGATCTGATGGCAAGGGTTTCGCTCGTCGCAGAGCAGGCGAAAGATTGTGTCAATCTTTTGGTGTGGGAAGTATCATGTTCTTGCGCATAATTTAAGTTAAAAATACTTGTCTACTTCTGCGTTTTGGGGACACTGTGAATGCAAAAGTTTAAATGCCATCTACGAAAGCATGCTTTGCTCCATTCATCAGACTCCTAATCACAACCGGCAATTTATTTGCAGGATAACCCATAAACCCATGGCACATGCCCTAATCCATCAAAAACTTCCTTGACTACGAGCACACCACTGTTTTGAACTAGCAGGCAAAGTAATATTTCCTGAATTCCATCAAAAATGTTTGAAAGACACTCAGAGAGAGGTTTAACGCCAGGAATCCAAAAACAGGCCAAGAACTCTCGAAAATACTTCAAGAGAAATGGAGCAAGATTACTGCACAAGAGGGTCAACAGTTAGTTTGTTTTTGTGGCAAAGCTTCCTCTAGAATAAAAGCATTATACACTTTATATAAATTAATGATATCTTGTACCAATATTTACCTCTGAGAATTAAATCGTTATATTCCAATATAAATTTGTTTCTGCTGTCGTTCAGATCAATTTGAACATTTGAAATTTTCTAGTAAATTGTTTATCTGCTGATAACTTTCGTTTTATTCATCCAAATTTACATAACCTATAATTCTATGTATTATACATCTGTAGATTCTCATGCAACAATTTGGGAAACCATAGACTTCCTCTGACAAAAGTTTTGGAAGATGTGATAGAACTACATGCATTCTGAACTTTCTGGACTCTAACTCTTAAGTCTTTGCTTCAAATAGAGCATGCAGCCTTTTACTTGTTGCTATGCACATAACATTCATAAACTTACCTTTTCCCTCTCTCAGTTGCCCTACCCATGAATACTTACGTTAATCCTTGTGTTAAAATAAAATGTTTGTCACACACATCTCTCACACCTCCAAATACTAACAATCTCTCTCACTTTTCTTCAACAAACGATACCCGTTCAGAAATAAATCCATCATTATTGCCGAGTCATTACAAAACTTCGACCCTTAGTGCTCTCTATAAGCTTCAAACATACAGTCACCTTTCCAAATGGCAACTTTATCCAAATAACTCTTGGACTAAAAAATGTATACCACACCAGTGCATCAATCCACACCTCACCAGAATGTTTTCGCTCACTCCATTGCATCATACCACTTTTTACTCGAAAACATTGCTACGCCATTGCATAATGCCACGCCTTCAAAAAGTCATTGCCAATAAACCTTTTCATAATTCCAAACCTCTTTCAAAACCCTTGCCACGCCTCGATTTGATCGATTTATTAAAATCATTAGTAAAACCATCTCAATGCACCAACTCGGCAATTTTGGTAAAATGAAATATGTGAACAACGAAGTTAGTGTAAATCAATGAATAATATCGTCCATTGCTACTAGTATTCTAGGAGAGGTGCCTCGTCAACCGCAGAAATGGTCAAGCTTCAGGATAAAATTCTATATAACTCCCCAAATCGTCTAAGAATAACTATGGGCATTAGCCTCTGCTGTCCTAGAAAACGTAATATTTTCTAATTATTTCCGTGGATATGTACGTTAAAATAGTTTGAACAGATATAAAATCTGTTATGGTAAAGAGTCAGAAAACCACGGGAGGACGAGCTTTTGTGTGTTAAGAGTAATACGACATTTTTATTTCAAAGATTGAATCGGAAGTCGGCGTTTCCACTATTTTGTCTCAACTTTCACTCATGATAAGTCAATTATAAATCTGAAATCCATTCGGATTATTATTCTTCGATTTAGATTATTTTTACCAAAGAGAACTTAATTGAAAACAAATAACAAAAAAACATTACAATAAAACCCCGATATTATCCCAGTTTTACCAAGAATATTACAAGAAAATTTAATTTATTTATTATTTAAATTCATGAAAGGACGTCATTTGACACAAGGATTTACTTGATACAAAGCTGCAAAAGTTAAGTTTAAAGCAATTATGGGATGATTAATAAAGAATGATTATTATGATAATCTTTACTTATTTGTCCTTTCCTCTGTTCTTGCTGGCTCACTGATCTTCATTCTCGTTTCTTCAGTATTATATTTTTCGTCACAGAATATCCCATTTTATTCCTAATAATATTCCAATATATTCCTTCTTTGGTCGTACTATCCTACTTTTTCAAATATAGCCCTTTTCTATCTTCATTGTTCTTCCGCATTTTGTTCATTTTTTCCAACTCTACTTTCTACCAAACACTCATCACAATTTCTTTTAATGAAGATTGTCAAAGTATGGCCAAGTGTAAGGAGATATACGCAGACAGTCTCTAAGGTAGGCTAAGCAAAGCAACAAATGTTATTGCTTTAAGAATGCGATTTGAATAGTTAGCTGCAGTTGCCTGAGCAAGAAATATTACGAACACAACGATAATAATAGATTTTAATATGCACTAGATAAAAGGTACACAATATATATATATATATATATATATATATATATATATATATATATATATATATATATATATACACGAATAAGACGAAATTAGGTTCTGAATACTGATTGGATAACCAGGGTTATTAAATGATTATAATAGGGAATTAGGGGGGGGGGGAGAATTTCAGTTCCTTTGATCTCTCGAGAGTAAAGCAGGGCGAACATATGGGTGGCTTTGGTGACATTGAATACCTAAAAGGGGTAGACGGGAACTCAAAAATGGTAAAGCTACGTTCCTTAAGCTCTGATTAAGTGAGATGCCGGCCTCTTGACCTCAAAAGTTCACTGGAAGAACTTCAGGAGGGGGGTTTGACTTCTCCAAACTCGGATTGAGCGAGCTTTTGGGCCTCTTGTCCTCAAGACGTCGCCAGAAGAACTTCGGAGGAAGGCATCTCCAATTCTTGATCGGAAGACGGCTGAGAAAAACTGACGTTGCCCCAAGAGACTTTTTCCCTGACCCGAAGTTACGAGTGTGATGTCTAGCGCTTTTGTTGCATACGACCGTCACTAAGCACTTTTCGATCGAGAGCGACGTTTAAGAGAACCTCCATTTGGAGAATGCTTCTTTTAGGCGAATCTTCGGGTAATCCTTGAGAGGGCGCATTTATACGCGGATTTCTCCAAAACAGGGAGAGAGAGAAGGACTCAAACCTTCATTATCGGCCGGGGATACAGAGTGTGTCTTTACGTGAAGGTGATAAAGGCCGGGATCAGCGGGTCTAAAGGAACCACCAGCGGCTGGAGCTATAAAAGTTGTCTGGAGGCAAACCTCTAAATAGGTGAATAATCTCCCGATGCGGGGGGAGAGAAAATTAAGACAGCAGGGATATAACCTTCAATTACAGCGTCATGCATCGGTGTGAATTTCTCAGTGACTGGGTGGTTAGTCCAAAAAGGGTGAAGTCGGAGGGGGAGGGGGGTTGGAGTAACAGGTCGCTTTCTCTCCCAAAGTAATATCTTAGGGGGAGGGGAATATTACTCTTTTAGTGGGTCCATCTATACTCCTCTCTATCCAAATACATTTTTACAGCAAGGAAAAATTGGGGCCAAAAAAATGTCTACAACTAATTTCATCAAGAGAAAAACTAATACAGTTACAATTTAAACGTTTATCAAACAGAAAAAATATATACAACATTACACGTGATTTACATATGTGCAACCGCAGATAACTTAATTATATACATACGCACACACAACATCAACAAAACAAAAAAAAGAAACTATTATTTACAAAAATAAGTCAATCAAGAATTTTGCTATAACCTAAGGTTGTTGGAGAGGGGTGTTCTTTCGGATTCCTACTCAAGCTATCGGCTAGGCAGTTGTCTGTGTCTTTAACATACATGATCCGAAATTGGTATTTCATGAGTAGTAGGCTCCAACGCATTAAACGACTATTTTGGCTCTTATAGTTTTTTAGCTACGCCAGGAGTTTGTGATCGCTTTCGACAATAAATTTTTAACCTATGAGATACATCCTAAATTTAAGATTACACCACACTATTGCTAAACTTCGAGCTCTATAGTGGCAAGGTCTTTTTGAGAGGGAACAGTTCCTACTAGAATAACTTACAGGATATCCCACTTCATCGTCGTCATATTGGACAAGGATACAACCTAGACCATCCTGGGAGACATCAGGTACGAACCCCGAATATTTTATTAGGATTCGGTAATCTAAAAATACGGGCAGAGATTAGTTTGTCCTTTAACTGGTGGACAGATTTTCCACGGAAGGGGTCCAATTGACTGTATCGGGGGCCGTTCTCTTAAGCATGTCGTTAAAAGTTGCGGCTATGGCAGCGAAATTCAGCACAAAACAATGATAGAACGACACGAAGCCAAAAAAAAGAGGAGCTGTTTCTTCGTTTGGGTAGGCGAAATTTCTGAGATAGACCTTCAGCTCGTCGTCCTGGGGAAGCATACATACATTAATGTTTTATATGATTTTTCAAGTGCTTATAATAATTATAGAATGATTGGGAACACATAGTTCAAAGTTGAATATGATGTTGCTACGCCGAATCAGAGAGATGAAGGTGAAAAAACAATTTTTCTATATATGATCGGTGATTATGTTCGAATCTCACGCGTTTCCATTTATTTTATAAAGGTTACGAGGTAGTATGGAGTGAGTAAATGTACAAGTTGTAAAGAATTTTTAATATATTAGACCTGTATTATATTAAAGATTTAATGCAAAACATATTGAATGTGAGGTTTATGAAGAAGAACTCCAGAAATTGAAGTTTGACTCCCGTAAGAAATATGTAGTAGAGAGGATAACTAAAGGTAAAGGGCATGGGAAAAACAAGCTACATATATTTAGTAAAATGGCTCGTGTACCTAAATTCGTTTAACTCATAGGTCAACGCATGTGATATATCCCACCAATCTTGAGCACGTAGTATTAAAGGTTGGATTCCGAATCTACACACATGCACACACTCATGCGCACATTCAAACACGTACACACAGTTGACTTTGCACCCAGAGACTACTCCTCCTTACTGGTTTGTCGCCAAAATGTTCCCAGCCCTCTCTCCCTTCCTCTTCTCCCCTTTCTAGGTCAGTGATATTTCTTAATTGGTTTGTTGCCAAAATGTTTTCCCCAGCCTTCATATACGGGTTTTGAATATTTAGGTATTGTATTGTTTCATTCCACATTAAGCAAAAACTTGAAAATAATTAGGATTGTTTATTGAGGCGATGAGATGGTTATGGCTTCTCATACATTTCTGCAGCCTTTTTTTTTGAGCAATGGCTACCTCCGTCTGGGACAGATTCAACATTTGTAAATATCGGAATATTAATCAAAAGATTATAATGTCTAGACCATATTTAAATATCTGGTATCTACAATTTTTTTTAAGTGAAAAAAACGGAGAAAACTCAGCAAACATATGCTAAACACCTATGAAATTTTCTAATGGACCCTTCCTTCCCCCCTCCTCCCCTGATTGGTTTGACGTCAAAATGTTTCCAGCCCCGTTCCCCCTCCTTATCATCGGTAGAGATATAAAAACTTATTCGAAACCTTCCTCATTTATTCTTATAATTAATAGCTTTCCTGGCAAGAACACCTTTTTTCCTCTTAGATCAGCTGATCGAACTTGAATTTTTTAAGTAAACATAAGAATATGGAACCATGAACAGAAGATGAATGGAGTTCATGTGGCGAGACTTCGATTTTCTTGAACATTTCACTGTTTCGAAAATTCCCAGAAAAGAAAGTCATTTTCTTTTTTAATAACGTATTTAAAAAGTCAAGGTTGTTATAAGGATTCATTTTACATTTAAATTAAAATATGCATACATTTTCAAGGATTTAATAAATAAAAAAAAACCATTAAATTGATACTAACCAGATTACTTAATGGCATATAATATATACATTTTATTAGATAGGCTACACAATTATATATTTCACAACTAACAATTAATATTTTGAGTGTGCAATATCAATTTTCCATAAATTCTTCTACAAGAATTCCTTACAACAATTTCTTCGTTTTGTTTTATTATCATAAGAATCAAGTTTCAAATGAAATAAACACAAAACAAGCCCTAAGAGTCTGAAAAGTTAGCCTGAACTGTGAATGGATTGCCGATAATAATTTCATTAATTTTGACTGAATTTACAAAAATATAAACATTGTTCTGGAACCTTAGACATAGGCTATCAAAATAATGCACAAAATTTTGTCAACAAAGAAAGCTACCCAATGTCACACAGAATGGCTGTTCCCCAGATTAATGAGACTACTAAAGGTAGACATAGCTGAGTGTTTCTTGCAAAACAGCTATGAAAAGCTCGTTATGTAGTTTTATTTCGATACAATAGTTCTTCTATTTCTATTGCATTCATTGTATTAAGAATAAACTAGTACGCTTCTAGGCTTATCTATCTCAATATATATATATCACAGGAAACCGGGACTATTAATGGAGATTTAAACTGTAACTGTATTAATATTGTACCCTGTTGTATAGGATTGGAGCATTCTCCAAGACAAATAGTACTCTGGTCCTGATTTAGGTTGAAACAATGAGTGTTTCTATATTTTAGAAATTGTTCATACGTAAGTCCAATACTCTGCTCACTTCCAATACACCCTATTCCATTATATAACGAGTAAAATGCCCTTGAAGCAACTGAGTATGTACATATTATCCGCATAGTCTAATTCAAGTTTTCTTTCAACTTCATTCTCGTATATATAGATTGTGATGCAATTGACGTCATATGGTTTAAATTAAAAATATCATGCATCATAGCTACTAGAAAATACCGAATGGTGAACCATACCAATCACTATCCGGGTAGGTATTCTTCCGAAGAAGATATTATCCACAATCTTCATTAATATTTTGTAGGGAGCGTGTTATATTATAGGTAGGCCTCTGTCACAATTGCAGAATTCAATAGGCCCAGGAAGAAACTGCACAAAATGGACGCGCGGTGGTCTCATTAAGTCCTAATGTGCGGGAAATACAAAAAGGGCAAACGCGAGAAAAGGATAAATGGTCAAGATGCCTAAGTCAATAAGAGGAAACGAATAAACAAACAATTCGCGTCTCGGGATAGAATTATGAGAACAAAGTTTGAAGGATATTATTTTCCGGCAAGATATTCAGCAATGTTGATATTTATTTGAATGAAACATCTGTTACTTCCAT
This sequence comes from Ceratothoa steindachneri, assembly GCA_963969495.1. Classification (NCBI taxonomy): domain Eukaryota; kingdom Metazoa; phylum Arthropoda; class Malacostraca; order Isopoda; family Cymothoidae; genus Ceratothoa; species Ceratothoa steindachneri. Next base: position 204,396,301 of record OZ018320.1, on the reverse strand, counting down.
TGTAAATAATTACCCCTGTTGAATAATACTGAAGAAGAAAAATCTACATTTGTTTTCACTACAAGATATTAATCTAGTAAAAAAAGTATCGAAAATAAATATAGAATATCGCAGAAAAACTAATTGATGTATATGGATAACTGCACGCCGATTTGTGTAGCCTATCTAATAAATTGTATATATTATATGCCATTAAGTAATCTGGTTAGTATGAATTTAATGTTTGTTTTCGATTTATTAATCCGTGAAAATGTATGCATATTTTAATTGAAATGTAAAATGAATCCTTATAACAACCTTGACTTTTTAAATACGTTATTAAAAAAGAAAATGACTTTATTTTCTTATAATTCGTGGAACAGTGAAATGTTCAAGAAAATAGAAGTCTCGCCACATGAACTCCATTCCCTATCTGTTCATGGTTCCATATTCTTAAGTTGACTCAAAAAGTTCAAGTTCAATCAGCTGATCTAAGAGGAAAAAAGGTGTTCTTGCCAGGAAAGCTATTAATTGTAAGAATAAATGAGGAAGGTTTCGAATGGGTTTTATATCTCTACCGATGATGAGGAGGGGGGACGGGGCTGGAAACATTTTGACGTCAAACTAATCAGGGGAGGAGGATGGGAGTACGGGTTCATTAGAAAATTTTATAGGTGTTTAGCATATGTTTTCTGAGTTTTCTCCGTTTTTGTCACTCGAAAAAAATTGTAGATACCAGGTATTTAAAATATGGTCTAGACATTATAATCTTTTGATTAATATTCCGATATTTACAAATTTCGAATCTGTCCCAGACGGAGGTAGTTATTGCTCGAAAAAAAAGGCTGCAAAAATGTATGAGTAGCCATAACCATCTCATCGCCCCATTAAACAATCCTAATTATTTTCAAGTTTTTGCTTAATGTGGAATGAAACAATACAATACCTGAATACTCAAAACCCGTATATGAAGGGTGGGGGAAACATTTTGGCAACAAACCAATAAATGTTTATGTGCAAATGTAGACTCTGATTCCATCGAAAGAAATATCACTGACCTAGGGGGGGGGGAGAGGAGGGAGGGAGAGAGGTCTGGGAACATTTTAGCGACAAACCAGTAAGAAGTAGTAGTCTCTGGGTGCCAAGTCAATTGTGTGTACGTGTTTCAATGTGCTCATGAGTGTGTGCCTGTGTGTAGATTTGGAATCCAACCTTCAATACACCGTGCTCAAGATTGGTGGGTGATATCACATGCGTTGACCTATAAGTTAAATGAATTTTGGTACACTTGCCATTTTACTAAATATATGTAGCTTGTTTTTCCCATGCCCTTTACCTTTAGTTATCCTCTCCACTACATATGTCTTACGGGAGTCAAACTTTACTCTTTGGAGTTCTTCTTCATAACCCTTACATTCAGTATGTTCTCCATTGAATCTTCAATATAATACAGGGCTAAGAAATTAAAAATTCTATATAACTTGTACATTTCCTCACTCCATACTACCTTGTAACCTGTATAAAATTAATGGAAACGCGTGAGATTCGAACATAATCACCGATCATATATAGAAACATCGTTTTTTTTACCTTCATCTCTCTGATTCGGCATAGAAACATCATATTTAACTTTGAACTATGTGTACTTTAAAATTCTAGAATTATTATAGGCACTTGAAAAATCATATAAAACATTAACGTATGTATGCTTCCCCAGGACGACGAGGTAAAGGGCTATCTCAAAAATTTCGCCTCTTCGAACGAAGAAACAGCCCAATTCCTTTTTGGCCTTGTTTCGTTCTATCGTTGTTTTGTGCTGAATTTCACTGCCATAGCCTCCACTTTTAATTACATGCTTAAAAGAAGCCCCCAGATTCAATCAATTGGACCCCTTCCGTGGAAAATCTGTTAACCAGTTAAAGGACAAACTAATCTCTGCCCGTATTTTTAGATTACCGAATCCTAATAAAATATTCGGGGTTCGTATTGATGTCTCCCTGGATGGTCTAGGTTGTACCCTTGTCCAATATGACGACGATGAAGTCGGATATCCTGTTAGTTATTCTAGTAGGAACTGTTCCCTCTCAAAAAGGCCTTGCCACTATAGAGCTCGAAGTTTAGCAATAGTGTGGTGTAATCTTAAGTTTAGGATGTATCTCATAGGTTAAAAATTTATTGTCAAAAGCGATCACAAACTCCTGGCGTAGCTAAAAAACTATAAGAGCCAAAATAGTCGTTTAATGCGTTGAAGCCTACTACTCATGGAATACCAGTTTCGGATCATGTATGTTAAAGACACAGACAACTGCCTAGCCGATAGCTTGAGTAGGAAACCAATAGAAGACCGCTCTCCAACAACCTTACTGTATAGTAAAATCCCTGATTGACTCATTTTTGTAAATACTAGTTTCTTCCTTTTGTTTTGTGTGTGTTGTGTGTGCGTATGTGTATAATTAAGTTCTCTGTGGTTAAACATGTAAATCCTGTGTAGTGTTGTATATATTTTTTCTGTTTGATAAACGTTAAAATTGTAACGGTATTAGTTCCCCTCTTGATGAAATTAGTTTTAGACATTTTTTTCGTCCCAATCTTTCCTTGCTGTAAAAATGTCTTGGGATAGAGAGGGGTATAGAAAGACCCACTAAAAGAGTAATATACCCCTCCCTCTAAGATATTACTTCGAGAGAGGACGCAAACTGTTACTCCAACCCCCCTCCCCCTCCGACTTCACCCTCTTGGGACTGACCACCCGGTCACTGAGAAATTCACACTGATGCTTGACGCTTTAGTTAAAGGCTATATCCCTACCGTCTCAATCTTCTCCCCCCTCCGTATCGGGAGATTATTCACCTATTTAGAGGTTTGCCTCCAGACAACTTTTATAGCTCCAGCCACTGGTGGTTCCTTCAGACCCGCTGATCCCGGCCTCTTACGCCTTCCCGTAAAGACACGCTCTGTTGCCCCGGCCGATAATGAAGGTTCAAGTCCCTCTCTTTCTTCCTGTTTTGGAGAAATCCGCTTAAAAATGCGCCCCTCAAGGATTACCAGAAGATTCGCTTGAAGGAAGCTTCCCGGAATGGAGGTTCTCTTGAACGTCGCTCTCGCCCAAAAAGTGCTTAGTGACGGTCGTAGGTGACAAAAGCGCTAGACATCAGACTCGTAACTTCGTGTCAGGGAGAAAGTCTCTTGGGGCAATGTCAGACTTTCTCAGCCGTCTTTCGATCAAGAATTGGAGATGCCTTCCTCCAAAGTTCTTCTGGCGACGTCTTGAGGACAAGAGGCCCAATAGCTCACTCAATCCGATTTTTGAGAAGTCAAATCCCCCCTTCGGAAGTTCTTCCAGTGACCTCTTGAGGACAAAAGGCCGGCATCTCACTTAATCAGAGTTTAGGGAACGTAGCTTCACCCTTTTTGGGTTCTCGTCTACACCCTTAAGTACTCAAGGTCACCAAGGCCACCCATATGTTCACCCAGCTTTACTCTCGAGCATCAAAGGAAATGAAATACTCCTTCCCTTCAATTCTCTATAATAATCATTTAATAACCCTGGTTATCGAATCAGAATTAAGAACCTAATTCCGTCTTATTCGTGTTTATATATATATATATATATATATATATATATATATATATTGTGTATTTTTTATCTAGTGTATATTAAAATCTATTATTATCGTGGTGTTTGTAATATTTCTTGCTCAGGCAACTGCAGCTAACTATTCAAATCGCATTCTTAAAGCAATAACATTTGTTGCCTTGCTTAGCCTGCCTTAGAGCCTGTCTGCGTATCTACCCGTACACTTGGCTATACTTTGACGATCTTCATTAAAAGAAATTGTGATGAGTGTTTGGTAGAAAGTAGAGTTGGAAAAAATGAACAAAATGCGGAAGAACAATGAAGATAGAAAAGGGCTATATTTGAAAAAGTAGGATAGTACGACCAAAGAAGGAATATATTGGAATATTATTAGGGATAAAATGGGATATTCTGTGACGAAAAAGATAATACTGAAGAAACGAGAATGAAGATCAGTGAGCCAGCAAGAACAGAGGAAAGGACAAATAAGTAAAGATTATCATAATAATCATTCTTTATTAATCATCCCATAATTGCTTTAAACTTAACTTTTGCAGCTTTGTATCAAGTAAATCCTTTGGTCAAATGACGTCCTTTCATGAATTTAAATAAAAATAAATTAAATTTTCTTGTAATATTCTTGGTAAAACTGGGATAATATCGGGGTTTTATTGTAATGTTTTTTTGTTATTTGTTTTCAATTAAGTTCTCTTTGGTAAAAATAATCTAAATCTAAGAATAATAATCCGAATGGATTTCAGATTTATAATAGACTTATCATGAGAGAAAGTTGAGACAAACTAGTGGAAACGCCGACTTCCGATTCAATCTTTAAAATAAAAATGTCGTCTTACTCTTAACACACAAAAGCTCGTTCTCCCGTGGTTTTCTGACTCTTTACCATAACAGATTTTATATACCACTACATATTATCTACCTTCAGTTAAAATATCCTGTTGGTCTTCGACGTGCAACAATATCGGTCGCATTGTGCCAATAACAAGCATTTTTTTATCTAAATCTCCGCATTGACTCATTCTGAGCGTCAAACTCGATTTCATAGTAATTTAATCGAAGTGCGGCGCGATTCCGCGTATCCTTCATTTAAAGGCAACATACCAGGATTTAGAGTGGAATGGGCAAACGCATTCTTCATTTCTGTACGTGAATTCCAACCTCGTTATATGTATGTAATATATTGGGAAGAATATAAATTCCCCTATACAGACCTATGAATCCACAGCCCCACACAATACGGGGAATGTAAGGGATTTGACCAAACAATACAATTTATATATTGGTGCCTATAATTACCTATCCAAAAATGTAAAATTTTCAGTTCTATAAAATTAGATGGTTTTAATTTTATATTGGTCCATATCACGTTAGAAGATGTCGGTACTTAGAGAGGTTATCAATTGTTGGGTTAATGGTTTCTCGATCAATCATATTTTTTCATTTCTTGCCCTTCAAATTGTGTCCTCTCCTCGCTCTGGTTTTTGTAAAATAAAATGGAATTTTTCGAACATCTCGGAATAAACATCACGCTTCTTCTGTTTCCCTCCGTTTCCTGCTTTATTCAAAGGTAAATATTTTTTTCATTCTTTCCTCGTAATTTAGATGTAATTGTTCTATTCAATCCAAGATATACCGAATTAAGTGTGTAGTTTTAACATAGTATCTAGCTTTCTAGTTAAAAGGGGTTGTTTGATGAATTATGGCTACTCTAGTTACTTTGCTTCTGCATTCGATAAATTAAATAGAACAATGTAATTACCATAGTATCGAATTGACCCCCAAATCTAAGTCTCTAGTTATTTCAAAAGAGGTTTCGCCCCTTTTGATGTATTGCCAAAAGTTTTATTTATTGATTTTATCTTTAATATTTATTGGTGTTATTAATTTGATTAATATTTTAAGTATGTTCAAGAAAAAAATATCAGTAACTCTCCTCGAAATACTTAACCTCTCCGATGGAGGCAGATCTCCCGGAAGGGTCGCATATACTTCTTAATCCTCCTCGTCCCGAAGAAGTGGAGGAGGACCTGGATGAGTAAACGAGGGATAACAGATAACAAGGAAACACCTGAGAGTAAACGGGACGAAACTTTACAAGAATTTGACAAAGAAAAAATCGCCTTTGTTTGCCTCTCAAGAAAAGTAAATAATTAGTTCGATCGATTTTTCTCTTCAGGAATTTAGCCAAAATCCGAAAAGTTTAATGAGAATTTTCTAAAATTCGATGAAGGCAGAGTTGCAGAGGAAAGTTGCTAATTAGAGACATAATATTCTATCATTTTGTTTCTTTTTTCTCTCTATTTATATAAATTGCCCAAAAATGTATTATATAAAAGGAGAAATATAAAGTAATTAGGATTAAATTCAATTCGGATTGGAGTTCTAGAAAACGAAATATTTTCTAATTCTTTCCGTGGATATGTACGTTAAAATAGTTTGAACAGATATAAAATCTGTTATGGTAAAGAGTCAGAAAACCACGGGAGAACGAGCTTTTGTGTGTTAAGAGTAATACGACATTTTTATTTCAAAGATTGAATCGGAAGTCGGCGTTTCCACTAGTTTGTGTCAACTTTCTCGCATGATAATTCTTAAATCCATTCGGATTATTATTCTTCGATTTAGATTATTTTTACGAAAAAGAACTTAATTGAAAACATCACAAAACCCCCCGAATATTATCCCAGTTTTAACAAGAATATTACAAGAAAGTTTAATTTATTTATTATTTAAATTCATGAAAGGACGTCATTTGACAAAAAGATTTACTTGATACAACGCTGCAAAAGTCAAAGTTTAAGTTAAAATATTTTCTAATTATTTCCGTGGATATGTACGTTAAAATAGTTTGAACAGATATGTTTTCTGAGTTTTCTCCGTTTTTGTCCCTAGAAAAAAATTGTAGATACCAGATATTTAAAATATGGTCTAGACATTATAATCTTTTGATTAATATTCCGATATTTACAAATTTCGAATCTGTCCCAGACGGAGGTAGTCATTGCTCGAAAAAAAAGGCTGCAAAAATGTATGAGTAGCCATAACCATCTCATCGCCCCATTAAACAATCCTAATTATTTTCAAGTTTTTGCTTAGTGTGGAATGAAACAATACAATACCTGAATACTCAAAACCCCGTATATGAAGGGTGGGGGAAACATTTTGGCAACAAACCAATAAATGTTTATGTGCAAATGTAGACTCTGATTCCCTCGAAAGAAATATCACTGACCTAGGGGGGGAGAGGAGGGAGGGAGAGAGGTCTGGGAACATTTTGGCGACAAACCAGTAAGAAGGAGTAGTCTCTGGGTGCCAAGTCAATTGTGTGTACGTGTTTCAATGTGCTCATGAGTGTGTGCCTGTGTGTAGATTTGGAATCCAACCTTCAATACACCGTGCTCAAGATTGGTGGGTGATATCACATGCGTTGACCTATGAGTTAAATGAATTTAGGTACACTCGCCATTTTACTAAATATATGTAGCTTGTTTTCCCCATGCCCTTTACCTTTAGTTATCCTCTCCACTACATATTTCTTACAGGAGTCAAACTTTACTTTTTGGAGTTCTTCTTCATAACCCTTACATTCAATATGTTCTCCATTGAATCTTCAATATAATACAGGGCTAAGAAATTAAAAATTCTATATAACTGGTACATTTCCTCACTCCATACTACCTTGTAACCTTTATAAAATTAATAGAAACGCGTGAGATTCAAACATAATCACCGATCATACATAGAAACATCGTTTTTTTACCTTCATCTCTCTGATTCGGCATAGCAACATCATATTTAACTTTGAACTATGTGTACTTTAAAATTCTAGAATTATTATAGGCACTTGAAAAATCATATAAAACATTAACGTATGTATGCTTCCCCAGGACAACGAGGTGAAGGGCTATCTCAGATATTTCGCCTCTTCGAACGAAGAAACAGCCCAATTCCTTTTTGGCCTTGTTTCTTGCTATCGTTGTTTTGTGCTAAATTTCGCTGCCATAGCCTCTACTTTAATGACATGCTTAAGAGAACCCCCCCAGATCCAGTCAATTGGACCCCTTCAGTGGAAAATCTGTCCACCAGTTAAAGGACAAACTAATCTCTGCCCGTATTTTTAGATTACCGAATCTTAATAAAATATTCGGGGTTCGTACCGATGTCTCCCAGGATGGTCTAGGTTGTACCCTTGTCCAATATGACGACGATGAAGTGGGATATCCTGTAAGTTATTTTAGTAGGAACTGTTCACTCTCAAAAAGACCTTGCCACTATAGAGCTCGAAGTTTAGCAATAGTGTGGTGTAATCTTAAGTTTAGGATATATCTCATAGGTTAAAGATTTATTGTCAAAAGCGATCACAAACTCCTGGCGTAGCTAAAAAACTATAAGAGCCAAAATAATCGTTTAATGCGTTGAAGCCTACTACTCATGGAATACCAGTTTCGGATCATGTATGTTAAAGACACAGACAACTGCCTAGCCGATAGCTTGAGTAGGAATCCAATAGAAGACCGCTCTCCAACAACCTTACTGTATAGTAAAATCCGTGATTGATTCATTTTTGTAAATACTAGTTTCTTTGTTTTGTTTTGTGTGTGTTGTGTGTGCGTATGTGTATAATTAAGTTCTCTGTAGTTAAACATATGTGAATCCCGTGTAGTGTTGTATATATTTTTTCTGTTTGATAAACGTTAAAATTGTAACTGTATTAGTTCCCCTCTTGATGAAATTAGTTTTAGACATTTTTTTCGTCCCAATTTTTCCTTGCTGTAAAAATATCTTTGGATAGGGAGGAGTATAGAAAGACCCACTAAAAGAGTAATATACCCCTCCCTCTAAGATGTTACTTTGAGAGAGGAAGCGACCTGTTACTTAAACCCCCCTCCCCCTCCGACTTCACCCTCTTGGGACTGACCACCCGGTCACTGAGAAATTCACACTGATAATTGACGCTTTAGTTAAAGGCTATATCCCTACCGTCTTAATCTTCTCTCCCCCCCCGCATCGGGAGATTATTCACCTATTTGGAGGTTTGCCTGTAGACAACTTTTATAGCTCCAGCCACTGGTGGTTCTTTCAGAACCGCTGATCCCGGCCTCTTACGCCTTCCCGTAAAGACACGCTCTGTTGCCCCGGCCGATAATGAAGGTTCAAGTCCCTCTCTTTCTTCCTGTTTTGGAGAAATCCGCTTATAAATGCGCCCCTTAAGGATTACCAGAAGATTCGCTTGAAGGAAGCTTCCCCGAATGTAGGTTCTCTTGAACGTCGCCACCGCCCGAAAAGTGCTTAGTGACGGTCGTAGGTGACAAAAGCGCTAGACATCAGACTCGTAACTTCGTGTCAGGGAGAAAGTCTCTTGCGGCAATGTCAGACTTTCTCAGCCGTCTGTCGATCAAGAATTGGAGATGCCTTCCTCCAAAGTTCTTCTCGCGACGTCTTGAGGACAAGAGGCCCAATAGCTCGCTCAATCCGATTTTGGAGAAGTCAAATCTACCCTTCGGAAGTTCTTCCAGTGACCTTTAGAGGACAAAAGGCCGGCATCTCACTTAATCAGAGTTTAAGGAACGTAGCTTCACCCTTTTTGGGTTCTCATCTACACCCTTAAGTACTCAAGGTCACCAAGGCCACCCATATGTTCACCCAGCTTTACTCTCGAGCATCAAAGGAAATGAAATACTCCTTCCCTTCAATTCTCTATAATAATCATTTAATAACCCTGGTTATCGAATCAGAATTAAGAACCTAATTCCGTCTTATTCGTGTTTATATATATATATATATATATATATATATATATATATATATATATATATTGTGTATTTTTTATCTAGTGTATATTAAAATCTATTATTATCGTGGTGTTTGTAATATTTCTTGCTCAGGCAACTGCAGCTAACTATTCAAATCGCATTCTTAAAGCAATAACATTTGTTGCCTTGCTTAGCCTGCCTTAGAGCCTGTCTGCGTATCTACCCGTACACTTGGCTATACTTTGACGATCTTCATTAAAAGAAATTGTGATGAGTGTTTGGTAGAAAGTAGAGTTGGAAAAAATGAACAAAATGCGGAAGAACAATGAAGATAGAAAAGGGCTATATTTGAAAAAGTAGGATAGTACGACCAAAGAAGGAATATATTGGAATATTATTAGGGATAAAATGGGATATTCTGTGACGAAAAAGATAATACTGAAGAAACGAGAATGAAGATCAGTGAGCCAGCAAGAACAGAGGAAAGGACAAATAAGTAAAGATTATCATAATAATCATTCTTTATTAATCATCCCATAATTGCTTTAAACTTAACTTTTGCAGCTTTGTATCAAGTAAATCCTTTGGTCAAATGACGTCCTTTCATGAATTTAAATAAAAATAAATTAAATTTTCTTGTAATATTCTTGGTAAAACTGGGATAATATCGGGGTTTTATTGTAATGTTTTTTTGTTATTTGTTTTCAATTAAGTTCTCTTTGGTAAAAATAATCTAAATCTAAGAATAATAATCCGAATGGATTTCAGATTTATAATAGACTTATCATGAGAGAAAGTTGAGACAAACTAGTGGAAACGCCGACTTCCGATTCAATCTTTAAAATAAAAATGTCGTCTTACTCTTAACACACAAAAGCTCGTTCTCCCGTGGTTTTCTGACTCTTTACCATAACAGATTTTATATACCACTACATATTATCTACCTTCAGTTAAAATATCCTGTTGGTCTTCGACGTGCAACAATATCGGTCGCATTGTGCCAATAACAAGCATTTTTTTATCTAAATCTCCGCATTGACTCATTCTGAGCGTCAAACTCGATTTCATAGTAATTTAATCGAAGCGCGGCGCGATTCCGCGTATCCTTCATTTAAAGGCAACATACCAGGATTTAGAGTGGAATGGGCAAACGCATTCTTCATTTCTGTACGTGAATTCCAACCTCGTTATATGTATGTAATATATTGGGAAGAATATAAATTCCCCTATACAGACCTATGAATCCACAGCCCCACACAATACGGGGAATGTAAGGGATTTGACCAAACAATACAATTTATATATTGGTGCCTATAATTACCTATCCAAAAATGTAAAATTTTCAGTTCTATAAAATTAGATGGTTTTAATTTTATATTGGTCCATATCACGTTAGAAGATGTCGGTACTTAGAGAGGTTATCAATTGTTGGGTTAATGGTTTCTCGATCAATCATATTTTTTCATTTCTTGCCCTTCAAATTGTGTCCTCTCCTCGCTCTGGTTTTTGTAAAATAAAATGGAATTTTTCGAACATCTCGGAATAAACATCACGCTTCTTCTGTTTCCCTCCGTTTCCTGCTTTATTCAAAGGTAAATATTTTTTTCATTCTTTCCTCGTAATTTAGATGTAATTGTTCTATTCAATCCAAGATATACCGAATTAAGTGTGTAGTTTTAACATAGTATCTAGCTTTCTAGTTAAAAGGGGTTGTTTGATGAATTATGGCTACTCTAGTTACTTTGCTTCTGCATTCGATAAATTAAATAGAACAATGTAATTACCATAGTATCGAATTGACCCCCAAATCTAAGTCTCTAGTTATTTCAAAAGAGGTTTCGCCCCTTTTGATGTATTGCCAAAAGTTTTATTTATTGATTTTATCTTTAATATTTATTGGTGTTATTAATTTGATTAATATTTTAAGTATGTTCAAGAAAAAAATATCAGTAACTCTCCTCGAAATACTTAACCTCTCCGATGGAGGCAGATCTCCCGGAAGGGTCGCATATACTTCTTAATCCTCCTCGTCCCGAAGAAGTGGAGGAGGACCTGGATGAGTAAACGAGGGATAACAGATAACAAGGAAACACCTGAGAGTAAACGGGACGAAACTTTACAAGAATTTGACAAAGAAAAAATCGCCTTTGTTTGCCTTTCAAGAAAAGTAAATAATTAGTTCGATCGATTTTTCTCTTCAGGAATTTAGCCAAAATCCGAAAAGTTTAATGAGAATTTTCTAAAATTCGATGAAGGCAGAGTTGCAGAGGAAAGTTGCTAATTAGAGACATAATATTCTATCATTTTGTTTCTTTTTTCTCTCTATTTATATAAATTGCCCAAAAATGTATTATATAAAAGGAGAAATATAAAGTAATTAGGATTAAATTCAATTCGGATTGGAGTTCTAGAAAACGAAATATTTTCTAATTCTTTCCGTGGATATGTACGTTAAAATAGTTTGAACAGATATAAAATCTGTTATGGTAAAGAGTCAGAAAACCACGGGAGAACGAGCTTTTGTGTGTTAAGAGTAATACGACATTTTTATTTCAAAGATTGAATCGGAAGTCGGCGTTTCCACTAGTTTGTGTCAACTTTCTCGCATGATAATTCTTAAATCCATTCGGATTATTATTCTTCGATTTAGATTATTTTTACGAAAAAGAACTTAATTGAAAACATCACAAAAACCCCCGAATATTATCCCAGTTTTAACAAGAATATTACAAGAAAGTTTAATTTATTTATTATTTAAATTCATGAAAGGACGTCATTTGACAAAAAGATTTACTTGATACAACGCTGCAAAAGTCAAAGTTTAAGTTAAAATATTTTCTAATTATTTCCGTGGATATGTACGTTAAAATAGTTTGAACAGATATGTTTTCTGAGTTTTCTCCGTTTTTGTCCCTCGAAAAAAATTGTAGATACCAGATATTTAAAATATGGTCTAGACATTATAATCTTTTGATTAATATTCCGATATTTACAAATTTCGAATCTGTCCCAGACGGAGGTAGTCATTGCTCGAAAAAAAAGGCTGCAAAAATGTATGAGTAGCCATAACCATCTCATCGCCCCATTAAACAATCCTAATTATTTTCAAGTTTTTGCTTAGTGTGGAATGAAACAATACAATACCTGAATACTCAAAACCCGTATATGAAGGGTGGGGGAAACATTTTGGCAACAAACCAATAAATGTTTATGTGCAAATGTAGACTCTGATTCCCTCGAAAGAAATATCACTGACCTAGGGGGGGAGAGGAGGGAGGGAGAGAGGTCTGGGAACATTTTGGCGACAAACCAGTAAGAAGGAGTAGTCTCTGGGTGCCAAGTCAATTGTGTGTACGTGTTTCAATGTGCTCATGAGTGTGTGCCTGTGTGTAGATTTGGAATCCAACCTTCAATACACCGTGCTCAAGATTGGTGGGTGATATCACATGCGTTGACCTATGAATTAAATGAATTTAGGTACACTCGCAATTTTACTAAATATATGTAGCTTGTTTTCCCCATGCCCTTTACCTTTAGTTATCCTCTCCACTACATATTTCTTACAGGAGTCAAACTTTACTTTTTGGAGTTCTTCTTCATAACCCTTACATTCAATATGTTCTCCATTGAATCTTCAATATAATACAGGGCTAAGAAATTAAAAATTCTATATAACTTGTACATTTCCTCACTCCATACTACCTTGTAACCTTTATAAAATTAATAGAAACGCGTGAGATTCAAACATAATCACCGATCATACATAGAAACATCGTTTTTTTACCTTCATCTCTCTGATTCGGCATAGCAACATCATATTTAACTTTGAACTATGTGTACTTTAAAATTCTAGAATTATTATAGGCACTTGAAAAATCATATAAAACATTAACGTATGTATGCTTCCCCAGGACAACGAGGTGAAGGGCTATCTCAGATATTTCGCCTCTTCGAACGAAGAAACAGCCCAATTCCTTTTTGGCCTTGTTTCTTGCTATCGTTGTTTTGTGCTAAATTTCGCTGCCATAGCCTCTACTTTAATGACATGCTTAAGAGAACCCCCCCAGATCCAGTCAATTGGACCCCTTCCGTGGAAAATCTGTCCACCAGTTAAAGGACAAACTAATCTCTGCCCGTATTTTTAGATTACCGAATCTTAATAAAATATTCGGGGTTCGTACCGATGTCTCCCAGGATGGTCTAGTTTGTACCCTTGTCCAATATGACGACGATGAAGTGGGATATCCTGTAAGTTATTTTAGTAGGAACTGTTCACTCTCAAAAAGACCTTGCCACTATAGAGCTCGAAGTTTAGCAATAGTGTGGTGTAATCTTAAGTTTAGGATATATCTCATAGGTTAAAGATTTATTGTCAAAAGCGATCACAAACTCCTGGCGTAGCTAAAAAACTATAAGAGCCAAAATAGTCGTTTAATGCGTTGAAGCCTACTACTCATGGAATACCAGTTTCGGATCATGTATGTTAAAGACACAGACAACTGCCTAGCCGATAGCTTGAGTAGGAATCCAATAGAAGACCGCTCTCCAACAACCTTACTGTATAGTAAAATCCGTGATTGATTCATTTTTGTAAATACTAGTTTCTTTGTTTTGTTTTGTGTGTGTTGTGTGTGCGTATGTGTATAATTAAGTTCTCTGTAGTTAAACATATGTGAATCCCGTGTAGTGTTGTATATATTTTTTCTGTTTGATAAACGTTAAAATTGTAACTGTATTAGTTCCCCTCTTGATGAAATTAGTTTTAGACATTTTTTTCGTCCCAATTTTTCCTTGCTGTAAAAATATCTTTGGATAGGGAGGAGTATAGAAAGACCCACTAAAAGAGTAATAAACCCCTCCCTCTAAGATGTTACTTTGAGAGAGGAAGCGACCTGTTACTTAAACCCCCCTCCCCCTCCGACTTCACCCTCTTGGGACTGACCACCCGGTAACTGAGAAATTCACACTGATAATTGACGCTTTAGTTAAAGGCTATATCCCTACCGTCTTAATCTTCTCTCCCCCCCCGCATCGGGAGATTATTCACCTATTTGGAGGTTTGCCTGTAGACAACTTTTATAGCTCCAGCCACTGGTGGTTCTTTCAGAACCGCTGATCCCGGCCTCTTACGCCTTCCCGTAAAGACACGCTCTGTTGCCCCGGCCGATAATGAAGGTTCAAGTCCCTCTCTTTCTTCCTGTTTTGGAGAAATCCGCTTATAAATGCGCCCCTTAAGGATTACCAGAAGATTCGCTTGAAGGAAGCTTCCCCGAATGTAGGTTCTCTTGAACGTCGCCACCGCCCGAAAAGTGCTTAGTGACGGTCGTAGGTGACAAAAGCGCTAGACATCAGACTCGTAACTTCGTGTCAGGGAGAAAGTCTCTTGCGGCAATGTCAGACTTTCTCAGCCGTCTGTCGATCAAGAATTGGAGATGCCTTCCTCCAAAGTTCTTCTCGCGACGTCTTGAGGACAAGAGGCCCAATAGCTCGCTCAATCCGATTTTGGAGAAGTCAAATCTACCCTTCGGAAGTTCTTCCAGTGACCTTTAGAGGACAAAAGGCCGGCATCTCACTTAATCAGAGTTTAAGGAACGTAGCTTCACCCTTTTTGGGTTCTCATCTACACCCTTAAGTACTCAAGGTCACCAAGGCCACCCATATGTTCACCCAGCTTTACTCTCGAGCATCAAAGGAAATGAAATACTCCTTCCCTTCAATTCTCTATAATAATCATTTAATAACCCTGGTTATCGAATCAGAATTAAGAACCTAATTCCGTCTTATTCGTGTTTATATATATATATATATATATATATATATATATATATATATATATATATTGTGTATTTTTTATCTAGTGTATATTAAAATCTATTATTATCGTGGTGTTTGTAATATTTCTTGCTCAGGCAACTGCAGCTAACTATTCAAATCGCATTCTTAAAGCAATAACATTTGTTGCCTTGCTTAGCCTGCCTTAGAGCCTGTCTGCGTATCTACCCGTACACTTGGCTATACTTTGACGATCTTCATTAAAAGAAATTGTGATGAGTGTTTGGTAGAAAGTAGAGTTGGAAAAAATGAACAAAATGCGGAAGAACAATGAAGATAGAAAAGGGCTATATTTGAAAAAGTAGGATAGTACGACCAAAGAAGGAATATATTGGAATATTATTAGGGATAAAATGGGATATTCTGTGACGAAAAAGATAATACTGAAGAAACGAGAATGAAGATCAGTGAGCCAGCAAGAACAGAGGAAAGGACAAATAAGTAAAGATTATCATAATAATCATTCTTTATTAATCATCCCATAATTGCTTTAAACTTAACTTTTGCAGCTTTGTATCAAGTAAATCCTTTGGTCAAATGACGTCCTTTCATGAATTTAAATAAAAATAAATTAAATTTTCTTGTAATATTCTTGGTAAAACTGGGATAATATCGGGGTTTTATTGTAATGTTTTTTTGTTATTTGTTTTCAATTAAGTTCTCTTTGGTAAAAATAATCTAAATCTAAGAATAATAATCCGAATGGATTTCAGATTTATAATAGACTTATCATGAGAGAAAGTTGAGACAAACTAGTGGAAACGCCGACTTCCGATTCAATCTTTAAAATAAAAATGTCGTCTTACTCTTAACACACAAAAGCTCGTTCTCCCGTGGTTTTCTGACTCTTTACCATAACAGATTTTATATACCACTACATATTATCTACCTTCAGTTAAAATATCCTGTTGGTCTTCGACGTGCAACAATATCGGTCGCATTGTGCCAATAACAAGCATTTTTTTATCTAAATCTCCGCATTGACTCATTCTGAGCGTCAAACTCGATTTCATAGTAATTTAATCGAAGCGCGGCGCGATTCCGCGTATCCTTCATTTAAAGGCAACATACCAGGATTTAGAGTGGAATGGGCAAACGCATTCTTCATTTCTGTACGTGAATTCCAACCTCGTTATATGTATGTAATATATTGGGAAGAATATAAATTCCCCTATACAGACCTATGAATCCACAGCCCCACACAATACGGGGAATGTAAGGGATTTGACCAAACAATACAATTTATATATTGGTGCCTATAATTACCTATCCAAAAATGTAAAATTTTCAGTTCTATAAAATTAGATGGTTTTAATTTTATATTGGTCCATATCACGTTAGAAGATGTCGGTACTTAGAGAGGTTATCAATTGTTGGGTTAATGGTTTCTCGATCAATCATATTTTTTCATTTCTTGCCCTTCAAATTGTGTCCTCTCCTCGCTCTGGTTTTTGTAAAATAAAATGGAATTTTTCGAACATCTCGGAATAAACATCACGCTTCTTCTGTTTCCCTCCGTTTCCTGCTTTATTCAAAGGTAAATATTTTTTTCATTCTTTCCTCGTAATTTAGATGTAATTGTTCTATTCAATCCAAGATATACCGAATTAAGTGTGTAGTTTTAACATAGTATCTAGCTTTCTAGTTAAAAGGGGTTGTTTGATGAATTATGGCTACTCTAGTTACTTTGCTTCTGCATTCGATAAATTAAATAGAACAATGTAATTACCATAGTATCGAATTGACCCCCAAATCTAAGTCTCTAGTTATTTCAAAAGAGGTTTCGCCCCTTTTGATGTATTGCCAAAAGTTTTATTTATTGATTTTATCTTTAATATTTATTGGTGTTATTAATTTGATTAATATTTTAAGTATGTTCAAGAAAAAAATATCAGTAACTCTCCTCGAAATACTTAACCTCTCCGATGGAGGCAGATCTCCCGGAAGGGTCGCATATACTTCTTAATCCTCCTCGTCCCGAAGAAGTGGAGGAGGACCTGGATGAGTAAACGAGGGATAACAGATAACAAGGAAACACCTGAGAGTAAACGGGACGAAACTTTACAAGAATTTGACAAAGAAAAAATCGCCTTTGTTTGCCTTTCAAGAAAAGTAAATAATTAGTTCGATCGATTTTTCTCTTCAGGAATTTAGCCAAAATCCGAAAAGTTTAATGAGAATTTTCTAAAATTCGATGAAGGCAGAGTTGCAGAGGAAAGTTGCTAATTAGAGACATAATATTCTATCATTTTGTTTCTTTTTTCTCTCTATTTATATAAATTGCCCAAAAATGTATTATATAAAAGGAGAAATATAAAGTAATTAGGATTAAATTCAATTCGGATTGGAGTTCTAGAAAACGAAATATTTTCTAATTCTTTCCGTGGATATGTACGTTAAAATAGTTTGAACAGATATAAAATCTGTTATGGTAAAGAGTCAGAAAACCACGGGAGAACGAGCTTTTGTGTGTTAAGAGTAATACGACATTTTTATTTCAAAGATTGAATCGGAAGTCGGCGTTTCCACTAGTTTGTGTCAACTTTCTCGCATGATAATTCTTAAATCCATTCGGATTATTATTCTTCGATTTAGATTATTTTTACGAAAAAGAACTTAATTGAAAACATCACAAAAACCCCCGAATATTATCCCAGTTTTAACAAGAATATTACAAGAAAGTTTAATTTATTTATTATTTAAATTCATGAAAGGACGTCATTTGACAAAAAGATTTACTTGATACAACGCTGCAAAAGTCAAAGTTTAAGTTAAAATATTTTCTAATTATTTCCGTGGATATGTACGTTAAAATAGTTTGAACAGATATGTTTTCTGAGTTTTCTCCGTTTTTGTCCCTCGAAAAAAATTGTAGATACCAGATATTTAAAATATGGTCTAGACATTATAATCTTTTGATTAATATTCCGATATTTACAAATTTCGAATCTGTCCCAGACGGAGGTAGTCATTGCTCGAAAAAAAAGGCTGCAAAAATGTATGAGTAGCCATAACCATCTCATCGCCCCATTAAACAATCCTAATTATTTTCAAGTTTTTGCTTAGTGTGGAATGAAACAATACAATACCTGAATACTCAAAACCCGTATATGAAGGGTGGGGGAAACATTTTGGCAACAAACCAATAAATGTTTATGTGCAAATGTAGACTCTGATTCCCTCGAAAGAAATATCACTGACCTAGGGGGGGAGAGGAGGGAGGGAGAGAGGTCTGGGAACATTTTGGCGACAAACCAGTAAGAAGGAGTAGTCTCTGGGTGCCAAGTCAATTGTGTGTACGTGTTTCAATGTGCTCATGAGTGTGTGCCTGTGTGTAGATTTGGAATCCAACCTTCAATACACCGTGCTCAAGATTGGTGGGTGATATCACATGCGTTGACCTATGAATTAAATGAATTTAGGTACACTCGCCATTTTACTAAATATATGTAGCTTGTTTTCCCCATGCCCTTTACCTTTAGTTATCCTCTCCACTACATATTTCTTACAGGAGTCAAACTTTACTTTTTGGAGTTCTTCTTCATAACCCTTACATTCAATATGTTCTCCATTGAATCTTCAATATAATACAGGGCTAAGAAATTAAAAATTCTATATAACTTGTACATTTCCTCACTCCATACTACCTTGTAACCTTTATAAAATTAATAGAAACGCGTGAGATTCAAACATAATCACCGATCATACATAGAAACATCGTTTTTTTACCTTCATCTCTCTGATTCGGCATAGCAACATCATATTTAACTTTGAACTATGTGTACTTTAAAATTCTAGAATTATTATAGGCACTTGAAAAATCATATAAAACATTAACGTATGTATGCTTCCCCAGGACAACGAGGTGAAGGGCTATCTCAGATATTTCGCCTCTTCGAACGAAGAAACAGCCCAATTCCTTTTTGGCCTTGTTTCTTGCTATCGTTGTTTTGTGCTAAATTTCGCTGCCATAGCCTCTACTTTAATGACATGCTTAAGAGAACCCCCCCAGATCCAGTCAATTGGACCCCTTCCGTGGAAAATCTGTCCACCAGTTAAAGGACAAACTAATCTCTGCCCGTATTTTTAGATTACCGAATCTTAATAAAATATTCGGGGTTCGTACCGATGTCTCCCAGGATGGTCTAGTTTGTACCCTTGTCCAATATGACGACGATGAAGTGGGATATCCTGTAAGTTATTTTAGTAGGAACTGTTCACTCTCAAAAAGACCTTGCCACTATAGAGCTCGAAGTTTAGCAATAGTGTGGTGTAATCTTAAGTTTAGGATATATCTCATAGGTTAAAGATTTATTGTCAAAAGCGATCACAAACTCCTGGCGTAGCTAAAAAACTATAAGAGCCAAAATAGTCGTTTAATGCGTTGAAGCCTACTACTCATGGAATACCAGTTTCGGATCATGTATGTTAAAGACACAGACAACTGCCTAGCCGATAGCTTGAGTAGGAATCCAATAGAAGACCGCTCTCCAACAACCTTACTGTATAGTAAAATCCGTGATTGATTCATTTTTGTAAATACTAGTTTCTTTGTTTTGTTTTGTGTGTGTTGTGTGTGCGTATGTGTATAATTAAGTTCTCTGTAGTTAAACATATGTGAATCCCGTGTAGTGTTGTATATATTTTTTCTGTTTGATAAACGTTAAAATTGTAACTGTATTAGTTCCCCTCTTGATGAAATTAGTTTTAGACATTTTTTTCGTCCCAATTTTTCCTTGCTGTAAAAATATCTTTGGATAGGGAGGAGTATAGAAAGACCCACTAAAAGAGTAATATACCCCTCCCTCTAAGATGTTACTTTGAGAGAGGAAGCGACCTGTTACTTAAACCCCCCTCCCCCTCCGACTTCACCCTCTTGGGACTGACCACCCGGTAACTGAGAAATTCACACTGATAATTGACGCTTTAGTTAAAGGCTATATCCCTACCGTCTTAATCTTCTCTCCCCCCCCGCATCGGGAGATTATTCACCTATTTGGAGGTTTGCCTGTAGACAACTTTTATAGCTCCAGCCACTGGTGGTTCTTTCAGAACCGCTGATCCCGGCCTCTTACGCCTTCCCGTAAAGACACGCTCTGTTGCCCCGGCCGATAATGAAGGTTCAAGTCCCTCTCTTTCTTCCTGTTTTGGAGAAATCCGCTTATAAATGCGCCCCTTAAGGATTACCAGAAGATTCGCTTGAAGGAAGCTTCCCCGAATGTAGGTTCTCTTGAACGTCGCCACCGCCCGAAAAGTGCTTAGTGACGGTCGTAGGTGACAAAAGCGCTAGACATCAGACTCGTAACTTCGTGTCAGGGAGAAAGTCTCTTGCGGCAATGTCAGACTTTCTCAGCCGTCTGTCGATCAAGAATTGGAGATGCCTTCCTCCGAAGTTCTTCTGGCGACGTCTTGAGGACAAGAGGCCCAATAGCTCGCTCAATCCGATTTTGGAGAAGTCAAATCTACCCTTCGGAAGTTCTTCCAGTGACCTTTAGAGGACAAAAGGCCGGCATCTCACTTAATCAGAGTTTAAGGAACGTAGCTTCACCCTTTTTGGGTTCTCATCTACACCCTTAAGTACTCAAGGTCACCAAGGCCACCCATATGTTCACCCAGCTTTACTCTCGAGCATCAAAGGAAATGAAATACTCCTTCCCTTCAATTCTCTATAATAATCATTTAATAACCCTGGTTATCGAATCAGAATTAAGAACCTAATTCCGTCTTATTCGTGTTTATATATATATATATATATATATATATATATATATATATATTGTGTATTTTTTATCTAGTGTATATTAAAATCTATTATTATCGTGGTGTTTGTAATATTTCTTGCTCAGGCAACTGCAGCTAACTATTCAAATCGCATTCTTAAAGCAATAACATTTGTTGCCTTGCTTAGCCTGCCTTAGAGCCTGTCTGCGTATCTACCCGTACACTTGGCTATACTTTGACGATCTTCATTAAAAGAAATTGTGATGAGTGTTTGGTAGAAAGTAGAGTTGGAAAAAATGAACAAAATGCGGAAGAACAATGAAGATAGAAAAGGGCTATATTTGAAAAAGTAGGATAGTACGACCAAAGAAGGAATATATTGGAATATTATTAGGGATAAAATGGGATATTCTGTGACGAAAAAGATAATACTGAAGAAACGAGAATGAAGATCAGTGAGCCAGCAAGAACAGAGGAAAGGACAAATAAGTAAAGATTATCATAATAATCATTCTTTATTAATCATCCCATAATTGCTTTAAACTTAACTTTTGCAGCTTTGTATCAAGTAAATCCTTTGGTCAAATGACGTCCTTTCATGAATTTAAATAAAAATAAATTAAATTTTCTTGTAATATTCTTGGTAAAACTGGGATAATATCGGGGTTTTATTGTAATGTTTTTTTGTTATTTGTTTTCAATTAAGTTCTCTTTGGTAAAAATAATCTAAATCGAAGAATAATAATCCGAATGGATTTCAGATTTATAATAGACTTATCATGAGAGAAAGTTGAGACAAACTAGTGGAAACGCCGACTTCCGATTCAATCTTTAAAATAAAAATGTCGTCTTACTCTTAACACACAAAAGCTCGTTCTCCCGTGGTTTTCTGACTCTTTACCATAACAGATTTTATATACCACTACATATTATCTACCTTCAGTTAAAATATCCTGTTGGTCTTCGACGTGCAACAATATCGGTCGCATTGTGCCAATAACAAGCATTTTTTTATCTAAATCTCCGCATTGACTCATTCTGAGCGTCAAACTCGATTTCATAGTAATTTAATCGAAGCGCGGCGCGATTCCGCGTATCCTTCATTTAAAGGCAACATACCAGGATTTAGAGTGGAATGGGCAAACGCATTCTTCATTTCTGTACGTGAATTCCAACCTCGTTATATGTATGTAATATATTGGGAAGAATATAAATTCCCCTATACAGACCTATGAATCCACAGCCCCACACAATACGGGGAATGTAAGGGATTTGACCAAACAATACAATTTATATATTGGTGCCTATAATTACCTATCCAAAAATGTAAAATTTTCAGTTCTATAAAATTAGATGGTTTTAATTTTATATTGGTCCATATCACGTTAGAAGATGTCGGTACTTAGAGAGGTTATCAATTGTTGGGTTAATGGTTTCTCGATCAATCATATTTTTTCATTTCTTGCCCTTCAAATTGTGTCCTCTCCTCGCTCTGGTTTTTGTAAAATATATGGAATTTTTCGAACATCTCGGAATAAACATCACGCTTCTTCTGTTTCCCTCCGTTTCCTGCTTTATTCAAAGGTAAATATTTTTTTCATTCTTTCCTCGTAATTTAGATGTAATTGTTCTATTCAATCCAAGATATACCGAATTAAGTTTGTAGTTTTAACATAGTATCTAGCTTTCTAGTTAAAAGGGGTTGTTTGATGAATTATGGCTACTCTAGTTACTTTGCTTCTGCATTCGATAAATTAAATAGAACAATGTAATTACCATAGTATCGAATTGACCCCCAAATCTAAGTCTCTAGTTATTTCAAAAGAGGTTTCGCCCCTTTTGATGTATTGCCAAAAGTTTTATTTATTGATTTTATCTTTAATATTTATTGGTGTTATTAATTTGATTAATATTTTAAGTATGTTCAAGAAAAAAATATCAGTAACTCTCCTCGAAATACTTAACCTCTCCGATGGAGGCAGATCTCCCGGAAGGGTCGCATATACTTCTTAATCCTCCTCGTCCCGAAGAAGTGGAGGAGGACCTGGATGAGTAAACGAGGGATAACAGATAACAAGGAAACACCTGAGAGTAAACGGGACGAAACTTTACAAGAATTTGACAAAGAAAAAATCGCCTTTGTTTGCCTTTCAAGAAAAGTAAATAATTAGTTCGATCGATTTTTCTCTTCAGGAATTTAGCCAAAATCCGAAAAGTTTAATGAGAATTTTCTAAAATTCGATGAAGGCAGAGTTCCAGAGGAAAGTTGCTAATTAGAGACATAATATTCTATCATTTTGTTTCTTTTTTCTCTCTATTTATATAAATTGCCCAAAAATGTATTATATAAAAGGAGAAATATAAAGTAATTAGGATTAAATTCAATTCAGATTGGAGTTCTAGAGCTTCGTTCAATGTATAAGGAAAGAGACCGGGTTGATCGATCCTTCTAAAGTAAGACTGGTTGTTGTGGTGATCATAGTACAAATAAACGGACTTCCAACATAACATTTAGTCGTTAAAGGAAAAAATTAATTTGTCGGTAGAGGTCTGTACATCAATTTTGGTAAATTTGTTCTATGATATTTAAGTAGACCAGATAGCTTGATTATTCAAGGCTGTTATAACCGTTATTGTTTCCATTGAATAAATAGGTTTCCGTTATTATAGAAAAAGAAAGTATATAGCTATAATTTCGTTAGGAGTGAGTATGTGGTTAATTGTTGAGTAACCTTTTATGAAGCCAGCTACTTCGGTTGGTTTTTGGTGGTCTGTTCCTACTAACTCTTTGGAAGAGTTTATATCTACACGAGAGAAGGATAATTTGTCTTTAGTTTTTAAGGTCTGTTATTTTTTATATATAAAGATTATTATGGCCTTGTGCCGGTCTACCGAAATCTTGCCCTTGCTATAGATATTCAGGTAAGAGGCAAGTTATTTCTCCACAATGATATCCGAGTATTTCAGCAAGTCCAAAGTGATGTCGTCCTTACCTAGTGCTATGTGGCTCTTCATATGATTGATGGCAATTTCAATACTGATTTGAGAACCGCAGTTACACTTTTGTTCTGTTGGTTACTTGTAGATTTGGATGATGTTCTTCCTTGAGTAAAATTTAAATAATATTCTTTACTTCTTTTATTAATCTTTCTCGGTCCTGGATAATCTCACCGGCTTCCTTATAAAACCTACTACAGCTATATGAGCTTTTTATTGTTTAATTTTTTTTAGCCAATTTTACCACAATCCTTCTTTATTGGCACCTTCAACAATATTTGTACCATATTTTGTGATGTTAGCTCCAAGTTTCTTTTTAATGAGTTTGACTTCCGCTAATTCAATTTGTTGATTGGGGTTTGTTACTTTATTAAAATTTTATTTAATAAACCTCCCTCCTCTTCTTTATTCTTTGCCCTCTGATGTTTATTAGGTTAAGCTCGATCGTGGGAGCAAAGGTTAGTGGGAATTGATAATAAGGAAACAAGACGATGAAAAGAGAGAAGAGAAGGTAGACGTAAGAGAATTACTGGCGAAAGGGAAGAGGGGGTAAAGGCATCGTGAGTCGAAAGGGGGTGAAGGAGAGATATATGGAGACGACCTCCAAGACAAATTACTATCCTTCCGAAAGTATTGCCCCCCCCCCACCAAATTAGAAGGGGGATCAAAATATCACTTAGGAAATACATACGAAACGCCATTAATCAAATGGATAAATGGAGAAAGGAGAAAGTAATAAAGATAAAAGAGAAGTAAATATGGGAGATGTCCGCTCTGGAAAAAGTCAAATCTAGCAGAAAATCACTGCAAAGGTTTTCGAAAATAAGCTCGTAAGCGTTGAATTTGTGAAAGTGAAGAGGTTAAGAAGATATTTAGCCAGATTTACCAGAAGAGGATACTAGTTGGTGCGTTACGGCCAGAGACGCTGTCTCTGGCTATCCTTGTTTACCTCAGCAATTATTAAATGCTACTTTTGATGGCTTCCAGGAATCACCATGGATAAATTATATAATTAATCTTGAAATAACTAATTTGAGGCTCGTTAAGGTGATTAGTTCAAGCTCTCATCCGATTCCGAGCTGTAGATAGGGAGACATCCGGAAAAGGGATCGCTTCACCCGGTTGATCAAGCGCTCGAGAAATTCAAATTCTTCCTTAAGGTAAAGCTCCACCGGGCGATTAATTCAGTAATTGGAAATTCAATGATCGTAGAATTAATTGTAAAAATTCAAATTGCGCTGTAATTCAACACTGAACTTGTGTTGGCCCCGCAAAACCGACTCTCAAGACATTGGCGCTGGGTCGCGAGAGACACGAATTTCAACGCGCTATATCCCTCGCGTCCAGAAACTCATGTTATATCCCCTCGCGTCTGTAGTGTTGCGGTATATCCCTTCAATTTGTTTTAAAAGTGTCGGTTAAATATTTATGCCATAGAGCCAGAAAATATTACTATTACCATCAAATGATAAATATATAGAGTGTGACCACGAAAAGGCAACAAATTTTAAGTAGTTTTAAATCCTTAATTTTTTAAATTGAGAGTCGTGAAAAAGGTCGAAATTGGAAATTTACCAATATATTTAGCTCTATTTTGTTTGCCAAATTATCTTTTTAGCTTTGTGAGGGAACAAGCATGTGAGGGAAGAAATAACGTCGCTTTTAAGCCAGGCCTTCACGTGATAAGCCTCGTGTAGCTTACAAACAATTCTCGAAGCTCAAAAGCAAGAGAAAGTATAGGAGCAGGTTCATGGAATGTAGCCCTTATCAAGGCGAGATTTGAAAAGAGGAGAAGTCTTCCCTCCCCCCTTTCAGCCACGCTGGGAGCGGTTGAGACAATCGTCACCCGGGCCACGTTAGCCATGACTCAAACGATGTGCGATAGTCCCCACAATCTTCTATGAGATAAGCTCGCTCACTTCTGGTGTCCATATTTACGCGCGTAACGCGGAATGATCAGATTGGTGCGAGAGACGTTCACGAGTGTAAACCTTTCTTACTCCTCCTTGATTCGGTTTGTCATACGCCGAAGGCAAGGAAACGTTGTGGGACAAAACCAAGCATCCCTTCTTGGATAAAATAAATAACCACCCACTAGAGTTAGTTAAAAACACTTCGCCCCAAAGGAATACCCGTCCGACTCCTCTCATTGACGCCATCTCTAAACAAGAACTAAGTCTTAACTCAAAAGGCCTTAATGAAGATTCATCTTAGCGTAATACCCCCATGATTACGCATATTGGACCAAACAAACCGTTGAGGTCTCGAAGAAACTCACCTTTCGTTTTCTTTAAAGCAATTTATACCGGAAGAATTCCCAACCTATCTTCTCGAAGACTCTGCTGACCCCCCGTCGTCTCCAAAGAATATTTCACTACAAGAAAGTTAGCCTTGGACCCCGTTGAAGTGATCCAACCATCATCTCACCGCTTCGCCGGAAACGACCATCGTCTCCCCAAATCCCTCCATTTGTGTACAAGCTATCCTAACGAATATCGGAAACGACCATCGTCTCCCCAAATCCCTCTATTTGTGTACAAGCTATCCTAACGAATATTTTAGCTTGCCCAAATTTATAATTACCGTCTACCGTTCTCCATTATCATTTGTGTAACTATGTGTCTTAATTAACTGTGCATTATTGTATCATATTAACTTTAATTATTAATATTTATTAAAGTCTATTTTTGCCGACTCCTTTGCTTTCTGACCGTCGAGCTCACCATAGCCGTATAAAAATGGCCTGTAACTAAGTAAGATATGAACTCTAAGCCAATACCAAGTTTTAAAGTAGCATCTATCGGACTAGCCCTCCCTGACGAGGATCTGACTTTGTAACCGGACCTCGGCCTACCCAAACCTAATTAATAGGAAACCCTTCGCACTCTAAAATCAAATATAATAGAAGTATGTATGATATATAGAGCTATACCACGACAAGCTTATAATACATTAAATGAATTTCAACAGACCTTGTCGCTCTTTACGCTCATATTTTGGAAATGGAAAACCCCCCAAATATTTATAAAACTAATAAATAGATGGAGTGCAAAGGAAATTATTAATAGAACTCTTTCCCTTATATCTACTTTGCCACCATATTTCCCCTTTACTTCATTGGTAATTAATTTTTGGATCACCTCCTCGTCTCCATTTCATTTATGTTTTAGATTTTTTTTATAAATTTTGCAGGCGAGGCGAATTTTCGGTTTCTTTCATTGGTAAATTATTATCTTGTTTATTCACAAATGTTTCTTATAATTTAATAATGGCTCGTAATAGTAAATTTCTTTAGCGAGGTGATTTTATTTTGTGCTTAGGTTATTCGTATACCCAAACCCGTTATGATAGAGAAGGACGTCAGATGAGTCAATGACCCAAAGAGATTTTTAATTCTACACATTTGGTATAACTCTTTTCTATTTTGACAGGCTTGAGAGGGTATAGCGCATTCTTGTCATTCCACAATAGTATTTCTTTCGTCATCCTGAATGATATTATACTAGTGTTTTATTTCTTGAGTTATGTATGGTAGTTTTTGTCTTCTTGAGTTTGATAAGACCCTCATTGTCATTCTAAATATCTTATTGTTTTGTATTGATTTATGTTAGTAATTAACTTCCTAGATCCCTTTCTACAGATCTTTTTTATTTCTGACTTCTCAATCGTTTGAATTTGATAAATTAGTCCTTGTTATATCTGGAAGTTTCGAACTAATCAATTATATCATCCCTTGATATTATTTATAATAATCAATGGCATCTCTGCGACTTCTGTGTCAGTTATTGTCATCCGCAGTTCTCTATCATTGGAAGGTTGATTTAATTTTCCTTAACATGATTTCAGTTGCTTTGTCCTTGTCATCTTGAAATTCCTACTTGTTAATCCTTTACGAGCGGTCTTTCAAGGAAGTCCTTGTAACCTTGCTTTCTGTCAGATTACTTCATATGATTTCTATCCTTTATCTCCTTACTTTATTTTATATCTAATTATTCCTCTCCTTCCATATCTTTTGTTTACTTTCTCTACCTTGCTTATTTACTAGCAACTCTACCCTCCCCAAATCAACTTTGCCTCCTACTTATTTCTATTTAATACATCAATCCTTGTAAAGGGGGCGGAGGAGAGATCACTTAATGTTGGGCCATTGCTCTTTTTGGGTCTGGTCAAAACAATTTCTTCTTCTTAAGGTAAGTTTTTACAGTAAATCCAACTCTTCTTGGTATGCATGAGGAAGAGAGTGGATGCGTATGGGTGTTGGCGGGTGACTCAGTGATGTGTGTGGTGGGGTCAGATATAACTTAAATAAGAATTTTGTTCTAATTTAAATTGTTCCAATATTTATGTATTTATAAAGATGACTTTAGTAAGAATATGCCTTTTATTAGAGCTAGGAATGCATAGTTCTTTTGTTCTGCTTTTGGCAGAAAATATTTTAGTCGGAGAAAAACCACAGCATGTGTGTTTTTATGAGGCATTTCTTGCTTGGAATTGGACAGAAATGATCCCTTCCTCATATGTATGAAAAGTAGTGCGTGTCATCATGCACTACAGGTTTGATGAGCTTTTCCACAACACCTTTCTCCACAGCCCTATCACGCATCCACCTTCCGGAACAATGTTGATGATATGATGCATTTCAGCAATGAATTTCGGCTTTCTGATGGCGTCAGATCGTCGACTGTGGAGTGTCCACTCTGCTAATGCCTGGTATTCGATTCCTGAATCTTCGAGCTCCTCTCTGACTATCTCTTCCATCCTTCGGCTGGCGTTGACGAAGTCCGACATCTCCTTGTTTTTCTCTCCGGCGTGGATTCAAAGGAGTCCCTTCCTCTTCCACAAAATATGGGAAAATATGGTTGCTGATTACAACATGAAAAAGTATAAAAAATATGCGTAAAATTGCAGGATGAAAAATGCGAACGAATATCTGCCAAACCCCCTACAATTACTTATACCAGAAGCAATTGATATAAGCATGGAGCAATCACTAGTCGCCTAACTTCGAATGATACTACCCCTTTATTTTAACCCTTTGCCCATGCCCGTCTACTCTGCCAATTGGTCACAGAGTCTCTAATTACACTGCTTGCCTATCATTCTAAACCCTTAAATCCTTGCAATTCCCTATATTAACTCTATTTAAGGCAGTTTTTTAGAAATACCCTATAGAGTAGGTTACCATATAACCTATTCTTTATAGGATTTGTTTTCACTTGTCCAGCATTCAGCATTATTGTCATCGATACTTAGGTTCGCTCAATTGCATTTCCTCAGGGCTCATTTCAGGAGGCAAGTGACTACGTAGGCTACGCTGAGATCGCCATTATCCGACGGGAAACAGACCAGGAGCGCATGACAACGAGAATTATTCGACCCTCCGTTTCCCACCACTCGCTCCCAGCCTTCACCCCCCCTTCCCCTCAGAGAGTTATAATACTTTTGGTCTGTCACAAAATAAGAGGTCTTAACCCACCTACCTGCGTTAAATCAGACTATACACGCATAACCTCGTTACGACTATGCCTTTTATAAAGAAAGAGATAATTCCAAGCTTCGGGGAAAGTAGGTTTGGGGTCTAACCAATTGCGGAACCCGAAGTAAGAGGCTTCCTGGATTTGGGCAGGAGTCACAACCTGAGGCGAGTACCTACCCAAGTCCGCGTGTCCGGCCAGGAGCACAAGGGGAATTAGCACCCGTCTCTGTGTATGCTGGTAGTAACTGTGATATAACCGAACACCAATTCGAGGGGGCGGTACCCTTGGGTGGGGATTGTTGATTCGCACTACGCCATGTTTTTACACCCTTTGAGGAGCCCCCCCAGGTATATACAATTTATTACCACATCCTAAGTGTCTTTCATGAAGCGACAGCCGTCAGGGCGGGAGTCCATATCGTGCTAAAAAGTAAAAGCAACACCTCCCTAATTTTCTGTGTCACTACACAAATGAACAACGCAGTCTCTCTCCTCTCTACACGAAAATATTACACAACACGACTCAAACAAACGACATCACACGACCTAAAGGCCAGCAAGGAAACCTCGACGGAGACCCCATATACAAGCGAATACACACTAAATAACACGTTGAGGGGCACGCAAATATCCAGCAGCTCTCAACTACCCCATACCTATACCAATATACACCCAAGTAGAAGCATTGCATGAGGATTCTATAATTCATGCCCACACGCTGCCTACGCCTCAGCATACCAGCAGCCTCGCTAATTAGTGAGATCCCTGCCTTGCCAAAACCTTAGGTTCGCCAGTCAAATACCACAGCAAACCCAACTCCTAAACACAGGTGTATAGCATCGGCTTATTTCCCTCCTTCTATCCCCTTTTAATTTATTTACGTAACTTTTCTCTCCGATTGATTGTCTGGCGTACTACTATATGCCTTTAATTATAATATACATGTTTATCGAAACACGTCAAGCCAAAAAAATAAATCGATCACAGATCTTGTATCGTGCCCTGACCGGTCTTCTGCTTTCCAATGAATTCCGATGAACATAAACATCTAATCCAAGTCCCAAGAGGGGGTAGCATTCCAAGCCGTATCCCGTCTCCTTGAAGTCAGCAGGGCTCTGACAGGCACTGCGGCTGTCTTCACGGTCGAACTGGTGGCAATACACCACTCGGTACGCGAGATCACGCCACGTGCCCGGTTTGGAGACCGGATTGTCATCTATAGCGACTCACAAAGCGCCCTGAGTGCTCTCGGGGCATTGGAATCTCCGCATCCCCTGGTTTGCGATTTTCGTGACGCCACAGTTTTGGCAAGCCGGGCGGATGTCGAGATTATCTTCTGCTGGGTTCCTGAACATGTAGGAATTGTGGGGTGTGAGCGCGCCGATGAGGGCGCCAAAGAGTCCGGAAGGACTCTGCGACCGGACCAGCGTTTCGCTCTTCCTCACACTCACTAACTGGCAGGAATACGGGCAGCCCCTTCGGACTGCTTGGCAAAGAAGTGTGAGACGGTAAAAGGGAACTTAAAGTTGCGTGCTATTGCGCCGCGACTGTTCCCATGGACCAATCCCCCAATGCGCGACGGCTTCAGGTTGCTTTTTGTCGTCTCCGAATCGGACATACTCGTGTGACGCATCGCTATTAGATGGAGCGCTCAACTGCTCCCTAGCGTGACGACTGCGTCGTTTCCCAGAATTTTTGGCACATTCTTGTCGAATGTCCCAGTCTGGGTGATCTTCGCGCACGTTACCTGTCCCGTTACCGGGATGGAAGGGGGCACTACCGCCTGTCCCTTGTACTCAAGGAATAGTGCGTGTACTTTGACTGGTGGACTGATAAACTTTTGGGGGCAGGCCGGCCTTCTCCCTTTTATTTAACTAGGTTTTGTTGTTGTTTTTATTATTGTTTTCTTTCTATGTTGCACGCTCCTACGCTGAGTGGAGGGGGACCTCTCCCCAACGCCGGAGCTTGCTTCCTAATTGTCATCTCTTTTTATTGTTGTTTTTTTTTCAAATTTTTATTTGAAAGTAGCCTAGAACTAGGCTGTTTGTTTGCGGCGACTTATGCCCAACTCTTCCCTCTTCCTTCATCGTGAAGGAACTGTCATACTGAGGCGAGACTAGCCTCCTCCATTTTATTCGACTATCTTTGGTGTTAAGCGCATGATCCGACGGCAGAGTAGGCCGAACTCCTGAAGACTGAGCGGTACCTCCTTTTTCGTGCTTTTTTGCTTGTTTTTTTTTATTTTGCTTTGCTTTCCTTTAATTGTTTCCTTTCTTTGTTCTTATTGTTTTGTTTTCTTTTTAATATCGCCGAATAAAAAGCTAATGTTTATTACAGCGACCTATGCCCCTGGTGGCAGTGACCATTTGGGCGCCATAGAAAATTTTAGTAACAGATTTGCCATGATGGATTGACCTGTATTCAGCGATTCGCTATGATTGATTGACCTATGGTCAGCGTTTCGCCATGATGGAGTGATTTGTCATGATTTAATAACCTGTAGTAAGTGATTTGCCATAATCGATTGACCTTATAGTAAGCGTTACGCCAAGATTAATTGACATGTAGTCAGCGATTAGCCACGATTGATTGACCTGTACTCGGCAATTAACCATGATTGATTGACCTGTATTCTTCGATTCGCCATAAGTGGTTGACATGTAATAAGAGATTCACCATGATTGATTGACCTGTAGTCAGCGAATGGCCATAATTGATTGACCTGCAGTCAGCGATTCGCATAATTGATTAACCTGTAGTCATTGATTCGCCATGATTGATTTGCTTGTAGTCAGCAATTCGCCATGATTGATTGACATTTAGTCAGTGAATCGGCATGATTGATTGGCCTGTAGTCAGCGAATCACTATAATTGATTGACCTGTAGTCATCAATTCACCATAAGTGGTTGACCTGTAGTCAGAGATTCGCCACGAATGCCGCCCATCAATTGCAAGTTTCCGGCCTTATTTCACCTGTCACCAATTCCCTTCAAACCGACGTATCCTCTGCTACCTCATGATAGGGCGCCTCGTGTCGCATTGTCACAAAGGCCCCTGCTTCCATTTAGACACCCACAGGGGCTTATTTACTCTTTCTAGACTGCCATGGATGACAAAAGGAGGGGAAGCATGCACCCACGGACCCATAATCCGTTACAGAGCCTCAGACCTCAGTGCCTGCAAATGTCACCCTCACTTATTCAACCTTTGTGGGAGGGGGGGGGGGGTGTAGGTTTATATCTTTATCTTTGTTTATCTTCACCACTCTCTTTACAGATATCTATCTCTGACTTATTACTTCCTTTGGACCCCTAAGGGGTATGGACCCTGTGCAGACTAATACACTTGGTAGCAGGAATGCCCTTTTAATGGAAAACGGGCCCTCGAAAGATTCAAAAGAAGAAGGGGTGATTTCATCCTTTCGAAGGAGCTCTACATATTGGCGTGTCCTTAACGAGTCCGTCAAGCGTAAGGACTCATAAGGAGAAGGAGGAGGGGTGGTGAGAAGAAGGCTGAAAATACCTTCCTCCATCCAAGTTAGGGAGTGCCGGAAATGAACGCGCTAATTTGCGCGCTAAGCAGCCATTTGGGCTAGGTGGCAAAAAGATGGGAAACGGCAGGGTGTAATCTAAAGATGCGTGCCATTAAGCCGCGACTTTACTCCTGGACCTAGGGGGCTATGCCCTTTTTGGAGTTTTGCCGAACAAATTTGTCCTAAATTATGAAAAATTCGAATCACATAAAAATGCGTCCCTTATCAAATACACAAGCATACATCCCTAAACATCACTCCTTCGTTCCCCCCATTCCATTTCACTCTCCATTACTTCATCAATTTCAAAAGAATCTTCTGAAAGAGCTTTCTGTTATATTCTCATAGATTTCATGTTTTTTTTAAGAATAGAATTCACCGTTATTTCCCAACTCAAATGCTCAGTAAGAAAAAAATAAGATTTGTCAAAGGAATCAAAAGGAATGAGATTCAGCTCCTAAAGTTAAGAGTTACATGAAAAATAAATCCAT
Source organism: Ceratothoa steindachneri (assembly GCA_963969495.1). Classification (NCBI taxonomy): domain Eukaryota; kingdom Metazoa; phylum Arthropoda; class Malacostraca; order Isopoda; family Cymothoidae; genus Ceratothoa; species Ceratothoa steindachneri. The sequence continues at coordinate 204,362,923 of OZ018320.1, read as the reverse complement.
TGCTGTATGATTCCAATCTCCGGTCATTAAATATGAGCTTTGATACTCAATCATTCTCTCAAATGGTTTTAAAAATACATGAACTATGCCGAAATTCTGGGGCAGAGAGATGCAAGAGTATTTAATTTTTAATACATTGTCAATCCTATAATAAGAATAAGTTATCGAGCATATGTTGTGTGTGAGAGAGATAGAGAGAGGGCAAGAGAAAGTGTGTAAGAGAGAGAGAGCGTGAGATAAAGTATATAAGAGAGAGAGAGAGAGAGACAGAGCTTATGAGATTTTGTGAGAAACTCAGCCCTGAAAATGATTATGAGAAAGTGTGTGAGATTCATTGTGAGAGTGTAAATATGTTTGAGAGACTGTGCGAGAGAGAGGTGATAAGAATGAATGTGTAAGATTAAGGTTGTGGTAAGTAGTGTATGTGTGTGTGAGTGCAAGTGAAAGCGAGTGTATCAAATTGATGTGAGACTATGTGAGATAGCGTGAGAGTATGTGAGAGAGAGTGCACATGTGTAAGAGTGTATGTAAGAGAATGAGTGAACGTGTTCAAGAGTATCGATAAAGCGTGTGTTAGAGGGTGAATGAGAGTGTGTGCGAGAGTATTTGACAGAAAACTTGGTAATAAAAGCATGTAAGAGAAACCGTATGAAAGAGAGCGTGTGCGTGAGAGAGAGTGTGTAGGTGAGGGAAGGTATGAGAGACAGAGAGTGTCGGAGCGTATGCGTGAGAGTGGTTGAGTGAGTCGTTCAGAGAGCGTGTGTGAGACTTTGTAAGAAAGAGAGGAAGAGAGAGTAGGTGGGAGTGTGTGAGCCTGATTGTGTGAGTTTGACTGTTGGAGAGCGACTGTGTGAGAGTGATACCTGACAGTGTGTGAGAGCGTCTGCGAAAGCGAATGTGTGAGAGCGAATGTCTAACAGCGAATGTTTGAGAGCCGGTGTGTTAGAGCGATTGTGAGAGAGATGTGACCAATTTGTTTGACCGCAGATTGTGTGTTTTATACAACAGAGCAACATACAAATACAGGCAGTCTTAATAGCGACATTGATTATTACTGTAAAATTATTTATAACACACAACAGAACAGTCAAAATGGAAGGTTTTGTTCAATTATATCGACCACATTACTCTGGTGTTGAAAGTTGAGTTTAGTATCCCTGATTATAGCAAGTGTCGTAGAATTCCCCTCCTTTTTGTTCTATTCTAAGAGTGCTAAGAGTGTCTAATATATATTTTGATATCTTGATATCTTAAAGAACAATGCCGTTCCGAAACACGTAAGGATATATAAGAGAAACGCAAAATAATCTCAAAATAAACTTATATTTTACCTTTATCAATTGAATACATAACTTTTATACATTAACTACAGCAATACTCTAAATATTATTATAAACAGGAATTAATTAAATTAGTTTACCCACAAAAAATTGGTTAATTTCTCTACACACAACAATAATATAAGAATTAGGCTTACGGACTCATCTGGAGTTTAAAAGACCTCAAGAATGTTATTGACTCTCGACGCGTGCCCCCCGCCAGATGTAGATGAGCGAGATCACACGAAGTGGCAGCTGGGGTCCACACGTTCTTCCGGGGGGAGGGGGGGTCTTCAAGGACGAGAACCAATACGATGCTTTATGCAACACCTAGGCAGTCGTGGTCTCTCTGGTGAGAGTGAGTCAAACTTGGTTCTTAAATTAAGTTAACTTGGAGTGCGGTGTGACCACCGAGTTACGAGCTCGAGGAGGAGCTTTTCTCCTTCGTTACTTATTTACTTATGGACGAGGACTGAACTCGGGGAGGGTCTTCTTCAAGGGCGAAGATAACGGAGGGGGGGTTTCTCTGACGAGAATCAATTGAACTTGGTTCCTCACCAAGTTAACTTAGGAGTTCGGTGTGGCCACCGAGTAACGGGCTCGAGGGAAAGCCTTTTCCTTCTTCTTTTCTTAATTCCTCTTGGACGAAGAATACCCCTGGTGTTTAAGGTGCACCAGGATATGAGGAGTCTCTCTGGCGAGAGTAAGTTGAACTTACCAAAGTTAACTTATCGTTTGGTTTGATAATCCGGGACTTAGCTCGAGGATGAGCTTCTTCTTAGCCCCTTAAGGTAGGTAGCCCTGCCTCTCTTGCAGGGTATTTCTTGGTCTGGCGAGCCAATTACACTACCTCTCCAGTCTCGGTAGCTCGGTTTTGGATACGAGGACTTCGTCACCTAGAGACTAACGTATAATACCTCGATTTTCCTCAGAGTTCCTCATTTATACCTCGTCACCCCACTAGCAGAGTGGTAAGGGGGGGGGGGGAAGGCTTGAGGACGGTCCCAGGAGAGTTCTTTTTCCAAACGGTTTTTCACACGAAGTCAAACATCGGCTCCTCGTTAACTGATATTGATTTCATTATGACAGGACGTTCTTAATGATGTAGTATATGCATTTGATTGATATAAGTCACACGGTATGTGGAAAGCTCATTCACATAACAAAGAATAAGAATGGTTCAAGTATACTGCCCTGGAGAATACCATATTCAATACAAACATGGCTGGATTTACATTTATTTAAGTCAAAAAATTGCCATTTCATGCTTAAATATGTCATGATCCATTGCAGGAAGCTGTTTTCCGTATATGACGAGGTCGTACGTAAAATTCGATGGTTTATTGTGGAAATCTTTAGAGATAAATTTAAAAAGAAGGTTAATACAAACAGTCTAATGGCCATTAGGTCTTTTTCTTCCGAAGAATTTAGCCTTGAATCCGAAAGGGTGATGAGATACTCGTAACTTGAGGTTTTGCTGAACGAGGTTGAACTTTGTGTACTTTTTCCTTATTTCTCCTCTCCCTGACTATGTGGACGGTCATTCGAGTGACGTAGATCTGTTCGCCGATTTCCGACATGTTGTGGCCGTGCGCAGAAGAACAGAGATCTCTATTCTCTTCACTGATATCTCAACATACCTACACATAATGGAAAAGACGTTCAAATGACACGTGCTAATAAAGTACAACTTTGAGTACGTGTGGGAAAATTTGAATATCATAGAATTAAACCTCTCGAAAAAGGGAAAAAACTAGTATAACAGAACTTTTCAAAACCATAAATATATATATATATATATATATATATATATATATATATATATATATATATATAATGTGTGTGTGTGTATGTGTATATATACTAGGTGGGCAAGAGAGGGTGGGCGTTTTAAAAATGTCGAGTACTTTAAATACGTTCGTTCTCTCTGCGCCATCATATATATATATATATATATATATATATATATATATATATATATATATATATATATATATATATACAGTAGACCCTCGGCTATTCGCGGTTCGTCATCCGTGCCTTCAACTATCGGCGGAAAATAGGGACGGGGGCCTTAAAATTTAAAATTTGCGCCATTTCCAGACATCCGTGGAAACCTACGTACATAGTCGTAAAGGTGTATTGGTTGCTCTGAGACGGGACGATTCTAGCCAATCAGCGTTCATTGTGAAGGTCTCTAAATAGAATTTTTACGACCTAATACAACGTCCCTATTTTAACCAATGAACCAAGACGTCATAAGGGCATTCAATGCCATCTACACAAGGAATTCTCTGCAAAAACTGGTGATGTCAATGGATAGAGATGAAAAATTCAACTTGAAGGATTACTGGCACGATTTTACCATCGCTAATTGCATTCAAATAATATAACTAGCCGTAAAGGAAGTGAAACCTCAGACCATTGATGCTTGTTGGAAAAAGCTGTGTCCTGAGGTTGCAGACGATCACAAGAGTTTATCTTCTGAAGAGATCAGAACTGCGGCAGTTACCACATCTGTTATATTGGTTAAGCTCCTTGGTGGCGAAGGTTACGATGATGTAACAGAGGCTGAGTTTAAAATCGTTATAGATGAACACTTTGCCCCATTA